>JAVANC010000025.1:21803594-23003594 GCA_033319125.1 Parnassius glacialis | reverse complement strand
CGTACTGAAAACTTGTCAAATACCCACTCAAAAATGTCTACCAGCTCTCGAACTATTCGCTGCCTCAGCGTTAATGACAGGAAATTTATTGAAAATTCAGGTACTTATATTGCCAGGAAAACTCATTGTGCGATCTGGTCACGATACACCACAACACATCAGAAAAATATAAACCCGGCTTTACTCTTAGGCCGCGTTCCGACGACACGCACCCGCTACGCGCACGCCACGCGCGTTAGCACCCGCGCCTAACTCGCTTTGAAATTTGTTGCATATAATTTGAGTCTTATAACAAATCAATAAATCTGAAATTGTATAAAAAGTGCGGGCGCAAGGCGTAGCGGTTCGGGTGCAGAGCGTGTGCGGGGCGAGCGCGGGGCCAGCGCGGAGCGGGAAAGAGGCGGGCGCGTGGCGTGGGCGAGGCGTGTACGGTTGAACGTCGATAAATGCAATTTCATATTTATTGATTTGTCATAAGACTCAAATTATATGCAATAAATTTCAAAGCGAGTTAGACGTGGGTGCTGAAGCGCGTGGCGTGCGCGTAGCGGGTGCGTGTCGTCGGAACGCGGCCTTATAAGTATAATAACGTTATAGCGCATCTTTGTTTATTTATCACTAACATCATTAGAGATAAATAAGTAACCTACTTTAGGTATAAATGTATTTTTACAGTGTAAATATAAAATTAATTAATAACCCGACCAGATTTTATTCTATTTTTAATTTAGTCCAGATTTCAAGATTTTCTTTTTTGATACAATATTTATAGTCATACTATACGTTATACGAGTATAGTGATAATATGAGTTATGTTAGTCCATAAATATAGGATTTGTAACTAAATTGATAGCGGCGTCAATTATTATCCGATCATGGCATAGTTATGAACCATCGTCTCCACAAAACAAATAGTAATTTGTACGATTACTAATAGACGCACCAAAGATCATACTATAATACTTGCTGTTCTCCACGACTTTGTCCGCATGGAATTTTCTACGATTGGCTTTCAAGGGTTTTATTTTGTATTGCATGGAACCCTAATTCTTTTTCTAAAATTAAAGTAGCCTACGTTACTCCTTATAATTATAACATCAGCTATCTGCCAGTGAGTCTCTTCAAACTCGGTCAAGCCATTTCGTAGATCAGCTGGAACTAACAGACAGACAGACAAAAATTTAAAAAGTTGTTTTTTTTAGTTTTTTTTTAATTGCGTTATAAACTTTCATACGCATTTAGTTAAAAGCTGTATTTTAACATTACAAACAGACACTTCAATTTTATAGATATAAAAAATATTTGTATAGATATAAAATATAAATATTGTAAACCGTGTCTTCTGTTTTATAATTTCTGCCTTCATTTTTTTCAGATTTATGTATAACTTCCGATACGTGATACTTAGTAAAGAAACACTCCGACCGCTGATTTTTACAATAGCTTACTTCTGGTTCTCTGTTATGAGTGGTTTCACACCTATCCAACCAAACTTAGTGAACATCTGCGGCGCTTTTGGTATGGCTCAGGACGGAAATACTTTTATTGTAAGTTCCTCTATCTTCAATTTTGATTTATGTCGAATTTGGAGTTTAGACATCAAAGTTCATTGACACTTATGTACTTGTAAAAATACTAATTATAAAATGCAGCATATGCGATGGTCTTAGATTTACTGTGTACCTAATGTTCACCTAATCTCACACTACTACTCTGAGGTGTCTAGGTTCATAGGAAATAAAATTAAGTATGTTACTAACACAAACTGGCAGTTAATAAGACTAATTTATTTCTAACGCTAACTTGTTTCTACATATCTGTACGTGCTTATGACGCATCATAAGAGTATGAGGCTATATAGATAATGACAACGTAACAAAATGTACGTGTGCTCAATTGGTGTCGCTACACTAATAGTCTCCAAAAATATTATGAGATTTTTTGATGTTCCATAAAACAATTAAAAAAATACTACAAACTTTTACCATCCGAATAGTAATTTTGAAAGTCCCGAACTAAAATTGACAGTTACAAATTATCCTGACAAACTATCTTATCATTAATGTGCGCTTAGCACTACATCAAACATGCTAAACATTAATGTACCAGTTTTACTTTTTTGGTATTGTAAGATCACGACACTACCAGCCGGTTGTTGCGAGATGCTAACAACATCGATGGCTAGTTTCTGATTCACTGCTACCATCTTGCGTAGCTTCTTATTACCCCATTTTTGCAATAATTTAACGGTGTAAATGAAAAAATAAGAGTAACCAACAGAACGATAATAATGATTTATTATGCGGTACCCAAATCCGGGCTTTCCGAATCGTTTATAACCTTGCATTCCGCCATTTGCGATGATCCCCCATATCACTAATAAACGCAGGTAGTGAGTTTAACGTCTTTAGTGAGTGTTGTACACGACTATAAGTAATATGCATATCATAATATTATTATTATTAAAACTTATGCTATGTAAAAATAAATATGGAATACTATTGATGTGTCATAATAAATAAAAGAAAGTTATTTATACTTACATTTGTGGTCTTAAATAATCATCGTAAAGATATGAGACTATAGCATAGAATAAGTAATGGTACTACTATACTCACAATGACAATGTAATATGAATATTTTTGTGTGTCTTATTTGTGTCGTAATAGGTCGGGGAGAAGGTTCTTCGTATTCTGTTTGTAAAAAAATTAAGAAAAATCTCTTTGGTTGTACCTGGCTGGTTGTAATATCAATTCATATAAGACATTAATAAAAAGAAAAATTAAAAGTAAATAACACCATCGCGCCATTTTTTTCAATTGTTTTTTTTCGCCAAAGTGTAGTGAATCTAACGTACTCGTAGAAATTTTATACATTCTGAAGTTTTACTACAAAAAAGAGAAATATGCGACTCAATCGCCGAAAAAATTTTTAACGCTTATGGACCTAATGCAGTGTCAGTAAAATTGGTTTAAGCAAGCGTTTTCAGTCCGGGAATGCAACTCGCTCTGATCGTACTCAGACAGATAAAGTCGATGACATTTTTGAAAAAGTGGAGAAAGATCGGATTATGAGTAGTTACGACATAGCCGAGGATTTGAGGACTGACCACAAAACAGTTTTGACTCATTTGATAAAGTCTGGCTATACAAAAAAGCTTGTTGTTTGGGTACCACACGAGCTTACTGAAAGAAACCTAATGAATCGTGTACTCATTTGTGATTCTCTATTGAAACGTAATGAAACCGAACCATTTTTAAAAATATTGATTACTGGTGATGAAAAGCGACAAGAGCATGAGATGCTCTTAACATTTTCCTAGTTGAATCGATGATTCTTTTTTTATTTAAAAGCTGGTGCTTCTCATGTGGTTCCATATATATTTGATGAAGGTCTGACAAATAGTTATCTTGAAAATTTATATTGAAGTCGGTTGTATAAAATTTCCACTTGCTTTGATCACAAATCCCAAATTTCTACAACAACAAGATTATGTACACTACCTACACGAAATAAACAAGATATCAAATAAAATGGCGCATTTATATTATAATTAACTGTCAATAAACTTAAAAAAAATTGAATTTGTATATAAAATACGAAGAAACTTTTTCCCCGACCTTTTATTAAATTTTATAAGGTAGGTGCGATAAATTATATCGTTAGTAGTGCTTTTTTTTATAAGATAAGGGTGACAAACGAGCACACAGTCCACCTGATGGTAAGTGATTGCTGTGGCTCATAGACATCTACATTTATCCTAGATTACGAATCAAAATGCAGATATGCGTTGTCACCCGTGAGGACTAAGATGGAATGCCTCGTTTCCAGTAAAAAGGGTATCCGGTTCTCTACACTCACCATACGAAACAGCTGCATCAAGCTGCTATTTTACGCTGGTATTCTGTGAGAGCGTGGTCCTTCCCCGGTCGAGCCGACCCATTCGTGCTACAACTATACCAGAAATATAGCTGCAGCATGGCTCTACCGCGTATACACAACTTTTTTACACAACTTATGTCAACGCATGGCTTTCTTATAAATAAGTTTGCGCAATTTGAAGTGTTGATTCACCAACAGTTCGAAAGTGAATGAAAACATTGTGTCATCATCGAGAAAACCTGTACATTTGAAGAATAATTGGTTCGACGACATGTAAAGTCCGCCAGCATACAGTAAAGCAGTGCAACAGACTAATCGCTTCCTATCCCCCTCAGAAATTAGAGGAAACTTTTTCTTTGATATTATTAACTCCAGCTGGTATTCGAACCTAGGCTACGCCTAGCCGCACGCAGACCGGTTGGTTCATTCATTACAACCAAAAAATAAAATTATACAGTTCCAATATATTTTTGTGCTTTTCTCCAGATATACGTCAGCGTTATAACGACATGTACAACCATCATCGTCATAATTTTGATCGGGAAAGTTGGAAAACGTAAGATGGCCATACCCGCCATGCTTGGAACAGCCATTACCTGTGCAGCTTTAAGCGTATATGCCAGAAAAAACTTAAATGACTCAGTATTTTCCTATGACACCACAACGTTCCCAAAGGAACAGAGTTATATACCTTTAATTCTATTTTATTCATTCGTTATTTGTACTGGGTTCAACATTCCGTGGGTTCTGCTCGGAGAAGTTTTTCCCTTCAGGTAAACTACACATTTTAATTTATTTACTAATATAGATTTTGCATATTATTCAATGACAAACCTTTTATTGAGATCATAAAAAATATCATCTTGTTTTTTATAGTCCATCACAAATTCACTGCTGAATATAACACAGAACACCAATTTAAAATTAAAAAAACAAGGCTATTGTTCATTTAATGAGTGTAAAAACCCAGGAAGAAAGAATCGTGTAACTAGTAACGAGTCATTCCATTTTAGTACCAGTGATATGGGTGACAAGTATTATTATGGAATGATGAAGATGATGTTAAACCAAATTTGCAGAGAAGGTTCAGAATAAGTAATATAGGCAAATGTTAAAGAAAATTTAATTAAAAAAATCTTTTTTTTTATAGGATAAGGGTGACAAACGAGCACACAGTCCACCTGATAGTAAGTGGTTCCTGCGGCCCATAGACATCTACATCTATCCTCTATTACAAATCAAAATGTAGATGCGTTGGCACCCGTGAGGACTAAGATGGAATGCCTCATTTCCAGTAAAAAGGGCCTCCGGCCACCTGCACTCACCAAGCGAAACGCAGAGGTAAATCTCTACTTCACGCTGGTTTTCTGTGAGGTCGTGGTACCACCCCGGTTCGAGCCGGCCACACATTCGTAAGGGTCGATCGGTAGGCAAAAATGTTGTTGCCCATAAGTCACATTCAATTTGGGATAATGTCAAATAAAAGTATAAGCCTTTATTTACTCGTATTTTCAAAAACTGCAATAAGGGTATATATATCTTTATTTATATATTTGAACTTAATTTTCAAAATTACAACATAAAATGATTTTGGACTAAAGAGGAGTCGCTCAATAACTGGCGCTTGGTTTTGGAACGAAGTTCTTTATCGAGCGGTACGAATTTGGCGGATGGGGGCTAGGCGACAAAAAGTGTAAGATTTTTTACCCCTTCTGACGTAGTGTAGACGGCCTTGGTGGCCTAATATCTCCCCCGCACTTTTCTTATTTTGTAAAGAAATATTATTTTATTTTAACACGTTCACTGTCCGGTTTTAAAACACAATAGTAAGACAATAGCAATGACCTATATGTAGTGCACGGGACAGCGAAAGGGTTAAATGACGCTTCATTTTATGCCAGTAATTTATTTATTTGTATTTGATAATCAAATATAACACGTTTATCAAAAATAAGATATTATAATAGAAGCGTCAGTGGCAGGGCGTGAACCGCGTACTAGAAAAATCGTGGGTTCGAATCCGCAATTCGACTGCTCTCGTGAACCAGTTCTAACACACACTTTAAGCTTACCAGAAGTGGTTTGAGGGAATGTTGTATACATTGCTCCATTAATAGAGTTTATACAACAAAGTCGCAGAATATATTACCAAGGTAATTTTTTTTGAAACATTGACTTTATAATTATGTGCAACTATGGTATAAAATTTTAATGGTACAATACTTTTGAAATAAATGTTCCACTGAGTTTCTTTCTACTTCTTCCTAGGACAGAGGTTTTTTTGGAACCAGGGAAATTGTTTTGGAACAATCTGTATTGAATAAAAACTGTTCTAATTTATTCAGGTAAACATAACTGTGCATAGAAGAAATCGAGTACTCTATGTATTTGTTTATATGTAGTTTGAGATCAAACTCTTGAAAAAAAACTTCATTTTAATTTTAATAATAGTAAAGTTGCAGCCTATTTAAGTCCCACTGCTGGGCACAGGCTTCCTCTCATTTCTGAGAGGGTTTTAGGACAAGGAGTTGTCCACCGCGCTGCCCTAATGCGTGTTGGCGAACATCACGTCTTCGAAATATTTTTTTATTATTTCTCAGACATGCAGGTCTCCTCACAATGTTTTTCATCACCGCCGAGCACGTGGTAAATCAGCACTTAAAATTGCAATTAACAATTTCATTGGTGCCGGCGGAGATCGAACCCGGGTTGCTCGAGTACTGTGAAGCTTACAGCGAGCGCTAACCATCTGAGCTACCACGGCTCCCACGGCTTTAATAATGTATGTTTGAAATTGTCAACAGAAGTCGAGCATCTGCTCAATGTATTTCCGTAGCATGCTTCTACGTCTTCACGTTCATCGGCACGAAAACTCTACTTGACCTGGAAACACATATAAGACTGTGGGGCACCTTTGCCGTCTACGCTGCATTTGGCTTTCTTGGCACAATTTTCTTGTACTTTTTCTTACCAGAGACAGAGGGCATGATGTTAGAAGATATAGAAGTCTTCTTTAACAGTGATAAAATACAAACGTTTGCTAATGATCCGGTGATAAACACGCTAAAACGATTGACGAGAAGAAACCATTCTCAATAAAAGTAATATTTTTTAAAACAAATAAATTTTAATAAATAATAATAGTCTATCTCATTTATTAATGTTCCTAGTCGTCGCACCATATTTTTTGGGTACATTTTCAGCCCACAAGTTATGTTCAAAACGCCATTTTTACCAACTAATTTCATCTTAAGACTTTTAATTTAAGGACATTGATATTTTATCCTGGTTGAGAATTCGTTTGTAGAAAAGGTCAAAACTATGATTATAAACGTGTGAGTGCCATCATTTCCCAAACCAAAACATTTTCAATAGGTGCCATAATCTGTTTTGATCTGTTCTTATTAACAATATTCTTTTTTACATTGTTTTTTTTTATGAATAAATGCAAAATTCGTGTTTGTTTCATCTTTCTGTAAACTCAATAAATACCACCCTTTACTAGGTCAACTGCTAAACATATACATCTCCGAAGAAATCTCACAACCACAAAGCACGGTAGTAAGCCACCTGCATCCACCGACTTCTTACATCTCTTACCAGGTCATCACTTTAACTAGTGGGAAGCGTCCTACACTTCGCTTACCGGTACGAGACTGCCACTTGAGAAGATTTCTGCACCATCGTTTGTCAGCTTACTGATTAGTCAGTTTTATAATGATTAACACACATGAGTAATTATGTTATTCTGAGTATTTATAGATAATTTCATCTGATTTGGATGAATAAATATATAAAATAAAAGGATAAATATATACAATAAAATACTATTGGTAAATCCAATTGGGCATGCCCTAAGCGCATTACAAAAATTACCGATAACATGACTATACGGAATTTTTAAAAGTAGTTTAAATACATTTTTACAGCACTATCGGCTTCAACACCCTGGAAAACCATGAAAATGACACCCATGATGAAAAAAAATTATAACTATTGCAGCCGCCATCTTGGATTTACATTTCGACAGCACTATCGGCTTCAGAACCTTCGAATACCATGAAAATGACACCCATGATGAAATAAATTGGTACCTATTGCAGCCGCCATCTTGGATTTACATTTCGACAGCACTATCGGCTTCAACACCCTCGAAAACCATGAAAATGACACCCATGATAAAAAAATTGATACCTATTGCAGCCGTCATCTTAGATTTACATTTCGACAGCACTATCGGCTTCAACACCCTCGAAAACCATGAAAATGACACCCATGATGAAAAAAAATTATAACTATTGCAGCCGCCATCTTGGATTTACATTTCGACAACCCTATCGGCTTCAACACCCGCGAAAACCACGAAAATTACACCCATGACGGTAAAATTGATACTTTTAGTAGGTACTTTTAGTAGGTAGGTACTACTATTATTTATTCTGTGCTTTTAAAATATTGTAATCAAAAAATCTCTCATCAAGTATTTAAAAAATTTATTTATTCGAATATTGTGTATTTGTACAGCGATCTAGCGCTGTAAACAACCGTAACAATGTCCACTAACGACGGCGACTGACGCCGAAGCCGAACTGAGCTAAGTGACGTAGTGATGCTGTCTCCATTTAGTAATTATTTATTCATACAAGGCTCCCAAATACACCGAATTTTCGCCATTTCTTTATTTTTATTTATTTATTTATCGTCACGCACAATCCCTGACGGGGTAGCCAGAGAGAACAGATCGCCAAGTGTCACGATCCTTACATACCTCTTTCGCTTCTTTCAGATTCATTATCTTCTTCATACATGCACGTCTAGGTATCCGAGTACTCTTGACCCTCCCCTCTTCGAGCAGTTGAAGAGTGCACGCCATTTCGCATCCGAAAATAATTTATTATAACTAAAGTAAACAAAATTAAACTGCCATTTACATTCAATGGTTTCCTACATGATAGATGAAGAGTTTAAAAAATATATTGGAGTTGAACAATTGATATTTTCAAAAGTTATCGTGTTTACAAGCCTTGGGAACTTGATAAATCTACACCATAAGCCATTAAAACCCCTTTTTTATTTAAAAATGGCAATTAATCGATTTAAAAAATAATATTAATAAGTTCAAAAATCATTTATCTTTCTGACAATGTGCTTTTTATATCACTTATATGTACAATATGATTGCTAGATACTATTTCATGCGACAAAACGTTGGAATCTTAATTTTTAGGCCCTAGTAGAACATACCGACGCGCTTAGGCGCTTACGGCATGCAATATAAAATTAAAAAATACATAAATAAATAAAACCGGTTGGGTTTGGTTTTTTTGATGGCAGCCCTCACCAGGGGAGACCAAACGGCTGAGGCTTTAAGGGAAAGCGAAAGAATCCGGTGTACGATACGAGCGGTATCGAGGAGCACCGCCTTCTGCATTTGAGCCGGAAGCGATCCGTCACGGAGTCCCAGCTGCTCGGATGATTCGAGGGGCTAACCGGGATTAGAATAATTTCGGTCGGTAAACCACCCCACATTTCGGTCACCTCGTGAGCCAGGTCCAGATAATTTGTCTGCTGATCTGTTTCGACTTTCACGAGGTTCTCGTCATACGGAATGGTAATGTCGACTAAAAATACCCTACTACAATATACTATATAATAGGTTGTGCCTGGACAAGTACTTAGAGTTAGAAATCGCTGAAAAACCGGAAATGACACTTAAGAGACTCACCGCGATAGCTTCAAGCTCGACAGATGTCGACGGTGTTATCCTTTAGGATGTATCTCCGATAGTTGTTGATCTTGATAACCTGATACTTAATAACCTGATTATATAGAGAAAACTTTCAACTTCCCCGAAGAGGTTACTAAAACGTAGCCAATTGAGGACAAAGGCAGACTGCGTCTACGAAAGACTCATGTAGAGCCTTGTGGAACGTCTCATGGAGCTCAATTTCTTTCCATACGGTCTCTATATCGGAAATGCTCTGTACTTCTGGGTCTTGCCAGCGCTCGTTGCCTAAGGATAGAGGGTTAAGCCCTTTATCACACAAAATGACGTCCTTGTTGAATGGATCATTCGATCTAACCAGGAATTAATAACGGAGGCTGACACTTTTTGCGATTATGCATGTTGAGAGCGCTTTAAAAGCCGTGCCCACCATGTTTCCACGCGATCTCGGGTGATGCATTCCTGTGGCGTCGTAAAAGTGTGGACTTTTCTATCCAGAGCGTTCAGTTCGGTCTGAGTCCGTCTAAGCATGCCAAAAGTATACATGATGACAGGCATGACCTAACCGTCATAAAAGTGTGTCTTATTAATTCCCGATAAAAGAATAATAAGCACTTTTGTCAATCGTGTATAAAACAAATCGCAAACTGACTGTTTCATATCCGCCTCATTGAAATCTACTTTCCTCTATAACTCAATTCCATTTGGCGGCGCACTAACAGTATACCGTATTTTTGGCGCCAAGCCCCTCGCGTCTGGACATGCACACAAAGTAGCACCATCCCAGGCTGGAAAAAAAGAATTGAAGACCGTATCGCAAAGGCAAGAGTCGTCATCGGCAGACTGAAAAACTTCAGGTCGGGCCATTACAGGCCAAGAATTGTGCGTATTTTGATTTTTTTAATTAGCTTTAGATTTTGATTCTTAGGAAGTTTTCAATTTCACTATTGTAAACCATCCCGTTGTTTTTTTTATTAATTATTTTACAATTTCTTCGGAAACAAAATACGTATTACGAGTAACATGCAATCAAAAAAAATTCGTATTAATTAAACAGAAACAATATTTTGTAACTTTACACGAAATACGTCACAAGTCCACTGCTGAACATAGGCCTTCCCCAAGGAATGCCACAAAGCACGGTCCTGAGCCACCTGCATCCATCGACTTCCTGCATGTCTTATCAGGTCGTAACACCATTTAGTGGCGATTGCCCTACATTTCGCCTACAGATACGAGAACCTTTTTTCCCCATCGGTTGTCGGTTCTTCGAGTTATATGGCCAGCCCATTGCCACTTCAGCTTACTAATCTGCTGGACTATGTCGGTTACTCTGGATCTACTGCGGATATCCTCATTTCTAAGTTTATCACGCAGCGAAACCCCGAGCGTAGCCCTCTCCATAGCTCGCTGAGCGACTTTGAGCTTCCTCATACGGCAAGCAGTAAAGGATCACGTCTCAGACCCATAAGTCATCATTGTCAAGACGGACTGGTTGTACAATCTCGTTTGTAGTTTTTGGGGTATACCTGATATGAAAATGTGTCGTAGTTTCCCGTACGCTGCCCAGCCGAGTTGAATCCGTCGATTGACCTCTCGATCGAAGTTGGACTAACCTAGTCGAACTATTTGTCCCAGGTAGACAGACTCTTCAATAACTTCGAGCTTAGTGCTCTCGACAACAACTACCGGCATCGCACACGGACATTAAACATGATCTTTCTTTTGTCCATGTTTATCTTAAGACCTATCCGTTGAGAGACACTATTGAGATCATTGAGCATAGTGCTTAGGTTTTCCAGCGATTCTAACATAAGGACTAAATCGTTGGCAAATCGAAGGTGAATGATGTACTCGCCATTGATGTTAATACCGTATCATTTCCTGTCCAGTAGCTTGAAAACGTCTTCTAATGCAGCGGTGAATAGTTTCGGGAATACAACCTGTCTTACACCTCTCTGCAGTTGGATAGGTTTCGTACTCTAGTTCTGTACTCGGATAGCCATTGTAGCCCTACTTTACAAAGACTTCAGTACTTCGATATACCGCCAGTCAACTTGGCACTGCTGAAGGGATAGTAGCACCGCCCAAATTTCAACGGAATCAAAGGCTTTCTCATAGTCCACGTACGCAAGGCAAAGTGGCAGATTGTACTCTCCTGCCTTATGTACAATTAGCCGAAGGGTAAGTATGTGGTCTATGGCACTAAAGTCTTTTCAGAAACCGGCTTGTTCGGGAGGCTGGAAATCATCAAGTCTGCGCGTGAGACGACTCGTAATGACTCTCGAAAACAGCACGTAGACGTGGCTCAGAAGGGAAATCGGTCTGTATTTCTTCAAGAGAACATTGTCGCCTTTCTTGAAGAACAAAGCCACCGCACTTCTGCTCCACGCCTCTTGTGTAAAGCCACCATGGAGGACGGAATTAAAAAGCTTCTGAAGGACTTCAAGTACCGGTTTTCCACCCGCTTTCAGAAGCTCCGCTGTAATTCCATCCTCACCTGGGTCCTTGCCTTTTTTAGGGTGCTGGAGAGCTATTCTGATCTCGCTCATATTGACGTCCGGGATATCTTCTGAATAGTGCCGGGTTATTCACACTTGCGTGTGGTGCCAGCGATAACGTGTTCAGCTGCCCATAGAACCTCTCAATCTCACTCTAAATCTCATGTGTCCCGGAAACGATGCTGCCACACTTGGCCTCCAGCTTTGACAGTTGGATCTTTCTGGCAGACAGATCTCTGGCAAAACTTTGTGGGCTTGTTTTCGTTAGATCACTTCTTCAATACAAGCTGTATTGAAGTTGCGTAAGTCTGGCCGCATGCATTTGGAGATCTGTCTGTTCAGTTGCCTGTATGCTGTCAAATCTGTTGAAGATTGCAACTTCATTTCTCGTCAAACTCTGTTTACCTGGGACAAATAGTCCGACTAGGTAAGTCCAACTTCGACCGAGAGGTCAATCGACCGCGACAGCGTTCGTGAAATTACGGCACATCTCGTTAGGTATACCTCAAAACTTGAAAACGAGACTATACAACCAGTGCGTGTTGCCAGTGATGACTTATGGCACTGAGACGTGGTCCTTCACTGCTAGCCGGATGAGGAAGCTCAAGGTTGCTCAGCGAGCTATGGAGAGGGCTATGCTCGGAGTTTCTCTGCGTGATAAACTTAGAAATGAGGATATCCGCAGTAGAACCGGGGTGACCGACATAGTCCAACGGATTACTAAGCTGAAGTGGCAGTGGTCCGACCATATAGCTCGAAGAACCGACAACCAATGGGTAAAAAAG
Organism: Parnassius glacialis; assembly: GCA_033319125.1. Taxonomy (NCBI): domain Eukaryota; kingdom Metazoa; phylum Arthropoda; class Insecta; order Lepidoptera; family Papilionidae; genus Parnassius; species Parnassius glacialis. The sequence goes on along the minus strand of JAVANC010000025.1, from coordinate 22,990,701 downwards.
TTATTGAGTGGCGGCCTCGTACCGGCGGACGAAGTGTAGGGCGTCCCCCCACTAGATGGAGTGAGGATCTTGTAAGACATGCAGGAGGTCGATGGATGCAGGTGGCTCAGGACTCTGTTTTGTGGCATTCCTTGGGGGAGGCCTATGTTCAGCAGTGGCCTTGTGAAGTGCTGTAAAGATGATGATGATGGATAATAACGCTCATAAATCACTTTTTAATTTTTAATATTTTTTGTCACAGAATATTGTGGTTTATGGTGTATAAGAAATAGGACTATGGTATCGCGGATTTTTTTTGGATGGAGGAACGATCTATATTTTTGAATAACCAGTATTTACGTATCAATAATCATTACGCCATCGCACGCGGATTAAGCAGTTCGGGAGCGCTTTTTCTTCCGCCTTGCTTAACAAAAATCAATATTTAAGGCTAGCGGAGAGGTAGCGGTAAAGGATAGTTAGCCTAATGATAGATAGCTTATACTATTTCTCGTGAATTCGGCTATCATATACAAAAATAATTTATCAAATCGGACTGGTAGTTCCAGATATTAGCGTGTTTAAACAAACACAAAAAAACATCTTTCGCTTTATTATATTAGTATAGATTCTAACTCATTTCCTCCTAAAAAAAGTTACAGCCTATGTACACGTCCCACTCCTGGGCACATGCCTCCTCTCATTTCTGAGAGGGTTTTAGGGCGAGGAAAGGTCCGCCGCGCTGCCCCAGTGCGTGTTGGCGAACTTCACATGTCTTCGAATGTATTTTTTTTTTCTTATTTGTCAGTCATGCAGGTTTCCTTTTTTTTTTTTTTTTTTTTTTTATAGGATAAGGGTGACAAACGAGCACACAGTCCACTTGATGGTAAGTGGTTGCTGCGGCCCATAGACATTTACATCTATCCTCTATTACAAATCAAAATGTAGATGCGTTGTCACCCGTGAGGACTAAGATGGAATGCCTCATTTCCAGTAAAAAGGGCCTCCTCACGATGTTTTCCTTCACCGCTGAGCACGTGGTAAATCAGCACTTAAAATAACAATTAACAATTTCATTTGTGCCGGCGGGGATCGAACCCGGGTTTCTCGCGTACTGTGAAAGTTACAGCGAGCGCTAACCATCTGAGCTACCACGGCTCCTTTCTCTCCTATAGATTTATATATTTGTTTAAACATTAAAGAAGTTTTTATTCCATAAAACTTTTTCCAAAAATTAATAATATCCTACCAAAATATTAATGTGAAGAAGAGGGAGGTATAAACGACATTCGAGGTTGTAGACTTTGCTTCGGGAGCTTGGATTTCAACTCTTTACCTCGAACGTCTTTTGTACCAAACTCTTTAGATAATAATTTTTTCATATTTATTATCTAAATATTGCGCTGTAGAATTAATTGTTGCTACGACTTATAATATTTTTTGGTACATTAATAAAAATGCAATATTCTAGTAAATATTTAATTTTATAAGACAATAACAGTTTGAGCATTTATCTTTTAAGTTAACGAGTAAAACAACTGATAGAAAAGAAACTAAGAATTAAATTATTCTTTTTTTTTTACGGATTTTATAACGTTTAATTTAACTTTTTAATTCCCGGCGTTTCGGGTGCTTTACAGCACTCATAGTCACGGGAGGGACTGAGGTGTTTGACGTCCTGATGTCAAACATGATGATGTTCAAAAAACTGAAGGTAATAAATTTGCTTAATTTAATTTGTAGTCTTCGCGTAAATATAAGAAATCATTATGAGAAACTAAGAAGTTTATACAACAGTTTAAGTTTAAGTTTGTACAACAGCCTAACCACAATGACACAACTAACTGACTAACATAGGTTTATTTGCCTCTAGATTGACACCTTTATCTTTTCTGAAAGCATTGATAAGGAAATCATCAGCAAATATTTTTCTATTTCCTTTATAGTAAGCTTCAATTTGAGCTAAAGTCTTCTTTTCAGTTTCTGGCAAGAATAAATACATGTACACAGTTCCAAGGAATGTTAGAGCTGAGTAGATTGCAAATGTACCGCTTATGTGGAAAGTTGCTTCTAAATTATAGTTCGTCTTTGTTGCTAAGAAAACTATGACGTAATTTAAAGCTGCAGCGAGTCCTGTTGCAGTACCTCGACTCCTGTAAATTAAATATAAACAATGTATGAATAGCTTTTGCTGTCGCACGGATGGGCCGGCTCGAACCGGGGTGGTACCACGACCTCACAGAAAACCAGCGTGAAGTAGAGGTTCACCTCTGTGTTTCGCTTGGTGAGTGCAGGTGGCCGGAGGCCCTTTCTACTGGAAATGAGGCATTCCATCTTAGTCCTCACGGGTGACAACGCATCTACATTTTGAATTTTAATAGAGGGTAGATGTAGATGTCTATGGGCCGCAGCAACCACTTACCATCAGGTGGACTGTGTGCTCGTTTGTCACCCTTATCCTATAAAAAAAAGTGGGCAAGGGACTTCCTAGACATAAGTTGACGAGCTTTCGTAAAAACATCTGCAATACATTTAGCAAACATTGGGGTACACCAGGTCATTACTCACTAAACTATTGTCCATTAGTTGAGATGATTCTCGACTTCTTTCAACATTTTCCAAACCTATTGGGTCAGAGACATCCAATAGATACATTTTTCTAACTCTATTGACATATTGCACATCCTTTTCTATCACATCCTTTTGTATCCTTTTTCTATATTTCCCTTTTCTTTTCTTCTTCTATGGTGGTATAGTCATCTTACAAGCTGAATTTAGGCAAGCAACCTGCATTTTTTGACGAAACCTAGGGCAGTCGTTTCTTGAGCAGCAGTGGACCTTTTTATGCGTATGTATGGAACAGGTGTGAAACAACCCGCACTGGACTAGCTTGTGAAATTTTCTCTGCTCCACATCATTTCAGATTTTTTTAAGGTTGTACTTGCGGGTGTTTGGAACTGCGGAATACTTTTAATGTATTCTTTTTTTATTTGTAAGTGGAAGCAAACTTTCTTAATTTCTTCTTTAATAAAAAAGGAGATGTAAAAGAATATAAAACAACATTAGTAAGTAAACTATTTTGTTTACTGTTTAGTTTCAAATTTAGTTTAATTACCTAAAAAGTGCTCACCATAAATTTTACAATACGCAATCAATACAGATTCGATCCTCACCGGTACCAAAGTAGCCGTTAGCTGCAATATTAGGTGCTGATTTATCACGTGCTCCTTGGTGAAGTAAAACGTTGTGATGAAACTCACATGTCTGAGCATTAAAATATTTAGAAGACATATAAAATCTCTCAAGATATAGAAGCAGCACTGGGGATTATTTGCTACACAACCCTCTCAGAAATGAAAGGAGGCCTGTGACTAGCACTGGGACGTACATAAACTGTGACTTCACTTACCTAAAAGGAAAAACTTCGGTTAGTAAAGCCCATGGGATTCCTAAACTCGTAAAGCACACCAATGCCATAAAAAGTATAATTGGTAAAGTCTCTTTCGCTTCGGGAAACGTGTCAGCTTCGTAAGAGAAGACGGATGCAGGTATTTTGCTTTTTGCGTAGAGGCTAACACCAAGGCTGCAAAAAGCTGTTGCAAAAAGGGAACCGATGACCAGTTTTCTTTTCCCCGTCATTTTTACCATTATAGCAGCCGTTATATTCATAACTATGAATACAGCTCCGACGACTACCTAAAAATATTTTATTTATCAAAATTAAACAAAAACAATGATATCAAGACCTTTTATTTTAGACAAAGTCATGACTTGATGAGGCACTTGGTATATTTAGAATAGGCATTTGCCCAACAGGGGACTCGTGATGGTCTGCAATGATAATGGACTACACAAATAATACAAAACATTGAAGTAAGAATTTTACTTAGTTAATAATATATTGTTGGTCTTCTCCGGATATCCTCGTTACGGATTTTATGCCGCAGATAAATTCCGAGCATAGCTCTTTCCATCGTACCCTTAGCAACTTTGAGCTTCATAATATGGTCAGCAGTGAAGGAACACGTTCGAAATTCGTAAATCATCACTGGCAAGTGGCAACACGCACCGGTTGTAAACTAATCTTAAAATTCTGAGGAATATCGCAAAAGAATATTTCTTTCTGTTTCCTAAACCCAGACCAGCTTAATTGGAACCTCTTGGTCCCAATTGGACTTACATAATCGGACATAGAAAAAGGCATATTGATCAGTAGTTTTTCAAAAGAGTTTTATCATCTTTCTTGAATAATACCACAGATAAGGACGGAGATAAATAACTCTTGACGAAGTTTAAATATAACTTTACAACCTGATTTCTGATTTCTGTAATTTCATCTTTACTCGGCGCTTTGCTCTACTTAAGTTGTTAGAGAGTCGTTATGATCTCACTCAAACTGACGACGGAGATATTAACGGAATAGTGTCGGAAGAGTATTAGCCTTAGGTCGTGTCGTGACCCGCCACTAGATGTTGTGAAGACCTGATAAAACACGCAGTAAGTCGACGGATGCAGGTAGCTTAGGACTGTACTTCGTAGCAATCTACGAAGGATGTATAATACGTTCAACAGTGACCTTGTGATGGACTGTAGTGACAGTGATAGCAATAGTGATAGAATAATATATTTTTCAGTTGCTGCTACAAGAATTTGCAGTGTAGAGAAGATATTCCACTACCCCATATTGTACCGTGGGTATTGTAAGTGGCGATAGACGAAAAATGTAACAAGAGATGAGCAGCAATATCTTCCTGATAACTAAAAATAATAAAACCTGCGGTTGCCAACTCTTCTACTGAACTAGGAAAGTATGATATATCCCCGCCATGATGCAATCAATAGGGGAGATGTTTAGCAGTGAACTTTGAAAGGCTGTAATGAGGATGACGATAATAATAATACAAGAGTGCCGAAAATATTCTGCAGCTTAGTTTTGTCTATGAAATCATTCAGTTAAAACATCAAAAGTTGCCAGCTGTGCATTTCAAACAAAACAGAAGCATTTATTCTTAACTCACTTGCATTGTATGACGTTGGTGCAATAAAAGAAAACTAAATGATTAGAAACAAAGTATGCTCATAATCAAGATTTTTTTTTACTGTAGAATACAGATAAACAGTATTTTATATAGATAAACAGTACCATTACACTTACCACAATGGTTTTAGAATCATACTTCATCCCCAGTGCTTTACAGAAGTTGACCATATTCGGTCGAACAGGATGTAAACCACTTAAAGTATGGAAGAAAAAGTAGGCCATAACCAGTGCGAATGGCCTCAATGTCTCTTTTACAAGTAATATAGGTTTGAACTTAAATATAATCCTCTTAATGATGTTATAATTTGAATGTTTACAATGGTCTGTTTCACTTCTGCCTTCTTTTGCACAGATAACACACTGCTTGATAACATCGTGGTATTGAAGCAGTTGCTCGAACTCCTCCTTAACATATTCTGGCTTGGTCCATCCTCTGAGTCGACATAGCGACCTTAATGCTTCTTTTTGGAGACCTTTGGATAGCAACCAGATCGGAGTTTCAGGAACCTGAAATTAGTTTACGTTAAAGTTAAATGTATTGTATTAATTTTTTTATTATTATAGGATAATGGTGACAAACGAGCACACAGTCCACCTGGTGGTAAGTGTATGCTGTGACCTTTATTTATCCTCAATTAATAATCAAACTACAGATGCGCTAACAACCCTCAAATTTTCTTGCCCTTAATCCTCTTCCTGATAAAGAAGACCTGTTTATATAAATCTGTAAATAAACTACTTCTGGACAAGGACTACTCTCTTACTGGCTGTTCCCCGCGACTTCGTCCACGTGTAATTTGCAGTTTTAATTATGTTGCTTGGAAATCTATTTCTTTTTCTAAAATACAAGTAGCCTAAGTTACACCTTATAATATCAACTATCTGCCAGTGAAAGACTCCTCGAAATCAGTCCAGTCGTTTCGGATATTAGCCGGAACAAACAGAGAGACAGACAGACAATAATATAAAAACTTGTGTTTTTGGTATAAATACCGTATATAGTTTCATATGCATTTAGTAAAAAGCTGTTATTTTGACTTTAAAAACAGACACTTCAATTCTATTTATTTGTATAGATAATTGGCAAGCTTAACAGGCTATGATGCTACTTCCTATTTTTATTTGCCAACAAGCAGAGTTCGATCTTTGTCAATACTACTGCAATTGTAGTCAGCACTGGTACATCAGCTACACTAGATGGAGTGACGACCTGGTAAGACATGCAGGAATTCGATGTATGAGAATAGATTGTTACTTACTTTTATATACTATACTATTCACGGCAGGTTAAAAGATTTTCTAACACTTCCTACAGCGACTCTGACGACTCCTACAGGATAACGAGGCAAATGGCCAAAAAACGATTTCCTTTATTAAAGTTGATTTAATATTTTCTAAAACTACGTATAAGAAATAAGCATTGTATTGAACAAATAAGACAGATAATGTAACGTATAATTTAAAGTTTAATTTTATTTTACACGTACCTATGCCAATAAGCATTTTAAAATTTATTACTGGAAATGCGGCATTCCATCTTAGTCCTCAAAGGTGACAATGCATGTCTATTTTGATTTTCAATTAAAAAAGAACTAAATGTCTATGAGCATCCACTTACCATTAGATGGACTGTGTGCTCGTTTGTTCACCCAAAACACCTTCGCCCCGACATACTTACATATATAGTAATATGGCCGATTGATGTGTTGTGAATTATGAAACAAATTCTAATATAATATTCCTTTTGAAAAATTACTATTGATCTTATCTAAATCTTATCTAAAGTTAAAAATTGCCAAATACTGGCTGAATATAGAATTATTTTAATGTATAAAAAATACAAGCTTAACCTTATAAATATGCAATTATGTTCGATATTTAAATATTTGCAATAAAAGGAATAATTTTTTATAGCATAATGGCGACAAGTGAGCACACAGTCCACCTGATGGTAAATGGTCGCTGTGGCCCACAGACATTTACATCTATCCTCGTTTGTGAATCAAAATGCAGATGCGTTAAAACACTCTGATATAGACACATTAGTTAGATATTACTCTTTTGAAGTTGTATAAATTGTCATTAAGATTAGACTACGGTTTTAAAATTCATATTAAATGTAATTTATGTTAAACAGAATAAATAAAATATTTCTTGATAGTATTATAAATTTATATTTAGTTTAATTTATTAAGATACTGCCATATAAAATGGTTGGGAGTAGGGAAGGGGGTAGGGGGAACTCAATTCACAAATAGATCATACGGGACAGTAGTACTGCGTTTACCAAAACACCTGCAAAAACAAATAATATACAAAGAAGGCGCAATAGGGAGTCCGTTAGGGGAGCATTTGGAGTACGTATAAGGATATGTGATCCTGAACCGTCGCTATATGAAATACACCAGCATTAAACTGCTATTCCACACTGACAATCTGTGAGAACGTGGTCCTTCCCCGGTGAGCCGTCACATTCGTGCTACAACCATATTATAGCTGCAGCTATTTTTGGACCATTATAAGCCAGCGCTTAACTACTATACCTCCTGATGGTAAATGGTGATGCAGACGAAGATTGTGCAGCGCACTGACTGAACAAACGCCTTTAACAATAAAACTAAATAATTAACAATAGTATTTAAGGCAAGAGTGAATAGGTGTTGATTTAAAGACTATTGTTACACCCACACTGTAATCGAATGGGAAGACAGATGCTGGCAACTTATTCCCCGCCTTTGCTGTAGGCATGAAAAATAATTTAGCAACCAGTTTGGTTCGAATGCATGGCTCTACCACGTAAATATTGATATATATATATATATATATATATATATATATATATATATATATATATATATATATATATATATATATATATATATATATATGATGCAGTTGCCGAAGGGGTTCTGTAACTTTTAGAAGTATGATGAGGTATACTCGTACCATATTATCACGGTATATTTTCTTCTTCGTTAACCCGTAAAAGTATTGAACATGACTGGCCTCGTTGTGAGAGACCTTAATCGTGACTCATGGCAGACGGATTAGCCATCGCTGTACCAGACATCTCGATTTTATGACGCCGCTCCTCGTCGCCGGTCTATGTTTTTACTGAGATATTTCTGCTTTAACCACCTCTGATGACAACCACGTGGTGAAATTGTAGAGAGTGATGGATTCTCAAATTCATTATTAAGAGTTATTATACTACTAAAAAGTACATGATTTATAATAACCTCTCGGAATGAGGTGATCGCTACCAAGCTGTTTCTAAATGTTTTCATAACAATTGTACATTATGCTTTTAAAAATAAGTTCCGCTGGATTTTTTGCTGGTTTTGCCCAGGACAGAGAAACTTTTTTCAGAACCAGTGGCAAAGGTTAAAAATTACTTTCAGTAAGAATCGCATGTAATCAATATTGAATAAAAATTATTCTATTATATTCATATGTCGCCACCACATAGCCAAAAAAGCCACAAAGTATGTTTTTTCCTAATCAGTGTTACTCATAAATCGTGATTTTTAATTCTATATATTTCCTTCATTTTTAATTGTAAGCTTGAAATACCTGAAAAATCCCGAAAGCATAGCATTCTGCCTATTCTCATTTACCATTACAACCTTTTAAAAGTCCAGTGCTGATTATATATAGGTGATAAATAGGCTTGGCAGACGAGTTGCCAAGCAAACTTTTTTTTATTATAGTTATTATTAGAGAAAGATTCTGCTGCCCATTTCCTGGTTGTTTCCCTCTGCCGCCTCTGACGACACACACGAGACGATATGGTGTAGTTGATATTCTTAAACCGCCATTTCACTCTCAATTTAATCACTACTACTTTACAAATCAGCTAGTTTTAGTAGTACCTAGTAGTTAGTAGAGAGATGGCATCCTGACCGTCATCCAAACAGGGATCCCGTTTTTCTTTTCCGAAATGTAATACTAACATAAGTTATTGTTTTTATACTCATTGTACCTTTTTAAACCTTTCGAATGAACCTACATATCCAATGGTGAAACCTGGAACAAAACCCGTTCTATAGTTGCGAAGAAAAACGTGTCTAAGACATAAGTATTAATTGATACATTTATTTATTGTATAGTATTATATTAAACTGATACATAAATAAAATGGTGTCAATGGTATCCGGTATGGAATTTTTATCGATATAATTAATTTATCGTCACTCTGTCTTATCTTTATCATTAATTCCGTGGACAGTCAATTCTACTATCAGCGCCAAAATGGCGAAAATAAAATCGCCTAATTATGTATGCCAGTCCAGCATACTTGTATAATAGAGGTCAGTGATTATAATAAATTACTTTTGATTGGTTTAGTATTGAAATTTTTAATTTAAATCTTTACTTATGTTAATATTACATTTCGGGAAAAAAAAAGGAATCCATGTTTGGATGACGGGCAGGATGCCATCTCTCTACTAACTACTAGGTACTACTAACACTAGCTGATTTGTGATGTAGTAGTAGTGACAAACGAGCACAGAGTCCACCTGATGGTAAGTGGTTGCTGTGACCCATAGACATCCACATTTATCCTCAATAAAGAATCAAAATGCAGATGCGTCCTCACCCGTGAGGACTAAGATGGAATGCCTCTTTTCCAGTAAAATAGGTCTCCGGTTCTCTACACTCACCATACGAAACACAGAAACGTTAAACTGCTATTTTATGCTGGTTTTCTGTAAGAGCGTGGTCCTTCCCCGGTCGAGCCGACCCATTCGTGCTACAACTATACTACATAATATAGCTGCAGCATGACTCTACCACGTCTGCCAAATGTGTGTGTGGTACTACTAACACTAGCTGATTTGTTAAGTAGTAGTGATTAAATTGAGAGTGAAATGGCGGTGTATGAATATCATTTACACCATATCGTCTCGTGTGTGTCGTAAGAGGCGGCAGAGGGAAACAACTAGGAAATGGGCAGCAGAATCCTTCTCTATCAACTATAATAAAAAAAACAGTTTGCTTGACAACTCGTCTGCCAAGCCTATATATCACCTATAATCAGCACTGGACTTTTGAATGGTTGTAATGTTAAATGAGAATAGGCAGAATGCTATGCTTTCGGGATTTTTCAGGTATTTCAGGGATTTCGAGCTTTTAATTAAAAGTGAAGGAAATATATAGAATTATAATTCACGATTTTTGTGTAACACTAATTAAGAAGAAAACATACTTTATGGCTTTTTTGGCTTTTGGTGTCGACATATGAATATAATAGAATAATTTTTATTCAATATTGATTACATGTGATTCTTACTGAAAGTAATTTTTAACTTTTACCACTGGTTCTGAAAAAAGTTTCTCTGTCCTGGGCAAAACCAGCAAGAAATCCAGCGTGACTAATTAATAAAAGCATAACTAACAATAATTGTTATGAAAACATTTAGAAACAGCTTGGTAGCGATCACCTCATTCCGAGAGGTTATTATAAATCATGTACTTTTTAGTAGTATAATAACTCTTACTAAATTAATTTGAGAATCCATCACTCTCTACAATTTCACCACGTGGTTGTCATCAGAGGTAGTTAAAGCAGAAATATCCCAGTAAAAACATAGACCGGCGACGAGGAGCGGCGTCATAAAATCGAGACGTCTGGTACAGCGATGGCTAAGCTCTCTGCCATGAGTCACGATTAAGGTCTCTCACAACGAGGCCAGTCATGTTCAATACTTTTACGGGTTAACGAAGAAGAAAATATACCGTGATATATGGTTTTTTTTTTTGCGGATGGAAAATCATCAAATGACGCCTTTCGCTCTGGGTGGAGCGGAAGGGAGTGTCAGACTTTTACTGACTAAAAACCATCCGTGTTCCTTCAGTGCCCTTACGTTCCGGAGCCGCGGTATCTCTTTCGAACAGCCCGCAGGTACGAGTATACTTCGTCATACTTCTAAAAGTTACAGAACCCCTTCGGCAACTGCATCATATACACATATATATATATATATATATATATATATATATATATATATATATATATATATATATATATATATATATATATATCAATATTTACGTGGTAGAGCCATGCATTCGAGCCAAACTGGTTGCTAAATCATTTTTCATGCCTACAGCAAAGGCGTGGAATAAGTTGCAAGCATCTGTCTTCCCATTCGATTACAATGTGGGTGTCTTAACAATAGTCTTTAAAGCAACATTTATTCACTCTTGCCTTAAATACTATTGTTAATTATTTATTTTTATTGTTAAAGGCGTTTGTTCAGTCAGTGCGCTTCACAATCTTCGCCTGCATCACCACTTATCATCAGGTGGTATAGTAGATAAGCGCTGGCTTATAATTGTCCAAAAATAGCTGCAGCTATAATATGGTTGTAGCACGAATGTGACGGCTCACCGGGGAAGGACCACGTTCTCACAGATTATCAGTGTGGAATAGCAGTTTAATATTGGTGTATTTCATATAGCGAGGGTAGGGTATCATATGTACGTATAGGTACGTACTCCAAATGCTCCCCTAACGGACTCTCTATTGCGCTTTTTTATATATTATTTGTTTTTGCAGGTGTTTTGGTAAACGCAGTACTACCGTTCCGCATGATCTATTTTCGAATTGAGTTTAACTTTTTATGGATGTATTTTCCGTCAATCGCTAGCCATAAAAACCCCCTTCTCTACTCCCAACTATTTTATATGGCAATATTTTAACAAATTAAACTAAATATAAATTTATAATACTATCAAGAAATATTTTATTTATTCGACTTAACATAAACTACAATCACGTATGATTGGATTAAAACTACAAGTGATGGAGCTTAATTTGAGTCGGTGAAAGGTTTTCGATTTTAATAGGTCTCCAAAAATAAGAGATGCTTTTCATTTATAATGCAAAGAATATGCGTGAGTGTAGTGTCGGTTGGAACGAAATTCCTTTTGTAGTATATTATTATTAATAAACGTATTATATTATTAGCAAATACAAATAAATGAATTACTAGTGTCTATTAAAATGAAGCGTCATTTCAAATAATATTTTTTTCGTGGTAAGATAAGAAAAAGTGCGAGGGAGATGGATATTATTCCATCTCGCTTGCACTATAGAAAGGGGGTCGTGACGGAAAAATCTTACACTTTTTCTCGCCTAGCCCCCATCTGTCAAATTCGTACCGTGCGATAAGGAACTTCGTTCCAAAAATTTAATTTTCATTTGAACTCCAAAAATGTTATTTTGTTTTACTGTACATATTTACCTACCAACAGTACCAACGCCATAGTTGCTAGAGGTACGATAAGGGACACAAGTGCTGCTTGTCTCCATGGTAGTACCGTGCCAAGCAAGTACGCAACAAACATGCCCGCAGATGTAAAACCATTCGTCAGGGTAGTCAAGAACCCACGAACGGAAGGATCTCTGAAATAATTAAACGAAATTGGTTACGTGTTTTTAAAATATAGTTAGAATTACATAAAATTAAAAAGCATCAGCTATTTTATGGTGCGTGTTGCCAGTGATGACCTATGAATCTGAGACGTGGTCCTTCACTGTTGGCCGTGTGAGCAAGCTCAAAGTCGCTCAGCGAGCTATGGAAAGGGCAACGCTCTGCGTTTCTCTGCGTGATAGACTTAAATACGAGGATATCCGTAGTAGAACCAGAGTAACCGACATAGCCCAAAGAATTAGTATACTGAAGTAGCAATAGGCCGGCCATATAGCTCGAAGAACCGGAAACCGATGGGGAAGAAAGGTTCTCGAGTGGCAGCCTCGTACCGGCAGGCGAAGTATAGGGTGACCCCCACTAGATGGAGTGACGACCTGGTAAGACATGCAGGAAGTCGATGGATGCAGGTGGCTCAGGACCGTGCTTTGTGGCATTCCTTGGGGGAGGCCTTTGTTCAGAAGTGGACTTGTGAAGGGCTGTAATGATGATGATGATGATGATATTATGGTTGTAGCACAAATAGGTCTGCTCGACTGGGGTACCAGCTCTCACAAAATACCAGTGTAAAATAATAGCTTATGCTGCTGTGTATCGTATGGTGAGTGTAGAGAACCGCAGACCCCTTTAACTGGAACCGAAGCATTTTATTTCTTAATCGAGAATAAATGTAGATGTCTCTGGGTTACAGAAATCATCAGGTAGACTGTGTACTCTTATATAATTTCTGTAAAAACATTTTTTTTTATAGGATAAGGGTGACAAACGAGCACACAGTCCACCTGATAGTAAGTGGTTGCTGCGGCCCATAGACATCTACATCTATCCTCGTTTGCGAATCAAAATGCAGATGCGTTGTCACCCGTGAGGACTAAAATGGAATGCCTCATTTCCAGTAAAAAGGGCCTCCGGCCACCTGCACTCACCAAGCGAAACGCAGAGGTAAACCTCTACTTCACGCTGGTATTCTGTGAGGTCGTGGTACCACCCCGGTTCGAGCCGGCCCATCCTTGCGATAGCAAAAGCTGCCGAGTGGCTCTACCACCTCGGACCAACAAAATAAGATAAAGAGAACACTAAGAACATTTCCACTACCAATAACCGCAATCATAATCATATGAATGTTAATAACTCTATCACAGTGGAACGGATATTGAAAAAATAAATATATACTCACTGGCCCAAGACGCAAAAGACAAAGCCGACCTTTTAGGCTACATTTTTGCGTCCAACTCGACTCTTGATGATGGGGGGAAAACACCGCCGACCATCCTGCGGTGTGAGTGCTCCATGCCGGATGTGCTGTTCTCACAGCGCTCGGTTCGCAAAACACTCCTCTCCTTGGACATCCAGAAGTCAAGTGGGCCTGACGGAATCCCCCCATTGTGCTGAGGACGTGTGCTCTGGAGTTGGCACCGGTCCTAACGCGTCTTTTCCGGTACTCATACTCCCAAGGCGTAGGTCCCGAATTCATGGAAGACAGCTTTTTTCCACCCGATCCCTAAAAAAGGCGACCGCTCAGACCCGTCCAACTATAGGCCTATCGCGATCACCTCCTTGTTCTCCAAAATAATGGAATCCATTATTAACTGCCAGCTCATGCGGTACCTTGATTGATTAGTGACCGCAAATACGGTTTTCGTCGGGGTCGATCAGCTGGTGATGTTCTGGTCTACCTGAACCATAGATGGGCGGATGCAGTAGAGTCCAAGGGGGAGGCGTTGGCCGTTAGTTTGAACATTGCGAAGGCCTTCGATCGGGTTTGGCACAAAGCGCTTCTTTCGAAGCTCCCTTCCTATGGGCTTCCCGAGAAATTGTGCGATTGGATAACCAGCTTCCTTGCAGATTGGAGCATCAAGGTCGTTGTAGACGGTGCATGCTTCGACTACATGCCTATTAACGCTGGTGTTCCACAAGGCTGTGTACTATCACCAACGCTGTTTCTTCTGCATATCAATGATATGTTGCTAACTGGTAACATTCATTACTATGCAGATGACAGCACTGGTGATGCTCTATACACCGGCCGTGCCAATAATTCTCGGGAAAACGTTGCCGAGTACCACCACAACAAACTTGTGTCTGAAGTCGAGTATTTAGAAGATGTTTTCTTCCTCGCACGACTTCCTTGTGGATCGATTACCATCAGCGATTTTTCCGGACCGATACGACTTAGGGACCTTCAAGAAAAGAGCGTACTCCTTTTTAAAAGGCAGGCAACGCATCTGCAATTCTCTCCCTGGTGTTGCAGTTGTTCATGGTCGGTGGTAGTCACTTACCATCAGGTGAGCCGCACGCTCGATTGCCCACTCTCCTATAAAAAAAAAATATTGTGCGAAAATGAACTTAATCGGTCAAGTCGCATAAACCATTATACGCATTAAGGATTATATATATATCGTTATCATCATTACAGCCTTAAATCCACTGCTGAACAAAAACCTCCCTCAAGGAACGTCAAAGCATCAAAGCAGCAAGCGACCTAAGCCACCTGTGTCCATGTACTTCTTGCATGTCTTACCGGGTCATCACTTTATCTAGTGGGGGAGACTGGAGCTTATCACACAGAGGAAACCCACTTACAGCCCTCTCCATAGCTCTGAGATACCATGAACTTCCTCATATGGATAGTAGTGAAGGACAACCTCTCAGATATAAAGGTCATCACTGGCAACACGGACGATGTTTACAACCTTGTTTTGAAGTCTTGAGGTATACCTGACGAAAAGATGTATAGTAACCTCCTATACATTGACCTTTCGGTCGAAGTTGGACTTACCTAGTCGGACTCGGAGTCGAAGTATTTATCCCAGGTTAACATACTCGTCAATAACTTCGAGTGTAGTGCTCCCTACAAGTACCGTCATAGGTATGACATAGACGATACACATAACCTTTGTTTTTTCCATGTTCATCTTAAGACTTATCTGTTGGGAGGCACTATTGAGGTCATTGAGCATAGTGCTTAGGTCCTCCAGCGATTCTGCCATAAGGACTATATCGTCGGCAATTCGAAGGTAACATCAGCAGTTGTATAAGTTTTATACATGGATAGCCATCGTCACCCTACTAAACAAGCGCTTCAGCACTTCGATATACCGTCAGTCAACTTGGCACCGTTGAAGAGACTGATGATGATACAGCCCAAATCAAAAGCTTTCTGGTTTTTTTTTTTTATATGAGAGGGGGCAAACGAGCATGCGGCTCACCTGATGGTAAGTGACTACCGCCGCCCATGAACAACCGCAACACCAGGGGAATTGCAGATGCGTTGCCGACCTTTTAGAAAGGTGTAAGCTCTTTTCTTGAAGGTTCCTAAGTCGTATCGGTCCGGAAAATTCGCTGGTGGTAATTGATTCCACAAGGAAGTCGTGCGAGGGAGAAAACTTCTTCTAAATCGCACAGTCGTGGACCGCCAATCATCCAGATGGTATGGATGGTAACGCGAGTTTTGTCGCGATGTGCGATGGTGAAATTGAGCGGCTGGAATTATTCCGAACAATTCCTCAGAGCACTCCCCGTGATAAATGCGATAAAATACGCAAAGAGATGCAACATCTCTACGCAGTGCCAGTGTATCGAGCCGATCAGAAATAACTCGGTCGTCGACGATTCGAACCGCTCTGCGCTGGATGCGGTCAAGTGGAAGGAGCTGGCACTGGGGTGCCCCGGCCCAGAGATGAGAACAGTATTCCATGTGGGGCCGAACTTGCGCTTTGTAAAGTTGCAAGCGATGTGCCGGCATGAAATACTGTCTCGCTCTGCTGAGCACGCCAAGCTTTTTAGAGGCCAATTTGGCCTTCCCTTCCAAGTGACCACGAAACTGCACACTATTCGATATGTCGACGCCAAGGATTCCGATACTGGCTGAGGCAGTAAGGGGAGTGCCTTGAAACTGAGGAGATACGACAAAGGGGTTCTTTTTAGCGGTAAACGCGCAAACTTGTGTCTTCTGGGGATTGAACTGGACTAGATTTAGTCGCTCCCAATCCGAGACTTTGTTAAGCAAAGACTCGACTTCAGACACAAGTTTGTCCCGGTACTCGGCGACGTTTTCCCGAGAAATATTGGCACGGCCGGTATATAAGGCATCACCAGTGCTGTCGTCCGCATAGCAATGAATGCTGCCAGTTAGCAACATATCATTGATATGCAGGAGAAACAGCGTTGGTGATAGCACGCAGCCTTGTGGAACACCAGCGTTGATAGGCTTGAAATTAGAGCATTCACCGTCTACTACGACCTTGATGCTCCGATCAGCAAAGAAACTGGTGATCCATTTGCACAATTTCTCGGGAAGCCCATAGGAAGGAAGCTTCGAAAGAAGCGCTTTGTGCCAGACCCGATCAAAGGCCTTCGCTACGTCCAAACTAACGGCTAATGCCTCCCCCTTGGACTCTACTGCCTCCGCCCATCTATGAGTTAAGTAGACTAGAAGATCACCAGCTGATCGACCCCGACGAAAACCGTACTGGCGGTCACTAATCAGCTGGTGATCCTCAAGGTACCTCATGAGCTGGCAGTTTATAATGGCTTCCATTATTTTGGAGAACAAGGAGGTGATGGCGATAGGCCTGTAGTTGGACGGGTCTGAGCGGTCGCCTTTTTTAGGGATCGGGTGCACCAAAGCTGTCTTCCATGAGTTCGGGACTACGCCTTGGGAGTAGGAGTACCGGAAAAGACGCGTTAAAACCGGTGCCAACTCCGGAGCACACGTCTTCAGCACAATGGGAGGGACTCCATCGGGCCCACTCGACTTGTTGACGTCCAGGGAGAAGAGTGCTTTGCGGACCGAGCGCTGTGTAAATCGCACATCCGGCATAGAGCACTCACATCGCGGGATGGTCGGCGGTGTGTTCCCCCCGTCATCTAGAGTCGAGTTGGACGCAAAAAGAGAGCTCAACAGATCGGCTTTCTCCTTTGCGGCATGGGCCAGTGAGTCGTCCTCTCTGTGCAGAGATGGAAGAGATGGCTGACAGAAGTTCCCTTGGACAGCCTTGGCGAGAGACCAGAATGCACGGGTTCCCGAAGGAAGGCGAACTAGCTTCTCGCCAATTCTGCCGATGTGCTCAGACCTTGCCTTGGCAATGACGCTTTTGAAGGACCTGGAGGCGGAATTATACTTCTTTTTTAATGCGCTGGTGTTTACATCCCGAGACGTTGATGCGTCAGCCCAGGCCTGGTAGCACTCCTGCTTATAGCGTGATGCTATTTTACAGGAGCGACCAAACCATGGCTGGGATCTGCCTCCGAAGGGCACCACAGAGGATGGAATAAAAAGTTCCATATCCTGAAGTACCACATCAGCAACAGAATCGGCAACAACGCTGGGATCTTCCGGCGAGAAGCAAACCCGCCCCCAAGGGTAGGATGCAAAAAAAGACCGCATCCCGTCCCAATCAGCTGACCTATAGTGCCAAACACGGCGGCAAGCTGTAGATCGCAACTGCGATTGGAGCGTGAGTGGCACCGTACTCCGGATCAGACAATGGTCCGAAGAGCCCAGAGGGGCATCGACGGAGACCTGATATCCGTCCGGATGAGAGGTCAGCAGAAGGTCCTACAGGGAAGGTACATTTCTGGTTTTCTTTGTGGCAGATTGTACTCTTTCGTCTTCTGTACAATTTGCTGAAGGCTATGTATGTGGTCTATGGTACATAAGCCTTTTCGGAAATGCCATCCTAATTACAATGATGAAAAGATAAAAAGTAGGTGTCAGTTACAAAGTAGCCGCTTAAGTAAAAAGTATTTTAGGAATACTTACGTTACTTCTCCGATGTATGTAACAGAAGGTGCTTCCATTATTCCTATGCCAATACCCAAAAGCGCATTTCCTATGAACAGCGATGGCACGTTCCATGCGTAGTACATCAGTAGCCATGCGATAACGTGCGGTATGTTCACCAGAAACAAAGCCTTTCTTCGCCCGAAGTAATCTAATAACGGGCCCGAAAATATGCTACCAATAGGTTGACAGAGAAATGCCATACTACCTGGAAAATAAAACGAATTATAGGAAAATCCTAGTTATTACTACTGCATAAACACATTAAAGAGCATTAATATCTACGACAGATTTACAAAAGATTTCAGGATTTATGCTTTTATGATCAGCAAAGCAATATCATAGACAGCGGCCAAAATATTGGCTACATCAATATTATTATAAAAATCCTTCTTTTTATTACTAATATCCTTATTATAATATAATGATCCTTAATGACTATTATGTATTATATATGGTATCAAAACATCATCAACATTACATCCCTTCACAAGTTTGTCTGCCTCCCACAAGGAATGCCCGAAACACGGTCCTGAGCCACCGGCATCCATTGACTTTTTGCATGTCTTACCAGATCGTCACGTAAGATAACCATATAAAACAAAATACAGGATTAATTTAAAAAAGTAAAAAATTACTATTTAAAAATTACAATTTTTAAATAGTATTTTTTTAATAGTAGTATCGTAAAAAAGAGTCTGCTGGTACAAGCCACAATTATAACTGGATGTCGCAAGCAAAAGATAGCAAAATACAAAACCTCTTTATACACCACATTTCTTGCTAATCTAATACTGTGTGCCAAAATTATCAGACTACTGGGCGAGCATATGCGTGAGCAAGCCACATAGAATTGTCCGTGTGAAAAATAATTTTCTCTCAAGTCTATACCTGCAAATTTTAATATCTGCCCTTGTGATTTCTTTATGGTCGTTGCAAAGCAGACTTTGAGGGGAAACTGTATTCGTTTAAATTTCCCCTTGCGCGCATCCAGTTATAATTGTGGCTTCCAATACATTGCGATGTAACGCTTTTACTTTTAGTCTGGTTCCGATGCACAGTTGAGGAGGATTTAAATTTCGCAACAACATAACAGCAGTGCTCACGCGCAGAATAAGCTTATGATATAGAAGACCCGATGGTTTCAGTGAATTAAGAAATTCGACAGGGTAGTTAATTGCGTCGTCTGTGTTCACCACAAAGTCTATTGAACGTGTACACCATTTCTTCCCCCTCAAAAGACGTTAACAGTATATCGTTAATTGCCGCTGCTTGGTCGTTTTTCGGGGTTAGTATGGCAAGTTCACACAATCATTCCATTGGCTTGTCGTGGATATGAGCAATATCTGGGTAAATTTTGGATATTAACTCCTGTAACGTAAATACAACTGTGCACAAATTATCAGGGATGGTTATCATTTCGTCATTTATCGGGTATTCACCGTTGCCGATTTCAACCAGGAGATTCGCAAATCCACCAGCAAACTCTTTTTCTCCTAAATGTACCCGCATATTTTTTCAGAGCTTGAGGATTTTAATTAGAAGCCATAAAGTGGATCTCTTAAGACAAGCCTTAACTTCATCTGCTCTAGTTCCTTTTAGCACTACTGGTAGAGTCTGTCTAAAATCTCCAGCCAGCAAAACCGTTACACCACCCATTAACAACTTATTTTCTCTTGTATCTTATATTTTGTATTTATGAACCACGTTCATAAATTGTATAACTTAAACCAGCGCTCAGACAATATATGTTAGTAGATATCATTTAAGCCAACTAGGCTTAATGCTCAGAGTAGTTACTCACTACCCTGTCTTGGATCACAGGCTAGAATCGCATTCGCAATCAACATTTGTGGGAAAACGTGTTATTTATAAGGTACCGTTGTGTTGAGATCATTTCTGTTTATTGGGCTACAGCGCCTTAGCTTGACTTTTAGTAGGAGTAGTAGTACTATTATTTATTCTGTAGCTTGCCCTACCCCCCCCCCCCCCCTCCCATCATTTTAAATCATTGTTCTTTTTTATCGCCAATTATTGTTTGTCGTCGTAGGAATAGAATAGAATATATTTATTTTTATTCAATATAGATTATTACATAATACTAATTGAAAGTCATTTTTTTATTTACTACTGGTTCGGAAATTACTTTTGTCTTGGGAAGAACCAGCAAGAAACCCAGCGGGACCTTTTATAATCATATTTTACTTTACAATAAAGATGTAATAGTGATGCAAATTAGGATAAAATAGACATAGATTGCCATTAGTTGAATATACGGTTCTTATCATTTACAATTATCCTGACTGATACCTTGACTGCTGCTGGCCTGACCCATTTCAGAGACAACAGTGTAAAGCGATACGTTAGTATCACGTAAATTGAAATTTATTGCACTTTTTACTGTAATTTTATATCAAACTAACTGTACAATTGATTATCTTCAATTAATAAATAATAACTAAGAAATAAGTGGAAAATCGTGGAAGGATTTTTTTAATAATTCGCGTGTTGTATTGCAGAGAACTTATTAGTTCTTAACTAATTACTAATTGCTCTAATAATTGTGAAAATTACTAGAATTCTCAATAAATACTAGAACAAAGTTTTTATAGTCTGTCTAATCTATTCTTTGGTGTTACTAAACTTATGAAACTGAACTGTGTGTTTATTGTTTATTGTGGTATAACACTGATCATAAAATTTGCAAGGCATTATCATAAGTTCCCAAATGTTTCTTGAATTATAATCCCGTAACTATTATACCATTCATTCTCATTCATTTATTAGCCCTTTAAAAGCTCGTAGTTGAACATAGGCCTGCCTTATTGGAGGATAATTCGCATAGTTGCCACTCGCGGCAGACGAGTTGACAATCGCAGTTTTTTTTATTATTAATTTATTTATTACTTTGGGAGAAGGTCTATGTTACGCAGTGGACTTGTAATGTGCTGTGCTGCAATGATGATGGTGATGATGATATCATAATATATTATAGAGGTATACCAGCCATGGCAGTGCGTGAGATAAGCGCTTGCCAGTACCCGAGCAAACCAAGATCCTTCTTGCTCTTTCTATTTTAAAATATTGTCTCCTAAATATTGTACCTAGATTTACATACTTACTCCGCTCGAGTCCAGTCTGGAAATGTTCGAATATTTTAAAAGATATTGATAATATTCTTAAAATAGCTATAGAAAAAATTCTAAATTTAACTTAACTTAAATACAACAGCCTCGACTCAAGCTACTTTACCTATATAATTTGGTGGTATTAGTATGAGAAACCTTTCTAGCGTTGCATTACCTGCTTTCATTGCTTCCGTGTTGAATGTTCCACTGGAAGTTAACCAACAAAACAGTGGGATATTCCATTGGTACAGAGCGTACAGAAAGTTTTTATTGATAATTTCCATAGTGACCAAGATTAGGCACGCCTTCTAGCTGTTTCGACTAAGGAATCTAGTCACTGATTACACGCTTTACCATCAAGTAACCTCGGCACATTACTTGATGGGGAAAGCGTGCGCATCATCGTAGGAATCCAACTTGGTGCGGCGATTTGTCAACCCCATCAGTGCCCCTGTGTTAGTAGCGCTGACAAGTTTGGGCTCCACGAACTTTCATGTAAGAAAAGTGCTGGTAGATTTTCACGGCACGGTTCTTTGAACGATGTAATCCGAAGGGTGACTGGTGTCTCTATAAATGTTCCCTCGGTTTTAGAACCTTGTGGAATATTTAGAGACGATGGCAGGAGACCCGACGGTATGATATTGGTTCCTTGGGAGAGAGGTAGTGTGGAATGCTACTTGCGTAGACATTTTGGCGGCCTCTCATCTTAAGGGTACCTCGTTTAGAGCCGGGGCGGTATCAGAGGCAGTTGAACTGAGTTAGTGGTGCAAATATGAGTCTCTGAGAGATGACTACATATTTGTGCCATTTACTGTAGAGACTATCGGTCCGTGGGGTCCACTTTCGGTGAAGCTCCTAAAGGAACTCTATTCGCGATTAGTCTTTGGTGCTGGTGATACGAATACTGGTTCTTTTCTCGCTCAAAGGATAAATATAGCTATTCAGTGAGGAAACACAGCCAGCGTTCTTGGCACGATACCACGGGGAGTAGGGCTGTATGATAATTAAGTTATTAGCTTTAGTTCTTTTTTATTATACTTTTATAATATTGTATATAATAATCGAATAAAAATTACTCTATTCTATTCTATTCAACAAAGTCAAAATATACATGGTCTGAATATACATGGTCTGCTTATTATCAAACTTAAATATTTTATTAAACAAAACTGAGGTGGTCGCTTGGTACAAACATATGAATGGTTGTACAAGTTTTTAAATTTTTTAATTTAATTTACTTTAAAAAGAGTCCCGCTGGGTTTTTGTTGGTTCTTCCCAGGACAGAGGTTTTTTTACAAACCAGTGGTAAAGTAAAAACTAACTTTCAATAACATGCATGTAATCAATATTGAATTAAAATTATTCTATTCTATTTTAATAAAAATTAAAGTCGGTTTGTACTTTTTTTTAATAATTTAAACTTAACTTGAGCACCACCGCTTCTTTACTGACGAATGAATTGAAATGGAACTTCGTCTTCCTGTACTAGACAGCGTAAAATTTAAGACTGTATTTAAAGTACCTACTTTGTGATTAAACTAAGAAGTCTGGAACAAAGTTTATTTGAAAGTACATTTTAAGTAAATTTTAAGAAACTTAGAGGGCCTTTAAATATACTTGACCTTGCCTTCCTATCATAAGTTCCCGACTGAACTTGTTTGATTTCTTCAATGCACAGTCTAGCACCACTTTTATATTAATCGGTTCATGCTTCATTAAGCATCGTTACTGAGACAGTTACTTTTCCTTAATCAAAAAAATATTCAAGTTTGACAATCGCAAAATAGAAGGAACAAATGGATTCATCAATAGATTTTCACAATCATTTGAGTAATAAAGATCCTCTTCATTACTCGCGATTTGCTTTCGCTATCTATAATACTATAAAGTTTAGAAGTACGGATAATAAGCCTTTGATTAAGTAAAGATGGATGGTTAGCCTTTGCGGCAATTAATAATTGCGGTACTAAAAATAGAAGTGACTTTGCTTTGCAAGTAATATTTTATAAATAATAGAATAATACCATTGACGTTTAAGAAGTGTGTGTCTACGATATTGTAGGACTCAATATGTTGCCTTTACCAACCATAAACATTTATTTCCGTGTAAATATTTGAAGACATAAATGATGAATTAACGATTGAGTTTTATATCAGAACTAGCTGATACCCGCGACTTTGTTCGTGTTGCTTGATATATTAACAAAGTTTTCGATATATATATATATATTCTTATATATTATTTATATATATATATATATTCTTCGCGGCAAGTAACACACATTACTGAACACGTTGTGCTTATAAAAATCGTAGTTTCTTCAAACTTTAATAACTCTATATTAAATTAAGATATCACAATGATTTCTCTTTTAGATTAGGGCCAAGTTTCTAAGAAATAAAACTAAGAAGACCTAATTGATATCCATCCAGTAGTTTTTCCGTGATGCGTGCACTACAAACCTCTATCATTTTAATTATATAGATTTAGTATTAATCCAATGCAACAATAATAATAGTCTTGGGATTTTATCATGTTAGAGTGCCATATCGATTATTCGTCGTCCATGGGCTGCAGTAATTATTAGAACTGATTGTTGCAGTTTACAGACATCTGCAAATAATTGCCTGATAGGCGGATTTGAGATCATCTCGCGCTTTTTAAATTGCTGGCCCATCACCAATCCGGGTATACAAATACCCGACATATTTCGTAGTCTGAAAGCTGGCGACGAATTTTGAGAAGTTTGGCAAGTTGAAATTGTAAAAAAAAATTAATTTCGTCAATTGGCGAATCCAGTCCCGCGAGTCTGGCAGAGCGTTTGCGGTTATTTCGTTACTGCGCAGCATATAATATTTGCAAAAATTATCCAAAAAAAAAATTATTTTTGGCAAATTGATTTATTTTTTTTCTTTTAATAGTTTTATATAAATGCAAAAAAATTATCCCAAACATGTTTGTCGGTTATAAAGTATTACCAGACCTCTCCAAAAATAATTTTTTACAATTCCAAAAAAATATACTTTTGGCAATCTCAAATTTTAATCATGTATTTATTGAATATTTTTAATAATACCTGCAAATCCCAAGACGAATTTAGCTGTTTCAAACAATTCCCAGACGTGAATAAAGTTTACAAATGAATATATCAAAAAAGTCTTAAAGTCTTAAGAAATAACTTTTTTAAGAGTTTTAAGATTAAATTCTTGTTTTAGTATTTAGCGTATGTATGCGCATATTATATGACCATGTAAATATCTGTGTATATAGTTTGAATTATTTTAGATCAGTGCTATAATAATTTGTATAATAGCTATTAATTTTAACCTCGTATTAATAATAACCTTGGCAAAAATATGTCTTGATAATTACCGCGCCATGATCCTAAAAAGGGACAATATTTATGAAGTGCTTACCGCCGAAAGATTAAGGTGGAAAAAGTAACAAGTTGCACGTTCCCTACAGCCGTAACTTTTTTCACTGTGATGTGGTACAGATATAGATGACTTTTGAACTGCCTAAATGTAGTTTAATTGTGTTCTTTTTATAGCACATCGGACAGTACTTGTATAAGTATTTTTTTAAACTGTGCTTT
The DNA here is from genome assembly GCA_033319125.1 of Parnassius glacialis. NCBI lineage: Eukaryota > Metazoa > Arthropoda > Insecta > Lepidoptera > Papilionidae > Parnassius > Parnassius glacialis. The sequence goes on along the minus strand of JAVANC010000025.1, from coordinate 22,965,736 downwards.
AAATATCACACTAGATCGATAACCATAAAATAAGTTAAATTAAAGATATTAGAGACATACATTTATTATAAATTACAAAGAAATGGCTAAACAAAATCACATTACTCTTATCATCAAATAGTGTAAAAAAACTAAAACGGGATAATTGCTTTCAAATTGAACTGAAACCTCATAAATTTTAGCATTTGAGTAAAACGAATCGATGCCATAAGATCTGGAACCAGACAGTGAATCTTCAGAGAGCAGTGAAGAAAAGGAGGAAAATTTATAAAATGATGAATCTCTATAAATTTCCTTTAAAATTATAATTTAAACAAAATTATTAATTTTATAAAAATTCGAAATAAAAATAATTATTGAATGATATAATCCGTCAACCTAAAAAATATTGTCCCTTTTAAGGTATAGCAATAATTATTGACCGTGGCCTAGATTCTGATTTTTTTTAGTTTTAATAGTAATTAATAAGAAATGATTGACTTGAATCCTACTAATATTATAAACGTGAAAGATTGTGAGGATGTATGGATGTATGGATGTTTGTTATCTTCCACGCAAAAAATACCGAATGTATTTTAAAGAAACTTAACCATAATATAGCTCATACATAACTACATTTAAGTAGTTCAAAAGTCATCTATATCTATACCACATCACTACGAAAAAAATTACAGCTGTAGAGAACGTGCAACTTGTTAGTTTTTCTACCTTCATCTATAGGCGGTAAGCACTTTATACATATTATCCTTTTTTAAGAACATGGGGCGGTAATTATCTAAGCATATTGTTTGCCATGCCCAAGCCTTACGAGGTTAAAATTAATAGCTATTAAACAAATTATTATAGCACTGATCTAAAATAATTCAAATTATATACACAGATCTTTACATGGTTATACACACATGCTAAATCCCAAAACAAGAATTTAATCTTAAAATCCTTAAAAAAGATATTTCTTAATAACTAATCACAGTGCGAGCAGCTTAGACCCCCATCCGCTATCGGCATGCTAAGCTATCTTTCTCGCACTTATGGCTACGCACATAAGAAATGTGGACTTTTTTGTTGTATGCATTTGTAAACTTTCTGGTAATTGTTTAAAACCGCTAAATTTGTCTGGCAATTTGCAGGTATTATTAAAAATAACTTAATAAATACATGATTAAAATTTATGATTTACAAAAGTATATTTTTGGGAATTTAAAAAAAAAATATTTTTGGAGAGGTCTGCTAATATTTTATAACCGACAAAAATGTCTAAGATTATTTTTTTGGAGTTATATAAAAACTAAATTAAGAGTTAAAAAAATAAAGTTGCTAAAAAACATTTTATTTGGAATTTTTTTTTGTAAATTTTATTTGTTGCGCAGTAACGGAATAACCGCATACGCTCTGCCAGACTCGCGGGACTGGACTCGCCAATTGACGAAATTATATTTTTGCACAAATTCAACTTGCCAAAAGGACCTTCCCCAAATTCGTCGCCAGCTCTCATACTACTGACAAAAGTAACAAATATCATCATGGAATCGCCTAAATCGCTCGCTTTAAATTTCATAGTACGCGAGCAATACGCGTTTGATTCCCAATAACGCCAATGACATATTTAGTTACAATTTAAAGTGCTGCTTTACCACATACAGAAAAATGTAGTATGGAAAACTGCATGTCTAAGAAATAAAATATCTTGAGGACACGTAAAGGCATTCTACACACATTGGAATAGCTAAGTGCTCCTCTTCTCCTCCTCTCAGAACTGAAAGACTTGTGCCCAAAATTGGGACGTATTAAGACTGTAAATAACTAACTTAATAAAATTAAAACAAAATGCGACATACCAAACCACGACGCTTGCTCCTTGTTGATGGAAAGCCCCTCTTTGGCATCCAACACTTCTGGTAGGACCACGGTGACGAAGCTTATGGACATTCCTAGTCCTACTAAAAGGAAGTCTAATGCCAAACATGCGAAGACCTTAAACAAACATTTCAATATATGTAAAGGCGAAAAGCGGAAAATCCGTCTGATTAGTTTCAATCAGTATAAAATTATTATTTTTTTTTATTATTTATTATTTACTTATAATATTAAATATTATGTATTTTATGTAATGTAAATAATAGTACAAAATGTATTTAAATTAAAAAATACATTGAGGTGTAAGGCGGGATACGTCAACTTTTTTACAAATTCCTAAATCAACTGCACGTAGGGCATCAACTTTTCTGCCACCAGGGCGGCCACTTAAAACGAGGTTGTAATATTTGACAGGTTTCATAGCGGGGAAGTAAATTTGTTCGCAAAATGTAGTTTCTTTTTGTACTATTAGTTATATTTTACATTAAATACATTAAATATAAATAAATCAAACCATAGGTATTCATAAAAATAGATTTTTTTTAAAAAAAGAGTTAAAAATGTGCAAAAAATTGAAGGGCAAACGACTGAGGCATTGTTTTGTGTATAACATAATAATCTAGAAACTGATAAACTTTTATTTAAAACTCACTTCTCAATTAAATAACATTGTATAATGAAAAAAATCACCTCAGCGTCCACTAGCGACAGCTGGTAAGTGGAAGATTATTCGCTCCCGAGAAAATCCTAGTGTGGTGGTAACGTTTTTTAAAAAGAAAAAAACGTCTACTCATATAATATAAATTTAATAATAAAATATCAGAATATTTTTCTGAATTAATAAAATAAAAGATTTTACTGATTGTTTCTGTGTGTCAATAATTTGCACAAATGTTATCAATATAAATGGAATGATATCAATTTACATGAATACATAAAGAGTTATAAAAAAAAAACCTCAATCGATTGATAGCAATGAAATTGTATAGCAATAAAATCAGAATTCATATGGTGATTTTAGGAACCGGAGACCTATTTTACTGGAAAAGAGGCATTCTATCTTAGTCCTCACGGCCGACAACACATCTGCATTTTAATTCGCAAACGAAGATAGATGTAGATGTCTATGGGCCAGAGCAACCACTTACTGTGTGGTGGACTGTGCTCGTTTGTCACCCTAATTCTATAAAAAAATTACCTGAGATAGTACAACTCTCGATCGACTAAGTGGCTTCATTTCATCACCTTTCTCTGTCATTTTAAAATTTACACAAAGCAAAATATATAACTGTTCACAAACTTTAAATCACTCAGCACACTTTTTCCAATCTTCAATCTCGATTTGAAACAGAATAGCACTTATTTGTCTCTTTTATTATCTGCATTAATTGTAATTGAATAATGGTATCACGATAATTACAACTATAATAGCAACATTAAGGTGCGTTGCATTATATCTCATTTAAATTTTTGAAGTCTTCTCACGATTTTTTTAAGAAATCAGGTATTGCATGTAGAAACATTATAGAGTATTCCGCGTTTAAGGGCGAATGTTACGTAAATGGACCTCTTAGTTTTTATTACAAGTAATAACATTTGAATTTTAAGTAAGAGCAGTTTTGAATAACAGGTTAATTTAAAAAAATTGTCATAGGACGTTCCTTTAGTTTGTAAACAATATGTTTTTGATGGTGTATTTACAGGTCTAATATATTTATTTGCAGAAGCAGCACTACTGCTACGAATATACGACAGGCTTTTAGCATGTGCATGTCTACTAAATCAATGAATATTAAATTTTTATATAGGTACCATTTAACAAGGGCCTAAAATATTCTTTCTTTTGTGTTTTCTATAAAATTAATCTTTCTGGACTGTTTGATTTTTTTATTTATATTAGTGGGGGCAAATGAGCATGCGGAAGAAAACATCTTCTAAATCGCACAGTGGGGGACCGCCAATCATCCAGATGGTGGGGATGGTATCGGGAGTTCTGCCGCGATGTGCGTTCGTGAAATTTGGCGGCTGGGATTAATCCGAACAATTCGTCAGAGCACTTCCGAGGTAAATGCGAAAGAAAATGCAAAGGGATGCAACATCTCTTCGCAGTGCCAATGAATCGAGCCGATCGGAAAGGATTCGAGCCACTCTGCGCTGGATGCAGTCAAGTGGAAGGAGCTGGCACTGGGGAGCCCCTGCCCAGAGATGGGAACAGTATTCCATATGAGGCCGAACCTGTGCCTTGTAAAGTTGCAGGCGGTGTGCTGGCATGAAATACTGTCCTGCTCAGCTGAGCACGTCAAGCTTTTTAGAGGCCAATTTGGCCTTCTCTTCCAAGTGACCACGAAACTGCACTTCACTCGATATGTCGACTCCGAGGATTACGATACTGGCTGAGGCAAGAAGGGGAGTGTCAAGGCACTGAGGAGATACGACAAAGGGGATCTTTTTAGCGGTAAACGCGCAATCTTCCACTTCACGCCGGAATTCTGTGAGGTCGTGGTACCAGCTCGGCTCAAGCCGGCCCATACATGCAAAGCAAAAACTGCCGGGTGGCTCTACCACCGTTAAACGATAATAAAGTTTACTTTTAATTTCGTAATTCAAACAAATTCCTTTAAATATTTAATCAGTCTGTTATATTACCAGTCAAATTGCTTTCTTATTTGTTTTCAGTGTCTTCTTTTTTAATAGTTCTTTTTACAAATGTTTATTTACGTTAATAGAAGTACTAAGCTCGATGTTGTTGACGAGTATGTTTACCTGGGACAAATAGTCCGACTAGGTAAGTCCAACTTTGACCGAGAGGTCAATTGACGTATTCAACTCGGCTGCTGCCCAGCGTTCGGGAAATTACGGCATATCTTCTCGTCGGGTATACCTCAAAACTTGAAAACTAGACTATACAACCAGTGCGTGTTGCCTGTGATGACCTATGTAACTGAGACGAGGTCCTTCACTGCTGGCCGTATGAGAAAGCTCAAGGTCACTCAGTAAGCTATGGAGAGGGCTACACTCGGGGTTCTTCTGCATGCTAAACTTAGAAATGGCGGACGAAGTGTAGGGCATCCCCCCACTAGATGGAGTGACGACCTAGTAAGACATGCAGGAAGTCGATGGATGCAGGTGGCTCAGGACCGTATTTTGTGACATTCCTTGGGGGAGGCCTATGTTCAGCAGTTGACTTGTGATGGGCTGTAATAATGATGATGACGTTGGTATAACATATTTTAGCAGCCCATAGTTATACATTTCGCAGTTATATCATATTTTAATATAATATAAAATTTCAATTACAAAAATTTATACAAGCTGTTTTTATAGTGCTGAATTCTATACTTGATTGTATACAAGAGTATATAACAAGTTTATTTTATCAATGAGGTCATATGGAAGTGAGACCTGCCCCTTTACTGCTGAACGGATAAGGATGCTCGAGTTTTATCTGCTTGATAACAACCATAAAGATGCGAGCTAGAACTAGATTAATTGATTTACTTCTATGGATTAGTAAGCGGAAGTAGGATCGATTCGGCCACCATGTAATAATCAAATGGTCCAGCCATATTACTTGAAGAACCGACAACGGATAGGGAAAAAAGATTCTCGTAACCGTATCTGATCGTAGCCTTTCACTCCGGTAAGTGAAATGATGGGCGGCAACTAAATGGAATAAAATCCTAACAATTGGGAGAGGCATGCAAGAAGTCGATAGATGCAGGAAGCTTAGGTCGTGTTTTATTGCAGGCCTATTTCCAACAGTAGCCTATAGCCTAGCCTTATGAAGGGCTGTAATACTGGTGATAATGATGCTTGATTACATGGCAACACTGAGACATTCGACACTGATTTCGAACTGGTGTCAGAAATGTTGAACGATATCACATGATGTGTTCTACTCGGTGCCGCAATTATGTACTAAATACTTTCTTTTTTTTTGTACTGCATTCCTAACATAAGAATTCGTGCAATAAGAAACGACTCTTGAGAGATGAGTGGCAATATACGATTGAATATTTGATCCCACGTTAATACCAACAACAGCCCGAACTTGTGCAGGAAACGAAATCGTATACTATAGTAATAAAGTAAAAGTAAAACGCCTTTCCGTTCCCCTTCCCACGGCTGGAAACAGGCCTCCTCTCATTTCTCAGAGACTATTAGGGCAAGGAAATGTCCACCGCGCTGCTCCAGTGCGTGTTTGTGTGCGTGTTATCGAATATCAAATGTCTTCGAAATATATATTTTTTATTTCGCTTCTTTCCCAAAATGTTTTCCTTCACCACCAAGGATAAGGTAGAAAAGAATTTAAAGTTTTAGAGCGTGGTAGCTCAGGCACACTCGCTGTAAACTTTTTAATGATTATTATAACCAATTTTATATTATATAACCAATTATTAATGATATCTATATAATAAGAAAAAATATACGAGAAATTAATACTGCAGCAGTGTTATAACTTGCCGGAATTTGCGACTTAGATGGCAATATTTATAAAAACAGTAAAATCTTAATTTTAACTTAGGAACTAATCATTAAATAGAACAAACCAAATTAATAAAGTTTAAAAATAAATAAGGTAAAGAACTATTCACAAAGCAAATTATAAAATTTATTGTAATAAAATTTACACTTCTTCTTAACGTTGAATACACAATGAGGTATTGATAAGATAAACTGCCTCATTATGGAAATACATACATTACATAAAACTTTAGATGTTTTCAATGTTAATATAATATTATATCAACTATATTTATTACCACATTAAAATCTATTAATTATGTATATTATCAAGCATATACAAATATGCTAAATATCATTAGGTTATTGAAATTACTAAATCATTCTATTTTTACGTATATTATGTGCTACTTATTAACGATAAATTCAGATTTTTATGAAGAACTAAGTTATAATTTAAAGTATGATTTATTTTAAATCCAAATTGCATTCTTAAAACTAAGACGCACCCATTATATGCACCTAAAACTATATTGGTGTATTTGCGGTTAAGAATATCCACTACCCCATATGTTCCCGTGGGTGTCGTAAAAGGCGACAAAGGGAAACAGGCAGGAGATGAGCAGCAGCATCTTCCTGATAATAGCAAAAGTACAATAAAAATACTGCGGTTGCCAACCCACTCGCCAAGCGTGGCAACTATGGCAAATACCCCCCAATGATTAGAGCAACAGACGGCCCCCAGTCCGCAGCGCCGATATTCGTGGCTACGGTGACGAGCATGGTAACAGCGGGGTAAGGGGTGCTAAGAATCTCCGGTGGATGTTCGGTTGCCACCTACGACGACTCGACCTGGCAACATATAACGCACGCACCCTGAGGACTGACGAGAAGATCGTGGAGCTGGAAGAAGAGATAGACAAGTTACGCTGGCATATTATAGGATTATCAGAGGTCTGAAGAGAGAGGGAGGACACGGTAATCCTCGAATCCAGCAACTTGCTCTATCACCGGGAGGGCGACCATCTGTCCCAAGGAGGTGTCGGATTTATCGTCCACAAGTCTCTCGTTAACAACGTTGTAAAGATTGAGTGTGTCGACGAGGGTTGCGTACCTTTTACACAGAATCACCAAACGGTATTCGCTGAAGGTCATACAGGTTTACGCACCAACCTCGGCACACCCCGATGAGGAGGTGGAGGAAATGTATGAGGATATCTCAAGCGCCATGCTTTCCTCCAAAACCCACTCTACGGTGTTAATGAGAGACTTCAATGCAAAACTAGCACAAGAGGGAACGGTGAGCTGAAAGTAGTGAAATTTGGAATAGGGCAACGCAACCCAAGGGGTCAGCAGCTGGCCGACTTCATGGAGAAAGAGGGACTCTTTATGATGAACTCTGTCTTCCAGAAGTGGCCCCACAGGAAGTGGACCTGGTCGAGCCCCGACGGTTCGGCAAAAATGAGATTGATTTCATTATGACGACCAAACGGCAACTGTTCAGTGATGTCTCCGTGATCGCGAGGGTTAAAACTGGTAGCGATCACCGAATGGTTAGAGGCAAACTGAACCTAAACGTTAAGTTGCAGAAGTCTCGTCTAATGAAATCAACGCTCCGTTCCCCTCGTGCTCTAATCCAAGTTCCCGAAACCTTTCAGCTTGAGTTACAAAACCGTTTTCAGTGCCTAGAAGAGTGCAATGAAGTGGACGATATGAATGACAAACTCGTGGAAACTGTCCATGCGGTCGGAGCTAAGTTCTACATGACCCGCCGCAGAAGAACACAAAAATTCTCCGATCACACTTTTAATCTCATAGCTGTTAGACGGCAGATGAAGCTACATTCTTCAACCGATTTGACAGCATACAGACATCTGAACGGACAGATCTCCAAATGTATGCGGCGGGACTGAAGCAACTTCAATACAGCTTGTATTGAAGAAGCGATCGAGCGCAACCAAAGCTCCAAAGTCTTTGCCAGAGATCTGTCTGCCAGAAGGAGCCAACTGTCAAAGCTGAAGACCGAGTATGGCAGCATCATTTTCGGGACGCCTGGGATTTTGAGTGAGATTGAGAGGTTCTAGCAGCTGTACACGTCATCGTTGGAGCCACACGCAAGTGTGAGTAACGATCCAAGAGCGAGTCTTATCCGACACTATTCCGAAGATATTCCGGACGTCAATCTGAGCGAGATTAAAATGGCTCTCCAGCACCTTAAAAACGGTAAGTCCTCGGACGAGGATGGAATTAAAGCGAAGCTTTTGAAATCGGGTGGAAAACCGGTACTTGAAGTCCTTCAGAAGCTCTTTAATTCCGTCCTCCATAGTGGCACTACTCTGGAGGCGTGAAGCAGAAGTGCAGTGGCCTTGTACTTCAAGAAAGGCGACAACGCTCTCTTGACCTGGGACAAATAGTCCGACTAGGTAAGTCAGTCTTCGACCGACAGGTCAATCGGCGGATGCAACTCGGCTGGGTAGCGTTCGGGAAACTACGACACATCTTCTCGTTGGACATACCTCAAAACCTGAAAACGAAATTGTACAACCAGTGCGTGTTGCCAGTGATGACTTACGGATCTGAGACGTGGTCTTTCACTGCTGGCCGTATGAGAAAGCTCAAGGTCGCTCATCGAGCTATGGAGAGGGCTATGCTCGGAGTTTCTCTGCGTAATAAACTTAGAAATGAGTATATCCGCAGTAGAACCAAAGTAACCGACTTAGCCTAACGGATTAGTAAGCTGAAGTGGCAGTGGGCCGGCCATATAGCTCGAAGAACCGACAACCGATGGGGAGGAAAGGTTCTCGAGTGGCAGCCTTGTACCTGCAGGCGAAGTGTAGGGCGACCCCCCACTAGATGGAGTGACGACCTGGTAAGACATGCAGGAAGTCGATGGATGCAGGTGGCTCAGGACCGTGCTTTGTAGCATTCCTTGGGGGAGGCCTATGTTCAGCAGTGGACTTGTGAAAGGCTGTAATGATGATGATGATGAAAACTATGTTGTTGGTTGCAAAATTATATTTTAGATGCATATTTGTACTTAAGTGACTGTGTGTTCTCAAACTTAAAATTTATTATTTTATTTTATTATTAAAATTAGTTGAGCATGTTGCGTCACTATAATGTACTCAGCGCTTCGTCTTTCTTTGTTTGTTGGCCTGGGAATATAAAACCAATAACACCATAACTTAAATTGAAAATTTTAAACCGTGCCCACTATAACAATGAAATAGTGTTCAATTGAAAATATACTGTATTTTTATAATAATTAAGACGAAAATAGCACACGTAATGCGGACATGAATTCATGTCGACGGTACCTTAGGGGTTAAATCAAAAAGAGCTGACGATATTCAAACGGCTGAACCGATTTTGATAAAACATGTCTAAGAACCACCGCTAGAAAACTTTATTTTACATTTAAAAAAAGACCGCACCCAAATCGGTTCACCCGTTTGAGAGCTACAGTGCCAGATAAACACACAAATACACAGACAGACATAGTGGTCAAACTTATAACACCCTATCTTTACGTCGGGGGCTAAATACGAGTCATCATCATTATCATCATTATCATTACAGGCCTTCACAAGTCCACTGCTGGACATAGGTCTCCCCCAAGAAATGCCACAAAGCACGATACTGAGCCACCTGCATCCATCGACTTCCTTAGGTCTTACCAGGACTCTATCTAGTGTTGGGTCGCTCTACACTTCGCCTACAGGCAGGCCTGTCTCACTCTGCGTGGTCCCCTACAAGCGGCTAATTCCGTGAGGGAATCACGCGCGTGCTCGAGATGACGCGCGTCTTACGTTAACAAAAAAGTATTTTTCTTCTAAAAGTATTTAGACACTTTTGATATTTATTTTTGAGTTTTTATTCAAGTATGGCCTCTCAAAAATCCAAAATGTACTGCATAGCATGCGGGTGCTTAAATAACATTAGGAATGTCAATTTTTCATTCTTTACTGACCTTACTGATCTTAAGGAACACCTTAAGAAACCGAATTATTTATAGGTAGATCTAGATAATTAGTTAGTTATTGACGCCATTATTGCAGATTTATTATTTAATTAGTGACCCGATCACAGTTTCGCAGTTTTCGATTTTTTCGCGTATAATACCAATGACCTGAAAATATCGTTTAGTGTTAGTAGACCACCCAGTACTTGTGACTACCTACCAATACAAGATCAGCATATACTGGTTATTAGTTTAACACTTGGTCGATAAAAGAAACATTGAAAGTAGCAGCACTTCTCATTGTCACTCTTTCATTAATAATGAAGTCGCGTGTCGCATGATTGTAAATAGCAAAAAAATATGAAACAGAAAATTGACGGCTCCGTGGCGCAGTGGCTTAATAATGAGTTGCAGCGCCAAGAGCCGAAGTCGAATCCCAGATGTAACAAGTATTTGTATGGCCTACAAATAATTGTTCTGGGTCCCTTCTATGTATGTAAACTGTCCCTGCGATACAGGAGAAAATCCTAATGTAGAGGTAACGATTTTTAAAAAGAGAGAAAGAGAGACAATAAATGAAATTAAAAATTTTGTACAATCGACTTCATTATTAATACACATTTATTAAGGACTAGCTGTGCGCCGCGACTTCGCCCGCGTGTAATTGAGAGTTTTAATTATATTGCTCAGAATCCTAATTCTTTTTCTCAAATATAAGTAGCCTAAGTTAATCCTTAGAAAATCGGCTATCTGCCAGTGAAAGTCCCGTCGAAATCGGTCTAGCCGTTTCGGAGATTAGCCGGAACAAACAGACAGACAGACAGACCGACAGTCAGACAAAAATTAAAATAATTGGGTTTTTGTTATAAGTACCGTATATACATTTATATGCATTGAATAAAAAGGTTTTATTTTAATATTACAAACAGACACTTCAATTTTATTTATTTGTATAGATAAATCCAAAGATCTTGATCAAATTTATATGGGATGTATAAAAATATAAGCACCAGCTTTAAAAAAATATATAGAGTCATCAAAATCGATTCACCCAGAAAAAAGTTCTGAGGTAACACACATAAAAAAATACAGTCGAATTGACTACCTCCTCCTTTTCTTGAAGTCGGTTAAAAATGGTAAGTAGGTAAATTACCTAAGTTTCAAAGACGTTCACGTTTTTATAATCTTAATTTTCCTCGATGTTGCATCCTCACATTGAACAATAATGTTTTTATTAACAGCAAATTGACGGCTCCGTAGCGCAGTGGCTTAGCAATGAGTTGCAACGCTGGGGCCGCGGGTTCGAATCCCACACTGAACAAATATTTGTATGGCCTACAAATAATTGTTCCGGGTCCAGATGTTTGTCCTTGTGCAATTTATGTATGTAAACTGCCTCCACGATACAGGAGAAAATCCTAGTGGGGGGTAACGTTTTTTTTAAAAAATACTAACACATTGCTTAACAACTCGGTATATTCTACTATATACCAACTTATATCAGAGGATTCAATTTGTTTTCTCACAACACCTAACCCTATAGTAGGTGCGGCCTTAACAAAGGCGCGTAACGGGCTAAGTGATACAAACAGTCGCACGCGGACGTAAGGTGCATATGGATTTAATACGCGCGATTTAATATGCGCGCCATATTAATTTTTGTTTCGACGTAGGCTAATTTCACGAAGATCGCTTCCGAGGCGTGCAAAGTATTATGAACATTAGCGACGTAGTAACTAGGTTTAAACTCGGAAGTTTGCTGTCAGTGAGTGATGCTTCTGTTCTTGTACTATTATTTATTCTGTGCTACCGTTACGTGGCATACCGCCTCGTACCTCAAAACTTAAATAACAGTAAAAACCATTAATTAGAATCGCACATTTACGCAGATGTCCAAATTGACAAGTAAATCATCATTTTCGAAATGAAGTGTACGGCATATTAAAAGCGTTTGTTGATAATCAGTTATTGTTAATGTTTAAAATCACTGACTATAAAAACTCAAACATTGCTTTATTTTATACAACGTTAGCGACCATGTACAATGAGTTACCTGATTTTTCTTAAATTTCAAATGCGTTGCCACATCCGCAAAAATGTTACGAAACCAAAAGGTTACATTTAGGCTTTTGTAGACGTTAAAACATCTATAACATTCTCCATTACCGTAAGCTTCAAGTAAATTATTTTAGTGTATTTTTTGGCTGAAGAGCTTATAGCCAATGGTGCTATAGAAGACGAAAAAAAATTCTGTCGTGATTAAAAGCGGCCAAAAAAAAATTGACATTAAAAAACTTGAATTTGGATATTATCATGTAAGAACAATTTTAGATAAATAACATATAAAATATGTATTGCATCTAAATTTAATTTCATAAACCGGTTATCCGATGTCGCGCCATCTAGTAAAATAATTAATAAATTTATTTAATGTTATATATCAAAATAACACAATTTGTCTATTTAGAAGTCGTTCCATTAATGCCCGATATAGTCTTCCATAGATGGATGGGGCACACTGATTGTTTAAATGATAAATGTGGGTTTTGATAAGTATGTTAATTTATGTCAAAAACTTCTAATATAATTATTTTATTAAAACTTCTCTAAATATCACCTACACCATTTGTTGGAAACTTTTATATTTCAAAAATGTATTAAATAATGCGTAAAATACTACCTAAGGTGGCTTTTATAGCTTCATCGTACTCAGGCATTTATAAAGAAAGTTCACAGATGATGATGATATGTTATGAGAGGCTGACGATAGACGTTGAATAATGCAACAAAGTTAATTAAATTCCATGAACGCTCTAAAACAGTAAGCTCTTGACAGCTTAATATTTTCTTAGACTAATAAATGCTTCTTTAATCTTTAGTAGCTGAGGATATTTTTAATGTATATGTCATATTCAAAGATTTATTGTTCTTCTATTTGGGGGTACTTGTTTACTTTGTTAATTAATAAAGTAAATTAAATATAGGTAATTTAATATTCATTTATGACTTGTCTTTTGTAATGTTACCAAGCTTACTACATAACAATATTCAACCAAGCTGTTTTATTCTATATTCTGAGCATACTAGTGGCGACGAGTGGTGAAAAGTGTTCAAAATGGACATAAAATCAGTGAAATTCGATAAGTACAATCCTCAAACAGATAGTTGGGACAATTATCTAGATCGTTTAAAATTTTGTTTCGATGCTAACGGCGTCATATTAGATTCTGCTAAAAGAGCAAATTTTTTTCACAGTGTGTGGTTCACGAGTTTACGAAACATTACTTGCATTAATTACTTCAAAAAAAAAGCAGTTGATGTGACATACAGTCAAATAGAAATCATTTTAACAAATCATTACAGCCCAAAACCTAACGAAATTTCTGTGTCTTATAAATTTTATAATTGCAATCAAAAACGTGATGATTGTGCTTCAGAATACATTGCTTATTTACGAAAACTAAGTTCAGGATGTAAATTTATTGACTTAGAAAGAATGTTACGCGATAGACTAGTATGCGGTATGTGTGACAGTAAACTGCAGTATGAGTTATTGAAACGAGACAATTTGCGTTATCAAGATGTAGTTGATGCGATGTTATCAGCCGAAAGTACAGGGCAAGATGTTAGTGTGATTCAAGGCAACACAACAGGAGATATGACTTAGTCAGAACTAGCATTAACATACAGTTCAGCGAGTGGTACAAGTGAACCGATAGATGCTGTACAGTTAAGAGCAAATGTCCGCTTTTGTTATCGTTGCGGTGACCGCCATTCAGGAGAATGTCGTTTTGTAAATACAATGTGTCAGTATTGCAAAAAAAAAGGACATTTGGAGAAAATTTGCATAAGTAAGAAGAAGAATTCTTCTCAGCAAATAAAGTTTATATCAGAATAAGATGTTCATTTAAATGAAGTTTATTGCGTTCATACTAATAGCCGTGTTACGCCAAACGAAGTGGAGTTGTCACTTGCAGGCATACCAATTCATATGCAAGTTCATACAGGAGCTAGTTTTTCGCTAATTAACGAGCGGACATGGCACATACTACACTCTCAATTATCAGATGCTACGTTGCAACCTATTTCAATATCGTTGCGGAACTGGAATGAAACACCGGTCAAACTTCTGGGGCAAATTATGTTGCCTGTGTGTTATAAGAATATTTCGAATGACCTATGTGTTATTGTAGCGAAAGGTAATTGGCCGTGTGCGTAACTGTAGTTAACAATGCAACAGAGTCGGATATTTATCTCATGTCCACGGCAAATGAAGTCTTCGCTACCATAGCTGGAGGATGATTTTTTACAACTTTAGATCTAGATAGACCCTACACTGAAGTAGTTGTAGATGATAATACGCAAAACTTCTAACATTAAACAGGTGCAAGAGTTTATATACAGTGCATAGGTTGGCTTTTGGAGTAAAAGCATGTCCAGGAATTTTCCAGCGCTTAATGACTTCTTTACTGGCTGGCATCCCAGGAGTGGCAATTTTGATAGATGATATAATATATATATACTAGCTGACCAGGCAGACGTTGTTCTGCCCTTTCAGAACGACCATTTGCTTTCCCAAAAAAACTCCTGAAATTAGCAATAAAAAAAATTGAGGGTCACTTATCGGGATAAAAACTATCCTATCTCTCAAGTTGGACCAAACTGCACACAGTCTGCAAATCTTTTTTGAAATCGGTTCTATCTGTTAAATACTTACAGCAACACGTGGTGGTTCTACTACTAAATTGTAGCTTATATTAAACGTTTATATTTTTAACATAGCGCCATCTGTTAAATATTTACTCAATCCAGACAACAGATATCGTCATCTGACAGAATCGTTTGGAGCTAACAGATAATTGTGACTGTCAAATAATAGAGAAATAATTTTCAATAAAATAATATTGTATTGCTACTATAAATTGAGATGTAAGCTATCCTATCTTTTAAGTTGGACCAAACTGCACATTGACCAAAAATTTCATTGAAATCAGTTCAGTAGTTTAGGAGTCCATCGCGAACAAACAACGTGACACGTATTTTTTATATATAAATATATATATATATATATATATATATATATATATATATATATATATATATATCATCATTATCATCATTACAGCCCTTCACAAGTCCACTGCTGAACATAGGCCTCCCCCAAAGAATGCCACAAAGCACGGTCCTGAGCCCCCTGCATTCATCGACTTCCTGCATGTCTTACCAGGTCGTCACTCCATCTCGTGGGGGGACGCCCTACACTTCGCCTACCGGTACGAGGCTGCCACTCGAGAACCTTTCTTCCCCATCGGTTGTCGGTTCTTCGAGCTATATGGCCGGCCCACTGCCACTTCAGCTTATTAATCCGTTGGGCTACGTCGGTTACTCTGGTTCTTCTGCGGATATCCTCATTCCTGAGTTTATCACGCAGAGAAACTCCGAGCATAGCCCTCTCCATAGCTCGCTGAGCGACCTTGAGCTTCCTCATACGGCCAGCAGTGAAGGACCACGTCTCAGTTCCGTAAGTCATCACTGGCAACACGCACTGGTTAAATTTTAATAGGAAGTTATATATCGGAGGTCGATGCACAGTGGCCGTGGCGGCCGCGATCAGCGTGTGGAAACAATTTTATAATTATCGCCCCGGGAACCTCCCTCCCCCGTGCCTACTGTCAATTACTCTTTAACTTGATTTTTTGCTTCGTATTTGGCAATTGGGATGTTGTGCGTTCGTGCTTCATTTATACTTAACCGAGTTTTTGATTAGTTTTAGTAGTGTTTTATGTGACATGTAACAAATTTATTTGAATTGGACAATGAAATCGAAATCAAGTGCCTTTGGAATTATTTTAATGTAGTTTCTGAGAATACGGCAAAGTGTAAACCATGTGAAAAGATACATTCACGAAAGGGAGGTACGACTACTTAGTTAAAAAGTCATTCAAAGTCTGTGCATGCCACTGAATTTGAAGAATTCAAAAAAATTGAAACTGAAAAGAAAAACACAGTGCAATAGACCTGCATTTAACACATTCTGCTTCCGCCTCCGATTCCGGTTCCAATTTCGGTTCCAGTTCGGATAAACAAAATTTAAAAACTCCGCTTCTTGATTCGGTTCCGGTATAACCACTTCCGTAACATCCCTACATGTGTTTTAATAATAGGATGAAATTATCTGTCGACGCGCTGTTGTTTTTTTTATAGGAGAGGGGTAAACGAGCATAAAGCTCACTTTTTTATAGGATAAGGGTGACAAACGAGCACACAGTCTACCTGATGGTAAGTGGTTGCTGCGGCCCATAGGCATCTACATCTATCCTCGTTTGCGAATCAAAATGCAGATGCGTTGTCACCCGTGAGGACTAAGTTGAAATGCCTCATTTCCAGTTAAAAGGGCCTCCGGTCACCTGCACTCACCAAGCGAAACGCAGAGGTAAACCTCTACTTCACGCTGGTATTCTGTGAGGTCGTGGTACCACCCCGGTTCGAGCCGGCCCATCCGTGCGACAGCAGCTGCCGCGTGGCTCTACCACTGTTAAAAACTTGATGATAAGTGACTACCGCCGTCTATGACGAACTGCAAAACCAGGAGGAAAAAGAGTAAAATCTTTTCTTAACGGTCCCTGAGTAGTATCGATCCGGAAAAATTGCCGGTTGTAAACTATTACACAGAGAGGTCGTACGAGGAAGAAAACTCCAAGTAAAACTTATAGTGGTGGACTATCAAGCATGCAGATGGTGTGGACGGTATCGGGAGTTTTGCCGCGATGTGTGTTTGTGAAATTTAGCGGCTGGAATAAATCCGAATAATTCCTTCTAGTGTTGATGCTGGAAAGGTCTGAAATAAGTTAAAATTAGATGCAATAAAACCCGTACAAAATAGTAAATGCCCCTACGTTGATGGTGTATCTACATGTATTTATGACTTCACACGATTCAAAAGCGGAACTCACAGAAGTGCGTCGTATCTCGTAATAATAATAAACAAAATGGCAAGACCCAACATTACATAGCGTCTCCGATCAGAAGGCGGTATGGGAGATACACGAGTCATTCGTATACACGGTTGCCCTACGGCTACGATTAGGTAATCTCTTCGGAGAAACAGAAAATTTTGTTTGTTCAATACAGCAAAAGATTATTAAGACTAACAACTATCGGAGATACAATCTAAAAGATGGCATCATCGACATCTGTAGAGTTTGTTGGTCATCCAGGTGAATCATTTAGGCATGTCACCCCTAGTTGTGTGACGTTTTCTAATTCTGAGTATTTGCACAGGCGCAACTAAGTAGCCAGGATTCTCTATCTATTCTCGAAATGCTCGAAAAAATAGCGCCAGGCTCAACTGAGTCCGAGCTGTTATCACAGACAGGATTATTCTTGCGAATAAGCCTAACATTCTGGTAATGGCCCATCCAGGATATAGTCAGGATATTTTGAGTCGAACTTACCATTGCGGAGGACGACAACCTCGTCGAAGGACCGCTAAGGATAACATATCACATATATATATATATATATATCACACATATATATATATATATATATATATATATATATATACATGGGCCATTACCAGAATGTTAGGCTTATTCGCAAGAATAATCCTGTCTGTGATAACAGCTCGGACTCAGTTGAGTGTTCAGCGGTGCCAAGTTGACTGTCGGTATATCGAAGTGCTGAAGTGTTTGTACAGTAGAGCTACGATGGCTATCCGAGTACAGAACCAGAGTACGAAACCTATCCAATTGCAGAGAAGGTGTAAGACAGGGTGATGTTATATCCCCGAAACTCTTCACCGCTGCATTGGAAGACGTTTTCAAGTTTCTAGACTGGAAAGTATACGGTATTAACATCAATGGCGAGTACATCACTCACCTTCGATTTGCCGACGATATAGTCCTTATGGCAGAATCGCTGGAGGACCTAAGCACTATGCTCAATGACCTCAATAGTGTCTCCCAACGGATAGGTCTTAAGATGAACATGGACAAAACAAAGATTATGTTTAATGTCCATGTCACACCTATGCCGGTAGTTGTTGGGAGCACTAAGCTCGAAGTTGTTGACGAGTATGTTTACCTGGGACAAATAGTCCGACTAGGTAAGTCCAACTTCGACCGAGAGGTCAATCGACGGATTCAACTCGGCTGGGCAGCGTTCGGGAAGCACGACACATCTTCTCGTCAGACATACCTCAAAACCTTAAAATGAAATTGTACAACCAGTGCGTATTGCCAGTGATGACTTACGGAACTGAGACGTGGTCTTTCACTGCTGGCCGTATGAGGAAGCTCAAGGTCGCTCAGCGAGCTATGGAGAGGGCTATGCTCGGAGTTTCTCTGCGTGATAAACTCAGGAATGAGGATATCCGCAGAAGAACCAGAGTAACCGACGTAGCCCAACGGATTAATAAGCTGAAGTGGCAGTGGGCCGGCCATATAGCTCGAAGAACCGACAACCGATGGGGAAGAAAGGTTCTCGAGTGGCAGCCTCGTACCGGTAGGCGAAGTGTAGGGCGTCCCCCCACGAGATGGAGTGACGACCTGGTAAGACATGCAGGAAGTCGATGAATGCAGGTGGCTCAGGACCGTGCTTTGTGGCATTCTTTGGGGGAGGCCTATGTTCAGCAGTGGACTTGTGAAGGGCTGTAATGATGATAATGATGATGATATATATATATATATATATTTATATATAAATATATATTTATATATAAATATATTTGTAATGATGATAATGATGATGATATATATATATATATATTTATATATAAATATATATTTATATATATTTATATATATATATATATATATATATATATCATCATCATTATCATCATTACAGCCCTTCACAAGTCCACTGCTGAACATAGGCCTCCCCCAAAGAATGCCACAAAGCACGGTCCTGAGCCACCTGCATTCATCGACTTCCTGCATGTCTTACCAGGTCGTCACTCCATCTCGTGGGGGGACGCCCTACACTTCGCCTACCGGTACGAGGCTGCCACTCGAGAACCTTTCTTCCCCATCGGTTGTCGGTTCTTCGAGCTATATGGCCGGCCCACTGCCACTTCAGCTTATTAATCCGTTGGGCTACGTCGGTTATTCTGGTTCTTCTGCGGATATCCTCATTCCTGAGTTTATCACGCAGAGAAACTCCGAGCATAGCCCTCTCCATAGCTCGCTGAGCGACCTTGAGCTTCCTCATACGGCCAGCAGTGAAGGACCACGTCTCAGTTCCGTAAGTCATCACTGGCAACACGCACTGGTTGTACAATTTCATTTTAAGGTTTTGAGGTATGTCTGACGAGAAGATGTGTCGTGCTTCCCGAACGCTGCCCAGCCGAGTTGAATCCGTCGATTGACTGTTAGGCTTATTCGCAAGAATAATCCTGTCTGTGATAACAGCTCGGACTCAGTTGAGCCTGGCGCTATTTTTTCGAGCATTTCGAGAATAGATAGAGAATCCTGGCTACTTAGTTGCGCCTGTGCAAATACTCAGAATTAGAAAACGTCACACAACTAGGGGTGACATGCCTAAATGATTCACCTGGATGACCAACAAACTCTACAGATGTCGATGATGCCATCTTTTAGATTGTATCTCCGATAGTTGTTAGTCTTAATAATCTTTTGCTGTATTGAACAAACAAAATTTTCTGTTTCTCCGAAGAGATTACCTAATCGTAGCCGTAGGGCAACCGTGTATACGAATGACTCGTGTATCTCCCATACCGCCTTCTGATCGGAGACGCTATGTAATGTTGGGTCTTGCCATTTTGTTTATTATTATTACGAGATACGACGCACTTCTGTGAGTTCCGCTTTTGAATCGTGTGAAGTCATAAATACATGTAGATACACCATCAACGTAGGGGCATTTACTATTTTGTACGGGTTTTATTGCATCTAATTTTAACTTATTTCAGACCTTTCCAGCATCAACACTAGAAGGAATTATTCGGATTTATTCCAGCCGCTAAATTTCACAAACACACATCGCGGCAAAACTCCCGATACCGTCCACACCATCTGCATGCTTGATAGTCCACCACTATAAGTTTTACTTGGAGTTTTCTTCCTCGTACGACCTCTCTGTGTAATAGTTTACAACCGGCAATTTTTCCGGATCGATACTACTCAGGGACCGTTAAGAAAAGATTTTACTCTTTTTCCTCCTGGTTTTGCAGTTCGTCATAGACGGCGGTAGTCACTTATCATCAAGTTTTTAACAGTGGTAGAGCCACGCGGCAGCTGCTGTCGCACGGATGGGCCGGCTCGAACCGGGGTGGTACCACGACCTCACAGAATACCAGCGTGAAGTAGAGGTTTACCTCTGCGTTTCGCTTGGTGAGTGCAGGTGACCGGAGGCCCTTTTAACTGGAAATGAGGCATTTCAACTTAGTCCTCACGGGTGACAACGCATCTGCATTTTGATTCGCAAACGAGGATAGATGTAGATGCCTATGGGCCGCAGCAACCACTTACCATCAGGTAGACTGTGTGCTCGTTTGTCACCCTTATCCTATAAAAAAGTGAGCTTTATGCTCGTTTACCCCTCTCCTATAAAAAAAACAACAGCGCGTCGACAGATAATTTCATCCTATTATTAAAACACATGTAGGGATGTTACGGAAGTGGTTATACCGGAACCGAATCAAGAAGCGGAGTTTTTAAATTTTGTTTATCCGAACTGGAACCGAAATTAGAACCGGAATCGGAGGCGGAAGCAGAATGTGTTAAATGCAGGTCTATTGCACTGTGTTTTTCTTTTCAGTTTCAATTTTTTTGAATTCTTCAAATTCAGTGGCATGCACAGACTTTGAATGACTTTTTAACTAAGTAGTCGTACCTCCCTTTCGTGAATGTATCTTTTCACATGGTTTACACTTTGCCGTATTCTCAGAAACTACATTAAAATAATTCCAAAGGCACTTGATTTCGATTTCATTGTCCAATTCAAATAAATTTGTTACATGTCACATAAAACACTACTAAAACTAATCAAAAACTCGGTTAAGTATAAATGAAGCACGAACGCACAACATCCCAATTGCCAAATACGAAGCAAAAAATCAAGTTAAAGAGTAATTGACAGTAGGCACGGGGGAGGGAGGTTCCCGGGGCGATAATTATAAAATTGTTTCCACACGCTGATCGCGGCCGCCACGGCCACTGTGCATCGACCTCCGATATATAACTTCCTATTAAAATTTAACGGAACCGAAATCGGATTCGAAGGCGCAAAATCAATCGGAAGTTGCGAACTTTCGGAATCGGAATCGAACCTGCGTAACATCTCTAATTATTATATTTACTTATGAGGATATCATTGTATTAAATTTCTATCCCCACGAAAATTCATAATACATTATACGCAGGCGCTCACTAACTCTTAATGGGCTTCCCTGAAAATCGGCGCTGCCAATAACTATGCAGTTGCATATATCATCATCATCATCATTACAGCCTTTCATAAGTCCACTGCTGAACATAGGCCTCCCCCAAGGAATGCCACAAAGCACGGTCCTGAGCCACCTGCATTCATCGACTTCCTGCATGTCTTACCAGGTCGTCACTCCATCTCGTGGGTGGTCACCCTACACTTCGCCTACCGGTACGAGGCTGCCACTCCGGAACCTTTCTTCCCCATCGGTTATCGGTTCTTCGAGCTATATAGCTGGCCCCCTGCCACTTCAGCTTACTAATCCGTTGGGCTATGTCGGTTACTCTGGTTCTACGGCGGATATTCTCATTCCTAAGTTTATCACGCAGAGAAACTCCGAGCATAGCCCTCTCCATAGCTCGCTGAGCGACCTTGAGCTTCCTCATACGGCCAGCAGTGAAGGAACACGTCTCAGATCCGTAAGTCATCACCGGCAACACGCACTGTTTGTACATTCGTTTTAAGGTTTTGAGGTATGTGTGACGAGAAGATATGTCGTAGCTTCCCAAACCCTGCCCAGCCGAGTTGAATCCTTCGATTGACCTCTCGGTCGAATTTAGACTTATCTAATCGGACTATTTGTCCCAGGTAAACATACTCGTCAACAACTTCGAGCTTAGTGCTCCCAACAACTACCGGCATAGGCGTGACATGGACATTAAACATAGTCTTTGTTTTGTCCATGTTCATCTTAAGACCTATCCGTTAAGAAACACTATTGAGGTCATTGAGCATACTGCTTAGGTCCTCCAGCGATTCTGCCATGAGGACTATATCGTCTGCAAATAGAAGTTAAGTGATGTAATCGCCATTGATGTTAATACCGTATCCTTTCCAGTCCAGAAGCTTGAAAACATCTTCCAATGCAGCGCTGAAGAGTTTCGGTGATATCACGTCACCCTGTCTTACACCTCTCTGCAATTGGATAGGTTTCGTACTCTGGTTCTGTACTCGGATAGCCATCGTAGCCCTACTGTACAAGCACTTCGATATACCGACAGTCAACTTGGCACCGCTGAAGGGACTGCAGCATCGCCCAAATTTCGACGGAATCAAAGGCTTTCTCATAGCCCACATACGCCAGGCCTAGTGGCAAAGTGTACTCCTTGGACTTCTGTACAACTTGCCGAAGGGTATGTATGTGGTCTATGGTGCTAAAGCCCTTACGGAAACCGGCTTGTTCAGGAGGCTGGAAGTCGTCAAGTCTGCGTGCGAGACGATTCAAATGACTCTCGAAAACAGCACGTAGACGCGGCACTGAAGGGAAATCGGTCTGTAGTTCTTCAAGAGGGCATTGTCACCTTTCTTGAAGAACAAGACCACCGCACTTCTGCTCCACGCCTCCAGTGTAATACCACCATGGAAGACGGAATTAAAGAGCCTCTGAAGGACTTCAAGTACCGGTTTTCCACCCGCTTTCAAAAAGCTCCGCTATAATTTCATCCTCGCCTGGGGCTTTTCCGTTTCTAAGATGCTGGAGAGCCATTATAATCTCGCTCAGACTGACGTTCGGGATATCTTCGGAATAGTGTCGGATAAGACTCGCTCTTGGATCGTTACTCACACTTGCGTGTGGCTCCAACGATGGCGTGTACAGCTGTCCATAGAACCTCTGAATCTCACTCAAAATGTCAGGTGCCCCGGAAACGATGCTGCCACACTCGGTCTTCAGCTTTGACAGTTGGCTCTTTCTGGCAGACAGATCTCTGGCAAAGACTTTGGAGCCTTGGTTCCGCACGATCGCTTCTTCAATACAAGCTGTATTGAAGTTGCGTAAGTCCCGCCGCATGCATTTGGAGATCTGTCTGTTCAGTTGCCTGTATACTGTCAAATCTGTTGAAGAATGTAGTTTCATCTCGTGTCTAACTGCCATGAGATTAAGAGTGTGATCGGAGAGTTTTTGTGTTCTTCTGCGGTGGGTCTTGCAGAACCTACCTCCGACCGCATGGACAGTTTCCACGAGCTTGTCATTCATATCGTCGTATATATATATATATATATATATATATATATATATATATATATATACACTGTATTTATGTTATTTTTTGTAGTGTATTTTTGTGAGTGTGTTGATGCTAATAAAAATGCCAATGTCCGGAAAGAAAGTTTAGCTAGAATCATTAGAGCCTGCGTCTTCTATATCATAGCCAAAATTGATCAAAATTGATCCTTGTTTTTATATCACTGCGGTCACAAGGTCCTATTACAATAAAAAACTTGCAATCATTTAAGAAATCAACCGCGCAATTAAAAAAGTTATTATTATTTATGCTGGTACAGTCAACCTGGGGTAGTCTTCTGTTTAATTCCGGTACCATGTTGATGGGGGAGGGTGGGAATGGGGCCCCCGGCCACCTGCACTCACCAGGCGATATGCAGAAGTAATCTTCTACTTCACGCTGGTATGCTGTGAGGTCGTGGTACCACCCCAGTTCGAGCCGGCCCATCCGTGCGACAGCAAAAGCTGCCGCGTGGCTCTGCCGCTGTTAAACTTCTATTTTATATCCTTTATAAATAACTTAGAAATAACCCACTAGTCATTATAAGTCTCGATGTTTTGATAAAAAGTAAGTCTCCTTTATTGTGCATAACTTTCACGTAATGAAATCACGAAGTAAATATTATGTTAGCTGATATAATTAACATTTATCGTCGAAAAGGAGTTAATGCCCGGAGCATTAATTCTGCTGATAGTGTAACAAAGGGAAAGACAAACACAGTAAGTATTGTTTATTTTGAATAAAGATAAGGCTGTTCCTTATGATGATATGATATGAATCAATTTAATTGTAATGATCAAAAGAAAAGGAAATTTGTTGAGGAATATTTTTTTAAGTTTCAACACACGTAGATAGATATGTATGTACGGCACTTTTGTGTTGTTTAGATTTTTTTAAACAGCTTCGCGTGTATGTACGTATGTACCTATCTCTCTCGTATCTGTCAATGTAAGGGAATATTTCAATATAATTTTCACCAACTTGTTAACGGCCGATTGACTTAAAAATTGCACTCGTGTCAAGGACCGATAACAATACAATAATTTAATAACTTTATTCTAGTATCCTGACCAGAAATACCAGGATAAAATAAAATAATTAAAAGGATCATCACAGCTCATTATCAAGCGTGTTGTTCAAGTTTTTAAACTCTTATATTATTATTGCTAAATATTAAACCTTCTCATATACATCTAGAAGATCAATGGGAAGTACATATACTTAGGTTATATTGAGTGATTTTGCGAGTATCAAAATGTTTGTTTAAAAAGCATAGTTTTTGAATGTGTTGACTTAGAATCTTGAATTGTTACACTCCAAGTGACCGTAATACTTCGTATTTTATAATAATTTCAACTTGATACCTCTACCCATTCCTGAAAATAACGGCCTTGACACCCGAACAGACGAACGGATAGCAAAGTATTAAGGATTCTGTTTTTTAAATTTGAGGTACTGAACTCTAAAAACAATCTTTTTACTTTTGGTGGAGATGTAAAAGGGCATTTCACTACTAATTTATCCTAATCAGTCCGTAACTAGTTCCTTGTTGGGCATAGACCTACTTCAGAGTAGAGATTAATATAGGTGTGATAAGTGACCGCTACTTAGCGATCAGCCACCCCAGAGTCTACTTCACCTGAGGCTGCCTCGTGTAGAGGCGAAACACAAGTCGTATTATTGACAGTGTTGTGTCTTTCCCAGTGTAGTGGTGTTTGGAGTATTAGTGAAAGGGGATAGTGAACGCAATTGAGGGAGTGTGCTCTTCAAACTAGCTAAGATACATCATTTTACTTTATTGCGCAAATCTAGGCAAATAATTTTTTACAAGTTTAAATAGGAAGGATTTCCTATAATGACCATACTTTGCAAGCCGATTGATAATAGCAGGCCAGACGTTTTGCATCATTGCCGCTTCGTCCCATCACCAGTCTGGCTATTTTATATCTGGTAAAATACCAGATGTAGATACCGCGGTTTGTCTGAAATTATGGGGATTTTCCTTAGGTGTAATGAGGATGATGGATTCTTTTACTGCGCCACTAAATGGCGCATTCGTTTCTACTTTATAATTTTATATTAATAGGACCATTTAACTAGCGACGGTTACTATATTTAAAAAATAAAAGAGAATCTGCATTTAAAATAATATCACTTTTCAGAACGGCTTGAAGAAAATTAAATCTTTTCTTTTTAACTGACACTTCGCCTATTTGACATTAAGAGTACTCTGCGCACACAGTTTAGCTTGGTCTACATAAGTATGTTACTAATCTAAGGCTTGGGTACAGACCACTGTGCCAATAACAGTCTACTAGACTTTTAATGAAGATAATTTGGACAAAAAACAAGGCGAGTTAGTATAATTATATTCGAGAAACAAGTTTCGTTTCTTCTTCCCACGTAATTCCTTCGTTGTTTATTTGCTAAACATCGTAACCACAAAACATGGAGAGCTATTTGTTGTTTTTGCTTACCTGTCTAACATAGTCGAACTGTATATAATTATTTACCTAAATGCCCACTTAGAAATCAAAAATTTACAATTTTCACAAAATGCTGTGTTTCTTTTGCTCCTTATTTTGAATTGTTATTTTGTTAATAATAGTAACAAACGGGCATGCAATATTTTTATGTTTTTTTAAGAGGGGTAAGCCTTTTTTGGAGAATTTTAATTGAGTTAATTTCTGGTGAAACGTATTAAAAAAAGGCAATTTTATGTAAAAATCAACATTTACTAAACAGACAATGAAATCTTAATAACTGTAACGTTAAATAAAACTAGTTTTCCGGATTTGATCGCGTATATATTAACTTATTTTATATTCCCGAAGTTTCGAGTACTTTTCAGCACTCATAGACACGGGGGAGGGGTCATAGTGAACAACTACTAGCTACTTCCAGATTAAAAATTACTAATTTTTGTTCCGATCTACGCAGTATACATTTACAGTATCTTGAAGTCATGCAGTTGTATTCTTGGATCGGGATTTAATTTTATTAATTATGGGACTCCAAGCAGATGGTAGCACCCAGCCATCTTCTCTATTGAAGTTAGAATGTTTTTTGATTTCAATAGCCTCGCTTGTTTATCTCATGTAGATCGGAGCGTTTAAGTCAGCTAAAGTGATGGTAAATAGTAGTTAGTCTAGTGCCGTTAAACAAGTGTAGGGCGGTCCCCACTAGATTGAGAGACGACCTGGTTAGACGAGCAGGGAGTCTTAATAATTAAATTACAAATTTCTACTTTCTTTCTAATTTACACCCCTAAGGATGGTTTATTCTATTTGGCCGTTTTTTTATACTTAACCTGACCTATTCTAAAATGGGACTTAAAATAGTTTGATTCCAAAAAAATGCTTAGTCGTGTCTTAGTAGCATGCAAAAAACCCTAGCAGGTGTCTACTTCACCTGAGGATGCCTCGTGTAGAGGCGCAACATGTGTCGTATTATCGACGGTAGTGTGTTTTTTTCTAGTGTAGCGATGTTGGAAGTAGTGAAGTTGGGATTAGTGGTAACGGGGATTTTCCACGCAATTGGGGAGGATGGGAGCTGCTCTTGAAAGTAGTTAAGGAAAATCATTTTATATTATTTTATTACACGGAACTTAGCTAATAATTTTTAACATCTAGACAAATAAATAAAATTTTATAGTCTCTTTGTAATGTCAAAATAACAGCTTTTTACTAAATGCAAATGAAAGTTTATACGGTACTTATAACAAAAACACAATTTTAAAAATTTTTGTCTGTCTGTCTGTCTGTTTGTTCCAGCTAATCTCCGAAATGCTGGACCGGTTTTGACAGGACTTTCACTGGCAGATAGCTGCTGTTAGAAGGAGTAACTTAGTATACTTTTATTTTAGAAAAGGAATTAGAGTTCCGCGCAAAAAAAATTAAAACCAATAAAATGCAATCGTTATAAATTCCGCGCGGACGAAGTCGGGGGAAAAGCTAGTTATCATATAAAATTCACTATTCTTAATTTATTAAACGTAAACAACAAATCACATATCTAATACTCATGCCTATTTATTCTAAATTCGCGTTGATAATATTATTAATTGAAGTTTTCAATGGCCACAGCATTCGCTTACCATCAGGTGGATTATGAGCTTGTTTGTCACCCTTATTGTATGGAAAAAGGAAATTGTAGTCAAACATTGACTCCCAATAATAAAAAAATTAATTATGTGTTTTTATGTTACACGTTTGTGAATTCGTCTTTAGTTAAAATTCTTAGTAAAAGCCTTAAAGATTTAGAACTCCTGGAATGATGATAGTTAAGGCTTAATAGTTAGGACGTTTAACGTTTAGTCATCTCATTTGGATCAATTACGAATTATGCACGTGTTATTATGCAATAGTGCCAAAGCCCAAATTATTTATAAATAAAATAAAGATAAATGAAACCTCAGATATCTCATGCAGTTTTTGCACATCCTACATCATTCAAGTTCAAGGTATAACGTATTTATATCTTAAGGAAAATGACCGTAGCTTATGTTATGAAATAGTAATAACAGCTCAAGTTATTTATTACACAATGTTTTGTAAAACTACACAAAACGTTTTTTTCCATGGTAGAGCCTTGCTAGCAGCTATACTTTGGCTGCAGAATGAATGGGTCGGCTCGACCGGGAAAGACTACGCTCTCACAGAATACTAGCGTGAAATAGTCACTAAATGTTGCTGTGTTTCATATGGTGAGAGTAGAGAACAGGAGACCCTTTTTACACCACCTCAGACTCTCAATTTAGGATACATGTAGATATGGGCCACAGCATCAACTTTCACTTAACGTCAAATCGACTTTGTGCCCGTTTGTCACCCTTATCCCAAAAAATTTAATAGTGATAGGATATAAATAGGTCACAAAATAAATAAAAATTGTATTGATGATGATATCGATGACTTATCATCGTTCGGAAATCTAATCAAAAAATAAGCATACAAAAATCTAAAAATAAGCCTTGATTGCAACCTGACTGACACAAAATGAACTATGACCAACAACAGTTTTATCTGCACATTCAAGAAGATTACCTTACTCACTCGTTGAAAAACAGAAGACACTAGGTAGTGATTATGCAGCTTATAATATGTTAGGTTAGGTTTGTTTGTACACCCCCCCGAACGGTTTCCCGCCTTGTCGTGGCGGGGGGGCTTAGTAGCCGTGGCTTGGTCAACCGCGGTGAACAAAGAGGAACCCCTTGGCTGGCCCGTGGTGTAGGGCCGGCCCGAGGTGGCCACTCCGAGTGGGCTTGGCGAGCCCACTTCGGATGTGTGTCGGTGGGCTGCGGTGGGAGGGGTGTCCGCTCCCTCTACCGCTGCAGCCGAGGTGGAGTCGCGGAGGAAGAGGAGTGTTGGTATGGCGATGCGCCACTCGCCATATCCTCGACTCAAACGGGGCCTCACCGTTGATGCGGTGGTGGTGGGGCTGCGGGGGGAGAGGAGTGTCGGTATTGCGAGGCGCCGCTCCCCTACCCTCCGCAGCCGAATCTTGGTTGGCGGCGGAGCCATAGACCAGATCCGCCGCTGGGGTCAGGAAGGCTGGTGCTTCTGAGTGCTAGTTTTTCCTGGCCCCATGGCCTTCGCGCATCGGACACGGGGGCGTCCGTTGCGCACATGAAATTGGAGGCCGAGGAGGAGGGCGCGCCATGTGTTCTGGTGCGCCTTACCTGAGAGGGAGATGGAGGAGGAGTAGTCCTCTTCCGAGGAGGGGCCGCCATGGGGCGGCCAGCGCAGGTGGGGCCGCGGAAGTGTGCGAAAGCGTTCCCGTGGCCCTGCCAATATGCGACGAGGGTGGAACATCATGGGGTTTTAGTCGGTGCGAGTCCGACATACCCGTCCTTGCCCCCGCGAGGCGGGTATGCGTAGGCATTTCCCCATGTAAAAAAAAAAGGTTTGTTTGTACAAAATAAGGAACGCCGTAAAGATATATACGAGCCTCGGACCCGTTATTTACTATGTGCGGTGATAAACGAACATCCAAAAATTTACCTTATGATAAATGGATGTGGCACATACACAGATACATTTTTTTATAGGATAAGGGTGAAAAACGAGCACACAGTCCACCTGATGGTAAGTGGTTGCTGCGGCCCATAGACATCTACATCTATCCCCTATTACAAATCAAAATGCAGATCCGTTTTCACCCGTGAGCACTAGGATGGAATGCCTCATTTCCAGTAAAAAAGACCTCCGGCCACCTGCACTCACACACAGAGGTAAACCTCTACTTCACGCTGGTATTCTGTGAGGTGGTGGTACCACCCCGGTTCGAGCCGGCCCATCCGTACGACAGCAAAAGCTGCCGCCTGGCTCTACCACTGTTAAAATAATTAACATAAATCGTTTATCCTCGATTAAGAATCAAAATGCAGAGGCGTTGTCACCTTTTATCGCATCTATCACGGGGAGTGCTCTGAGGAATTGTTCGGACTAACTCCAGCCGCTCATATTCCACATTCATTCGCACATCGCGACAAAATTTGCGATACCATCCATACCATCTGGATGATTAGCGGTCTACCACTTTGGGATTTAGAAGGAGTTTTCTCCCTCGCACAACTTCCTTGGGGAATCGATTACCACCAGTGATTTAGCACCGATACGACTTAGGAGCCTCCAAGAAAAGAGCCTACTCCTTTTTAAAAGGCCGGCAACGCATCTGCAATTCCCCTGGTGTTGCAGTTGTTCTTGGGCGGCGGTAGTCACTTACCATCAAGTGAGCCGCATGCTCGTTTGCCCCCTCTCGTATCAAAAAATAGTTCGTTATCACTGAAAAACGTCTTAATTTCTCGTCTCTCACCATACGAAATACAGTCACATGGCACTGGCACTGACACATGGCAGCTATTTCACGCTGGTATTAAGCGTCTCCCACACACAAGCGACTTGCGGTGGCGGCTAACCGCGAGCCGCGTCTCTAGCCGTTGCAACAACACTCCACCACGGTAGCAACGGCGGCGAGAAGTGTCATTCGCTGAGGTGTCTGTGCTACGATTGGACGTCAGTAACATGACTAACCGTTACGTTACGTTACCGTAACTAGACGAAGTCTTATTATATTCAGCAATATTATCATATATTTTGTTTTTAACCCTAATGCTTTTGTAATCACGATGCGAATTATCATAAAGTACTGGATAATTTTGCGCTGTATCTATTAAAATCTCTGAATTTAGCACCATTTTTCACGCGGCCTGCTGTAAAAATTTGCAGCAAAAAAATTAACAGTGGTAGAGCCACGCGGCAGCTTTTGCTGTCGCACGGATGGGCCGGCTCGAACCGGGGTGGTACCACGACCTCACAGAATACCAGCGTGAAGTAGAGGCTTACCTCTGCGTTTCGCTTGGTGAGTGCAGGTGGCCGGAGGTCCTTTTTACTGGAAATGAGGCATTCCATCTTAGTCCTCACGGGTGACAACGCATCTGCATTTTGATTCGCAAACGAGGATAGATGTAGATGTCTATGGGCCGCAGCAACCACTTACCATCAGGTGGACTGTGTGCTCGTTTGTCACCCTTATCTTATAAAAAAAAAAAAAACTGACCGCGCTGCGGCCAACGACTGACTGCGTACTCGCTAACACACACATGTTAAGAAAAGGGGTGGAGCATACGGCCGCGGCCTGCCAGCGACATGGCCACACGGGTTTGCAGACTCACTGACATTGTAAGCGAATACAACTGGCCGCGGCCGCTTCTGTGTGGGAGACGCTTTATGTGCAAGTGTGGTCCTTCCCCAGTAGAACCGACCTATTCCTGCTTTAGTCATAGAACGCTGTATTCTTGATTGTTTTATCTTCTTTAAATATTTTATTTTTTATTTAATTGAAAAGAAATGATAAATTTCAGGTAAAACAACATAAACATAATAAAATACATACATATAATAAAACTAACAGTGGTAGAGCCACGCGGCAGCTTTTGCTGTCGTACGGATGGGCCGGCTTGAACCGGGGTTGTACCACGACCTCACAGAAAACCAGCGTGAAGTAGAGGTTCACTTCTGCGATTCGCTTGGTGAGTGTAGGTGGCCGGAGGCCCTTTTTACTGGAAATGAGGCATTCCATCTTAGTCCTCACGGGTGACAACGCATCTACATTTTGAATTGTAATAGAGGATAGATGTAGATGTCTATGGGCCGCAGCAACCACTTATCATCAGGTGGACTGTGTGCTCGTTTGTCACCCTTATCCTATAAAAAAATGACGTAGGAGACACAAAATTTAAAGTGATTAAACTTCATATTATAGTTTCGTAAAAATCTCGTAATTACAAAACTATTTTATCAACGTGGCGGAAGCACGAATGTGGCGATCATAAGGATTCCTAAGCGGATAGGAAACCATAGAGTGATTCGAAAATAATTTTAGAACGTAGTATGTGTTAACGTTTATAATCATTGATATAATGACTTAATTCCGGCGGATTTTTATATCAATATTGTTAAGGCCTTAAGTGCGGTTGAAATGTATAGTATTGCGGTTGAAGTATTTTATACGTGACAGAGTCACGTTACTGTGGAACAAATACGCGTCCTCACAAAACAACATCGATTAGTAGCAGTATAAGGCAATTTTACTTCAAATGGGATGTATAAAGTACCAGAGATCTTTTTTTGCTGGTAACTCCTGAGATTGGGAACGAATCTGCATTTTGATCCTTATTCGTGTGCTCATTATTCACTGCTATTGTGTGTTTAAAAAATTTACAAACCTAAAAGGCCTGAACCATACATAATTTGAATACAGTAGCCAATATGTCACACATAAAAGCTCCTACGAACAGCGTTTTCTAAGCACCTTTTCAATCCTATTACGCATATTACGACAGTGTGGCTGAGCTATCAGTATATTTATCGAGTCGTTGCCCTGGATTTAAAAGTTCGTTGAATCTAATGGTTGTACAAAGTCTACTGGCTTCAAGCCCTTACTATTGTCCTTTCTAGATTTTGACACTTTAGGAAGGAATTAATAAATCGTAGGAACGCAATGATTAAACTGAAAAGTGAGACTTTAGTAACTTGGAGCGACATGCAAAGGACCAACCTACAACCAAGAAAGACGGCAACAAGCACACTAAATACACGGACGGTTCTTGGGACTGAAATAGAATGTCTTTAAGTTTGATTAAACTATATTTTTTATAGAACAAAACTAACAAACGAACACACAGTCCACCTGATGGTAAGTGGTTGCTCTGGCCCATAGACATCTACATCTGTCCTCATTTGCGAATCAAAATGCAGAAGCGTTGTCAGCCAGTTGACTAAGATGGAATACCTCTTTTCCAGTAAAAAGGGTCTCCAGTTCTCTAAACTCACCATACGAAACACAGCAATATTAAGCTGCTATTTTACGCTGGTATTCTGTGAGAGCGTGGTCCTCCCCCGGTCGAGCCGACCCATTCGTGCTACAACTATATTTTAAATATAGCTGCAGCATGTCTCCAACCACGTACACGTATATTTGTAACTATATCTACAAAATGTTGTAGCCGTGGTAACTCAAAATTAACTACGTGATCAACCCAGGTTTAATCCCCGTAGGAAAGAAAAAAATCGCATTTTTAATCGTTAATTTACTACTTTAGACCAAGGAAGAAATAAAGGCACTCCGTCTTTATTTCTTTTTTGACTACATTTCAAGTGATACCAATAACATGCTCAACTTCTTGATTCCCAATCACGCACAAATCTTTCTTCATTTTTCTATATCAGCCCATAAAAGTTCACTGCTTAACGCACACGTTTCCAATTTAAAGTTTGTAAATGGTTGCAAATGATTTTAAATGCATATGTGTACGTGGATGCGGGTACTCACAATAAGTTGAGCATGGGTTTGCCTTTAGTTTTATATCACTAGAAATGTACGCAGCGCTTAATATTTTTTTCTTGATTGAACTGAGTTTACCACGTTCACGGCTGTGAGCATTGAGTTATATGTACTACGCACTAGAGAAGCCTTTCTAAATAAAAAATGTGCACTACTCTATGTCTTCGCGCATGCGCGAAAGTTAGTAAAGTTGCGCATACGCAGTTGATTTAAGCGCGTTGTTTATATACAGAAATATATTTTTTCATGATTTTTTCTTTTGTAATATTACGATATTATTACCTATGTTCACTAGAATAACAAATACTTTTACTTACTTGACTACTGAATTGTTATTTAAGTCCAGGTTTAAACTTTAATTTGAAATCTTGTATTATTAGCGCCGCTCCACACTGCATGAATATTGAAACCACAGACTAACTAGAAGATTGAAACCACACTAAATGACACTGTTCAGTACAGTTCAGTTGAACATAGTGTATGTTCGGAAGGCGCAATCTAGTACGTAGTACATATATATCGATGGTTGTGAGGGAAAACCATCACGAGAAAAATTTTGAGAAATTAAAAAGAAACTTACAGGTGTCCATGTGAAAATGAATTTGCATGCCACAAAGCACGGTTCTGAGCCACGTGCATCCATCGGCTTCCTGCATGTCTTACTATCTACTTACTTACGTAGATAGTAAGACATGCAGAATACCACTTCGTCTGCCGGTACGAGGCCGCCACCTTTTTCCCCATCGGTTGTCGGTTCTTCGAACTATATGGCCGGCCCATTGCCACTTCAGCTTACTAATCCTTTGGACTATGTCGATTACTCTGGTTCTACTGCGGATATCCTTATTTCTAAGTTTATCATGCAGAAAAACCCAGAGGATAGCCCTCTCCATAGCTCGCTGAGCGACCTTAAGCTTCCTGATACGGCCAACAGTGAAGGACCACGTCTCAGTTCCATAGGTTATCACTAGCAACACGCACTGGTTGTAAAGCCTCGTTTTCAAGTTTTGTGGTATTCCTGACGAGAAGATGTGCTGTAACTTCCCAAACGTTGCCCAGCCGAGTTAATCTGCCGATTGACCTCTCGGTTGAAGTTGGACTTACCTAGTCAGACTATTTGTCCCAGGTAAAAATACGCGTCAACAACTTGGAGCTTAGTGCTCCTAACAACTACTGGATGTTAAACATGAACTTTGTTTTACCGTGTTCATCTTAAACCTATCCGTTGGGAGGCATTATTGAGATCATTGAGCATAGGGCTTAAGTCCTCCAGCGATTCTGCCATAAGGACTATATCGTTGGCAAATCGAAGGTGAGTGATGTACTCGCCGTTAAGGTTAATACAATATCCTTTCCAGTCCAGTAGCTCGAAAACGTCTTCCAGTACAGGGGTGAAGAGTTTCAGGGATATAACGTCACCCTGTCGTACACCTCTGTGCAGTTGGATAGGTTTCTTACCCTGGTTCTGTACTCGGATGGCCATCGTAGCCCTACTGTATAAACACTTCAGCACTTCGATATACCGACAATCAACTTGGCACCGCTGAAGGGCCTGCAGTACCGCCCAAATTTCGACGGAGTCAATGACTTTCTCATAGTCCACATACGCTAGACATAGTGGCAAATTGTACTCCTCGGACTTCTGTATAATTTGCCGAAGGGTGTGTATGTGGTCTATGATACTAAAGCCTTTTCGGAAACCGGCTTGTTCTTCTCTTTGCTAGAAGTCGTCGAGTCTGTAGGCGAGACGATTCGTAATGACTCTCAAAAACAGCACGTAGACGCGGCTCAGAAGTGAAATCGGTCTGTAGTTCTTCAAGAGAGCATTGTCGCCTTTCTTGAAGAACAAGACCACCGTACCGGTTTTCCACCCGCTTTAAGAAGCCCCGCTGTAATTCCATCCTCGCCTGGGACCTTGCCGTTTTTAAGGTGCTGGAGAGTCATTCTAATCTCGCTCAGACTGACGTCCGGAATATCATCGGAATAGTGTCGGATAAAAGGCGAGAGGGTTGGCAATCGCAGTTTATGTTATTGTTGTTTTGCTGTTATCAGAAAGTTGCTGCTACGTATCTTCTCCTCAGTTTCCCTTTGTCGTCTCTTACGATACCCACGGGAAGATATGCGGTAGTGGGTATTCTCACCCGCCACTACACGGGGTACATCGTGTTAAATTAAGATCTCTAATTGATATCGTCGTTCATAGATTTTTATTTTACTTGATATATCATCATCATTATTATAATTACACCCATTCACAAGTCCACAGCTGAACATAGGCCTACCCCAAGGAATGCCACAAAACACGGTCTTGAGCCACCTGCATCCATTAACTTGATATATAATTTTGGTTATAATGATAATTATATTCTAAGTCACACGAATCTGTTAATGTTAGTAAGATACTAAAGAATAATTTGTAACAGTTACTTTCACCGTACTAAATCGTGCTTAAAGATAATTTTAGAATACATAAATATTGTTATTAATTCTAAAATCAGCAAAAACTTACTTTTTCGTCTAACGTCAATACTACGCAAAAGATAACAAATCACTTTTTAACCCCAGAACTCAAATATATTTTGTTGTAAAAGTTGAGAAAGCATATTTAAGTTCAGTTTAGATCAGTTTTGTATAATGGGTTCTTATAAAGTCTATCATTTCTTGGTACCAAATTGTCTAGTTATAACAAACGATATAAAATTGTAACGAAAATATGAAACACATTATGCAAAGTAGTAATTTTCAATTACATTTCATTAAACACCTTGTAGAAACAACAAGCTTCATCTTGTAGAAACAAGTTATACGTCTTTTGAGATTCTGTGTATTCATTTGTGATCATAAGGAGAACATTTTACTGAAATAAGTTTAAGCTACGGCTACACCATCATTATTGTTTAACGTTGGCAGAAAATTATAACATGAAATAAAATTAAACATAATAATATTTATTAAAAATTTACAATACTAAAAACTATAATTAAAAAAAAACATAAAATTGAAGCAGGCAACTTTGTTAAAGCTACGTATATTTATCTTATTTTATTTTGTTATTTTGAGGCCAATTCTGGCTTAAAAAATTCAACAAAAAGATCAGAAAATATATGAGAGAGTTGTTATAATAATATTTTTTTTGATTTCAGACATAATACTAATTAAGAAAGGAAAATATTTCTGCTGCGCCGTTGACAACTGTCAAAGCGTAACGACTACATACAATTTTTATCAATATGGAATAAATCCAGGGAAGTAATGTGATAATATTTCATTTATAGAGTAAAGTGCTTTTATTTAGGCCGTAATTGATTGTTTCAGGGAAAGATGTGGAGTACAGCACATTTCAAGTTACTATGAATATGTAATATAAAGACTTTTGAGTGTTGTAGAGATCTGTTTAGATTTTTTCATGAATGTCTCTGCTCCGCTACAGTCACAGCCGGATTTCCTACAGTGTCAAAATTGTGCTGACGGTAGGCTGTTTAAAGGTAAAAAGGGATTAAATATACATATTAAACGATGCCATAGTAAAAGTATTTCGGCTTCACAGCCTGCCGTAGAAATTCATAACTCTATTAGCAATTCCTCTAATGACACAAATTTTTCCCTGTTTTCGGAGCAAATTTACAAATATTATCGTAATGTACCAGTGGTTAAAAGAATTCCTAGAGGTGCGAGGATGCAACTTGCTAAAGCATTGTCATGCACTATTCAAAATTGTTTCACTAATAGTGAAAATAGTTGGCAAAAATTATTTACTTTCGCGTATTCCCATTTTCATTTTGATAAAACAATAAATAAATCAGTTACGTCTCAACTAAAAGAGACATCTTTTCAAAATTTAGATTACCCAATTAATACTCATTTATCTCGACCACGTCCTAAATTTGATTTAAAAAAAGTAGTTGAGTCGAAAGTAATGGATGGCGACTTAAAAAATGCATCCCGTATTTTATTCTCAGACGACATCCTGGCTCCTCGTAATGTCGAAACACTTGAAAGCCTTCGTCAAAAGCATCCTTCGGTCAAACATCCTCAGAGTTTACCGCTGCCTCCCAGGACTTCTATGCAACCTTTACAAATTTCGGAAAAAGACACTTTAGAAGCAATTATGTCATTTTCGAATGGCTCTGCTGGCGGCATTGACGGAATTACGCCTCAACATCTTAAAGATCTTGTAAGCGCTTCTGCCGGTGACGCCGGCGGAGTACTTCTTAAAGACATTACAAAATTATGTAACTTTATGCTTTCTGGTAATGTTAATCCAAATTTCATTCCATTCTTATATGGGGCAAGATTATGTGCCTTCAAAAAAAAGGATAACGGTATCCGTCCTATTGCCGTTGGTTCCACATTTCGACGTTTAACTTCAAAATTAGCTTGCAGGCACATAATCTCTAACCTTAAGACCAAATTTCAGCCTACTCAACTAGGTTTTGGCACTAGAGGTGGCTGTGAGGCGGCGGTACATTCAGTGCGTACATTTTTAACAAACTCTGATGCAGATGTTCTTGTGAAGGTTGACCTAAGGAATGCTTTTAACTCTATCGATAGGGTAACCTTGCTGAAAGAAGTGGCTAATAATACCCCCGAAATTTATCATTACGTTTGGCAATGTTATAGTCAAAATACTAACTTGTTTTACGAAAACCATGTTATCGATTCCGCTGTCGGTGTTCAGCAGGGTGACCCACTGGGTCCAGCACTTTTCAGTTTGGGAATTCAACCAATTATTTCAAATTTGAAATCCAAGCTGAATGTCTGGTACCTAGACGACGGTACACTGGGAGGTAGAGCAGATGACGTCCTCAGTGATCTTACTCATATTTTTCAAAATTTTAAAAATATTGGTCTTGAACCAAATAGCAATAAATGTGAAATATTTTTTTCCAATAATTTATCTACTTCTCATAGAGACACTTTAATTCAAAATTTTAATCATATTTGTCCAGGAATAAAAACTGTCAGTACGGAATCACTATACCTGCTAGGTGCCCCGTTGTTTTTCGATAGTATTAAACCTGTTTTAAAAACAAAATTTGATCAGTTTTTAAACCACGTTGATAAATTGTATAAATTAAACCCCCACATAGCTCTTACTATTTTAAAATATTGTCTTCTTGTACCTAGATTTACATACTTACTCCGCTCGAGTCCAGTCTGGAAATGTTCGGATATTTTACAAGATATTGATAATAATCTTAAAATAGCTATTGAAAAAATTCTAAATTTAACTTTAAATACTACAGCCTGGACTCAAGCTTCTTTACCTATAAAATTTGGTGGCATTGGTGTGAGAAATCTTTCTGGCATTGCATTGCCTGCTTTCCTTGCTTCCGTACATAGTGTCAGTGACTTATGTAATATAATTTTAAATAATAAAGCAGACCTATGCTTTGCTACGGAGGCAGGGCAGACATGGCAAACGCTCTGTCCTGGTGAAAATGTTCCACTAATTTTTATAAAGGGGGGTGTACTGTGCCTACATTATGTTTAATCAATAGTAGTAGTAGCAGTATCAATTTGTGTATCATAATAAACACACGTATATCGGGAAAAAAAAAAAAAAAAAAAAAAAAAAAAATAGTTACATGAAAAATATTACTATCTATAATGCCGTAGGACGCACTATTCTTTTTTTACTTTTACCACACTATCACTTTATTACTACACTATAACGTGCTGTGGGGGGCGGCTGTCGCAGCCCGGCTCCCCCGCGCCGCCCGTGCGCTGCTCCAGCCGCGGCAGCTCCATCAGCTCCCGCCGCAGGTACCTGGCGTACCCCGTCTTACAGTAGCGCCACACTACGTACAGTATGGCCAGCAGGATGCATGTTATTATTATGAGGAGGTATGTCTCCTGCCGCACATGCACCGGTAAGTGAGTTTCGCTCTGCGCCGTGGCGGCGCTATTCCCGGCGCCGTTCTGCGCGATGATCACCTCTTCAACTTTTTTGCTCTGATGTGTACCCATCTTAGCAGTTAATTGACTGTCACACACACGTATTTACACAGCGAAACGAACAACAGGTTTAATTACTCGTCCGAATCTCGACACCTTGCTATTACTGCTTACGTTCGGAGTTCCCTTATTAGGAGCATCTGTGCATTCTTGTGATATGATCGTATACGCTGGCTTTAGCCGATCGATGCTTACAACTTTCGGCGTATCCGATTGCATAATTTTAAAATATTTTTCTGTCTTGTTAATTACTTTGAAGGGACCCATGTATGGTTGAGTAAGTGGTTTGGACACCTTGTCAACCCGTACAAATACATGTGTGCAGTCCTTTAAGTCAGGGTGTATGAAAATTTTTCCTTGATGTAACTCTTTTCTTGGAACGGAAGCCAAATGCGATATTTTTCTACGCAGCTCTTGCACAAACAAAATATTGTCGGAGGTTTCTAGCCTTAGCGGCTGAAAAAAATCTCCAGGCAATCGTAGTGCTTCTCCTAATACCATCTCTGCAGCGCTGGTTTGCGTATCGTCTCTCAGACATGCTCTTAATCCCAATAAGACTGTTGGTAACTCCGAAACCCACTGGTCAGTGTTGCCTCTGCACATAAGCGCAGCCTTCAAGGATCGATGCCATCTCTCCACGATGCCATTCGACTGGGGGTGATAAGCCGTTGTTCTAAATTTTCTGATACCCATCCTCTTGGCTAAGTGCCTAAACAACTGCGATAAGAAAGTAGGGCCTTGATCTGTAGTTAAATTTAAAGGACATCCGAATCGTGATATCCACCCAGAGTACATGATATCCGCTACTGTCTCGGCTGTGATATCCTTGACTGGGTAGGCTTCCGGCCATCCAGTTTTCCTATCCACCATTGTCACAACATATCGATGGCCTTGACAATATGTAAGTGGTCCCACTATATCCATATGTAGATGATCAAATCGGTCGCTATTTACAAAATGTCCATGGGGTGACATCGTATGTCTTTGTATTTTTGATTTTTGGCAGCCTACACAACCTTTGACCCATTCAGTCACGTCTTTGTTCATGCCATACCATATATATCTATCTTGCATCATTTTTCTCGTTGCACGCGTGCCCGGGTGACTAATTCCGTGCACCGCGTTGAAAGCTGATACGCGAAATTCCTTAGGCAAATATGGACGTGCTCGGTTCAACGACACATCGCAATGAATTGCTTTGTTACAATTTGGCACTAATATTTTCTTAAAAGATAATGACTTTGATTTCATTAGATTATGCAGCTCAAAATCATTATTCTGTGCTTCGGCTAACTTTTCATAATCTAGCGGTGATGGCATGTCAATTTCTGATATTCTTGATAAACAGTCAGCAACAGTATTTTCCAAACCTGAAATATGCCTTATTTCTGTACAAAATTGCATTATGAAGTCAAGTTGCCGTATTCTGCGTGGTGTGTCATTTTTACTAATTGTGTTTTTACGTAACGAGTAAACTATTGGTTTGTGATCGGTGTATACTATAAAAGGTCTGCCTTCAATAAAAGGTCGAAAATGCTTAATAGCAATATAAATAGCCAACAACTCTCTATCATACGTTGAGTAACGTTGTTGTGTTTCACTCAATTTCGATGAAAAAAATCCTAATGGTTTCCATGCCTGGCCTTCTTTTTGCTGCAACACAGCACCTGCACATGTGCTGGAGCAGTCCGTCATGAGAGCAATCGGTGCATCCGGTGACGGGAATGACAGTGTAACTGCGCTTTTAAGGCTTTGTTTACACTGTTCAAACGCCTCAATACTTTCATCCGTCCATGGAATCGAACTCTTGTCTTTCTTTTTACAATTATGGAGAAATACGTTTAATTTCGCTTGGATTCCGGCGGCCTTCGGTAAATGTCTTCTATAAAAGTTGATCATTCCGAGAAAACGACGAAGTTCTTCCACTGTCTTTGGCCTTGGATAATCAGAAATGACCTTGACTTGATCGTCCAATGGCTTCATGCCTTCCCTTGACATCCGGAATCCCAAGAAATCTATTTCAGTCTTGCCAAATTCGCACTTTGCTAAATTTATTGTAATACCATATTTATCCAATCTCTGTAATACCTCTCTTATGTGTTGCCTATGCTCATTTTTCGTTGATGACGCTATAATAACGTCGTCAATATATATAAATACAAAGTTAAGATTCCGTAACACTTCGTCTTGCATGAAACGTTGAAATGTTTGCGCCGCCGTACGGAACCCGAAACCAAGGCGTAAAAATTCAAACAAACCGAATGGCGTTGTTATAGCCGTCTTCGGAATGTCGTCCTTATGTATAGGAATGTTATGGTAGGCCCGTTGAATATCAATTTTCGTAAATATACTTTTCCCGTGCAATAAATAACTACAATCTTGGATGCGCGGTATCGGATATCGATCCGGCTTGCTGATCGCGTTCAATGCTCGATAATCGCCGCACGGTCTTAGCTCGCCGTTCTTTTTCGTAACGACATGAAGAGGACTCGCCCAGTTGCTCTTAGAGGGTCTACATATTCTCATCTCTTGCATGCGTTGGAACTCAGCTTTAACCTTATAGTATTTATCGGGTGGTAAAGGCCTTGGACGTGCGAATACAGCGGGGCCCGAAGTCTCTATACGATGTACCACCGAGTGACAAGGAAGCTCCTTAAAACACATTGGCTTCGTTACGTTGGGGAATTCGCCTAATATATCGCTATATTCATTCATACAGTCAATTGTTCTCACGGACGGTTCATTTTGCACAGTCACAGACGCAATAGTTTTTAGACTAGTCACTGAGTCGATAAGTTTTTTATTGTTCACATCCACTAATAGTTTATAATGGGCTAAGAAATCAGCACCGAGTATTGGTTGCTTGACGTCTGCCACCACAAATGACCAACGCAATGGTCGTCGTAACTTAAGGTCTAAGTCCAATGTTTTCACACCAAAAGTCTTAATTTCACTCCCGTTCGCAGCGTACAGCTTATAGTCTTCACATTTTGCACTTGATACGCGATTTTTATTCACCGGCAGCACTGAAATGTTCGCACCAGTGTCCACTAAAAATCGGAGTCCACTGCTATTGTCCGTGATACATAATCGGGGAACAGGAGCTATGGTGCAAATCTCCACCTGCGATTGCACCAGATCTAGTTTTCCTTCTTGTCTGTTTTAGGCCATGCGCACGGTTCTACACATTTCGTAGCTCTATGGTGATATTTATAATGATAACTACACAGCCAGTCCGGACTATCAGGTGAGCGCCGTGTCGTATTACGAGTACGGCCGCGTGAGTTAGATCGCGGTCTGGAGCGATATTGATAATTATTTCTACGATAATCACGATGTCTATCTCTCTCCAAATCCCTAATTTTTAGACTTAATTTGGCAATCTCCGCCAGAATTAACGCAGTCTCTGTGTTCGTACTACTTTGTGTAGCTTGCACTTCTGTCACTTGTAAGGGTCGCGCAGTCTCCACAACCTTGTCCGCGATTGCTGATAAATGCTCCAGGTCTTTTACTTCACACACTGCTAATACACTTCTCACAGACGCCGGCAGATGACCCTGCCACATTATCCGAAGTGTTTCGTCGGGTATCTTTTCTCGAGCCAATTCCCTCATCCGCCTAAGGAGTTGAGAGGGTTTTTGATCTCCCAACTCCATCTCACTCAAAAGTTTTTGAAACTGTCGAATCTCGGACTCTTCGTAGACCTTTAACAATCGCTCTTTCAAAGTATCGAATTTCCTTCCCTCGGGCGGCTTGATAAGAATGTCGCTGACTTGCTGGATTACATCCTTCCCCAATTTAGTGACTACCATGTTGTATCTTGCTTCATCGCTCATCTTCTGCGGTGCAAGGACAGCTTCGCACTGGATGAACCAGAGCCGCGGCTGATCGGCCCAAAATTCGGGTATTCTCGAGGAAACACTAACAACTGCTACTTCTGCTGACCCGCTAGTACTTGCTTTATTTTGGCCGTCTTGCTGCGAAGTCATTGTGGTTCTTCTTTTCTTTGTCAGCTTAGTGAAACGCACTTTGATTCTCGAACGTGTTCGCGTAACTTGAGATCGGGGTCACCACTGTACACGTATGGTTGCGTACTAATTGGAGAGTATCAATAAAACTTCAGGAGCCCGATATACGTGTGTTTATTATGATACACAAATTGATACTGCTACTACTACTATTGATTAAACATAATGTAGGCACAAAGTTAACCAACAAAAACAGTGGGATATTCCATTGGTACAGGGCGTGCAGAAGGATTTGTTTCATAATCTCCAGAGTGACCTAGATAAGGCACGCCTTCTAGCTGTTTCGACTAAGGAATCTAGTCACTGGTTACACGCTTTACCATCAAGTAATCTCGGCACATTACTTGATGCGGAAAGCTTACGCATTGCCGTAGGAATCCGACTAGGAGCGGCGATTTGTCAACCCCATCAGTGTCCCTGTGGTAGCAGCGTCGACAAGTTTGGGCTCCACGGACTTTCATGTAAGAAAAGCGCTGGTAGATTTTCACGACACAGTTCTTTGAACGATATCATCCGAAGGGCTCTTGTCTCTATAAATGTTCCCTCGGTTTTAGAGCCTTGTGGAATATTTAGAGACGATGGCAGGAGACCCGACGGTATGACATTGGTCCCTTGGGAGAGAGGTAAAGCCCTAGTGTGGGATGCTACTTGCGTAGACACTCTGGCGGTCTCTCATCTCAGGGGTACCTCGTTTAGAGCCGGGGCGACATCAGAGGCAGCTGAACTGAGTAAGTGGCGCAAATATGA
Source organism: Parnassius glacialis (assembly GCA_033319125.1). Taxonomy (NCBI): domain Eukaryota; kingdom Metazoa; phylum Arthropoda; class Insecta; order Lepidoptera; family Papilionidae; genus Parnassius; species Parnassius glacialis. The sequence goes on along the minus strand of JAVANC010000025.1, from coordinate 22,921,421 downwards.
GTCTCTGAGAGATGACTACATATTTGTGCCATTTGCTGTAGAGACTATCGGTCCGTGGGGTCCACGTGCGGTGAAGTTCCTAAAGGAACTCCATCCGCGGCTGGTCGTTGCTGCTGGTGATAAGAGGGCTGGTTCTTTCCTTGCTCAAAGGCTAAGTATAGCCATTCAGCGGGGAAACGCAGCCAGCGTTCTTGGCACGATACCGCGGGGAGTAGGACTATATGATATTTAAGTTTCTAGTTTTAAATTAAACTGTAAGTTTTCTCGAAACTAATCTTTGGCAAAAGATTCCACAGCTTTACAACTAATACAGTTAGAGGGAGAGGTAATGGACTTCTGACGTTATTCAGCCCGATATCCAGTTTTGCCACCTCAGCGATTATGTCACTAGACCTGTTCTCCACCATTTTCAGCGATTTTCGGTCATTTAGAGAATTTTTATTTTTAACGTTTTCTAACGACATTTTAACTCAACTTTCTATCATATTAAGTTTTTATGTTATATCAATTAAGTACTTGATTGTAAATAATGATTTTAAAACTTTTTTACGATAATAGCTACTATGCGATAATTTTCATAAAAACCTTAGAACATTTTGAACACTAATCGCGTCAAATATAACTTGCCAAATTAAAGTGGTTGTTGTTGGTAGAAATCAGAAGTAGTCATTTAAAGCACAAAACATTGGAGAATTTACCATAACGGTCATTTATTACCTATTTCTGCCGCCAAATACTGTGCTGCACTGCTGCGTTCTAGTCCGAATGCTATAGAGATACAGTGTATTTACAGGTTATGAGTTGAGGAATTCCATCTTAGTTCTCACAGGTGACAACGCATCTGCAGCCTTCTTTGTTTGAACTTGGCCGCTGGTGTCCATGGTTTGCAGCACCCACTTACCATCAGGTGAACCGTGAAATCTTCAGCTACTGGAACACTTTCTCAGAGTAAAGGTTTTTGTCTTTGAATATTTATTTTTTTAATTTAATTGTTTACTTTCCAATTTATATACTAAGGAAAAGAAATTACAGATTACATTTTTACTGAAGTAACTTACATTTAGCGATTTATGGCGACATTTCGCTTAGATGATTTTAAGTTAATCTTTTAGAAAATAATGTAGCAACTTTTATTTTAGTCAGGTAACAGCAACACTGGCTATATATACTGTGCTATTTCCCACACTTATTCACTAGATGTAAAAAGTGTCTCTATTTTACCGTAATCTTAATCTATTACTAATATGACTAGGCTTTTTAAAGAACTTTGGTTTAATTTTGTACGTTTGCTATTGTTCGATATAATGTTCATTTCCATTTTTTTTTCGTCTTTAACCGAATAATATATTATATACAAAGTTATTTTTCAAAGAGCAGCCAAATTTTAAACTAAAGTTCAAATATATAAATACCATTTTTGCAGTTTGTGAAAATACAAGTAAATAAGGTTTCTACTTTTATCTGAAATTATGCCAAATTGTATGTGATTTATGGGTAACGATATTTTGGACTACCGATCGATCCTTACGAATGTGTATGCGTGCGCGGTAAAATCAATTAAAATAATACATTACCACGCATTTTGAATTTAAAAGATAAAAAGGATAGAATTTTTAATTTTTTTTCATCATTTGCCTATATTACCTATTCTGAACCTTCTCTGCAAATTTGGCCGGTTATTGCAAAATAATCCTGAATATCGTATAAATGTTTGCGCTCCCTAACCTACTGCCAACTGGCTACGCTAGTTTTAAATCAAATAAACCTACATTTAACCAATTAGAGTGTCGTTTCAGTTGCTCATCATCATCATCTATTACATTCCATCAAATGCCCGCTGAGAGACAGGCCTCAAGAAATGCTACTCGTTCCTGAAACAACTGCATCCATCGGCTACCGTCACCTCTATTTCTACTGCGTTACTCTGATTAGTAATTAAAAACATTATAACTCGAAATGATTTATAAGAAACACAAAAAACTAAATATAACACTGCCTATTAACTATGAACTATTTTAAATGTAGTAAAATATTATACAGGCAGACCAAGAAAACGATGGCGGGATGAACTGGACTCCTTCGTGGAAGACTGTTCCTCCATAGCACAGAACCGCGAAAGGTGGAAAGAGGATGGAGGGCCCTTTGCCCAGCAGTGGCACGTTATGGGAGTATCATTTGATCAATAATAAGAATCTTAAAATGTTAAACGGTAATATTAAAATGAAGCGGATTATCCATGGATTACCAATAATTTTTTTTATGTATATTTTATAATTTTTATATATATTATATGTAAACAACGTTTAAAATCAACTGACTTTGTAACCTTAAACAAAACCTATATAGCTAAAATATTTTTCAGATCAACAAAATTTGCTACCGGAGCATAGAATGTTTTAAATTATTATTTTTTTGAACCGAGTGAAGCTGTAGGTATTTTATCTCCCATCCTCATCACAGATAAACTTTTTATATCAGATAATTAGCATCACCTCAAAATCAGAATCACCTCATCAAAGAAGCTGTTTTAGACATAAACAAATTATGAAATTTTGTGTAATTGTTAAATTTGAAACGTAACGATTTTTATCATGTAGTCCGTTGTCATGCTTTCAACTTTAATACTGAACCTTTTTTAAGTTTTTTTAATTATCAAAAAATATATATTAGGCATGGAAAATTTTGATATATTATTAAAAAATGTTACGGAAATAGAAGCACTTAGTAAGTTTTTACGTCCACAGTAAATATTTTTTAAACACTAAATCTCTTGAATAATATCACTGACACCGTACTATGTCCGCTTGTAATAATTGTTCACGTAATTAATGCGATAACGTGAAATTATCCCGTTCTGATTTGATCCAGTTGGTTTCGATTTGTTCCAGCCGCGCGATCGACTTACATCACACGTTGGATGGGACTGATACATGGCCACACGGCTGCATATTCCTAATGAACGGCCGTCTTTTTTTACGGAGGTACCACATAAGATTGTTATGTTCATATTGATGAACATATAAATTATTTCTAATTTGCTTCAATCGTGAAACAGAAACTGATTATACGCGCATGTGTAAATTATTAAATCAATTTCTGACAACGTAGGCGGCGATAATATTACCTGTTGAAACGTATAACAACATTTTAGAAATATAAATAATTAATAATTTTTTACAGTTGAGAGTGGATTACAGTAACATTAACTTTTTACTTATTAGAATAGAATAGAATAAGTTTTTATACAATATTGATTACAAGTAATTCTTATTGCACGTCATTTTTTACTTTACCACTGGTTCTAAAAAAATCATCTGTCCTAGAAAGAACCAGCAAGAAACCCAGCGGGACTTTTTGTAATAAATTTTACAATATAAATGATGTAATCATAACAGGGTGGGAAAACATACATTAAGTTTTCGTAAATATACTGAGAGGTCAAAGTTAATATATTTATCTCTTTAAATTTTCTTTAAGCGACTCTCGCGGTTAAAGGTTGTAAATAGCTCTTATGGCCCTCTTCTTAAAAACAAAAATAGTTTCTAAACCAGCCGTATTTCCCCATAGCAAAATCCCATAAAACATTATACTTATGCTATGGAAATAACTGAAATAAACTAATCTAGCTGTCTCGACACTAGTGAGATCTTTAATCTTTCTTACAGCAAGAGCTTAGTCTACTTGTTAGTTTGGATATATGGGGGCCCCACTGAAGCTTTGCGTCGAGAGTAATGCCCAGAAAACAAAGGATTCAACAGGGCTGCGTGCTATCACCAAAGCTGTTTCCTCTGCATATCAATGATATGCTGCAAACTGGTGACATTCATTGCCATGCGGGTGACTATACTATGGCCGTGACAATATTTCTCGGAAAAACGTCGCCGAGTACCGGGGCAAACTTGTGTCTGAAGTCGAGTCTTTGCTGAACAAAGTCTCGTATTGAGGGTGACTAAATCTAGTCCAACTTAATCCTCAAAAGACACAAGTTTTCGCGTTTACCGCTAAAAATAACCCCTTGTCGTATCTCCTCAATTTCAAGGCACTCCCCTTCTTGCCTCAGCCAGTATCGGAATCCTCGGAGTCGACATATCGAGTGACGTTCAGTTTCGTGCTCACTTGGAATAGAAAGCCAAATTGGTCTCTAAAAAGCTAGGCGTGCTCAGCAGAGCGGGACAGTATTTCATGCCGGCACACCGCCTCCAACTTTACAAGGCGCAGGTTCGGCCTCACATGGAATATTGTTCTCATCTCAGGAGGAGGAGGCAGGAGCTCCCCAGTGCCAGCTCCTTCCTTTTGACCGCATCCAGCGCAGAGCTGCTCGAATCGTCGACGACCGAGTCCTTTCCGATCGGCTCGATTCATTGGCACTGCGAAGACTGCGAACACTGCATTCCTTTGCATTTTCTTTCGTATTTACCACGGGGAGTGCACTGAGGAAATGTTTAGATTATTCCCAGCCGCCAAATTTCACGAACGCACATCGCGGCAGAACTCCCCATACCATCCACACCATCTGGATGATTGGCGGTCCACCACTGTGCGAATTAGAAGATGTTTTCTTCCTCGCATAACTTCCTTGTGCAATAGATTACCATCAGCGATTTTTCCTGACCGATATGACTTAGGGACCTTCAAGAAAAGAGCCTACTCCTTTTTAAAAGGCCGGCAACGCATCTGCAATTCCTCTGCTTCCCTTGGTGTTGCAGTTGTTCATGGGCGGCAGTAGTCACTTACCATCAGGTGAACCGCATGCTTGTTTGCCCCCTCTACTATAAAAAGGCTTCCCCATTTAAAAATACTTTTGTGTGCAGATTTTTGACATTGGTTGTTATTAGTTTTATTGCCGTTTAAATGCATATTATTAACGTTAAACCAATGCACTAATTTTGATATAGCATTATTCACTTCGTCACATTTAAATGATAGATGATTAGACTTTTAAGTTTAAAAATCAAGGAAGTATCATCAGCAAATAATACTTTATCATGATTATTCCCTACAAATGATGGTAAGTCATTAATGTACACTAAAAATAGGAATGGGCCAAGAATCGAGCCCTGAGGTACACCCATCTTTACGGACAACCCGGAAGAACTTTTACCATTGATAATATCTTTCGAAATTCTATTACATAAATATGAAATAATAAGTTTAAGCGCTGTGTTCTTGACACCATGTTACTGTAGTTTTCTGATTAATGTCTCATGGTGACGACAATCGAAGGCCTTGGAAAGGTCACAAAACACATCCAAAGCATCCTCCGAATTCTCCCATGCACAAAAATATGTTTTATAAGTTCGACTCCGGCGTCGATAGTCGAGCGACCCCTTGTAAAACCAAATTGATTTCTATGAAGCAATTTATTTATATTAAAAAAACTTAACATCTGATCTAATATATTTTTTTTTTAATTTTACTTAGTGTTGGTAGTACAGAAATTGGTCTAAAATTAGCGGCGTCTAATGTACTACCAGATTTAAATAAATGTATGACTACTATGTTTCATTAGATCAGGTGATATTTTATCTATTATAGATGCAATAACTTTAACGGAAATCCCCTATAAGTCTGCTGTTTTCTTAACGTCAATAGTTTTAAATAGTAGTTTTAAAAACCTTGCCCGTTTCACTATTAATTATACACCATGGCATTTTAATTTTATCGGATGCAGTTTTAATCTTGTTGCTTAAACGTAAAGCTTACGCTAACTGTGGAGTATACTTTTTTAAAATTTATAATATGTTTTTACATACTCTTTAAATATAACAAAACGATTATACGATCTTTGATTATAAATCTCGTATAACATTCATCTACTTTTATGAATTCCTACTGTCGCCCATTCATTAAATGATTTGCGACTGTTTACAGAGAAAGATTTAGTAGTAAATATTCTATTAAATTCACATGTTTAAATTTAAATAATGAACCATACAAATAATCAACAATATTTTTAAATAAAAGTGATGGAACTTCTTTTACTATGTTACTTCTAAACCTTTCCAAACGATGTTCATTTATTGGAACAAACACCACTTTCTAATTTTGTTTTTGTGTATGTAAGACAATGAGATCAACAGTTCCCAGTGATTTGAATTTAAATTTTTAATGATTAAATTATGCAAGAGCTTATCATCTGTAAAAATGTTATCTATACAAATCGCACTAGGCCCAGCAATACATATCGGTTCTAAGAATAAATTGACAAGATTATACGATTTAAATAATGAGCTAAACTTAATACTAATGCATGAGGTTTCAAGGAGATTGATGTTAAAGTCTCCACATATTACAACAGACTTGTTCTGTTTACTAAGTGTGAGCAAAACTTCTTTCAAAATATTTATAACTAGCACATGGGGGTCTGTAAATACTTACAACAAGGAGGTGCTCGAGCTCGAAACAAGCCATTTCTACAATTCACCCTTATACTATAAAACAAAAAACATTCCAATTTTTTTGTAGTATAAATGCCGTCACTAAAAAGGATGTCTACCGTGTAACGGCGGGGTAAGAATATTTGTAATACCATAACGTCCGGTGGGTGTAATAAGAGGCAAAACAATTGCTGTTTTGCTCGGCGGTGAATGAGAAAGAACATTGTGAGGAAATGTGAATGAGTGAGAAGTTAAAAAATATTGCGAGGACATTGGAATACCACCACTATCCTTTAGTATAGCGCAACGGACTCTTTTCTGCCCCAAAACACTTCGAGCAATGAATCTGTGCTCAGCTTTTAATGATATTCTTAAATGGTTTTTAAATTACTTGGCTTTATTTCCTATTTTTAATAATAACCGGAGCTACGGAGCTCCGATTATTATTAAAAACAGGAAATTTTGCTAGGAGGGGAAAGCTTGTGTTTCTTACAAAGATAGAGACATTCATTCATGTTTTGTAGTCACTTGTCGGAGTCAGAAATCGAACCGACTTAAACGTGAAAAAATTGGAGCCTGTATTTTATTGCGTCAATCAAAAAAGCCACTAATATGGATCAAATATCGTCAGCAAGTATGATCAAACGTAGACCATGAAATCCCACATTACTTACATAAATGCAAATCTAATAAGTTTCTTGCAATCATGTCTTAATATACATATTCGCGACATGTAGGCGGTAAGCTAGGGTATTTCAATTTTAAAGCGCTTTTACGGCAGAATATGAAACGAAATGAAGAACTACTAAATAGTTACAATATTATTTCTGAAATTAATGTATGTTTTGAAATATTACTTCTATTTAGTTGACATGTTTCGATGATGCTTCACATTTACACCCAAAAACCTTAAGTCGATAAATCAAATTTTAATATTTTTATCTCTGTATTTAACTGAAGGCAAAGACTTTTAAGGATTTTATCGTAATTAATTAATCATTCTACTTCAAAGTGTCTCTGAGATGCACGTTTATGACCGGGAGATGATACTAAAAGTGTTAAGTTTCATATATAATATTGGTAACGTGAAGTTCCCACAAGTAAGCCCGCAGGGACAAGTTAGTGATACACATATCCGATATTGATGAGTGTCAAGAATAAGACATTCGCTTCGCATGAGCAGTTCAGTGAATTTCTCATTTTAGGGTTCTACGTCTAATAAGCGATGTGATGTATTAAATTCTTCTTCATAATTGGCTTTCTTAGCTTTTGTGACTAATGTATAAAATTTTTATAAAGTTAAATGGTAAATGTGGGGAGAAAATATTTTACTGCAACTGCAATACTGAAGTAGATGAAGTAGCGACTTGATGAGGCAATGGCTAAACTTTATAAGGCTTATTGTGACTGACCACCGCCATCCATGAAAATCGGCAACACCCGATATGGCTCAGACAAGATGAAGGTAGGACACATTACTTATATAAGGCGTTATGTTGTGTCGCGGTGATTATGTGAATCTTTCACTCCATTTCGTCCCGTGGGCGTCCTGTGGGATATGCCGAAAATATCATATATCTTCCAAAAGTAAAATAAAGTAAAGTTACAGCCTATATACGTCCCGCTGCTGGACATTGGCCTCCTCTAATTTCTTTCGATAGATGGCTGCATAATTAACATATTTTCGCCATGCGTGAAATGCAAAGTCTGCGTTAATTTTCCCACCAACGACGGAAGAGGCGCATATCCAAGAGTGAACTTTAACGGGCTGATAAAAAATAAGAAAGCAGACGATATGTAGGTATTGCGTATTTGCTTTAGCATTGCTTAAGAAATTGAATAAAATATGAATGAATGAATGAATATACTTTTATTGTACACCACTAACAAAAATACAAATGTCATAACAAAAATCAGATTATAATAAGTACAATTTGGCGGCCTTATCGCTACATAGCGATCTCTTCCAGGCAACCAAAGGTGTAAAGTAATACAAACAATGAATAGGTAGGTGGTAGGTGGTGCAATATAAATATACAAATAAAAAAAATGCAAAAAAAGATATAAATAACTACGTAATACATGAAATAAAATAAATTACTAACACATAATAAAAGATAAAGTAAAACATATAATATATACATACACACATATATATATATATATATATATATATATATATATATATAAATATATACATAAATATACACACAACACATATATATCAATATACATATATATACAAAATTCCTCAAACAATAATATAAAGCTGATAGATACAATAAATACATAATCACACAATCTATCCTAACGGTGTTCGAACGATTGAGACATGTAATGCTCTTTAAGTAATCGCTTAAATATAACAATAGTTTGTGCCTCACGTATACGCAAAGGTAGGGCATTCCAGAGCTTAATAGACTGGACAGTAAAAGATTTATTGAAAAATGATGTATTGTGAGTTGGTACACTTAAAATGAATTTTCTAGAAGAGCGTAAAGGTTCCCCCGGAAGCCCCACAAAATTAAACTTCTCCTTTAGATAGGGAGGAGTAGTAGGGTGAAATAAAACACAGTACAGAATGGAAAGTATATGCATGTTCCGGCGAAGTCGGATAGGTTGCCACCACCACCACTTGAGACGTGAGCGAAATTGGGAAATATGGTCAAATTTGCGCAATCCAAATATGAACCGAATACTAGTATTTTGAAGTCTCTCAAGCTTATTTAGCTGGTCCTCAGTTATGTCTACATAGCTTGCGTCAGCATAGTCGATAATCGGAAGGAGAAGAGACTGTGCGAGCATATTTTTTGTAGGAATGGGAAGAAATGATCGAAGGCGACGCAGTGAACAGAGAGCGACAAAAGTTTTCTTACTTACCTCATTCAGTTGGCGTATCCAATTTAAGGAATTATCAATATAAATACCAAAATTTTTGACATTGTCAAAGTAAGGGATAACAACTCCATTAAATACGATAGGTGGTACAGAGAACCAGTCAATTCTTGAGATAAAGCTCTGGCTACCAATAATGATAGCCTGAGACTTTTTAGGATTGACATTTAGGCCATATGATTTACTCCACTCGTGAATAAAATTTAGATCCTTATTTAATGTAGCGATTGCATTCGGCAAATTCTCAAGAGTTGACTGGGTGTAAATCTGGACATCATCCGCATACATATGGTAGAGAGAAGATATTTTATGAGTGATTGAATTAATGAAAATGGAAAAGAGTAAAGGTGACAACACGCCGCCCTGCGGCACGCCTGCAGTAATATCACACCAAGATGAGTGAGTTTCATCAACACGAATACACTGCCGACAGCCACAGAGATAACTTTGAAACCAGTCAATTACTGATGGAGATATGTTAAGGGAACACAACAGACTCAACAGTATAACGAAGTCAACAGTATTGAACGCATTACTGAAATCCAGCAAGGTCATGACTGTGAGTTGTTTATTATCCATACCCCACCGTATGTCTTCAGTAACTTTGATTAAGGCAGTAGCCGTACTATGACCAGGACGGAAACCGGATTGTAAGGAATTCAATAAATTGTGCTTATTAAGGAAAAGGGTCAGCTGTTAGCAAATAAGTTTTTCAAGGACTTTAGAAAGGAAAGGTAAGATCGAGATGGGACGGAAATCAGAGAGGTTGACGGGATTAGATCTCTTTGGAAGGGGTATAATATGAGCACTCTTCCAGGCTTGAGGGAATTTAGAGGAAGAAAATATCGTATATCAAACGATTTTTCTTTTAATGTGAAACTAGTTTCCGAATGAGTTCTCACTGAGCGGGCAAGAAACAATGCAAGAAACTTGTTAGGTGTCTTCTGATTCTTGGGTTAAAATCGGTAGCAAAGCCTCCATACAAGCCGGGCTTGCCATATAAAATTGCTCAATCAATAATATCAACTAATAAAATAACTCGTAAACTGTTTCAAACTATTTCAAATTTTCCGAGCGCTCCTCTGTTCTACACAGTTCATTATACTCTATTCCAATTACGAAGTCCCTTTTGACACTTCTTAGAAAGTAACTCTTCACGTTTCGCATAATTTGAAATAATAATCATTTTTGTTCATGGTCGTAAATCATCATTTAAAAATACACAATCAATCTAAATCATTATACAATTAATTCACACACACAATCAACATATTGAGTTTAGACATCGTGCTCAAAATAATTAAAACTTTAAAATGTAATAATATTTTACTGCCGTTTTGCGTTTACGTTCTATAGTTTTACTTTTTACCTTTTTACATAGTGACGTGGCTAAAAGAATCGTATAAAATCGATTATAGACAGATTCTTTTCGCGAGTGAAAATCTGTCAACACTGCGTCCAGCTCGTGATCACGACCGCCATTTTGTTTGTCTCTTCAGTACGAGTGCAGAAGCCCTGTATACGACACGCGTGTTCATTTTAGTTGATTTTGTGTTGTGTTTTTATTTCGTTCTTGTTATTGTAGTTATAACTGTTTGATAATTCTTTCGGTGTTATTAAGCTTTGACTGTTATTTGATTTGGTTTTGTTTTGTATTTATAAACACTATGGCCGAAACTGACACCACTGAAAGAACAGTGATGCGCAGTCAAGCGCGAGAGTTTGTAGTACGCCTACAAGATTACTTTGAAAGAGAATATCAGAATGGTGGTCCATTGTTGCCACTTTCACAAGTGACTAACCGAGTAAGTGCAGCTCTTGGTATTAGTCGAAAAACTGTTTCCCGAATAAGTAAGGAAAAACATGGTAAGATTTAATGGAAGATAACAAATTAAAATCGCCACTTAAGAAAAAAGTTAGAAGATCGATAGTTACACATATCGACAATTTTGATAACGACGCCATTAGAAACCATATCTATGGCTACTATAGTAGGAAGGAATTGCTGACTCTCGATAAATTGTCAAATACTTTACGAGAATCTGGACTGTTTCACGGCAGTAGAACTTCTTTCTGGAGGGTTTTAAAAATGTTGGCTTTTCTTATAAAAAATGTGATAAAAGGCGGATTTTGATGGAACGTAGAGATATAGCTTTAGCCAGATTTAATCTTCTAAGATCAGCAAAGTGCATTGCCATTTCGAATAATATTATATTTCTAGATGAAACGTGGCTAAACGCTAATCATACAGTTGGCAAGATAATATGGACAGACGACACTCCTCACTCCTCCACAAAAGTACCTTGTGGCAAAGGCGAACGCTTAATTATTTGTCATGGGGGGTCCATGAAGGGATTTGTCCGAACTGCCTCTTGGCGTTTAAATCTAAGAAAACTGTGGAATACCACGAAGAGATGAATTTGTTAAATTTAAGGAATGGTTTTGTACATTATTGACCAACTTGAATGAGCCATCGACGATCATTATGGATAATGCACCGTATCATTCAGTACAAATAAGGAAGCCTCCAACATCTAGCACCAAAAACGCCGATATTGTGAAATGGCTGAATGACAATAATATTATTGCTGACATGTCCATGTTAAAAGTTGAGCTGCTGCATTTGGTTGCTATAAATAAGCCAGCTAGACCAAAATACGTATTGGACGAAATGGCTAAGGAAGCCGGACACAATGTAATGCGCCTTCCACCCTACCATTGTCAATACAATGCCATAGAATTTATTTGGGCGCAAATTAAAGACAAAAATTTAAACAAATCTTTTTTATAATTTATTTTTACCCATTTTAACATTTTATCTGTTGCTATATTAACACGCAAACCTTTATTTTAGGTTATGCGGCTCGTAAAAATACCAGGCCACCGTTTACTGCAAACAAAATGCTGTCATTGTTGCAAGAAGCTTTTGATAGTGTTACTGCTGTGAATTGGGAAAGTGTGGTTTTACGAACAAAAAATTTGATTTTCGCTGATTGGGACAGAGACATACATATCGATGCCGTCATAGATAACCAAATTATAATAAATACAGGGGATTCTACAGATGATGATGAGGGTGATGACGACGATGCCGACCATGAAATATCGATTTCGGCTAGTGATGATGAATATGTTCCATCTTGATAAAAATATCATGTAATATTATCTAAATAAAATTAAAAAAACAGTTTTATAAATTTTAATTTGATGCTAATCCTTTTTCTGTCAATACTATTTTAATTTGTTCGTTATAGTAATCGAAAATCAATATCGTCAAGTATCGACTTTAGCGGTATTTTACTAGTACTTGATTATTGACATCTGTCAAATGGGACTTAGTACGTACGTAATTGAAATAGAGTATAATCGTCGCGGCAAAACTGCGCGATACTGCTGTCATAAAAAAGGGGTTGAGTTGAGCGATTAGTCGTCTCTATCTCACGCGTGGGCTTTTTACCGGGCATACGACAAGACGATCGCTCCCTTTCTAACCTGTGGCAAAATGTTCTATAATGAAATATAACTACGATTGTTTATATAGCAATTAGTATGGAGCCAAAAGCCCGGCTTTTGGTGTGAAGTTAGTCGAGCGCGGGGGCGCCCGGGCGATTAGCTTGCTGCATATTTATTTATCTATGCAGGCGATACGTTTGCAACTTCACTTCACATTTCAATGTTTATTCTGTGTGTTTACTTTAACGCTTTTTTAAAGATTCTTAGTGAAAATGAAGGATAATAGTTTAGTTAAGTTGTTCCTTGTGATGAATTGAAGTGTTAATTGGCCATGAAAAGGTAAAATCTTTAAACTTTGTTCTATAAACAGTTATTTGTACAATTTAGACGTTCAACAACAGTTTACAGGAACGTAATCAAAATTAAGAAAGAGAGACCATTCAATTTAGAATATAAATAATTTGTTATTTTTTAATTTTATACATAGTTTGTTTGTACTTTGTTCATGCTTTTCTTTTGTTCATGTATTGTATTGTATGTAAATATCTTTTTCTTTCGCTCAAGCAAACCCAAAAGGCTTTTTTCAAAGCCACCGAAGGCATATAGTCATACAATCTATCTAGCAGTAGTATGCCTTCTGTGTGATTTGTTATATACGTCCTCGACAGCACTGAATATGAAACTGAAGAGTAGAGATAGATCAAGATAGGTGTATTTATATAAAACTGCTAAAACAACAAAACCATATCTTGGGCTTGCCCTTGTTTGAAGCCCTAGCTTCGCCACTGGTTAAAATGTCATTGTTTTTAATTTTTATAAAGTTTTGTTACCGTACGGAACCCTCGTTAATGTAATTTGTAACACTTGACCATTTTGCGTTACTCCCATTATGTCACTTTACTTTCACCTTGTCATATTTATAGGCCAGTGAAAGACGTAATAATATACTCATTTTGGTTCATGACCCTGCATCCATAAAAATTTATTTTAACAAACTGTAAAGTAACCAATTTCAACATAATAATTACTTAGTCTATGAACCTTTTTTTCAAGAACGCAATTGCCTCGCGGGGTCAAAGGTCAGATGGTTATGTTAGACCGGTAGTTTGTGGTTGTTTTAGGTTTGTTGTACGTGCGAGTGTCCGTGAGCTGCAGTTGCCAGTTACAGTTGTCCGGTGAACTATAAGTTCTTCTGTCACTGCAGTATTATTAATAAATAAAGCAAATTAATTAGCCTCTGAGCCTCTTACGTCTAAGCACCAATTTCGCGCAAAAATTGATGTATTTGTCATCACTTTTTCATAAAGCTGAAGTGACAAACGAGCTTACAGTCCACCGGACAACTGCAACTGGCAACTGCAGCTCACGGACACTCACACTTACAACAAACCCAAAACGACCACAAACTCTACATTAAGTTTGGAGTGATTTTAAGAATTGGGTAAACATACAAATAAGAGTCCATTTAATGAAAGGCGAAATATAAGGTATATAAAAATGTAAATTTCACAGAATGACAGTGATCACGCGCAGAACGCGTGATAGTCAGGATGTAGTTTTTAAATAAAAATATTTGTCTTCATAATATATAAATTATAATATCGTACTTTGGATAATCAAATTAAATGCAGTGATACAATTCAAGAAATAACGCCATGTTTTAACATTCACCGAAAACATTCTCTTTTTTCTCAATACTCGTAACATCTGTCTTTTTTATTCTTTACAATTATTTAAAAATTTAAAAAAATTAAAACATATAAAAACTTCACCAACATACTCCGCCCCCCTGGAAATTTCAGCTTTCAGTCTTCGTATTGGGGATCCAGTGGAGGACACAGGTATTTAATACCACGTTTGAGGACTCCGGTGGACGTCAGAACGTCTACCACACGGTTTATTTCGTTTGGTCAGGGGTAAAACTGTATGATACGTCCGAGTTTCCACTGAAGTGGAGGAGCGTTGTCATCCTTGAGTAAAACCAATTCTCCAATCCGTAATTCTCGAGCTGGTACTCGGCATTTATGTCGCTGTTGTAATTCAGATATATAATCCAGCTTCCATTTATTCCAAAAATTCTGACGGTATTTTTCCAGTTGATTAAATCTGTTAAGCCGGTTGAAACTCGTTGAAGTATGATCAGGTGATGGTATCGTATCCAGAGCACGTCCAATGAAGAAATGACCGAGAGTGAGTGGATGGAAATCATTAGGAGAGAACGACATAGGATATAGAGGGCGACTGTTCAGGATGGATTCAACTTAACTAAATAAAGTTGCCAGTTCTTCAAAAGTTATGTGTAGAACCAAGGGTTCGTTTAATATGAAATTTAGCGGATTTTACGCCCGCCTCCCATAGACCGCCAAAGTGTGGCGCATAAGCTGGGAAAAAATGAAATTTTATGCCTTCGTTCGATGCAAAATCGCAAATGGAACGCGAATTCGTGTTTAAAAAATTGCCTAGTTCTCTCGAGGCTGCCACAAAATTTGTGCCATTGTCACAATAGATATCTGACAGCTTTCCTCTGCGAGAAATAAACCGACGTAAAGCTAGTACAAACGCATCTTTGTTGAGATCACTCACCGCTTCTAAGTGAAGGCAATTAAATTCCATATAAATAAATAAACATAAGTAGCATTTAGTTACGATTTTACAGCCACTATTTTTACGATTAACCATATATAAAAATGGTCCCGCAAAGTCTACTTCAGTACTAATAAAAGGAAATCCAGCATCTACGCGAACTGAAGGTTAGTTTCCCATTTTAGGGGTTACTGGTTTAGCAGCAAATCTACGACATCTGACACACTGATGATAGACAGAACGAGCGACATCTCTGCCAGCGACGGGCTACACAGTGCGACGGACGGACGACAGTAGCAGCAGCGGCGCGGCATGCAGCAGGCACAGTTGCTCACGCTCGAACAACAGCCGAGTGAAGCGATGCTTGCTGTGGACTAAGATAGGAGGTCGTTTTTCGAACGAGTAGGAGGATTCATCGAGGCATCCCCCCTCACGAATTAAACCATCGAGTAGAAACGGACTTAAAGGCAAAATACTATTTTTAGATTGTAACGGCTTACTATTTTGTAATAATTTTAATTCGTCAGGAAAAGATTCACGCTGAGAGAGATATGCTAACTTTTCAAATGATCGAGTAAGTACCTCAGGCTACATACAGCACATCGGCAAATTTAATTTAATTTTTACAACAGGTTATGAAACGTAAGACATAAGTGAAAATGCGTTGTAGTTTAGTAAGAGATGAGTAAGAATCGAAATCTATTAAATCTTGTCTACCATGGTTTAAAGTAGTAACATTGACTTTCAATTCGGGAATATCGTCGCACGGATCTGTGCGGAATGTTGGCCAATCACAGGTCAGGAGCATGAGGAAGTCTGGGCCGCGCCAGCACAGGAACAGGTGCTGCAGGCGGTCGGCATATACTCCGCGCGAGGGCAGGTCGGCGGGATTCAAAGCGCAACTCACATGACGCCACGAACTGGAACCGCAAAATGAACTGATGGCACCGACTCTGTTGGCTACAAAAGTTTGTAATTTGCTAGGCTCGGTGCGAAGCCAGACCAGGACTATGTATGAGTCCGTCCAGTAATAGTGTCGAGATATAAGCACACGCATAGTGACGGCGGATGCGAGCTGAGCAGGGCCACGCGGAGCTCCAAGCGCGGTATAGTGTTGTGTTTAGTAGGCGCGACTGGGTCCTTAGCGCATAGCAACTGAACCTTGACATCGCCGTCATTGTTCGTAGATTTAATATAGATGCACGCGGCGAATGCGGTCTGTGATGCATCGCAAAAACAATGGAGCTCGACAGACGTAGTAAAGTCACCCATGACATGCCTGGGAATTCGCAAGGTAAGTAAGCTAGGTAATTTTTGTATGAAGTAAAGCCACTCCTGTTTGATAGTATCAGGCACTGGGTAATCCCAATTAACTTTGGATAACCATAATCTTTGAATTAGAACTTTAGGTTTTATAGTGAGTGGACTAAGGAGACCTAGAGGGTCGAACACCTTACATGAATCGGAAAGGATTGATCTTTTCCGATCAGATGATCAGGCTTAAATAAAACAGATGGAGAGTTACATCGGTACTTTAGCAAGTTAAACCCACCACTAGACAAAACGGATTCTACGGTTTTCTTAATATAACGTAATTCTTGAGGAGAGTGGGAACCGGTAAGTAAATCGTCGACTAAGAAATCGTTTTGAATTATATTTTTAATTTTATGATCCTGACATTTCTCTCCTAGCTGTCACAGGCAGCGGGTACTTAGAAAACTTGCGCTCGCGAAACCGTAGGTCACTGTATTAAGACGTAATCTTCGTATGGGCTCTCTGTCATTTTCGCACCATAAAATTAACTATAAATTACGATCTCTGGGGTCAATTAAAACTTGTCGATACATTTTTGAATCTGAATAGGAAGCCCCACCATTTAGAAATCATTAATAGAGAAGCCTGAGGTAGAGGGGCACTGCCGTCGAAGACAACGCGAAGTTTTGTCGAGTCACTGTCTGGTTTGATCACCGCATGGTGCGGCATGAAGTAAGCTGGAGATGAAATAATCTCAGTAGCTTCTGAAAGTTGTCCAAGATCTGAATACTGACGTATAAAATCAGAATACATTAATTTTAAATCTGGATTTTTTCTAAAACGTCTTTCTAAGCCTAGGAGGCGCCTTTTACCTAACTGATAAGAATCGCCTAAACAATCAGGTTCAGAAATAAGTGGTAATCGTACACAAAACCTACCGTCGTCCATGCGACGAGTATTTTATAAAAAGTGCTTCTTACATCCCATATCAAAATTGGACAATATCTTGTTAGATTCAGGGATATCCTCAACCTGCCAAAATTTAGTAATTTGCTCTTCAAGGGACAAGTGAGTACATGAAACGCTATGAACATTAGTGTTGCTAACAGACTTTGAAGAAATTGGGCCAGATAATATCCAAACAAACCTTGTATCTGTGACTATAGGTTTGTTACTGCCTAGAGTGATATGTTGGCCTAATATTAATTGCCAAAATACATCAGCTCCAATAAGTAGATCTACAGGAGCTGGCTGAAAGAAGCTAGGATCGGCAAGGTTAATATTCATAGGTAAGTTTAATTGAGGTATATCAAGTTGGACATGAAGTAGATCGCCAGATATTTCAGGTAGCACTAAGCAAGATAAGGTAAGTGTGTAGTTAGTAAATTTAGACTTAACACGGACGGAGCAACACTTGACGCCTAAGGTAAGTTGTTTGTCATCTACGCCTATTATATTTGTGTTTGTTTGTTCAGTGCGCAAGCAAAGTTTGCGTTTCAAATTTTCAGTTAGTATGGAAGCCTGACTGCCACTGTCTAATAAGGCTCGCGCCGTCTCATACTTGTTAGTAATGGGATTGTACACATCTATAAGAACAGTGGATAGCAAGACGTGGTTGTTACTGGAGACGGACTGTACCGACACATTGACTGTAGTGTCAATGACCTCAGGGGTTTCATTTGCTGGCTCAGTCTCATTTGCAGTCATATTTACGGATGCATTGCTTGCCTGAGGAACCTCGCGGTGTAAAAGCGTATTGTGTTGCCGCTTACAAGTAAAACAAGGGCCTAAACGGCACAGCCGCCTAGGGTGTCCCTTACGTAGGCAATTTAAGCATAATTTCAATCTGGCCGCCTCGGTGATACGCTCCTCGATAGATCTGGACAAGAAAGAAGAGCAGCCGTAGACGCGGTGCGGCCCGCCGCAGTACACGCACGACGCCGCGGCACCCGCCGATACACTGGCAGCGCCCGCAGTAGATGACGAGACACCGCACATAGACGAGCTGGTTTTCATTGAAATCGCATGAGATTTTACGGGTAATTTCTGTTGCTTAAAATTGTTGAATGTATCTCCTTTTTCCTTATTATGAAAAAAAAAACAAAAAAAAATGATCACGCACAGAACGCGTGGTAGTTAGGATGCAGTTTTTAAATAAAAAATCTTCGTCTTCATTATATATAAATTTTAATTTCATACTTT
This sequence comes from Parnassius glacialis, assembly GCA_033319125.1. Lineage (NCBI taxonomy): Eukaryota > Metazoa > Arthropoda > Insecta > Lepidoptera > Papilionidae > Parnassius > Parnassius glacialis. Next base: position 22,902,657 of record JAVANC010000025.1, on the reverse strand, counting down.
GGATAATGTGACATCTGTCTTTTTTATTCTTTACAATTATTTAAAAAACTAAAAAAAAAAAACATATAATAACTCCACCAACAGACAGACAACAGACGGACCTGTGTCCGATCCCCGCCGGCACCAATGAATTTATGGATTAATAATAGGATGCGGAGACGTTTTAAGAGTATCATGATCCTTTTCATACCGTGTCGTAATAAGCGGCTATGGGATCAAGGATAGAGACCAAAAGCATCTCGTCAACATCTTTGTAAAACACCCAGATAGCGAAGTATCCATTCCAGTCATCCATAGGCCACTCCCATAGACTGTCTCATACGGAGGATTTTGCCATAGTTGCTACGCTTGGCAGGCGGGTTGGCAACCATAGATTTTTTATTATTTTGAGTTCTTATCAGGAAGATGCTGCTGCTCATCTCCCGTTTCAGTTTCCCACTGTCGCTTACGCTACCCATCGGATGATATGAGATAGTGGATATACTTACACCGCCACTACACGGAATAGCGTGGGAATAGCGAAGGATGACCGTATCTACGTTTTTACGTGATAGATCCATGCTACAGCTATATTACTGGTATACTTGTAGCACAAATGGGTCGGCTCGACCGGGTAAGGACCACGCCCTCACAGAATACCAGCGTAAAATAGCAGCATAACTCTGCTGTGTTCCGTATGGTGAGTGTAGAGAACCGGAGACCCTTTCTTACTGGAAACGAGGCATTCCATCTTAGTCCTCACGGGTGACAACGCATCTGCATTTTGATTCGTAATCGAGGATAGATGTAGATGTCTATGGGCCACAGCAACCACTTACCACCAGGTGGACTGTGCGCTCGTTTGTCAACCTAATTCTATAAAAAAAAAATCAAAAGTTCAAGACTTGTAGGTAATAAAGAGTAGCAAGCTTACAGTGCCATCTAATGCTAAAATATCTCATTAATTTATAGACACAATAGACACTTGAAATTAAAATCTATTCTTTACTTCATAGATGTCGCTTACAGCTAAAAATTTTATTCTGAAATAAAATATTTTAATGAATAAACACTTCAACTTACAGTTTCAAACCGTATAACTTCCCAATATATTATTTTCCTTTCAGCGTAGGTATAACAGGTTTTTTGATACTGACATAGATCATCTAAGTAAAAGGTAAATTATTAAGTTAACTAAGTAATTTTAAATTTTAAATGTTTAATAAAAATGAATAACTAATAAGATAAATCTTACTTTTTCATAAGTTCATCTCAATATGTTAAAAACATTTAATGTCAAACCTATCTGAAAACGCCGCACCCGTCATCTAACGGTCAATAGACAAACAACAATCGTAATTATTGCATCAAAAAATTTCTTATTAAGGTTTCATAGTTTGATGAAAGATAAAATAGATGTCTCTATTGGACTAACACAACATTATCCCAATTTTTAACTTTCAAATTGTAGATTGTAGAATTGTAGATCAAACAGCAGCACTTAGAAAATAATTTTCGTAATTATTTTAAGGAGCAGCAGCACAGACGTAAAAAAACTTAATTTATCTTTAGAGTTCTAAATATGAAATTATCGATAAGTGATGAATTTCAGTAGAATTTTTTTAATAAAAAGTCTTGAATTAATTTTTTTAACAGTGGTAGAGCCACGCGACGGCTTTTGCTGTCGCACGGATGGGCCGGCTCGAACCGGGGTGGTACCACGACCTCACAGAAAACCAGCGTGAAGTAGAGGTTTAACTCTGCGTTTCGCTTAGTGAGTGCAGGTGACCGGAGGCCCTCTTTACTGAAAATGAGGCATTCCATCTTAGTCCTCACGGGTGACAACGCATCTACATTTTGATTTGTAATAGAGGATAGATGTAGATGTCTATGGGCCGCAGCAACCACTTACCATCAGGTGGACTGTGTGCTCGTTTGTCACCCTTTTTCTATAAAAAAAAAATTGTAGTACCTGGGTAAAATATTGTTGTTTCTTATTTTCAGACTTCATTGATTCATTCATTTCTGCAGTATATTTATTTATTAAGAAGAAGAAATTTAATATACAAATCATAAACAAATCAAATCTAACGTAACTTATCGCAACTTTAAGTTTTTCGTAACAATGTAATTTGCTTAAACTCATATTAGAAACCCTCCATTATGTACTAATTTTATAGAAAAAAACCGTATCACAGTATGTGATACGGTTTTTTCCTATTTTCAGATTGGTATTCTCCATTATGAAACAATTAAACAAAACAAACTGAATCTGTGGAGTTATAGTAATTAAATAATGATGGGGACATTTTAACACATGCAGGTCATAAAAATATTTTACGATAAGGATGAGTAAAATATGTTAGATATATGTATATTATTTGTTATCTTATGTTTTTCCTAATAACCCCATTTGAATGTTTGGTGGGCTTAGGGTGGGCTTATTATGACTAAAATAATATCTTGACCAATATAAAAACTTATTTTGATATTATTTAATTTTCAAATAAGTAATTTATCGACAACAATATTGATCGAAACGCCGAGTAGTGTCGGTCTCGGGTTAACGCACTAAGAGTTCCCACCAATGTAGATAAATTATGTGGTTGTAAATGTTGTGTTTTTTGTATTAGTCTCGCTCTTTTCTGAATTCTGCTTGATTAATCACCGTGGTAGTTCAGATGATTAGCGCTCGCTGTAAGTTTCACAGAACGCGAGCAACCCGAGTTCGATCCCCACCGGTACCAATGAAATTGTTGGGGACTGCATGCGGACACTTCCTTGCCTTAAAAACCCTCTCAGAAATGAAAAAAGGCCTGTGCCCAGCAGTGGGACGTGTATAGGCTGCAACTTTTACTTAACTTTATTTAATATATAATAGCTATTTTAATTACATACATATTATATATTCATTTAAACATATTACATATATAGAAAATAGGTTTGATATATTACATTAATTAACATAAAAACAAACAATATGATGTAGGTAAGTATTATAGTTGTGAAGGTGTCCAAAATTAATTTGTCAATTTTTTATAGGATGAGGGTAACAAACGAGTACATAGTCCACCTTATGGTAAGTGGTTGCTGTGGCCCATAGACATCTACATCTATCTTCGATTACGAATCAAAATGCAGATGCGTTGTCACCCGTGAGGACTAAAATGTAATGCCTCGTTTCCAGTAAAAAGGGTCTCCGGTTCTCTACACTCACCATACGAAACACAGCAGCGTTAAGCTGCTATTTTACGCTGGTATTCTGTGAGAGCGTGGTCCTTCCCCAGTCGAGCCGACCCATTCGTGCTACAACTATATTACTATTATAGCTGCAGCATGGCTCTACCACGTAAAAAGTTAAAAAACGATAAAAGTTAGTAAAGAAGGTTTATTGAAACTCAACGTAATTTTGTACTCCCGAAACCGTAGACAGCGCACAATGGAATTGTTTAAATTGGAATAATCTAAACTGAACTCTTCAGCTGTTCGCCGCTAGATGGCGTTCGTAATCGCAAGCTAAGAGAATGCTTTTCAGTAAGATTTTACGATTTCCATTTCAGGGGTTAACCGGCCATCCTACTTATAGTGTGTAGAAAAATAAATAGCACGCATGGATCATGAGCTGTGGCGACCCATGACCGGGTCGCCACAGCTCAGTCAGTCATGAAATTATTATATTGTCATCGGTTCCTAAATACGTAAGCAACGACATAATATGACTGCCTCGTTGGACTAGTGGTCGTAAATAAGATCATGGGGTTCTGGAGTTCGAATCCCAGGTCGTGCCAAAATCAATAATTAGGTTTTTCTGTAAAGAAATTCTCAGTAGCAGCCCGGCGTCAAGTAGTTGGCGGTGTTTCACCCGCTTGCCTCGGAAAACACGAAAAGCTGTAGGTCTTGAGCCTGATGTTTCTCCGGTCGTGTCTAATTATCGTCAGTGAGGGAAAAGAGAGTGTACCTGTGCTTGGGCACTTTAATCCAGTCTTGCAGGTGGCTCCGTTGAGACTGGCTGCTCTGGCTGGAATTCGGTCTGGAGAACATTATTATTACTTCTGCGAAATCAGAGCTCGTGGATCAATGCATATTGTTTAAGTTTCTAATCGATCTTTTTGATGATAAGAATAGTGGATAATATTTTTACGTTTTTTTTTTCAACAATCTAAGAAGAAAGGCGTTATTAAAAATAAAAGATAATTTTTTTTTAAAAATTCCATTAATCTAATTTTTTCCTTACCGTACCTATATATTTTTTAGATTTTTTTTGAGATATCATTGGACATTAATTTGGAATAATCATTAATGTTAAATTAAATTGAATACATAACCCATATATTTTAACATGTATTTTTGAATTTGATTCACAGTTACCTAACCTTGTTTGTTACAACACGCGATAAAGATCACGTAGCAAAGACGTCGGCATTGAGAGACACGTGCATCTTCCGCCTTCCTTTTGGCAACGTGACCACATTATAAGGGTGCTGTCTTGCTGGCCAGACATAAAATGTTTAATTAATACTATTAAACCGTGAGTATTGGCGCCGTGATAGCAAGGAGAGTAAGCGTTTGCTATGCAGGGTTATTTTTCAATAACTGGCCACATTTGCAGAGAAGGTTCAAAATAAGTAATATAGACAAATGGTGAAGAAAAATTAATTAAAAAAAATCTCAAACATTCAGTCCTTTTTATCTTTTATATTCAAAAAGCGTTGTAATGAATTATTTGAACTGATTTTACTGCGCCCGCACACATTTGTAAGAGTCGATCGATAAGCAAAAACGGTGTTTCTGTATAAATCACATGCAATTTGAGATAATTTCAAATAAAGCCTAATTTACTCGTATTTGCCAAAACTGCTTTCATGGTATATCATTATGTATATCTTTGAACTACAGTTGAAAATTTGGCTACTCTTTGAAAAATAACCCTGTATATTTCATAGAACGCCAAAAAACCAAGAACAATCCCAACTGCGCTGACACAACTGAAATTTATTTCTTCTTTTAACTTCGTGAGAAAACCTGTCTAGAAATTAAAAAAAATCCATAACATGTAAAGTCTGCCAACATGCACTAGGTTAGAAAACTTTAACTAACTCTGAAACCCACTCAGGAATCATATGTACTCAATATATTTTTAAAACAAGGCTGCATATCTGTCACTTTAATGTCCAAGATTGCACACGGTGGCAAAAACAAATAAAACATCTAAATTAATTTTTAGACTAAACTTAAACTTTTTCTTCTGTAATTTAAGCTTTTTTATAATAGCTCATCTTAACATGTTCATTCTGTCTGTGAACACGTTCTGGATCGCCCCCGTCATCGAACACAAATCCTCGCAAAGAATAACGATTCTGCTGGGGATCCCAACATTTACTAAATTAAATCTCTACCTAAGAATGCCACTGAAAGACTCCAAAATACTAAAATATGTCATAAGTTGAATAAAACTGTTTTTTACGGATTTTATCGCGTTTATTTTATTATTTTTATTCCCGACGTTTCGAGTGCTTTTCAGCAACCCATGGTCACGGGGGGGACTGAGATGTTTGACGTCCCGATGTCACAGTTAGCCCGGCTACCTTCAGTTTTTTAATATTAATTTTTGGTTCGATTTACGCAGAGTGAACTTACAGTATCCTGAAGTCTTGCAGTGTTATGCTTGAGTTTGGATTTAATTTTGTTAATTATAGGATCCCAAACAGATGGCAGCACCCATCCATCTTCTCTATTGAAATTAGGATGTTTTTTAATTTCAATAGCCTCGCGTATCATCCTTGCTAGGAATCGGTGTTCTTTTGCAAGGATTTGTGATCTATCAAATCTGATGTAATGGCGGGGACGATCTTGAACATGTTCACAGAATGCAGATTTGCTTGGGATCCTATAATTAACAAAATGAAATCCAAACCCAAGCATAACACTGCAAGACTTCAGGATACTGTAAGTTCATTCTGCGTAAATCGAACCAAAAATTAATATTAAAAAACTGAAGCCGGGCTAACTGTGACATCGGGACGTCAAACATCTCAGTCCCCCCCGTGACCATGGGTTGCTGAAAAGCACTCGAAACGTCGGGAATAAAAATAATAAAATAAACGCGATAAAATCCGTAAAAAACAGTTTTTTCAATGTGTAGTGTTCGCGTAAATATATATAAGAAATCATTATGTCATAAGTTATTTCAGCGTAGATTGGACCGATAATTGATATTAAGCCAGAGACATTGGTGCGTTAAACACCGCAGCCCCATGTGTCCGTAGTTGCTGCAAAGTTCTCGAAGCGTCTGAAATATACTAAAAATAAACCCAGCAAGCTAACAGCATAGCAAAGTGGCGAAGCAATCAGCTTTGTAGCGGTTTCTCACGGTTGCCGTTGAGCAATCAGAATAGGAGGTTTCAAAATAGGAGGTTCAGATGCCTGGGTGATCAGTAATCGATTGCTGAAAACAGAATTTGAAAATTCGAAACCGTTCTCGAGATAATCGTGGGACAGACGGACAGACGTACAGACGTACAGACGTACAGACGGACAGACGGACAGACGGACAGATGGACAGACGGACAGACGGACAGACGGACAGACATCGTGAAATCAATAAGTGTCTTCGCAAGCTTCGCCACTTAATAATTATACACGTTAAAAATTTAAATTTTTTATAAATTATTAACATTAAAACACCTACGTCCCATTTAAGTTTGGTTAGGATATACTGTATCTCTTCTTCTTCTACTTCATCAGTCCATAACGGTCTATGTCCAGTATGGGCTCCTTCTATATCTGCTTTGATTTATAAGCGCTACGCTAGGCAGGTGGATTGCGATTGTAGTACTAGACGACTTAAACTCTGACCGTGTCTCCTGTCTAAATGTTTATGTCTGGTGTAAACGAAAGTGTTATACGACCATTTATCGGTCATGACATTTTTCTGACGATTTTCGTAAATTTTCAATTTCAGTTTTCTTTAACAAGACACAAGATGATTCACTCTATTATGCCACCACCTGCTTTACCCCTGGGACCAGTTAGAATACACTTGAGATCAAAGGCATTAGCACTGATATATCTCAATGTCCTTTGAATCAACACGCGTGTTGTTATACATGAAGGTCCATACTCATCAAGTAAAATAAAGTAAAGTTACAGCCTATATACGTCCCACTGCTGGGCACAGGCCTCCTCTCACTTCTGAGATGGTTTTAGGGCAAAGAAGTGTTCGCCGCGCTGCCCCAATGCAATTAATAATTTCATTGGTGCCGGCGGGGATCGAATCCGGGTTGCTCGCGTACAGTGAAATCTACAGCGAACGCTTAGCCCTTTGGCTACTCATATGCTTAAGATTGTTCCCTCTCTTTTTATTAAATGATAATGGAAAAAGTCAATCAACGATTATAAGTGAAGCAAAAATTTTTAAAAATTCGTACATAGAGTAACAATGGTCAGAATAAAGTATCAGGATTAATTTATCTTATTTCAAAAATCTTAGTTATGTATCATTTTTTACGATTTTTTTAAAATAAAATAAGTCTTATACCTCTAAAGACTACTCAGTATACCAGTGATTTGTTTACGTATAAATAAGACCTTCTACTGTTCATTAAATATAAAGAATATTATACTGATAAAACGGTGTGACATTACTAGTTCGGAGCACATCCCGCTAAATGCGTGTGCGCGTCACGATACGAGTATCTAATATGCACGTGCCACACAAACGTGAGTTCACGTTTGTGTTGCACGTGCATCCAAAATATAGCACAGTGAGCGAGACACCGTAGTGATGGACCATCAATGTAATTCTATATCGACGGCCTACAAAAATAGAGATTAATTGATTTACTTATAAATGGTTAAACTTGTAATATTATATCAAAGAATGCGCACGCGTACTTTGTAATTATTTATTCGTTTTAATAAAACTTGAACTTCAAACGGAAGTTGTAGGAGTAGAGGAGCGCCATTGCAGCTGCAGTATCGCTGGTTTGGCTCGACGGAGGAAGATTTACATTCTCACTGAATTCTCAAAGAAACTCTGGCCGTGCACCCCAGCCGTTGTAGTAGTACATAGTACTCCATCCTTTTTTTTAAACGCATTCAACGAAGAGCGGCCGAAATCGTCGATGGGGCTTGCAGATCGGTTCGATTCATTGGCGTTACGATGAAATGTTGCATCCCTTCTTTCTATTGCTCTTTCTCCGTGAGAGTACTCAGAAAAGTTATTCGGATTACATCCAACCGCCAAATTCTACCATCGCATATCGTGATAGAATTCGCGAAATCAGCCACACCATCTGGATGATTGATGATCCGCTAATGTGTTATTCATTAAAAGTTTTCTTCTTCGCACGCCTTTTTTTTGGAATTGGCTACCACTAAAAGATTAACCGGATCAATAAGACTTAGAGACCTACAAGAAAAGAGCCTTCTCCTTTTTAAAAGGCCGGCATCGCACCTGCAATTCCCCTGGTGAAACAGTTGTTAACGAACGGCGATAGACATTTCCCCTTTAAAAAATATCAGTCTGTGCAAGTCTACTGAACATGGACCTCTTTTTAATGCTAATTCAATGCTGCTGCTCATTCCTGGTCCAAGTATACAATGTCTGGCATAATAGAGATATATAGTCATCTATCGGAGGCAATAAATTGTTTCTGGCATATCCCATAGTCGCCTCCTACGACAAACATGGGATGAAAAATGAGAGAATTCCTCTAAAATACTAGAGTGAAATAGAAAAATATGGTGAGTAACAAAAACCAATGATTCTTTTTATTGCTAACTAGGCTTTACATTTTAGTCTTCTAATTTAATTGGCCATATGGTAGCAGCGTAAGAGTTTCCATCACTCCATCTCGTCTCGTGGATATCGTTGGTAAGTAGCAGCAATGCAAAATGCTAGTGAGATCTTACGGTCTCCAAAGATGGTGCTTTGACTATCTCGTATATTATCATCATAATCATGTCATAGTCTACTTTAATCAGCCATATGAGAGCAGCGTAAGAGTTTCCACCACTTCATATCGTCTCGTTGATATCGTTAGTAAGAAGCAGCAATGCGAAATACTAGTGATATCTTATGGCCTTCAACAGATGGTGCTTTGACCATCTCGTATATCATCATCATCATCATGTCATAGTCTAATTTAATCGGCCATATGGTAGCAGCGTAAGAGTTTCCATCACTCCATCTCGTCTCGTGGATATCGTTGGTAAGAAGCAGCATTGCAAAATGCTAGTGAGATCTTATGGTCTCCAAAGACGGTGCTTTGACCATCTCGTATATTATCATCATAATCATGTCATAGTCTAATTTAATCGGCCGTATAGTAGCAGCGTAAGAATTTCCATCGCTCCATATCGTCTCGTGGACATCTTGGTAAGAAGCAGCAATGCAAAATGTTAGTGAGATCTTATGGCCTCCAATAGATGGTGCTTTGACCATCTAGTATATTATCATCATCATCGTGTCGTGGCGGTAGCCCAACTATATAGCTCGAGATATCAACAACCAAGTGGTAGCCTTGTACTAGTAACCACGGAATTAGGCTAACAACCATTATATGAATTGATAACGTGATAAAACATGCAAGGAATTGATAGATGATGATGGCTTATATTGAGCAGTAGACTTGTGATAAGGTGTAATGATGACGATGATGATGCTAATACAGTCAGCAGTGAAGAACTACGTTTCGGTTCCATTAGTCATCACTGCCGTGTAGTGGCGGTCAAGAATATCCACTACCCCATATCCTCCCGTGGGTGTCGTAAAAGGCGACAAAGGGAAACAGGCAGGAGATGGGCAGCAGCATCTTCCTGATAATAGCCAAAATTACAATAAAAAAACTGCGGTTGTCAACCCGTTCGCCAAGCGTGGCAACTATGGCAAATACCTCCCAATGATTAAAGCCGCCCCGCTATTCCTGGCTACGGTGGCGAGCATGGTAACGGCGGGGCAGGGGGTGCTAAGAATCTCCGGTGGAGGTTCGGTTGCCACCTTAGACGACTCGACCTGGCAACGTACAACGCACGCACCCTGAGGACTGACGAGAAGATCGTGGAGCTGGAAGAAGAGATAGACAAGTTGCGCTGGCATATTATAGGATTATCCGAAGTCCGAAGAGAGGGGGAGGACACGGTAATCCTCGAATCCGGCAACTTGCCCTATCACCGGGAGGGCGCCCATCTGTGCCAAGGAGGTGTTGGATTTATCGTCCACAAGTCTCTCGTTAACAACGTTGTAAAGATCGGGAGTGTGTCGACGAGGGTTGCGTACCTTATACTCAGAATCACCAAACGGTATTCGCTGAAGGTCATACAAGTTTACGCACCAACCTCGGCACACCCCGATGAGGAGGTGGAGGAAATGTATGAGGATATCTCTAGAGCCATGCATTCCTCCAAAACCCAATATACGGTGTTAATGGGAGACTTCAATGCAAAACTAGGCACAAGAGAGAACGGTGAGCTGAAAGTAGGGAAATTTGGAATAGGGCAACGGAACCCAAGGGGCCAGCAGCTGGCCGACTTCATGGAGAAAGAGGGACTCTTTATGATGAACTCTTTCGTCCAGAAGCGGCCCCACAGGAAGTGGACCTGGTCGCGCCCCGACGGTTCGACAAAAAATGAGATTGACTTCATTATGACGACCAGACGACAACTGTTCAGTGATGTCTCCGTGATCGCGAGGGTGAAAACTGGTAGCGATCACCGAATGGTTAGGGGCACACTGAACCTAAACGTTAAGTTGGAGAGGTCTCGTCTAATGAAGTCAACGCTCTGTCCCCCTCGTGCTCTGTTCCAAAGTTCTGAAACCTTTCAGCTCGAGTTACAAAACCGTTTTCAGTGCCTAGAAGACTGCAATGAAGTGGACGATATGAATGACAAGCTCGTGGAAACTGTCCATGCGGTCGGAACTAAGTTCTGCAAGACCCGCCGCAGAAGAACACAAAAACTTTCCGATCACACTCTTAATCTTCATGGCTGTTAGACGGGAGATGAAGCTACATTCTTCAACAGACTTGACAGCATACAGGCATCTGAACAGACAGATCTCCAAATGCATGCGACGGGACTTACGCAACTTCAATACAGCTCGTATTGAAGAAGCGATCGAGTGGAACCAAGGCTCCAAAATCTTTGCCAGAGATCTGTCTGCCAGAAAGAGCCAACTGTCAAAGCTGAAGACAGGATGTGGCAGCATCGTTTCCGGGACACCTGAGATATTGAGTGAGATTGAGAGATTCTATGGGCAGCTGTACACGTCATCGTTGGAGCCACACGCAAGTGTGAGTAACGATCCAAGAGCGAGTCCATTCCGAAGATATCCCGGACGTCAGTCTGAGCGAGATTAGAATGGCTCTCCAGCACCTTAAAAACGGTAAAGCCCCAGGCGAGGATGGAATTACAGCGGAGCTTCTGAAAGCGGGTGGAAGACCGGTACTGGTATGTGGACTATGAGAAAGCCTTTGATTCCGTCGAAATTTGGGCGGTGCTGCAGTCCCTTCAGCGGTGCCAAGTTGACTGTCGGTATATCGAAGTGCTGAAGTGTTTGTACAGTAGAGCTACGATGGCTATCCGAGTACAGAACCAGAGTACGAAACCTATCCAATTGCAGAGAGTAAGACAGGGTGACGTCATAGCCCCGAAACTCTTCACCGCTGCATTGGAGGACCAAGCTTTTCCAAGCTTCTGGACTGGAAAGGATACGGTATCAACATCAATGGCGAGTACATCACTCACCTTCGCTTTGCCGGCGATATAGTCCTTATGGCAGAATCGCTGGAGGACCTAAGCACTATGCTCAATGACCTCAATAGTGTCTCCCAACGGATAGGTCTTAAGATGAACATGGACAAAACAAAGATTATGTTTAATGTCCATGTCACACCTATGCCGGTAGTTGTTGGGAGCTTTAGACTCGAAGTTGTTGACGAGTATGTTTACCTGGGACAAATCGTCCGATTAGGTAAGTCCAACTTCAACGGGCAGCGTTCGTGAAGCTACGACACATCTTCTCGTCAGACATACCTCAAAACCTTAAAACGAAATTGTACAACCAGTGCGTGTTGCCAGTGATGACTTACGGAACTGAGACGTGGTCCTTCACAGCTGGCCGTATGAGGAAGCTCAAGGTCGCTCAGCGAGCTATGGAGAGGGCTATGCTCGGAGTTTCTCTGCGTGATAAACTTAGAAATGGGGATATCCGCAGTAGAAGTAGAGTAACCGACATAGCCCAACGGATTAGTAAGCTGAGGTGGCAGTGGGCCGGCCATATAGCTCGAAGAACCGACAACCGATGGGGAAGAAGGAAGAAAAGAAATCCCCCAGGAGATGGAGTGACAACCTGGTAAGGCATGCAGGAAGTCGATGGATGCAGGTGGCTCAGGACCGTGCTTTGTGGCATTCCTTGGGGGAGGCCTATGTTCAGCAGTGGACTTATGAAAGACTGTAATGATGATAATGATGATGATGTTTCATCACTGGCAACACGCACTGATTGTACACTTTTATGTTAACGTTTTAAGGTTACATACCACATACTTGCCAGTCATTACCTCGAAACGTCTTTCAATGCAGCGTTTAAATTTGTGGATTGTACCGTTACCCCCTCATACACCTAACTGTGGTAAAGAAACCTCTGAGTACAAAAGGCTGTTCACGTGCAGGGTTCTGTACATTGATATACATACACTTTAGTGTTTACACTTTTGTTTCTCACATGTAATTTACGTAGACTGATGAACGAGAACATCACTCCTGTTACTACAATCGCTATTCTACCAGTCAATTGATTAGAGCAAATGGTCCTTACTATATACAGCCACAGATCCAGCAACAAACTGATACTAGCTGATAAAGCAAGCTTTAACTTAATCTTCTACTAAGTGGTGGAACTCCATTTCTGCCTTAATCTGTCAAAGTAGGTACCACTGTTTTACCTATTTCAGTCCTTTAGTAGCTACTTACCACCAGGTGTGTTATGTTCGATTCTCTTTCCCTTTCTCTCGTTTCTATTATTCTTACTTTGAATACTATAAATAATATTGTAATTAAACCATCTATTATAAAACAAAAAAAAATGTTTCTACCTTTGTCCGTTATAGACTTAACCAAGCCAAGCCGGTTTCATTGGAAAGGTAATAATGCGAAGATGGTTTTAGACCACTAAAACAATGCATTAGGCACTTTATAAAAAGTTAATAAGTAAACTTTTTCTTTTTTCCAAGAAATAAAGAAAATATACTTCTTTTTTGGCGTAGTAGCACATACCGGACATCCGTTAGTTTCGATTTAATTTTAAATTTTTTTATAGTTCACCTGATGGTAAGTGGTTGCTGTGGCCCATAGACATCTACGTCTATCTTCGAATATGAATCAAAATGCAGATGCGTTATCACCCGTGAGGACTAAGATAGAATGCCTCGTTTCCAGTAACGGTAAATGGATTCTGTGGCCCATAGACGTCTTTATTTTTTTCTATATTTTTTTTACCTTTTTTAAAAACGTTACCCCCACACTAGGATTCTCTCCCGTATCGTGGAGGCAGTTTACAAACATGTATTGCACAAGGACAAACATCCAGACCCGGAACAATTATTTGTAGGCCGTACAAATACTTGTTCCGTGCGGGATTCGAACCCGCGTCCCCAGGCGTTGCAACTCATTGCTAAGCCACTACGCTACGGTGCCGTGAACCTATCTACTCGTACATATGATATCCTTGATTAAGAATCAAAATTTTAATGCGTTATCACCTCTGAAAACTTAAGATGGAATGCCTCGTTTCCAGTGAAAAGGGGTCTCCGGTTCTCTACACTCACCATACGAAAGAACAGCGTTAAACTGCTGTTTTATGCTGATATTCTGTGAGAGCATGGTCCCTCCCCCGGTCGAGCCAACACAGTCGTGCTACAATACTATACCAGTAATATAACTGTAGCATAGCTCTACCACGTACGTGCAGTTATAAATCTTATTTATTTATTACCCTTTCTATTAAAATGACTTTAAAACTTACTAGCAACGGTCTTTTCGTCATCACTACTAATGCTGAAATAGATACGGCAATCTATAGGCTCTGGCCTTACATTGTTTTTCATTCATCACTACTGGTTTTTTATTTTTTATTTTCATACACGTTTGTCGTTTATGTGTATCACTAGTGGACATAATGTCCTCTCCTAAAGCGTTACGTAGCTCTAACTTCGAATTCGAAGTAAACATTATTTGACTTTAAACATTATAATAAAAAATCGTTAACGAAACTGCGATAACAAAGATCCTCACTATTTATGTTTAAAAGGGCTATGCGATAATATGACTTTCTTGAGCTGCTAAGAAGGTCATTACCCTGACAGCCATGTGCGTTTGCGCATCACGTGTATCGCCCACGTGCCGAACTAGGAAGGCGATGCGTCAGATTTAAATGTTGGACTTGTAATGGGCTGTAATGATGATGATTATAAACCCAAGAACACAATATTTAGCTAAAATTTGAAACGGCAAGAAACGATGTCCTGGGTTCTTAATTAGGCCTGCCACATACATACGGAATTCCGTTTCGGGATTCCGTTTCGATATTCCGATTCGACATCCCGAACGCAGTAAGTCCATGTAAAATCTATGACCCGCCACACACGTACGGTATTTTTCCGTTCGAAATTTTGCGGGCAAAACGGGATTCCGTGTGTGTGTGGCCGACCCGTTAGGAATTCTGAAACGGAATCCTGTCCGGAATCCTTAGCTCCCACTACAGGACACAGTCTTTTCCCTTCCTTCTTCCACCCCTGCGATTGCTTTTCCATTTATCACCCAGGATTAATAAATGAAATACATTTTTCCCCGTAAAAATAAAGACGATGTTTGTATATGTATGAAATCGTTTAACTCAAAATTTCGATCATTATGAAAATTGGTACATATGTACTCGTATATATATATATATACGAGTACATATGTATATATATATATATATATATATATATATACATATACATATATAAAAATATATACAACGTGTCCCAAAATTCAACGATAAGCCAACACCGAAGGATAGACCTGCCCCGGACTAATCGGGGAAAAAAAGAAAAAAATATATATCCCAATTATATTTTAAGTTACGAGTATATAAAAAAAATTAAATTCTTCAGAAATTGAGACCGTTTATGATATTTTTCACTACCATGACCACAATTTTTTAATTTTTTTTTCTTTTTTTTTATAGCCAACCTGAATAGTACTGCTATCTACCACAATTCTTTAAAACTCCAAAATAACTCTTGTTTTATCACGAAAATTAATGAAACTTATTTTTTTCCCTAAATTTTTTGAAGACTTTTACTTTTAACCAAATTTAACTTATCGTGGTGTAAAAAAAAAGTATGAACACTAGTATGGCAAGTTTTTTTAAAAATTGACGCAACTAACCAACATTCCAAAATGGTATAATACTCTAGGAAAACAAGTTATAAAAAAATATGGGCCTATTATTTCTTAACAGGAGCCAAATGACGGTCGGGTGTAATAAAAGTATTAGTTCTTGAAAAATGTTTAATATTTCAAAACAAATGGTACAAACAGTTTCACGTGTAATTTAGCAAATGTTCGAACTGTTTGCCACCAGCATTAATACATGCACGACATCGCCTTAAAAATGATCGTTTTATTTGTCTTGCATATCTTCTGCTATTAATGTAATCAGCAGCTTGAGTGATATTTCGACGAAGCTCGTCCAATGTCACAATGGGTTTTGAGTAGACCCTGTTTTTAAGACAACCCCAATAGAAGAAGTCCAGGGGGTTCAAATCGGGTGAACGGGGTGGCCATAAGATAGGACCAAGTCGCCCGATCCAACGCCCTGGATACTCTTGATTTAAATATTCTCGCACAGACGGGCATAATGTGCTGGGCAACCATCATTTTGGAACCACATGTTTTGAAGATCACTTAAGGGCACATCGTTTAACAATTCTTGCAAGTCATTTTGTAAAAAGTTTAAATAACTATTGCCATCTAAGTTTCCTTGTAACTCAAAGGGCCCAATTACTTTTCCATTTAATATGCCGGTCCATAGGTTAACCTTGAATTGATATTGGAATTTGTCTTGTCACATCAAGTGTGGATTTTCATTACTCCAACTATGTAGGTTGTGAAGATTTAAATACCCATCTTTCTTGCACGTTGTTTCATCCGAACATAGAATTTTGTCTAGGAAGTGGAGATCTTCACTGTGCCTTTGCAGCATTACACGGCAAAATGTGACCCGTAGCGGATAGTCCCGCGGTAATAACGTCTGCACACGCCTGTAGTGATATGGGTGAAGCTTGTGACGTTTTAATATTCGATGTGCAGAACTTTTCGGGATTCCTGTAGCTTCTTCTATGGCACGTACCGAAGTAGTCGAGTCATTTTCTATCTCATTGAGAACTTCTTCATCACGATCCAATCTAGGTCTTCCAGCGCTTCTCCTATTGGGTGGCATACGACCCTCCGAAAAAATTTGATGCACATTAATAAACACTCGATAATCAGGATATTTTTGAGCATTTGGGTATCTTTCTCGATACAGTCTGCTAGCAGCGTTAGCATTACATCGGCATTCTCTATAGATTAAATGCATATTAGCGTATTCCTGTGGTGTGTACGGTTGCGGCATGTTAAACTCCAAACAGTCCAAAATGCGCCAGAACTCTAAATCACAAAACACACAATCGTAGTCCAAGATAATGCCAGGTCAGTTCAGTTTGCAGATCACTTCCAGTCCAAATAATGCCAGGTCAGTTAAGTTTGCAGGTCGATTCCAGTCCAAAAAGCCAAGCCAAAAGTCGATAGTATGTACGACGGCCACGTAAGTTGAATTGGGAACGGTGCGCAGCAAACAAAGGAGCAGAGCGTACTGAACCGACTTGCTGAGAATAGTAACAGCTTCTCTACCTGCCCTGTTGTTGTCTCTTTTTAACGTAAATATCTCTATCTATCTATCTCTCTCTAACATCTAAGGTATTAATGCCCCATTCGAATTCCTAGAAATTGTAACAGGAATCCATTTTGGGCATGTAGTAAAAGTGATTACTGACAATTACAATTTAAGGAATTTGGCCCCTGTTTAGAAATAATAGGCCCATATTTTTTTATAACTTGTTTTCCTAGAGTATTATACCATTTTGGAATGTTGGTTAGTTGCGTCAATTTTTAAAAAAACTTGCCATACTAGTGTTCATATTTTTTTTTACACCACGATAAGTTAAATTTGGTTAAAAGTAAAAGTCTTCAAAAAATTTAGGGAATAAAATAAGTTTCATTAATTTTCGTGATAAAACAAGAGTTATTCTGGAGTTTTAAGAATTGTGGTAGATAGCAGTACTATTCAGCTTGCCTATAAAAAAAAAAAGAAAAAAATATTTAAAAATTTGTGACGAAAAATTGTGAAAAAATATTTAAAAAAACGATAAGTTTATCGTGGTGTAAAAAAAAAGTATGAACACTAGTATGGCAAGTTTTTTTTAAAAATTGACGCAACTAACCAACATTCCAAAATGGTATAATACTCTAGGAAAACAAGTTATAAAAAAAAATGGGCCTATTATTTCTATATATTATATATATATCATTCATCTAAGCTGAGAAACATTCTATCTTAATTATTTTAAAAGGTAACAACGTATATATGTAGACTCCTTTTTTTAAGTTTTGGATTGCAGAACCAACTTACAATCAGTTGCACTGTAATTTCTTTTGTCAGTTCCATTTTTTTAAATACTATTCTTTTTTTAAATCACTGAATACTTACATAACGATCAATTTAATCTTTCAAAATTTTTCAATTGAAAGCTTGGGACGCACGTGAACAGGCATCACGTTAAAGCGTTTGTTAGATTATTTTCCATCTCCGTGTTCAGTAATGGCTCAATCAATTAATTAATCAATGTATTATATGTACATCAATACACTATAAGACAAAATGAAATCAAATATATTATAAAGAAAGTACAATAGGCGGTCTTATCGCTCTGGAAGCGATTTCTTTCTGACACCCTTATTAAGCAAAGAACACACCAATCTCCTTAAGGACAGTGTGCATAAATTATAACATTAAGTACAAGATAAAAATAAAAACACAAGATTTAAGCAAACATTTAATGATTATATAAAATATAAGAAATAACTAATTGAACAAAAAGTAAAACCCTTTCAGGATCCCGCCATAATATCAAATTCATATTCATCAAATTAATTACCCATGCAATCGATGCATTTTTGTAAACGCAGTCACAATTTATTGATGCTCTTCTTGAAGAAATCAGCTGGTGGCCACAAATTCTTCAAAGGCATTTTGTACTGCCTCTCGGGTATTGAATTTTTTTCCTGCCAAAAAGTTATCCAAATTCTAAAAAACGTAGAAGTCTGTTGGCGCAAGGTCTGGGGAGTACGGCGGATGAAAGAGAGCTTCTAATTATCCCAGCTCTTGTAACTTGGAGATCGTCTGTTGTGCAGTATGTAGTCACGCATGGTCGTGCAGGAGCATCGAGGACGAGCGATTGATCAAAGCTGGTTGGAGACGTACGAGCTTCTCCATCATTGTGTTTATTTCTTCACAGTACACATCTGCAGTAATGCTCATCCCGTTTGGTAAGAAGCTGTGATGAATCACACCGGCGCTAGACCACCAGACAGTGACCATCACTTTTCTAGGAGTAAGTTGTCGTTTAGGGCTTTGCTTAGGTTCTGAACCAGGGTCCAAACAACTTGCTGAACGCTTGCGATTGTCAAACAGAATCCATTTTTCGGCACAGGTAGCAAACTGCGGTTCAAAATTCCATCGTATGTGCAAGGCACGTCTGGACGCGTACCTCGCGCTGGCAAAATGGGGCACCCACCACGCACTCAATTATCGCCAGCGCTTGATTGATTTATGATTGATTGATGATTTATTTAATTTGATAATTTGCAACCAAAAGTGCGATATAAAATATAAGATAAAAGTTTAATTTTATAGGAAATAAATCCTGAAAAAATCCTTATTTATAGACATGTAAAGCCTAAATTTTAGTGTATTAAATCAAAATAATATTTTCTTTCGACTAAAATTGCTTTGTAATAGTGACGTCTTCTTCATTCTATAAGTAAAATCATTTTATAGCACAAAAATTGATTGACTCAAGGTGGTCCGTAAAATAGACACTAGATGGCCTAAACACGGCTAATTTAATATAAATCGGTAATACATTTTTTTTAAATACTAGTAATGCTTTAAACATTACTAATATTCCCTTTAACCACTTCTGGTAAGCTTAAAATGCTTGTGTTAGAAGTGGTTCACGACAGTAGTCGAATGGCGGATTCGAACCCACGACCTTTCGAGTTAGCGGCCCGCGCTTTAGGCTACTGACGCTTGAATTCAAATTCAATACATTAAATCGTTTATTGTTAAGAATGGCTTGGATATGATAATTTTATTTAATATATCTAATTATTTGATAATAAATTTGTATTTTCTACCGACTTCAAAAAGGATGGTGTACTCAATTCGACTGTCTTTTTGTTATGTGTTAGTTACCTCATAATTTTTTTCTGGGTAAACCCATTTCGATGTTTTTTTTTATTTGAAAGCTGTTGTTTCTCACGTGGTCCCATATAAATTTGATCAAGGTCTGACCAATAGCTTTTGAGTTATTCTTAATAATGTATATTGAAGTCTGTTATACAAAATTTTTAATTTTTTATTATTTTATTTCGTTACTTTACCACAGAAAACACAGAAAGAATAATACGAAGAATATTACGAAACTAAAAGTTGATTAAAGTTTCTATTGTAAAGTCTTTTCACAGAACTCTTTACCAACGTCTATAGCAAATTTTCCTGAGTTTGAACTAATTTTCGAAATACTTTACTTAGGTGGACTCAGACGGAACTGAACGCTCTGGATAGAAAAGTCTCACTATTATGACGTTCCACAGGATGCATCATCCGCGTCAGTAATGAGGTATGTACTTGCCGCGGAAACATGGTGTCGCGGTTTTTTAAGCGCTCTCACCTGTGGTCAGAGCTCGCAAACCACAGCGAGGGCCCTTGGACGGATGTTGTGGCGAGTCAGTGTGCGAATGTTACGTCCATGGACCCCATCATCATAACGCCGGATGACATAGCTGAGGCGGTCCGTAGGGCCCCGAACTGAAAAAGTGCGGGACTCGACGGACTGCATCACTACTGGCTGAAGGGGTTCGTGGTGTGTCACGATGTGCTCGCCCGACAGTTTCAAGTGGCTCTCGACCAAAAGTCGCTCCCGAGCCTCTTCACTACTGGGATCACTCATTTGGTTCCTAAAGACCGGGATTCCACAGACCCGAGCAAATACCGCCCCATAACGTGTCTACCTATCATATACAAGACACTAACATCCATTTTGAGCGCGAGAATCACTCGTCACCTGAACTCAAATCAGGTGATGTCGCGCGCTCAAAATGGATGTCGGGGCGGTGGCCGGGGAACCAAGGAACCACTCCTCATTGACGCGATTATTGGCAAAACGCAACCGTCGGAACCTCTCCGCTGCCTGGATAGACTACAAAAAGGCATTCGACTCGGTGCCTCATACATGACTTAGGGTCATCAAGCTGTACAAGATTGACTGTGCAGTTCGAGACTTCCTCGGGCAGTGTATGGGGCAGTAGAGTACGATCCTTTGTCATCTAGGCGAGCGGATGATGGCTGCGGAGAACCACATAAGGATAAGGAGGGGTATCTTCCAGGGCGATTGTTTGAGTCCAATCTGGTTCTGCCTCTCTTTGAACCCTCTTAGTACCTTACTGGAGGGTTCCGGGAGGGGATTTCAGCTTCGGGAAGGAGGTACAAAAGTGACCCACCTTTTCTATATGAATGATCTCAAGTTATTCGCCTCCAGTCGCTCTCATCTTATGGAATTGCTAAACATCACTTGTGATTTTAGCAATTCTATTAGAATGGAACTGGGGACGGATAAGTGTGCGGTCCTCCATGTCGTAAAGGGTAGGGTTGCTAACTCTGAGGGCATAGACTTATCTATGCCCATCAACATAAAGACGAGGCTGAAACATATCGATACCTGGGTATGTCACAGAACGTAGGTATCGATGAGGCGGACATGAAACAGTCAGTTTGCGATGTTTTTATGCACGCTTGACAAAAATCCTTAACAATCTTTTGTCGGGCGGTAATAAAACATACGCATATAACAGTTGGATCATACCTGTTCTCATGTATACATTTGGCATACTCAGGTGGACTCAGACCGAGCTGAACGCTCTAGATAGAAAAGTCCGCACTATTATGACGTCCCACAGGATGCATCATCCGAGGTCGTCAGTAATGAGGCTGTACTTGGCGCGGAAGCACGCTTATCACGCATAATCGCGAAGTGTGCAGCCTCCGTAATTACTTTCTGACGAGAGCGGATGATCCATTCTATAGGAACGTTATTTCTTGTGATAAAGGACTTACCCCTCTATCCTTAGCCGACGAGCAATGGCAAGAGCCGGCAGTACAGAGCATTTCCGACCGGGAGACCGTAAGGAAGGAGAAGGAACTCCACGGGAGGTTCTACAAGGCGTAGAGCCTTGCGTAGACACAGTCGCCTCCCTCCACTGGATACGTTTCGATGACCTCTTTGAGGAAACCGAGGGTTTTGTCTGTGCAATACAGGATCAGGTTATTAAGACCAACAACTATCGGAGATACATCCTAAGGGATGATACCGTCGACATTTGTCGAGCTTGTCGCCATCCCGGTGAATCACTTAGGCATGTCATCTCCGGTTGTTCGGCGCTTTCTAACTCTGAGTACTTGCATAGGCACAAACTAGTAGCCAGGATTCTACACCAGGAGCTCGCTCTGAAATGCGGTCTCGTGGATCGGAAACTGCCTTATAAGTACATGCCGGAAGCTGTGCTCGAAAATGACCGCGCCAGGCTCTACTGGGACCGGGCCATTATCACAGACAGGACTATTCTTGCAAATAAGCCTGATACTGTGCTGATGGACCGGGCACAGTCAAGGATATATTTGGTCGACATTACCGTTCCGTATGACGAGAATCTCGTGAAAGCCGAAGCAGATAAGCGTACAAAATATCTGGACCTGGCTCACGAGGTGACCGACAGGTGGGGCGGACTGCCGGCCGAAATTATACCTGTAGTCGTTTCTGCGAACGGGTTAATCCCAGTCAGCCTCTCGGGTCATCTGAGGCGACTGGGACTCCGTGACGGACCGCTCCAAGCTCAAATGCAGAAGGCGGTGCGCCTCAATACCACCCGCATCGTCCGCCGGTTTCTTTCCCTTTCCCCCTAACCCTCGACCGATTGGTCTCCCCTGCCAAGGGCTTCCATCTGGTTGGGTTTTTATTTGTTTATGTATTTTTTGTGTATTTATTTTATTTTGTTGATATTTATGTATGTTTATTATTTCATTTGCAATTATATATTTATACAGCCCAACCAGATGAGAAAACTACATAGATACCCCTCATAATAATAATAACTAACCACTATCCTTAGCCAACGAGCAATGGCAAGACTCAGCAGTAGTACCGTCTATTTCCGACCGGGAGACTGTATGGAAGGAGAAAGAGCTCCATAGGAGTTTCTACAAGGCTCTTCATGAGCCTTTCGTAGACAAAATTGCCTCCCTCCACTAACTACGTTTTGGTAACCTCTTCGGGGAAAACGAGGGTTTTGTCTGTGCAATACAGGATTAGGTTATTAAGACCAACAAATATCGGAGATACATCTTAAAGGACGGCACCGTCGACATCTGTTGAGCTTGTCGCCATCCCGGTGAGTCACTTAGCCATGTCATCTACGGTTGTTCGGTGCTTTCTAACTCTGAGTATTGGCACAGACACAACCTAGTAGCCAGGATTCTACACCAGGAGCTCACTCTGAAATACGGTCTCGTGGATCGGAAACTGCTATATTGTAAGTACTTGCCGGAAGCCGTGCTCGAAAATGACCGCGCCAGGCTCTACTGGGACCGGGCCATCATCACAGACAGGCCAATTCTTGCGATAAGCCTGATATTGTGCTGATGAACCGGGTACAGTCAAGGATATTTTTGGTCGACATTATCATACCTTATGATTAGAACCGCGTAAAATCCGAAGCAGATAATAAAACTAAATATCTGGACCTGGCTTACGAGGTGACCGACATGTGGGTTGGTCTTACGACCGAAATTATTCCTGTGGTCGTCTCTGCAAACGGGTTAATCCCGTCGGCTTTCGGCTCATCTGAGGCAACTGGGACACCGTGACGGACCACTTCGGGCTCAAATGCAGAAGGCGGTGCTCCTTGATACCGCTCGCATCGTCCGCCGGTTTTGCTTTTCCGCCTAACCCTCGGCCGATTGGTCTCCCTTGCCGAGGGCTTTCATCTGGTTGAGATTTTATTTATTTTTGTTTAGTATATTAAATATATGTTTATTTAATATTTTCTTTAATATATTTATTCAGATGAGAATACTCTATAAATACCCCAAATAATAATAATAAATAATTTATTATATTATTATTAGTATTTAAATTGTTAGTTTTTTATAGTTATGAATATTGTATGTTACGTAAATAAACAAATATGGGTCCATTTATACCGTACTGTTTCTAACCCGCTGCACACAAGTTGAAGCGGCAGTTAACATGCACCATCTCAACAATATGTAATATTCTTGCTCTGGAGGAGCAAGTCGAATTCTGGACTATCAACGGCGTAAACATTACATACGAAACGAAAGCCACTTCGCAAATACTTGAATAGTAAGAAATAGTACAAGTATTACACTGTTACTTTAATTTTAGTGTATGGTAGTGAAAGTTGGATCTGGCAGAAGGAGCACGAGAGTAAAATAAATACTGAAGAAATGCGGTCATTAAGGAGTATGCTAGGAATGAATCTGAATTTGGGTGAGAAATTGTGTGATAAGACAAAAATGTGGTTTTCAAGGTGAAGTTGTGACCAGGATTAAGAAAGAAATGAAACAAATTTATATTGCAGACGTGAACGGCAGAGTCAGGAAGGGACGCCCTAGACGAAGTTTCATCGACCAAATTGGCAATATATTGAAAATGGGTTAGATTAGGAGTACACTTAATCGACGAGCGTGTATTCGTATATCAAAGAGATTTAAATATATAGGTATAATAAGGTGTATATGAATATAAAGGAGGCGAGAGAGGGAGAGTTGTGTGAGGATCGTGCCAAATGGAAGTCTTTAGTCTCTGCCTACCCCTCTGGGTGACAGGTGTGAGTGTTTATGTTTAAGTTTATGTTACATTCTGTTACACTACTCAAACCGAATTAGAGTAAGAATATACATGCTTCTATATTGATTATTTTGCTAATTAATAGATTAAATGATTTACTAAACTAAAATTAATAAATGAGAATATACAGGTGAAATTGGAAATTCGCCATCTTCAACCTGTAAGAAGTCTGCTGACTACAGAATCAATCACCACGATTGTTCAAGCGGGGGCCACGGACAAATACGGATGTTTTTCCACCAACATGCATCGGAGCACCGCGGGACTCTTCATTTCCCCAAAACTCTTAGACATGAGAACAGGACAGTTGTCGGGCATAAGTGGGCTATTAATTAAATACTTTAATATTTTACTTCATCATCATCATTACAGCCCTTCACAAGTCCACTGCTCAACATAAGCCTCCTCCAAGTAGTGCACCTGCATCCATCGACTTCCTGCATGCCTTACCAGGTCATCACTCCATCTGGGGGGTTCTACTGCGGATATCCTTATTTCTAAATTTATCATGCACAGAAACCCCGAGCATAATAGCTCTCTCCATAGCTCGCTGAGTGACCTTGAGCGTCCTCATACGGCCAGTAGTGAAAGACCACGTCTCAGATCCATAAGTTACTTAAGGACATAAAACTGTAGCAACGCAACAAAGTAAACAAAACTATTTACTCAGTATTTGCAACTAGCTAAAAATAAATAATTGTCGAGCACGTTATTTCGTTGGTTCGTTGCGCGTGCTAAGTGTGATCGCGGCCATATTATCTCAGCTTAAAAACGTGACATACGGCGCACGTGTACCGCTGGCTGACATAATAAAACCATTCTACACGCCGCGCCGTCTCTAGTTAATTCACGCACATGCGATAGTTCAACTGTTTATTTTTACGACATCGCGTCATGATCATGTGAGCCTCGAGCTATTTGCGGAAAATATCAAAATCACTGATATTTGAAAATTTATTGCAAAATCATTTTAGACTATCAAGGCTCGCGAAGTTTTTTACCTAGTAATTTTGAAGGCAGTTTTTTAAGAGATTTAACTTTTAATGTAGGGTTTATTAACGTGGATTTCTGCAAATAAATCATACGACAAATCATGGATATGGTATCATAAGTTTGAGAACGATCTGGGTAACACGTCGATGTGAATTGATCGAAATAATTTATGATTTCTTAAATTCTTGCAATATCATCTGGATTGAGATCCGGAGCACAGGAACATAAATATACGGAACATAAGATCCTTGAATTTAAAGAATTTTTAACAAAATGCTCCATAAAAAAATCTAATCGCTTATGAAATAAGTAAGAAACTATCATTGATTGGAATTTACTTCCTAATTCTTCAATCATATCCACTAACTCTGTAGATTTTACATACCAATATAAGTGTTCACACCAAGCGCTAATGTCAATAATTGACGTCAAAGGGCGCGCGCGCCTCTACGATACCGGTTTTGACGTCCCGTCGTGTCGAGGACACGCAAGGACAAGCCAGTCCAAATTCATCGCTGCGATAGATAGCAAGCGGTCCATTTTGTCGGGAACTCGTAATGGTAGGCGCGTATAGTAAATATACTGACTGGGAATTGTAGCGCGTATTCCTTGCTGAGAGCTTCACCCAGGACTTTTAGGTTTAACGCTGAGTCCGTATAAGTGGACTCGACTGTATTAGTTACTAGTGCGGTATTTGATATTCTAGAAATAACTGTGGCCACGAAAAACGGTAGTGACCGTTGATCCGGTCTCGCGTGTTAAGCTTTATAACAAACGAGAGTTAGTGGCTTCTGTAAGGTAGTTAATCGTACGACAGAGTGAAGGGACTGTCATCGTAGAAACGAAGAAAGTGACTGTGGACGGAGAGCAGTGGGAGCAATGCGGAGGTCCGAACTGCTGCAGATGGTAACGGTCTATTAAGGTCAATAACACTACCAGCTACACTTATATACACATCACTGACCCTTACTTTCCTAGCCCTATACATCCACATGCGACCTGACCGAATCCTGGGGGACCAGTCGCCTTGGATAGAGGTAAGTAAGCTCCCTTTATTAGAATAGAACGCTCCCCCCTGATTGTTTATTGTAATTAGAAACTTTCACCCTTGGCGTTAGGACGCCCGACCTGCACCTGCTGGTAGGTTCTTCGTCTGTGGGCCGCGGAGGACCCTACTCCTGGGATAGGTAGTTGCAGGCCGTAACAATGAGCTATATGACTTCAAATTAGGATTATACGATAAAATTGATTTATACAATCATTCTCGAAGTTGTATAATTTAAGAAATTATTTAAAATTAATTAAACGAATATACTGTTTCAATATAATGTAAAATTGATTTTTTTGACATAAATACTTCAATTTTGTAAAGCTGTTTAACGCATCATACTATTAAAAAATCGAAATCTTGGATCTCTTGCAAACTTGCCGTCTTCATACATCATGAGGAATTTAAAATATTCAGGATTAGAGACTTTATAAACTCGTGTATCTCTAAAGTCACCTTTACCAGTAGGAAATAAAGTTGGAAATGCTCTGCAAATATATCCATCACATGTAAATTCATTAGTTGGCTCAGAATGCAATCTAGGCAAAGGTAAAACGCAAGATCCATCATTTGCTACTTTAATGTTCAGTACACTGTGCTTTACGATTACATTGAAAAGTCACTGTTGGGGCTCCAGATTCATAAACAATTATCATGTAATATATTTTTATCGTTATATTCACTATATCTAAATTAAATAAAAGATGTTGTTATTCTTGACCTGATACAATATGTTGAAAAACACTCTCACTATCAGGTAAACATTGTAAATTATTTTCATCGATTTTAATATTACGACACCAAGGATTATTAGTTTTAAGTTATATCAAAGCTGCCTTAACATTATCACGATTAACAATAAAATCTTATACTTAACCACAATTTCTTCTAACAAAAATAGATTTGAAATAGTGTCAACAGAATGAGCTAAGGATGCAGTAAAATCTGTGATATTTTATTCTTGATGAAAATTGAAAACTTGGCTACTGTATCCAAATCGATATACTGTAATAACCGGGTGAACTTGAGCGATTAATTGTTCTTCAAGAAATGTAAATTTTTTTTAAAACATCAGGTTGTGGTTCAAGATCCATGTTATTGTCAACAGAAAATATATTTAATACATTTTTACTTGAAATTTGTGACAAGAGCACAAAGTTCATCTTTTTCAATATGTAAATCAAACTAACGACAATGACATAAATTGAAGTGTTTCAGTTTAATATTTTTCTGAGCAGTTTCGAAATTAACGGCATATCTCGAGCTCTGTTTAACGTTGTGTTACTTCATTCATCAAATAACGGTTTAGTTCACGTTCTTTACATAGTTGTTGTTTTAATTATTCGCTCGAGAGAGCAGGCAAAGGAACTATGCCATACAGCCTTGTCTTCATGTATAATTATCCTTCATAGTTCACTGCTTCACAATATGTTGATGCATCACATTGTGCAGCCCTTGGGAGATTTTAACGGCAACTTGAGCCAGCAGGCAGCTGACAGTTGGCGATGGTATATAAAGGCGCCTATGCAAACAAACAGCTTATCTTGAAAATCCATCACCATCAGAGCACTTGTTTCACAGTTTCCACTAATAGTTCACATGCGCAGACACTTAATACACAAAATCGCACAACTTTTACATATCAAAGTCCACTTCAAACCATTATTTAAACAATAATACAGGAGCAGCAAGCCGCCGCCGGTCAAGTTCCCGCCAAAACTCCGTTCTTTACATTCTTTACTGCCAGTTAACGTGCATCTTCGTAGCATTTTGATTTAACAATAACATTAATATAATTAAAATATCTGTCATTTTTCATCCAGTTATGATCAATTCATAATTCATAAGATCAGCGCCATCTAACGTATCTAACGTGGTACTACTATAAAGTTATTTTTTTAGTGTTCTTACAGGTGGCCTTAAAAATAAACTAAAAAACTAATTAGTGAAAATTGTTATATATTCTATTTTTTTTTTATGTGAATAAAATAATATTTTTATGACTGATAACACATCTAGACATGAACTGAAAATACTATGTCAAATCCCAAACCTGAAAGTGTGATAGTTTCTCAGTAAAGTGTACCATAAAATGCATAGATTGTGGGATAGTGTATCGCAGCGCTCGCCCTGATAACCTGTAAGTCAGATCATCAGAGACCGATGAACTCTTTTTTCTAGTAGCAACTCTACAGGAAAAGGACCTGCTCTAAATGTCTGTTCGACGAGAAATGAGATTGACTTTATTATGAAAACCGGACCATCAGTTACTCTGCAATTTCATTTGTCACTAGAGTTATATAAAATAAAACTTGCATACAGGCCTAGGAATATTACGACAAGAATAAGAATAATTACGGTACGGTCGTAAGCGTGACTGTTGATCAAGTAGTCTTGGGTTCGAATCTCTGGTATAAAAACAGTTATTGGGTTTTTTTACGGAATTCTCAATAACAACCCGTCAGGAATTTGGCGGTGTTTCACATAAAGCCGCCTGATCTCTCTACGACCGTGTCGGATTGCCGTTCCATCAGACAATGAGTGTGGGGAAAAAGAGAGTGCACCTGTACTTGGGCATGCACTACGCCACTGTGTGAAATTTTGGCACAGCATTTTGAATGGACGTTTTCCAGGCATCAATTAGTTTTCAGGGCTCTAAGCGCTACATGCAGTTGTGATAGGCATTTCACGTAATAGGTGACATTTTGCTCTTGCATAAAATTTTTATTTATTTCGCTTAACTTTTCCAACTTTCTATTTGTTTTACACATATTTTCGTTTTATTGATAGCAGAAACAAAGAAAGACGCTGATCCGAAACTCTATTATTTACGCAAATCGAGCAATACGCTACAGCCAAACAAGAAAACGATAAATATTTAATATTTTCGTGGAATTTCTAACTATACAATATTTATTGATGGTCGTAGCAGCTTTTATGTTACAGTGTTCATAGTGCAACACGTGGACTTAGAAGAGAACTGTTAGCATTGTAAAATAATGTTATTTTCTACGTATTTTAAATAACTTTATCTTGTATATTCCTTACATATACTCGATTAATTTTATTAAATTGTTTGAAAAAAATAAACACTATAATTTTTTTTAACACAATACTGGCCACACGTTCTCATAATTGTCTCATGTTCAATACACAAACGTTGTGCACTGTCAGCCCGACGGTCGAGTTTGCGTTAGTAGGTCGCAAAGCACGTGGCGTAGACACGTGCGAGCAGCCCATGACACCAATATGCATCTTACTGCAGCGCGCATTTTGCTTCTATAATTTCAAGTACCGTTAAAGGCTTTCAATTGTTAGACTGATATATACCTATTGCTTTAGAATTATAGTACATAAAATATGATTTACATACTATTAGAAGTGAGGAAATTATTTTTTTAGCACCAATTAATAAATATTGAATAGTAACTACCTGTTGGCCTTTGTCTACTGCAAATGTTTAGAATAAAAACAATTGACACGAAATAAATTGTATTAGCAGCATATCGATGGTTACAAAGACAAAGGTGCTAGTTAAAGGATTAGTAATTTTTCAGAGCAGTAAAGTTTAACAAGTTGCCATGAAACTTTGTGAATTGTTATAGTTCATATGCCTTCAATACTATCTTGAATAAATATACCCATTTACTGACCATGTAGTGATGGGTGTCGCTAGAGGCGGCAGAAGACCTAATAACAATAAAAAATAAAAAAACACTGCCATTTCCTCACCGCCTGCCAAGCGTGGCAACTGTAGCAAAATTCCCCTATGAAGCAATGTAAGGGAGAGACCTATGTTCAGCAGTGAACATTCGATAGCTTGTAATGGTAACGGTATACCCATTTACAAAAATATACTTATTTTAAATCAATTAATAGAATCAGGCCTTACTTTGCGGAAATCCATCTTTCTATTTAAATTTCCAGAAAGTATCTAAGCAGTAAAAGATAAAAAAAATTAGCGCCCTGGTAAGTGCAAGAAGCCCAATTAATTAATTTGGCATTAAATGTCCCAAACTCAAAATTTTGCACTTTGTACGTTTGTCTTCTAAACCATCGATATGTCAATGATTTAATATTTACTAGCAGAAGACAATACTAACTGTGCTATTAACACTACTGTTAATAGCACAGTTATTATTGTCACAGTCAGTATTGTAACTGTGCTATTAACACTACTGTTAATAGCACAGTTAGTATTGTCACAGTTAGTATTGTAACTGTGCTATTAACACTACTGTTAATAACACAGTTAGTATTGTTACAGTCAGTATTGTAACTGTGCTATTAACACTACTGTTAATAGCACAGTTAGTATTGTCACAGTTAGTATTGTAACTGTGCTATTAACACTACTGTTAATAGCACAGTTAGTATTGTTACAGTCAGTATTGTAACTGTGCTATTAACACTACTGTTAATAGCACAGTTAGTATTGTTACAGTCAGTATTGTAACTGTGCTATTAACACTACTGTTAATAGCACAGTTAGTATTGTCACAGTTAGTATTGTAACTGTGCTATTAACACTACTGTTAATAGCACAGTTAGTATTGTTACAGTCAGTATTGTAACTGTGCTATTAACACTACTGTTAATAGCACAGTTAGTATTGTTACAGTCAGTATTGTAACTGTGCTATTAACACTACTGTTAATAGCACAGTTAGTATTGTTACAGTCAGTATTGTAACTGTGCTATTAACACTACTGTTAATAGCACAGTTAGTATTGTTACAGTCAGTATTGTAACTGTGCTATTAACACTACTGTTAATAGCACAGTTAGTATTGTTACAGTCAGTATTGTAACTGTGCTATTAACACTACTGTTAATAGCACAGTTAGTATTGTTACAGTCAGTATTGTAACTGTGCTATTAACACTACTGTTAATAGCACAGTTAGTATTGTTACAGTCAGTATTGTGACTGTGCTATTAACACTACTGTTAATAGCACAGTTAGTATTGTCACAGTTAGTATTGTAACTGTGCTATTAACACTACTGTTAATAGCACAGTTAGTATTGTTACAGTCAGTATTGTAACTGTGCTATTAACACTACTGTTAATAGCACAGTTAGTATTGTTACAGTCAGTATTGTAACTGTGCTATTAACACTACTGTTAATAGCACAGTTAG
The DNA here is from genome assembly GCA_033319125.1 of Parnassius glacialis. Classification (NCBI taxonomy): domain Eukaryota; kingdom Metazoa; phylum Arthropoda; class Insecta; order Lepidoptera; family Papilionidae; genus Parnassius; species Parnassius glacialis. The sequence goes on along the minus strand of JAVANC010000025.1, from coordinate 22,871,203 downwards.
TATTGTTACAGTCAGTATTGTAACTGTGCTATTAACACTACTGTTAATAGCACAGTTAGTATTGTTACAGTCAGTATTGTAACTGTGCTATTAACACTACTGTTAATAGCACAGTTAGTATTGTTACAGTCAGTATTGTAACTGTGCTATTAACACTACTGTTAATAGCACAGTTAGTATTGTTACAGTCAGTATTGTAACTGTGCTATTAACACTACTGTTAATAGCACAGTTAGTATTGTCACAGTTAGTATTGTAACTGTGCTATTAACACTACCATTTACCACCCGTTTACCATTGCAAAATAAGATAAAATGTCAGTGTTATAAGTGGTTCAATACAGTGGTAGAGTGGCAGATTCGATCCCACGACTTTATAATATCGCCATCTGTACTTATAACCCTGCTATTTACTGTAGTGAATATAACATGCTATCAAAAACATAACTTGTAAAAAAGCTAAGTCTCGCAACTCAGTTCTTCTACCGTAAAAAGTTGTGATATCCATGTAATACCAAGTCGGTTAATTTATTCAGTCCATAGATTGACTTAGCAATCGCATGAAAACACAATATATCTCACCAGTAATACATATTATTTTAAATTAGATTGTTTAGTGCGTAGTTATATAGGTACACTGATTCATTCACTGCAAATGTAACTTTGTAATACTATATGTTTATATGGGATTACAAAGTTATTTATGCAGTTGGTGTATCTCGAAAACTGGACCGAAATTGTAAAATATTTTAATTTTTCCTTAATTTATATATTAAACAATAATAGTATTCCAAATTTGAAGTTTCTACGTCTGCTAGAAGTGCCTCAGAGTTTTGATGATCTGTCAGTCATTGAGTGACAAAATTAAGAAACTTTGACTAGTTATAATTCTTAAACTACTTGTTAAAACTCAATGAAATTTAAAATATACGGAGTTTATACAATGCCTACTTGGTTAGTAAAAATTCAGGCTTCTAGTTTTATTCATAACGAAGTTATAGGGTTTCGGAAATAGCCTGAACTGTTTCGAGAAAAAGATGGTACGGCCGTGCCGTTCTTTTGCTTGACTTGGCAGATTATTTAGGCATAGAATAATATTTGGTGTTTAAAGAACTTAAGTTTATATTTTCTGTTGGACATAATATTTTAACGTTTTTTTTAAAACGTACATCATTATAAATGTTATATTTAAAGTTAGAACCGAACATTCTCCTAAATATGTGACTATAAATAGAAAGTTATATTTTTGTTGCTGTAGGCTATAAGAATCACAGTGTAGATGCGTTGTCACATCTGATGGCTAAAATGGAACGCCTCGTTTCCAGTAAAATGGGTCTCCAGTTCTCTACACACACTGCTATTTTACGCTAGTATTCTGTGAGAGCGTGGTCCTTCCCCGGTCGCGCCGACCCATTTATTCATTCATAGCAGCGGCATGGCTCTACCACGTAAAAAATGTATTTTTATGTTTTTTTTTTATTTAATACCTGGAAGCTCAAAGGCTTACTTACTCACCTTAAAAGTTCCTGATATACTGTATTCGATTCCCGCCGGCATTTATGTTTATGACATTACTAATTATAAGTTTAAGCGCAGGCTTAGCACGTACTGGGCAACGAAGGATAATATCAAATGTAGGAAACGTGCCTGTGCTAAGACATGTGTCAGTGCATGGAAGAATAACTAGTATAGACCCGACATCAGACGATATTACGTGGCAATTATTCTTTTTTAAGTTTTTGAACTCGATTTTTATTCAAAGTTAAGTTTTACCTTTTTAATGAGGAATACTTTAAATTCAAGGTACACCAACAACAACTAGAAATAAATTAATTAGGTACATCAAAACCTTCTCCCCTATTTTCCTCATTAGGAACGAAATTCTGAACCACAACCACCAAAACACCATCCCTGAAGTATAAACGATTTATTTAAAAAAAATAGCATTTAACAATCGGTTTAGCAATTTCTAAGAAATCGATGAACATATAACTAAAAAAAAATACCTTCTCATTTTTTAAACTCGGTTAAAACGCGAAGCAGTATTAATTACAAATAATTATACTACTTCTCTATATCATCAAAACTGGAACCCTTTAGAACATACTTATATGCTTAGCGGTATAAATAGGTAAAAAGGGGCATAAAACGAGTCATAGTTCCTATTATGTGTAGTAAATGCATCGTGACTCTGCCATCAGTGACTGCTCACTATCGGATTGGCTATGTGGTCACTTGTCGCTACTTTTAGATAAAGAATTGATAATTTAAAATTAAAAATTTTGTACAACCGACTTTAATATAAATTATTAAGAATAACTCATAAACTATTGGTCAGACCTTAATCAAATGTATATGGGACCACATGTGAAGCACCAGCTTTCAAACAAAAAAGAATCATCGAAATCGGTACCTCAGTAAAAGGTTATGAGGTAACACACATAAAAAAAAGTTACAGTCGAATTGAGTACCGTCTCCTTTTTGAAGTCGGTAGAAAATATAAAACTATCTTAGCAGCGTGGAATTCAATTTATGAAACGCAAGAGAGCAGAGGTCTTTAATCTATGAACGTGAGCTTGCTATGTATGTCAGGGCTATACGTAAAAGAAACCCAGTTTAGCACGTGTTGAATACATTATACAACGTGAGACTCATCTGAACTTTGCGACATTCTTAACGCACATCTTTTATTACAGCATTTGGTTTCAGAGTAAGTGCGACCTTTTTATGGGATGTAGGTATATATTTTAACTTAGAATAAATTCTAAGTATTTTAACTACCACTTTCTTAAGATATATATTAGAGTATAAACTTATCTTCTTCATTCATTCTCTAAACCATTTCCCATTATCTGGGGTCGGCGCAGTAAATCTTTTTGTTCCATTCCTCTCTATCAGCCGTCATTTCCATACTTACTCCTTTCATTCTCATATCACTCTTCACACAATCGATCCATCTTTTATTCGGCCTTCCTCTGCCCGTGTGTCCCTCCACATTCATATTCAACACTCGTTTTGTGACATGACTTTCATTCCATTCATCACATGCCCAAACCATGCCAATCTGCTTCCTCTCACCTTTTCTACCACTGGCGCTACTTTCAGGCTTCCTCTTATATACTCATTCCTTATCTTATCCATCCTTGTCACACCACACATCCATCGTAACATTCTCATTTCATTCGCATGCAGTCTATTTTCATCCTTCTTCTTGACGGCCCAGCATTCACTTCCATACATGACGACAGGTCGGATGATCGATTTGTAAATTTTCCCCTTCAGCCTTATTGGCATTCGGGGATCGCACGTTGTGGCTGTGACCTGTCGCCATTTCATCCACCCTGTGTTAATCCTATGCTGCACAGCTCTATCTATTCCGCCGTCGCCTTGAATGAGGGAACCGAGGTACTTGACATCTGAGCAGATAGGCAGTATAGCGCCATCCAACGACATGGGTACAGAACTGGAAAGACCGCCGAAACCACAGCACAGATATTCGGTTTTGGATCTGCTGATCTTCAAGCCAACACTTTCCAGCCTCCGTTGCCACCCCGTCAGTCTGCTCTGTACCTCGATGCCTTCTTCCCCGACAAGCACGATGTCATCGGTAAAGAGCATGCACCAGGGTGCCTCATCCTGCAGGTCCGACGTCAAAGCGTCCATAATCAGTAGGAAGAGGTAAGGGCTCAATGCCGACCCTTGGTGCAGCCCTACCGCCACATCGATACTGCCCGTAGTTCCCGCGGCACATCGTACACATGTACGGGATGCTCTGTACATAGCACGGACTAACCTCACATACTTCCCAGGCATACCTTTCATCTTTAACGCCCACCACAAAACCTCACGGGGAACCCGATCATACGCCTTTTCAAGGTCGACAAAAACCATGTGCAGATCTTTATGCACGCGCTTGTACTTTTCGCACAATTGGCGTAATGCGAAAATGGCATCTGTCGTACCTCGACCGGGCATGAATCCGAACTGGTTTTGTGTTATCTCACACTCTTCTCTCATTCTTCTCTCTATTATTCTTTCCCAGACTTTCATCGTATGTGACATGAGTTTTATTCCCCGGTAACTGCTGCAGTTTTGGACGTCTCCTTTGTTTTTAAAAATGGGGACCAGTATACTACTGCACCATTCCTCAGGTATTTGTTCTTCCTGCAACAATTTACCGAAAAATAAACTCAACCACTTCCATCCATCCGCCCTCAGCAACTTCCACACTTCTACTGGTATTCCATCTGGGCCGACCGCCTTCCCATTCTTCATATTCCTAACAGCCATTTTTACTTCTTCCACACTAATTTCTCTCACTAAGCCCATATTCACTGGTGGGTTTTCAAGCATACCATTCCATTCATTCTCCTCATTCATCAATTTCTCAAAATACTCCTTCCATCGCTTCTTTATACTTTCATCGTCAGTCAAAATCCTTCCAGAATCATCTTTTATACATTTTACATGTGAAACATCTCTTCCATTCCTTTCTTATCTTCTTCTTCATCTATATTTATCATGAGCCTTGGACATGAGTTTTGTTTATAGAATAACACACAAACACACAACCCACCTGATGGTAAATCGATGCTGTGGCCTATAGACATCATCTGCGATTTATTATCAAAATGCAAAAATGTTTCTTTCTTTCTTTCTTTCTTTAAGGAGGAAATGCTCGATAAATTATTCTGTTTGACAAATATTATGATCTCATAGAAACGTATGTTTTAATTTATTTTGATTTTTATTTTATAGAATAAAGGTGACATTCGAGCACTGTGCTTACCTGATGGTAAGTAGATGCTGTACCCATATGTACTATTGGTACATAGCTGGTATTGAAGAGCGATTGAGCGGAACCCAGTCTCCAACATCTTTGCCAGTGATCTGTCGTTGAAATAGCCAACTGTCGATGTCGAAGCCGTAATTCGGCAGCGTTATTTCCGAGACGCCTGAAATTTTGAATGAGATTAACAGGAAAGATTTTATGTAGGTCATACAAATACATCATCATAATAAATTTGTACAACTTAAATTGAAAACTTTAAAAACCGCCGAAAAGAACCCTCCTGCAGCTAACAAAACAGATGATGACCTTGAAACGGCTGAATCGATTTTGATAAAACATGTCTAAGTTCGACCGCTAGAAAACCTGCTTTTAAATAAAAAAAACCTCACCCAAATCGATTCAACCGTTTAAGAGCTACGGTGCCACAGATAGACACACAGACAGGCACACACACACATAGTGGTTAAACTTATAAAACCCCTATTTTTGCGTCGGAGCTTAGAAACTACTATACCATGCTTAACTGACAACAAGTGAACATAGTGGACTACCACGTCTACTCAGGAAAAAATCCTCAGTATCACAAAATAGATATGTTTTTTTAAGTTGTAATTTATCGAGCATTAAAACTATATCGTCTTGAATTATGCAATAAGGTTCAGGGTTATACCACGCGACGGTTGACGACACGTGACGTGATGAACGCAACACGTGAAAAGAATTGTAAGACCGATTTAATGACAAGAAATTATCGACTTTATTATATAAGGTACAATATTTTAGTTATCATTGCCTTATTTATTTGAAAAACTTGCTAAGTTTATTCAAAAACCATGACTTAAATAATACAGCCTTCACCTTTTTTCGCAGTCACGCTGCAGCCTTCAATAAGACTGCAGCATGGTGCCAAACCGGGGATAAAACTGATTGCTAGCGTACATAGATATTATATAGAAATTGTTAATAACTTGTCTAGAGCGCCACCGTATTGGATCCTACCATATTTATGAAATATAATGTGTGAATATGACCTAAATAGGTCAAGTAATTCAGACGTTACACGTCAGGAACTGACGCACCAACGATTATACAATTTATATGTAAAAGATTTATTAAATGAATACAACGGAAAACAACTAATTAAACATACACAATATAAATAACTACAAATAACATAAAATTACAATATTTCCTTATAATGCTAAGTCATTGAAACTATACAATGTCTAATCGTTTATAAATATAATAGGTATAATCTGTTTACCACAGATTGAGGTCATTGTATAGCGGACGCTCGTGTCAATGATAAAAAATACGACCGAGTGTGCCTTATCTAACCCTCACATGTCTAGTGTAGTCTCGGAGATTACAAACCACGTGGAAATCGTGTCGGAAACGACGCAATGGTAATTTATTATACCATGCTACTTTAACATTAATACACTCGCCATGTCGTGCCCTGGGTGAAGTACGTAGATCACTCAATTTTTTTATAGGATTAGGTGACAAGCGATCACACAGTCCACCTGATGGTAAGTGGTTACTGTGATAGACATCTACATCTATCCTCGATTACGAATCAAAATGCAGATGCGTTGTCACCCGTGAGAACTTAGATGGAATGCCTCTTTTCCAAGTAAAAAGGGTCTCCGGTTCTCTACACTCACCACACGAAACACAGCAGTGTTAAGTTGCTATTTTACGCTGATATTCTGTGAGAGCGTGGTCCTTCCCCGGTCGAGTCGATTCATACGTGCTATAACTATACTACTAATATAGCTGCAGCATGGTTCTACCACGTGTGAAAAATCAATAAGTTTTGAGATATACAAGAAGTATTCTAGATACAATTAATTCGAAATATTCTCCATCATGCTCTATACAAAGTTCCATTCGCCTAAACCAACTCTGAAGACACTTTTGCCAGTCTTGATCTGACAGGTTGGAAATCGCTTCTTCGTAGGCAGCCACGGCTACTTCAGCGCTTGAAAAAAACTTGCCTTTTATTTTTTTTTAACTCTTGGGAACAAAAAGAAATCACAAGGTGCTAAGTCAGGGCTGTAGGGTAGGTGACTTAGAGTTCAACACCAGTGTGAAGAGGCATTACCGTGATGCAGCATGATTCCCCGAAGCCCAGTCTTTGGTCTTCTCTCCCGCACAGCTTAAAAAGCTTTGGGTAATGGAACTGAAGTATACCATTCAGAGTTGACTGACCTACAATTTTCCAGCATTGACGTCGACAAATGTCCGCTCCGACCATTTTTTGCCGACGTTGCCAGGTCTTTGGAGTTTTGTCGGGTACTGTCCTTCTGAGTAGACCCATACCGATGTCTCGTCAGTAACAATTTATGAAACACGCCTAGATGCACCGTTTTCAAAACGTAAACGCATTTCATGGCACACGAGTCTGCTTTTCGCTTTCAGAGAGCAAATGAGAGATCCATCGACAACAAAGCTTCCTCACTCCAAGATATTGATGTAGGATGGCTCCCCGAATGCCTACAATCTTTTCGATGTCCATATATGTGATTCGTGGGTCATCTCACACCAACATATTCATACTCAGCCCATATATTTTTTGCCATTACTGCTGTTTGCGGGGCCCGGTTCTTTGATCATCTTTAAGATTAACTTTACCCCTTTTAAGTTCAGCAAACCACTGAACTGAGTCCCCTAATGCTGATTGTAACCGTTTTAAACTTAATTGTTCGGTTAAACCAAATTAAAAATCATAATATATCATGGCGCGCAAATGTTCACGATTAAGATCCATCGTTTTAAATGAAAAGCGCGGGAAGCGTTGCAGTAAAATTAAAAGAACTTTGTTTTTTTTTAATATTGAGCAATTGGTTTATTGAGTTTTATTTTTAAATAAATTTGCTTTTTAGAAACGTATAACACGGATGCGTTCCATTTTTAAATTTCGAGCATCTCAAAATTTATTGAGTGACCTACGTAAGAGGCGTCGGAGGGACATGAAACAGGAGATGGACGGATGGACAGCAGAAATTTACTAATAATAACTCATAATAAAAAACTGCGGCTTAGATCCGTAGTTAGACTTAGCACGCACTGCGATTAAACGCGAGTGGTTTAGGAATAGCTGAAAACGCAAAACCGCATACAACCACGCACTGCGGCTGGCGTTTTGCTTAATTTTATTTCGGTAATACCATGGATTTCTAGCGAGTAACGTGTGTTGTATTTTTGGTTTTTAAATTAAGAAATAGAAAACGTAAACAACGCAGCTGCCATAAGTACTGGGTACACCCCTAACAGATCAAAGACATCTGAAAGGATACTTTTGCAAAATGTATAACGACGTGCGACAAGATCCCGATAAGTTTTTTAATTTCTACATAATGTTTTTAGACACATTATCGTAGTCTAAAGACGTCGTTTCTGAGTCGGACGACATGACATAACCTCTCTTAAATTAGCACCGCAAATAAAGACTATCCTCTGCGTCCGCCTAGTCGAGATTGAAATTGAGTAAAAAACCGTACTATTACTATAGGCTAATGGGACACATAAAAATCGCGCGCTTGCAAACCGCAATCTAAATGTAGCAAGTTACGTTTTTAAAATCAGTCACTGAAAAAAGTCGCTAATGCGTGCGCTTGAATAGAATGCTATGTGTTACATTTTTTTACGGTTTCAGACGTGCGGTTAAACGCATGCGTTTAATCGCAATGCGTGCTAAGCCTAACTAAGAGGCGAGCTCGTTGTAAATGTCACCACCGGTGCCAAGGAAATTTACCTCGTGCTCGGCGGTTAGGAAATACATCGTAAAGCAACCTGCATATCTGAGATATTAAAAAAATGTGTGCGCGTGTGCGCGTGTGCGCGTGTGCGCGTGTGCGCGTGTGCGCGTACGTGCGTGTGCGTGTGCGTGCGTGCGTGCGTGCGTGCGTGCGTGCGTGCGTGCGTGCGTGCGTGCGTGCGTGCGTGCGTGCGCGCGCGCGTGTGTGTGTGTGTGTGTGTGTGTGTATTTGTACATTCTCCAAATACCGCATGCTGCACACTCATTTTGTCGAGGCTAACGTATGCTTCTCTTTACTACTTTTACCCAGTTGTTCTATTAACTAAACGTGAGAAGAACTACATTACTAAATGTAAATAGATATATATTGGCTTGGTAGTGGCGGCGTGAGAGTATTTACTGCGCTATACCATGGGCAGCATAAGAGGTGACAGAGAAAAACAAAAATAGGAGATGGGCAGCAGCATTTTCCAGCTTAAAATAATAAAAAGCTGCTGTTGCCAACCCGCCTGCCACGCGTAGCAACTACGGCAAATATCCAGCCCATTTGGCAATCCGCTAATTTGACTTCAGTATCCTTTATTTAGTTCCTTGGACTTCTTTTTTCCTGGTAATTATATAATTTCAGACTTAACTTTTCTACAGATTTTTTATATGTACTTACATTTTATCAGCGTCAGATTAAGTAAGTTATGTGAATGGATCGAGAAAATTGTTTCTTTTGAAAAAATTGTTGAATTGTGCAATTCTTTATAGATCCGCTAGCTGTATGTGCGATTAAGGTATTTTGATATATTTTGTTTTTTTAGCCACGGCTTCTACACAAATCTTAGAGAGATGCGTGTTAGGCAACTTTCTTACATAGTTTAATCAAATTGTTAAATCATTCATGTTCCTTGACGATATTTTTTTCATCGTCAATCACATAGGAAAACTTATTTGATAAATAATTAAATTTTACAAATCACATTAATTTTTCAATTGCAATAAATATCAATGAAGAAAATACTTTTTTGTTTCTTGTTTTATGCGACAATAATTTGATTGTTTTCATGGATAGTTTGATAAATGAAAATTTAATTAATTTCGCAAAATAAATAGATATTATTATGTTGTACAACAACAATAAACAACATTAAAATAAAACAAAGTTACTCGTCACTTTTTTAAGTTAGGCGATAAAATATTTCACGATATCAGACGCGGACAACGACTCTTTCTGTAATATGAAGAAACCTGTGCACAGCAATGGGAAGTATGTAGGCTGCAACTTTATAGCGACACTGCTTGTGCAATGAGACTGTGCCCTGACCTTAAAAGCAAACAAAACAAAACGTAAACGTCATCCCGTAAGCTGTCCATTTCTGGACGCAGAGCTATACAGTTGTAGAAGATACTACATAACTGCCATACTCGGTTGGCAGATTTATGATGCAGCACTGCAGCACACTCAGCACTGCTGCAGCGCATCTAGGTTGGCTTTACCGGGCAAAGACCACACTCTCACAGAATATCTGCCAAAAATAGTATCAAAACAGCTGCTATGTTTTGCATGGTGAGTGTAGAGAACCGGATACCATATTATATGCTGGTATACGTAAAGCACAAACTATTGTAATCTTTAAGCGACTACTTAAAGAGCATTACTTGTCTCAATCGTTCACACACCGTTAGGATAAATTATACGATTATATATTTTATGTATTTATCAGCTTTATATTATTGTTTGAATTTATACAGGTTGGTCAAATAGTGACGTCCAAAAGAAAAATTTAAAATTCCCCACACCTAGGGGTATCCGAAAATAACGCATGTTTATAATCCGATTTTTTCTAGTTTTCGGGTTATAATTTGTATTGTATTTTTTTAGTGTTTTCTGCCGGTGGGGCTTCAAAAACTCATATCTTTTTTTGTAGTAGTTATTTTTCAGATTTTTTCTTCTGACATTATTGTTTTAAATTATACTTTCACACATAAAATAACAAATTTCTTAACATTCCTGCAAGTTACTCAAAAAAGCATCAAAAGTAATAATTTTAGTTTTTAGTGGGGTAGACTCAAACTTTAATCCTTAATTTAATAATACAAAAAGGAGTTTTCATAAATGTTAGCTGACTTTAAAAACTTTGCATATTCCTAAACTATTTAAAACATTTTAAAGAATTGGTACTTAACGGGCAATTATTCGCTGTAATCGGCCTTCGAAGGTGGATAGGCTAAAACTCCACAAAAAAAAATTAGTTTTAAAAAATTATTTTGCCTATTTTCGTCATTCTTATGTAAATTTATGTAATAAAATGTAAAACATAAAGGGTGGAAAACCCGTTTAACTATGCTCAAATTATGAATGTCCTTATGGCAGAATCGCTGGAGGACCTAAGCACTATGCTCAATGACCTCAATAGTGTCTCCCAACGGATAGGTCTTAAGATGAACATGGACAAAACAAAGATCATGTTTAACGTCCATGTCACACCTATGCCGGTAGTTGTTGGGAGCACTAAGCTCGGAATTGTTGACGAGTATGTTTACCTGGGACAAATAGTCCGACTAGGTAAGTCCAACTTCGACCGAGAGGTCAATCGACGGATTCAACTCGGCTGGGCAGCGTTCGGGAAACTACGACACATCTTCTCGTTAGACATACCTCAAAATCTGAAAACGAAATTGTACAACCAGTGCGTGTTGCCAGTAATGACTTACGGATCTGAGACGTGGTCCTTCACTGCTGGCCGTATGAGGAAGCTCAAGGTCCCTCAGCGAGCTATGGAGAGGGCTATGCTCGGGGTTTCTCTGCGTGATAAACTTAGAAATGAGTATATCCGCAGTAGAACCGGAGTAACCGACATAGCCCAACGGATTAGTAAACTGAAATGGCAGTGGGCCGGCCATATAGCTCGAAGAACCGACAACCGATGGGAAAGAAATGTTCTCGAGTGGCAGCCGGTAGGCGAAGTGTAGGGCGACCCCACTAGATGAAGTGACGACTTGGTAAGACATGCAGGAAGTCGATGGATGCAGGTGGCTCAGGACCGTGCTTTGTGGCATTCTTTGGGGGAGGCCTATGTTCGGCAGTGGAATTATGAAAGGCTGTAATGATGATGATGATGATGAAATTATGAATGATTGTACTGTACGTGTCTTCCTCGTGTTATTTTACTTGAGTTTTGGTGGAAAAAAAATTTTTTTCACCAAAACTAACGTATATGTATTTTTGGGTAGATATGTAGATTTGTTTATATATTTATATATGTATAATAATAATAATAAAATATTAATCACCTTAAACGTTATTAATTAAAAATAGAAACTTCAATGCGGCTCCGTGGCGCAGTGGCTTAGCAATGAGCTGCTGTTCTGGGGGGCGCGAGTTCGAATCCCTCACTGAACAAGTATTTGTATGGCCTACAAATAATTGTTCCGGGTCTGGATGTTTGTCCTTGTGCAATTTGTGTTTGTAAACTGCCTCCACGATACAGGAGAAAATCCTAGTGGGGGGTAACGTTTTTAAAAAAGATAAAAAAAATAAAGAAAAAAATAAAGAAAATAATAAAGATGTCTATGAGCCACAGAATCAATTTACCGTTACTGGAAACGAGGCATTCTATCTTAGTCCTTTACGTAAACGAATAAGTTTTACATAATATTCGGTTATCTAAAGTAAAATTTTAAATCTTTTATACATATATAAAACTTATTTTACGTACAGTCAATCGGGGTAACTTTGACAGTCAAATCGCAAAATACTTTTTTACTTTTTACGTGCACAAAATATAGTGCATAACATTTAATTTATACAATTCGTGTACTTAACAAACTTCGTAAACGAACTCTCTGGAAAAAAGAGAAGGTGTCTTACGAAGTTAATGTCAAAAACTTATTTAAAAGTACCGCGCGCAACTGTAGTCTTTTTGCAGTTGTAAACTTTTAAAATTTTAAATGTGATTACCAAAGAGTTTAAATCAAGGTAAAGCTATACCTTAAAGTTACTGTTAACTTATACGTTTTTAAAAAAAAATTACATTGATTTTTATTCACCTTTATCATGAAATCAAATTATGAGGTCATAACATCATTGCCAAGAAAACGCTGCATGAATTACGTAAAACCGGAAAAATTACGTTTATGGTTGCACGTTTTCATAGCGTATTTACAGCGGATGGACGAGCGTTGGCGCCGACACGCCCTGCGGCACACAGCCCACCAACGTGCACAGTAAATACGTGCACAATCGAGTCGAATATAAGTCATTTATTAGTCATTACAACGCTATAAAAAAATTACAAAAATGTAACTAAACTCTTAATAGAATAATTCTATATTATCAATTACGATTTCTTTTAAAAACATTTTTATACGTGGTAGAGCCATGCTGCAGCTTTATCAGTACTTGAAGTATACTCTCTGATAAAGCTGCACCATGGCTCTACCACTGTGCTACAGCACGAATAGGTTGGCTAAACCGGGGAAGGACCATGCTCTCACAGAATAACAGCGTAAAATAGCAGCTTAACGCTGCTATGTTTCGTATGGTGAGTGTAGGGAACCGGAGGCTCCTTTTACTGGAAATGAGGCATTTTATCTTAGTCCTCACAGCTGACAACGCATCTGCATTTTGATTCGTAGTTCAGAATAGATGTAGATCTCTATGGGCCACGGCAACTACTTACCATCAGGTGGACTGTGTGCTAGTTTGTCATAGCTATTTTCTATTTCTTTTCACCGATTTTGGTGATTCTTTTTTTATTTGTCATCATATTGCCGAAGAGCTCCCCATTGATTGGATCTTGTTGTTACACGAAACCCAGAAACTTTTTTATACTACTTTTATTTAACCGACTTCAAAAAAGAGGAGGTACTCAATTCGAACCTATATTTTTATGTGTCTAACTTTATAACTCTTTTCTAGGTGAACCGATTTTGATGATTCTTTTTTATTTGTAAGCTGGTCTCATATGAATTTGATCAAGGTCTGACTAGTAGTTTTTAAGTTACCTATAACAATTTTTACGACCTAGTAATAGATGTAAAATGTCGATGGATGCAGGTGAAAAATTAAAAATAAAAGCAATTATATTTAATTATTGTAAGAATTTATGTCGGTATTTCCTCGGCACGTCGTTTCAACGTATCCAACCTCCATACATAAAAGCTATCAACATATTTTAAATTTTTTTCGTTACATTTTCTTTTATATCATATCAAATTAATGCAGCCTGACATGATGCCTCTATCTCACATAAATCTAATTCAGTGTATCAACAAAAACTGCATTAAAATTGTACCCAAAGATATTTCGGCGTGTTTACCGATTCATTTTTATTTGAAATACGATAACCGCTTATTTTAATAAATCTGAAGGTAAATAGTTCCGTAGCACGTTCAAACATAAATTAAAATATTTACATCATTTTGCATGTATAATACAATGATTAAGTAGTAAATCTGAAACATAACACATTTATTAAGTGGCGAAGCTTGCGAAGACACTTATTGATTTCACGATGTCTGTCCGTCTGTCCCACGATTATCTCGAGAACGGTTTCGAATTTTCAAATTCTGTTTTCAGCAATCGATTACTGATCACCCAGGCATCTGAACCTCCTATTTTGAAACTGATTGCTCAACGGCAACCGTTAGAAACCGCTACAAGCTGATTGCTTCGCCACTTTGCTATGCTGTTAGCTTGCTAGGTTTATTTAAAAGTAAAAGTACTACTCAAGTCCACTGCTGAACATAGGCCTCTCCCATAGAATGTCTCATAGAAGGGATATTTGCCATAGTTGCCACGTTTTGCAAGCTGGTTGGCAACCGCAGCTTTTATTTTAATTTTAGAGACATTTATTTATTTATTCTTTATTGCATTCCTTAAAACAAAAGAATACAAAGGGCGGACTTAATGCCTTGAGGCATTCTCTACCAGTCAACCCATACATTGCATCTGCAGCCCTCTTTGTTTGAAGTTAGATGCAGGTGTCCATGGACTGCACTAGTCCATTACCACCAGACAGACTGTTTGTTCGTTTGTCTGTCATTGTTTGTAATTGAATTTTTGTTGATACAACTTATCAGATTCGACCAGTAGCAGATATATTCAAAGTAACTTTAATCGATTAATATATTAAATTACAAAAATAATTTTGACAAAGTATATTTTAATTGCTTGTTCACCGTTCGTTCGCACCATCGCACTGCGGATCTCGAAACGCGCCAACGCGGGCACGTTGTGCATATAACATGCCAGGAAACGTGATTGTATGTTTTTATTACGTACTTCAATCCCAGTACTGCTATAAAAATATAATCGCTGACACTTCTCGTAAGCAACATAGACATTGTTTTTTTTTTAATATTTATTTTTAATTTATTAATTTACTTTAGGCAAAAATTACAAAGGCCCGCATTTCATCATACAAGGATACAGTTAAAACTTTTTTTTTTTTATAGGATAAGGGTGACAAATGAGCACATAGTTCACCTGATGGTAAGTGGTTGCTGTAGCCCATATACATCTACGTCTATCTTCGATTACGAATCAAAATGCAGATGCGTTGTCACCTGTGAGGACTAAGATGGAATGCCTCGTTTCCAGTGAAAGGGGTCTCCGGTTCTCTACACTCACCATACGAAACACATCAGAGTTAGCTGCTATTTGACGCTGGTATTCTGTGAGAGCGTGGTCCCGGTCGAGCCTACCAATTCGTGCTACAACCAAAATTTATCTGCAGCATGGCTCTACCACGTATAATAAATTATATATAACTTATAATTTAATGCATAATAAAACATATACACTAACTAATACTATTCACTTTTATGCATACAGAAGTTTTATAATTGAAATTGCAACAACCTTTTTTTATATAGGATAAGGGTGACAAACGTGCACACAGTCCACCTGATGGTAAGTGGTTGCTGCGGCCCATAGACATCTACGTCTATCCTCGTCGAATAAAAATGCAGATGCGTTGCCACCCGTGAGGACTAAGATGGAATGCCTCATTTCCAGTAAAAAGGGCCTCCGGCCACCTGCACTCACCAAGCGAAACGCAGAGGTAAACCTCTACTTCACGCTGGTATTCTGTGAGGTCGTGGTACCACCCCGGTTCGAGCCGGCCCATCCGTGCGACAGCAAAAGCTGCCGCGTGGCTCTACCACTGTTATTAACCTACATAGAGACAAGATGCAAATTTATTAAAAACTAACAATCCGCTCCGGTTTTCGCACGGGTGATTTCAGGATCTCGACAACAGCGCCACCTAGCGGGTCCAAATGTGAATCTAAGCCATCTAGGGACCCATTCAGACACACAAAAAATTTCAACAAAAGCGGCCGAGCCGTTTTTCAGTTTTAGCGAGAGTAACGGACAGCAATTGAGTTTTATATATAGAGATTTTCAATCTAGATCAGGAAGCTTCGTATCGGAAATGTAGAGAATGATTCTCCATTAAAATCAGTACATTATCCGATAAAACATACTTTTTTTTATAGGATAAGGGTGACAAACGAGCACATAGTCCACCTGATGGTAAGTGGTTGCTGCGGCCCATAGACATCTACATCTATCCTCGTTTGCGAATCAAAATGCAGATGCGTTGTCACCCGTGAGGACTAAGATGGAATGCCTCATTTCCAGTAAAAAGGGCCTCCGGCCACCTGCACTCACCAAGCGAAACGCAGAGGTAAAGCTCTACTTCACGCTGGTTTTCTGTGAGGTCGTGGTACCACCCCGGTTCGAGCTGGCCCATCCGTGCGACAGTAAAAGCTGCCGCGTGGCTCTACCACTGTTACTTACTGTACTGGGATTCAGGGGCGCAAAGACTGTCACAAAGTACGGTTTTATGGTCGTTGTGTGTGTGTATTTGTGGCGGTCTTTGCGGAAAAGCTGTTTTCAGGATTATACTTGTAGTGGGCTATTAATTCCATAATAAAAGAAAAGAGGCCGTCGGAGAAATAGACATAATACCGCTCCAACGTGGCTCTACCACCTAAGATGCGTGTGGTGTGTTTAATATTATGTCTACTTACAACTGAAGTTTAGAACACGCTCTCACAGAAACAGCAGCATAATGCTTTTTAATTGACTATTATAAAATGTTATCTCGTAATTTTAATTCTAAATCAAGGTCTTATCTCATAACCTACAATCCGCGCGCCAATATCTTTTGAGTAAAAGCCACGTGTTTTTAAATAATATGTTTTATAATATGAATATGTTTTTAAAGAATTACGTTTCGATTAAGAATCGAAACGTAATTCGTTGTCACCCCTGAGGTGTAACATGAAATGACTCGTTTCCAATAAGAAGGGTTTCCGGACTCTACATTTACTACACGGAACACAGCATTACGCTGCTATTTCACGCCGGCATTCTGTGAGAGCGTGGTCCTTCCCTGTTCGATCAGAGTGATTAGTGCTACAATGATTATATAGCTCTACCATGTAAAAACCGCTCTACCATGTAAGAAGTTACCTTTTGTGGTACTATAGATAATGTAGAGACAATAAATTGTAGCACTTGAAAACCAGAAAGTCTTGCGACTAACTGGCCATTTGCTAAAAGTATTATAGTACTTAAGGCAATAAAAGACTAGAAAATGCGCACGTATAAATTGAGAAGTAAAAATAGAGCGAATAAAATTCAATAACACAACGCACAACGTACCACACATGCGAAAGAACGTGCCTGTAACAACGTGCTGGGGCACGTATGGCTTACGGCATTGAGCTGAATGTTTTTTTTTAGTTTCTGTTGTATAGTACAGTGTTTTTGTAATACAGTATGCAAGTAGAGCACTAAGTCACTAGGTCAGGTGCAACACTACGAGTACTAAGTGTTATTTTCCTTTTATTTTAATATTATAAATATTACATGAGCTATAGTAAATTGATATTAAAGCAATAACATATTACTAAAAATATGTTGTCGCTGTGGACAAAAATTTACCAAAAAACATCTTCAATATTTAAAAAAAATATGTAAATAGCATGCTTATTTAGCTCGCCAGTGAGTTACGTCAAAGCGCCAATGCGCATATTAGTAATTTATTGATTCCTTACCGTCCTTCACAAATACACAGCTGAACATAGGCCTTATGCATCCATCGACTTCCTGCACGTCTTACCAGGTCGTCACTCCATCTAGTGAGGGGCCGCCCTACACTCCGCCTACCGGTACGAGGCTGCCACTCGAGAACCTTTCTGCCCGATCGGTTGTCTGTTCTTCTAGCTACATGGCAGGCCCATTGCCATTTCAGCTTACTAATCCGTTGGGCTGTGTCGGTCACTCTGCTTCTACTGCCAGTATCCTCATTTTTAGTACTGGATTGACTAGGTAAGTCCAAGTTCGAGCGAGAGGTCAATCGATGGACTCAACTTCATTCAACTGGAGAATACGATACATTTTCTCATCAGGTATACCTCAAAACTTGACAACGAGATTGTACAAGTATTTGTTTACATAAAAATTTTTGTAGCAATTTTCTGTGCGGGAAGGAAAAAGAGTCTTAGCTCATATAGCTATGAATGTAATCAAAATTCCACAATTCTATTGAAAAAAAAAACGTTTTGTATGAAATAATCGTAAAAGTATTATTTAAGTAGATATGCGCTCACAAAATATGTACACATATTTTTCCCTTTTGTACCGACTTCAAAAAGGAGGAGGATTTCAATTCGACTAGATATAAGTTTTTTTCATGTGTGTTACCTTATAAGTGTTTACTGGATGAACATATTTCTGATCAATAGTTTTAGAGTGATCCTTAATAACTTATAGTAAAGTCGGTTGTACGAAATTATTCATTTTAAATTATTTCTTTTTTTACCTTACCTTCATTACCCTCCTTATATAATAAATAATAAAAGAAATTACAGCAATTATCGATGCTCATTTATTAATACACAGTCAGGTCATAAGTACTGTCACACAGTAAAAACTTTTCTTTTAGAATGCTGGCCACAAAAAAGTTTATTGAATTCGAATTTCGAATTGTTCATGATAATAAAACTGTATACTTTTTAGAATTTTACTAATTTTTAAATATGGAGTGGACGCTTAAAGAAGACCGTGTTGCAGTTATAGTTTTGATATACTGAAAAATTTTAATATAACCAAAAGATTCGTTTATCGTACCATCAAACGACGCAATGAAGACTCTAGTGTAGATGACAGGTCAAGAAGTGGTCGCCCTCGGTCTGTTAGGACTCCAGCAGTGATAAAAGCTGTGAAGGCGCGAATTCAAAGAAATCCCAAACGTAAGCAGAAACTGTTGGCCCTTCAGATGGGGTTAAGCAGAACCACGCTGAAAAGGGTGTTAAATGAAGACTTAGGGCTTCGGGCATATCGAAGAAAAACAGGACATTGTTTGAATGTTAGTCTAATGGACCTGAGACTGAAGAGATGCCGCACTTTTATATCGGGAAATTCTTTTTTCGGATGAAAAAATTTTTACCGTAGAAGAGAGCTACAACAAACAAAATGATAAGGTGTACGCACACAGTAGTGGAGAAGCGAGCAACCGTATTCCGCGTGTCCAACGAGGTTATTTTTCATCTCGCTCATGGTATGGTTGGGAGTTTCTTATTGAGGCTTAACAGAGGTATATTTTTGTGAGAAAGGTGTAAAAACGAATGCAGTTGTGAATCAAAATACAGTCCTGACGAACCTTGTGGAACTTGTTTCTCATACCATGTTCAATAACAGGCACTGGGTATTCCAACAAGATTCGGCGCCAGCTCATAGAGCGAAGAGCACACAAGACTGGCTGGCGGCGCGTGAAATCGACTTCATCCGGCACGAAGACTGGCCCTCCTCCAGTCCAGATTTGAATCCGTTATATTACAAGATATGGCAATACTTGGAGGAAAAGGCGTGCTCAAAGCGTCATTCCAAATTGGAGTCACTCGAGACATCCTAGATTAAGGCAGCCGCCGATATTGACATGGACCTCGTTCGTGCTGCGATAGACGACTGGCCGCGCAGATTGAAGGCCTGTATTTAAAATCACTGACGTCATTTTGAATAAACTTTAGTGTCATAAAAATCTATGTTTTGTTAAGTTCATTTTGGTATATAAATGGTTACATAATGAATAAACTTGTTTCAATTATTTTATATTAAACATGTGACAGAATTTATGACCTGACTAGGTATAACTAATTAGACGTCCGAACTTCGCTCAGAGCTCTCGCAAGAAAGTTATGATTTTCTCAGAAAATAACCTTAGAAAATAATACATTGTCTACATACAACATTCATCTTAATCTTTACATTCATGCATCTGCTCCTTTAAAATATTAAGATGATTATAATAATGATTGTATCTGAAGTGTGGTTGATTTGCGCGGATAGAGTTCCTTAAGGAACTTCACCGCACGTGGACCCCACAGAGCGATAGTATCTACAGCAAATAGCACAAATATATGGTCATCTTTCAGACACTCATATTTGTGCCACTTACTCAGTTCAGCTGCATCTGATACAACCCAGGCTCTAAACGAGGTACCCTTAAGATGTGAGGCTGCCAAAGTTTCTACGCTATTTGCATCCCACACTAGGCCTTTACCTCTTTCCCAAGGACCAATGTCATACCGTCGGGTCTCTTGCCATTGCCTCTATATATTCCACAAGTCTCTAAAACCCCGTGTCCCGGAAACGACGCTGCCACACTCGGTCTTCAGCTTCGACAGTTTACTCTGTCTGGCAGACAGATCTCTAGCAAAGACTTTAGAGCCCTGGTTCCGCTCGATCGCTTTTTCGATACGTGCTGTACTGAAGTTGGGTAAGTCCCGCCACATGCATTTGGAGATCTGTCTGTTCAGTTTCTTGTACGCTATCAAATCTGCTGAAGACTACAGCTTCATTTCCCGTCTAACAGCCATGAGATTAAGAGTGTGATCGGAGAATTTTTGTTTTCTTCTGCAGCGGGTTTTGCAGAACTTAGTTCAGACCGCATGGACAGTTGCCAGGAGCTTGTCATTCATATCGTCCCACTGCATTTCAATCTTCTAGTCACTAAAAATGGTTTTGTAGCTCGAGCTGAAAGTCCTCCTCCTCTCTTCGGACCTATGATAATCCTATAATATTCCGGCGCAACTTTCTCTTCTTCTTCCAGCTTCAGGATCATCTCGTCCTTTCTCAGGGTGCGTGCGTTATATGTTGCCAGGTCGAGTTGTCTCCGATGGCAACCGAACCTCCACCGGAGATTCTTAACATCCCCTGCCCCGCCATCACTATGGTCACCACCGTAGTTAGGACTGGGGGCCATCTCTTCGTAAATTTCAGGAGGTATATTGCCATAGTTGCCACGCTTGGCGAGCGGGTTGCCAACCGCAGTTTTTTTATTGTTGTTTTGCTGTTATCAGAAAGGTGCTGCTGCCTATCTTCTGCCTCAGTTTCCCTCTGTCATCTCTTAAGACACCCACGGGAAGATATGGGGTAGTGGGTATTCTTACCCGCCACTACACGGGGAGTAAGACGACTACAACATTCTATAGCTATATATCCTTGATCAAATTTTGGTCTGAGCGCCAAGTCTCAACGGAGACTAGACATCTGCGCAGAACAGGGTTATAGTGTACGAATGTATATGCAAGCACTGATGCACTCTCTATTTCCTTCCCACTTTATTAGTCCGATGGAAGATCCTGGGAGAGATTAGGCGGAGAACCTTCGGCTTTACGTGCTTTACAAAACACAAGGGTTAAACAGGCTGCTACTAAAGATTTCTTGACAGAAATTAATAAATGGTTTTGGCTCGACCAGGGAATCGAACTCAGAACCTCATGATCAGCAGGGCTAACAATCACTAGACCAACAAGGTCGTCAAGTAGTCGTCTATATATAGTAAGAATAGAATTCAAATTTTAAATAAACCTTTGAGGTAATCCATTCAATAAGAAAGTAATCATTAAAATGGACGCACAATCGCCTAATGTAAAGAGAGAGAGAGAGAGATAAAAAACCTCCTCCTTTTTTTGAAGTCGATAGAAATTCTACGTAACATAGTAGTGCCTGCAAATTAAAACATTTTAAGTCTATTTATTTTTACCTCATAATAGATAATAAAGTTCAATAATCTTAAAATTATTGAATAATTATAACAATTTGTTACTTAATTTCCCATACACATTGACTATACTAGACTTAAAAATTAAGAACTTAATTGTACACGTGTAGCATGGCAATTAGGACAAATACTCCTTACAGAGGACGAGTTCGATGACTGATGGAGGAGACGAAGATCTTAAATTAGGGTGGAAAGCTTAAAATAACCACATTTAGTTAAGAGATCTTTTCGAGGTATAGAATAATATGTGCACACGATATAAACTTTTTAATTCCTTTCATTGTACTTTTATCAGTTATAATTAAAAATTAAAAATTGTGTACAATCGACTTCAATATAAATTATTAAGAATGGCTCAAAAACTATTGGTGAGACCTTGTCAAATTTAAATGGGATCACATTTTAAGTACCAGCTTTCAAATAAAAATAAAGAATCATCGAAATCCGTTCACTCAGAAAGAAGTTATGAGATAAATAACACACATAAAAACATTCAGTCGAATAGAGTACCTACTGTTCCGAGTCGGTAGAAAATAACATTAAATTACTCGCATGTCAAAACATTTGGTTCTTGTCCACAATGTAGTACAATGTGTAATGTATTCTTGTACCCTATTTCTCGAAAAAATTTTTTCGAGTTACTTTGAACATTGTAATATTTTTTAATTTAATGATAATGTGTTGATCGACAGATATGAGTCCAGAATAAATTATTATTAACGTCAACACGTGTTTGACCATGTGAGGTGCACTTATCATACCAGAACCATACCTATAATAAGCTGGCTTACCATCTAAATCAATATTATTCTCCAAGAAAATAGGAAAATCTTTTATTTCAAGTATCAGCAAACGTCGTCGCAAAATGTATAATACCGGAGATAACGTTCATTAAATTTTAAGTTATCACATGATCACATTTTATATGGTCGGTTTAGTACTTCGATATTTGTTCGTTTTAACAACAATAAAACATAATCACGTATCAGTAAATTTAGAATAATATAAAACAAGGAATTGGACAGTTTCAATGCATAAATCCATTATGAAATATCATTATCACTAGCAAAATTAACCATTTGTATTAATCATTAAGTACTCGATTTAAAAACAGACAACTGAATATACGATTTCGTAATAAATTCAGTATTACAAAAATGTTTACAAACAATATTTAAAACAAATAAGTTGAAAAATTTTAAACTAAGTGTTTATGAATTGAAACGTGAAAACGTCCACGTTCCTGCATTAATAAAGATTTGGACAACACTAAACTAGAAAATCTGAAGTTAGCTGTATTTTTCAATAGAACTTCACGCTAATTATTTTTCAATAATTTGGAAACTATAGATACATGGGGTAATATAAATTACTGCATTAGAACACAACTTTGCATCTCCGTCTACGACGCAGCGTCAATGATACGAGTCGCCCGGCGGCTTCGATTTTCATTTTCCAACGCGCAGCCTGGTACTAAATACTAATTCCCCGCTCGGAGCTCGAGTTGAACGCACGCGTCAACATATTATTATCGAGTTCACAATAACAAATTAAGTTGCTCCTGAGTGTTTGTGTTATCAGCAAACTGTGTTATTCAAGGAATATGTGTGAGAAGCGAACGAGGAAAATTACAAAAGGTGTGTATCCTGTCTTTATTTGTGTAAAATATAAGAGTATTTCTTTGTTTAAAACTGACATAAACCTTAGCTTTGCCTTAAGTTGTTGCTCTATTTGGTATCTACGGCTACGTACTGACCTATCACAAACGATGGGAAGTGTTTTTCATTTGCATAATGATTTCTTATATTTACGCAAACTACACTTTTTACTTTCTTTTTCATTCAGTTTCTATAATCTTACTTTGTTCAAGCACATTGTGTGTGTGTGTGTGTGTCCTTTTTAATTACGTGAATAAAGATGGTATGGCTATCCCCAAAAAGAATCATTATTTTCACTAAAAACATAACAAATAGTTTTCATTATATTATTTAAATGAAAATAGAAAAAGTAATATTTTTTATTCTAAAATGGATGGAACGTTTCGTTGACTTTTTTCTACAACTGTATGAATAGAAATTTAATGAATGAAAGTAAAATCGAATACTATTGTAGTTTGTTATCCAAAGTAATAAAAAAGTATGACGTCTACTAACAATCATTTCTGAACGCAGAGAAAATATTTTTATTTAAATCAATTAAAATATTTTACCGCCAACCCGCTTGTCAAGCGTGGCAACTATGGTAAATATCCCCCCTATGAGGTAATCTATGGGGGAGGCCTATATTCAGCAGTAGAATTTAGTAGACTGTAACGGTAAAAAATATTACTAATAGAAAAACATAAAAGTCGCAAAATGTACTCGTAGATACTGTAAGAGCTGTGAGTGTTGAAAGAAAATTAAAATTGTTACAAAAACGCATACTTTTTAAATTTCTACCCTGTGAGTAGACAACTTATGTCAGTTTATTATTTATAGGTAAGTAGCATTCGATTTTGTGACGTTTACAAGTGTTCATGATGTAAAAAAGTAAAAATTAAATCCAAATTGAACTCGTAATGCCTTCCTTCTTTTAGAATCCACTACTAATACGAGCGTAATCATCGTCGTAAGAGCCAACAGCGATAAATTATAGAGGAGATGGGCACCCGCATCTTCCTGATGGCAACTAAAAATAATAAAGAATTGCCAACGCGCCGGCCAAATGTGGCAACTATGGCCTGACCAAAATCTGCGTCAATCTATGTGGGAGACTCATGTTCATCATTGGATTTTTGATTAGCTGTGATGAATAAAAATTAACGAATAAATATGTTTTTCTATTTCGTTGTATAAAAGCTGTGCTTACGAGGTTTTAATTATTATTATAGTTTTTAGTATTGTAGATAAAAATAAGTATTATATTTAAATTATTATGGTGAAAGTAAGAACTCATGTTAGTGTTAGTACTTATTGAATATAAATCTTTGTCAATTTACGGCATTAATGTATCAATATCAAAAACAGGGGAAAATCTTTTTGAAAATCGATTGCCGGAATGAATAAATCATTCACATAATAATAATAATAATTTCTTTATTTCTTTATTCAGGAAAATTTTTCAAAAACATACATTTGCATCTGTGCCTGAACTAAGCATTGAGCTTGTATCTCAGGCAAAAGTTGTTCAGGTTTCGAATCCAACTCGCTCTTATCTTCCAGTGTTTTAATTAATTTCTAAATAATATTTTAAAAATATTTTAATTTTGCAATTCTGGGAAAATTATCGCTCATAATGTCGCTCAAAACTTATTTATTACTTCTAATATGTTCAAAAAAAAAAACATTTTTACGTATTTTATATAAATTTAATGTGCACTACCAATAGTAAAGTAACTAAAATAACTAAGCTATCTATTATTTAAATTAACATTTATTAGAAACATGTATAGTATGAAATAGTTTTGTAATATTTTGAATCGTGTAAGATCGTTTTTTACGTGGTAGAGCCAAGCTGCAGCTATATTACTGGTATAGTTGTAGCAGGAATGGGTCTGCTCAACCGGGGAAGGACAACGCTCTCACAGAATACCAGCGTAAAATAACAGCTTATCACTGTTGTGTTTCATATGGTGAGTGTAGAGAACCGGAGACCCTTTTTACTGGAAAGAGACATTACATCTTAGTCCTCACGGGTGACAACGCATCTGCATTTTGATTCGTAATCGAGGATAGTTGTAGATGTCTATGAGCCACAGCAACAACTTACCATAAGGTTTTAAGGTTTTCTAACAGTGGTAGAGCCACGCGGCAGCTTTTGCTGTCGCACGGATGGGCCGGCTCGAACCGGGGTGGTACCACGACCTCACAGAATACCAGCGTGAAATAGAGGTTTACCTCTGCGTTTCGATTGGTGAGTGCAGGTGGCCGGAGGCCCTTTTTACTGGAAATGAGGCATTCCATCTTAGTCCTCACGGATGACAACGCATCTACATTTTGATTTGTAATAGAGGATAGATGTAGATGTCTATGGGCCGCAGCAACCACTTACCATCAGGTGGACTGTGTGCTCGTTTGTCACCCTTATATTATAAAAAAAGGTGGACTGTGTACTCGTTTGTTACCCTTATTTTATAAAAATTAACAAATTAATTGTGGATATCTTTACAATTATAATACCTACCTACATCATTTTGTTTGTTTTTATGTTAATTAATGTAATATGTATATAAAACCTATTTTATATATAATATGTTATAAATAAAAATATAATATGTATGTAATTAAAATAGCTATTATATATAAATTAAAGTTAAGTCAATGTTGCAGCCTATACACGTCCCACTGCTGGGCACAGGCCTCCTTTAATTTCTGAAAGTGTTTTTAACCCAAGGAAATGTCCGCCGCGCTGCCCTAATGCGTGTTGGTGAACTTCACATGTCTTCGAAATAAATATTTTATTCTTATTTCTCAGACAAAAAGGTTTCCTCACAATGTTTTTCTTCGCCGCTGAGCACGTGGTAAATTAGCACTTAAAATTGCAATTAACAATTCCATTGGTGCCGGTGGGGATCGAACCCGGGTTGCCCGCGTACTGTGAAACTTACAGCGAGCGTTAACCATCTCAACTACCATGGTCGTTAATCAAGCAGAATTCAGAAAAGAGCGAGACGAATACAAACAACACAACATTTACAACTACATAATTTATCTACATTGGTGGGAACTCTTAGTACGTTAACCCGAGACCGACACTACTCGGCGTTTCGATCAATATTCTTGCCGATAACTTACTTATTTGAAAATTAAATAATATTAAAATAAGTTCTTTATATTGGTCAAGATATTATTTTAGTCATAATAAGCCCACCCAAAACCCACCAAACATTCAAATAGGGTTATTAGGAAAAATATAAGATAACAAATACATAATATACACATATCTAACATATTTTACTCATCCTTATCGTAAAATATTTTTATGACCTGCATGTGTTAAAATGTCCCCATCATTTTTTAATTACTATAACTCCACAGACTCAAAGCGACAAATAAAAAACTACCTTTATCATCCTTCAACTTAATTGTAAACAAGATTCAAGTTATGATAATCATAACAATTACAAGGTTAAATTATAATTAAACAAAATATATTTGCTATTATTCTTTTCCTGTTGTGATTTTTTTGAAGATATTATGAATTAACACACATTGCCTTTGCTTCTTAACGCTATCTAGTAGAGTTGTTAACAATGCCAGAAACATTTAAGAGATTACACTTAGATTATCTTTATATATAAAAATTACGTGTCACGTTGTTTGTCCGCGATGAACTCCTAAACTACTGAACAGATTTCAATGAAATTTTGCACAATGTGTGCAGTTTGGTCCAACTTGAGAGATAGGATAGTTTTTATCCCGATAAGTGACCCTCAATTTTTTTATTGCTAATCTCAGTAGTTTTTTTAGGAAAGCAAATGGTTGTCGGAAAGGGCAGAACGTCTGCCTGGTCAGCTAGTATATTTTATATAATGTAATCTCACAGTAACGTTAATATAAAAATATAGTAGGTATAAAGTGACTCTTAGTTCAAGTTTTCTTTAGTTCTTTACTAGAAGCTCAGTAATTTACGTTTTTATATTTCTAACTATCAGTATTTTGTAATCACTTGATAGTACTGTTTGTAAACAAATATTAACAACAACCTTGCTTAGTGCCAACATAACAGAATCTACTACCTAATATCATCCCGTGGGTATCGTAAAAGGCGACAGAGGGATATTGAAACAGGATATGTGCAGCAACATATTCAGTTTAAAGATTTATATCTTATTGCTCAATAAGACAATCGTCCCTTACATGAGAACAATAATTAGATAAACATAGTAATAAAAATTTGTAGTGCGGGTATAAATAAAACTCAGTTGGATGGCACTTTTAAGAAGCGAATATCTTTGTTGCTTACTCGAATTATAAGGTGGTGGTCCAAGTTAAATAATGTGGTTCGCTTTTATTTAAAAATGATATTGATTAAGTACTTAGCTGTTGTGAGTATAGGTAGGCAAGTAACTTCTGTTTGAAAGCATTCAAAGATTTCACCTCCTTTACAAATTTAGGTAGTTTGTTGTATAACTGTGCTCCCTTATACGTTATATTATTTTTACCATAGTTTGTTCTTATAAACGGCAATACAAAGTGACTAGCTCGACGTTTTATGTATTTGTTTGTTTGCTTCTTTGTTAAAAATGTGAGTTCTGAGTGAATTCATTTATGTTTTATTTTGTATATTAGTATGCATGTGCTATATGTATAAAGCTGAGTAACGTTCAAAAGTTTAGTTTCTTTATATATTGTTTTAGTTGGTGTCAAAAAGTCGTAGCAAGCAACAACATATTCCTGTTAACAACTCAATAATAATAATATAAAATAAAATAAATTGTACAACCGACTTCAATATAAAATATTAAGAATAACTCAAAAACTAATGATCAGACCCTCAAGAAATTTATTTACAGCTTTCAAATAAAAACGAATCGTCGAAATCGGTTCACCCAGTAGAAACTAATGAGGTAACACACATAAAAAAGAAAAAACATACAGTCGAATTGAGTACCGTCTCCTTTTTGAAGTCGGTAGAAAACTGTGTTTGACTACACCTATAGCAAGCGTGGTAACAATGAGAAATACCAATATGAGGTTGTAATAAATAATAACATCAAAAATTGCTATCGTTTTTATTCTTGTTACGTTAATAAATCCACATGTTCGCATGTTTGTTATCGCCATTGCTACATATATTAAAGAGCTTATAAAAATAGACATGATGTCTCAACCACGTGTGAAACAAACATAGATATAAGGCACGTGGCTGATACAGCTGTAACAAAGATAACATTTCTTAGACTTTATGATGTAGGTACTTTATACGAAAGCTAAATTCTCAGTGAAATATTATTAATAATCAATATTTTTTAATCACAGGTATTTATTTGTAACAATTAAATGTGTTGAATAATTGTATTCAAAGTACCATATAAAATCGTTACAAAACCTAAACGACTACAATCAAACAATTAACAGTGGTAGAGCCACGCGGCAGCTTTTGCTGTCGCACGGATGGGCCGGCTCGAACCGGGGTGGTACTACGACCTCACAGAATACCAGCGTGAAGTAGAGTTGTACGTCTGCGTTTCGCTTGGTGAGTGCAGGTGGCCGGAGGCCTTTTTACTGGAAATGAGGCATTCCATCTTAGTTCTCACGGGTGACAACGCATCTGCATTTTGATTCGCAAACGAGGATAGATGTAGATGTCTATGGGCCGCAGCAACCACTTACCATCAGGTGGACTGTGTGCTCGTTTGTCACCCTTATCCTATAAAAAAAATCAACCTCCCCATTCTAGAAAACAAAGAGGTTTTCTCTTGTTGATATTGTTTATGCTCGCTTTAATACAAAACTTTCCAACTCTGTCTCAGTCGTTCCACTGTGTTCCTTTTTTGTTGTTACTTTTTACACCCAGTCTCGAAGTCTCGAACACGATAGATATGGATAACGATAAAAAAAACTGAAATGAACTTTATTATTATTATATCGAAAATCTGAATTATTGTTTCAATACAAATGCAATAATCATGCATTGCATATTCAGACACACCATTTGTGTACAAAATTCCTTAGACATAGATAATGAAATGAAACTGAAGTTTTTTTTGTGTCTGATAATAATCTATGCTAGATATCTCTGATAAACACTGATGAAAGTCGAGTTCACAAGTATGATCACTTAAAATTACAGAAAATTATAAAATTAATTAAACTGTCATAAAAAATTTTTTTAATTGTTTAACTATTGATTTTAGCCTTTTGGCAAACGTTTATTTAACATGTCCTACAAAATTATATTTCTACTCATATACATATTATCTTACATTTCAAACAGTCACATTGTTGTATATTTTCTCATGTTAGTCTTGGACTTACAAGTCCTATGTTTATGTGGTACTTAAAATAATCTTCCAACAATGTGACTTGCCTAGCATATCGTAGAAGACAATAAACAAAAAACAAACAAGACAACACATATTTTTGGTTAAACGTAGTCCGAGGATAGCTTACTGCTCTTTGGGCTCTGCCTACTCTCTAAGCAGTTCTTAAATTTTTATTGTTACCAACAGTTACAACCAAACGCATGTTTTTAATTTCATTGGTGCCAGCGAGGATCGAATCCAGGATGCTTGCGTACTATGAAATTAACATATTCACTGAGTGAAGAAACATGCATGCTTGAGGCATAGAATATTTTGAGGACATGTGAAGTGCACTAACATGGCCACAAAGCCACAGCGCTACATCTGTGCGCAGCGCTGTGGCCTTATTGCTTCAATAACTCTCTCAGAAGTGAGATAAAACTCAGTTGTGGAAAGTTACTTTACTTTTTTTAATATAAATAATAATAGAAACATAAACCGAAACTTTTTATTCAATATCTTTATATATAAAAATTACATGTCACGTTGTTTGTCCGCGATGGACTCCTAAACTACCGAACTGATTTCAATAAAATTTGTACACTGTGTGCATTTTGGTCCAACTTGAGAGATAGGATAGTTTTTATCCCGATAAATGACTCTCAAAATTTTTTATTGCGAATTTAAAGATTTTTATAGGAAGGGTCGTTGGAAAGGGCAGAACAACGTCTGCCTGGCGAGCTAGTAGATTATAAAATAGTACTTATTAAAAGTCACTCTTTTTTAATTACTTTGGGAAGAACCAGTAAGAAACCCAGCGGGACTTTTTTTAAATAACAGCTTACAATCATTTACTAATCATTATACAATTAGCAATACAAAACAAATTATAAATGGCTTGGTAATGGTCATTCCCAAGGGTTATTAGCATCCATAAAATCTTAATATTATAAAATTTTATATATTTATAAAAATAGGTAGAGTCGTCTAAAACAAAGCACTTTTATTTTTATTTTATTTTTGCTTACCTAAATACTGTAATAGAAAAGTACGCCGGAAATCGTAATAGCTATTACGTAATAGCAATTACTGAACGCACGCCGCATCCTTGTACATATTTGTGAACGCTACAGACTCACGTGGCGTACACACGCGTCAACTGTTTTTCTTGTCAGACAGTTTTTCTTTAACACACGTCTCTTTAACGTGACTCCATTGCAGC
Organism: Parnassius glacialis; assembly: GCA_033319125.1. Taxonomy (NCBI): domain Eukaryota; kingdom Metazoa; phylum Arthropoda; class Insecta; order Lepidoptera; family Papilionidae; genus Parnassius; species Parnassius glacialis. The sequence goes on along the minus strand of JAVANC010000025.1, from coordinate 22,840,412 downwards.
TTGCGTTTATTGTTTTTTTATATAAAATTAATGGAAATTAGCCACTACAACTACTTGGTAAATTGTTTCCTACCGCACCGCTTTCCTACTAGCCCAGCTCTCGTGGAAACGCAGCTTTTGTTTCCTTAGTGGCGGTCGCTCGAAATGTATGAACGCGCTGCTACCTCAATCGTCCAGTCGTAAGCTCTCAAAGTAAAACCTAAGTTAAGAGCGTTGAACATTATTTATTACATTTTTTCATCACATTGAATGGCATTAACATTTTTATTATTTTATTAAGAAAAAAAATAATTTTGTTTACATTACATGTTCAAACATTAATGAGCTATGTATACCATTGTTAGTCACTAATATGCAGTTGTTTTAAATCGAAATCACTGGTATTTTTAAAGGCTGTTATAATTAATGTACTGTGATGATTAACGTCCGTTTGCCAACCGTGGCAGCTATGATCGTATGAAAAATGAATAATATTATAAACATAAATTATGTGCTTTATTGTGTAAGACAAAAACATTTATCCATAATATATAATAATTTTATTTTTACTTTCATCGTCATTATTAAGTGGCGAAGCTTGCGAAGACACTTATTGATTTCACGATGTCTGTCCGTCTGTCCCACGATTATCTCGAGAACGGTTTCGAATTTTCAAATTCTGTTTTCAGCAATCGATTACTGATCACCCAGGCATCTGAACCTCCTATTTTGAAACTGATTGCTCAACGGCAACCGTTAGAAACCGCTACAAAGCTGATTGCTTCGCCACTTTGCTATGCTGTTAAATTGCTTTATATATATTAGCTTAGGTTTATTAATAATTTTACCCTGCTAATTGTAATACAGAATACTACAGTATTATTTTCAATTCATTTGACTAACCTTAAGTTATACATTCAAATAGTAATCTGATTTTTTATTTATATAACATTAAATAATTATAAACATTTTATAATAAAAGTATAACCAAATACTCTTTCCTATAGTCTTACAACTCGCGGTAGAGCCAAGAGCGCTGCGTTTACCCTCGGAATATATATATGTGTACATACTAGCTGACCAGGCAGACGTTATTCTGCCCTTTCCGACGACCTCGATCCTAAAAGAAATAATTTAATTCACAATAAAAAAAAATTGAGGGTCACTTATCGGGATAAAAACTATCCTTATCCTATCTCTCAAGTTGGACCAAACTGCACACATTGTGAAACATTTCATTGAAATCAGTTCAGTAAATTAGGAGTTCGTCGCGGACAAACAATGTGACACGTAATTTTTATATATAAAGACTAGCTGTGCGCCGCGACTTCGCCCGCGTGTAATTGAGGGTTTTAATTATATTGCTCAGAACCCTAATTCTTTTTCTCAAATATAAGCAGCCTAAGTTACTCCTTAGAACATCGGCTGTCTGCCAGTGAAAGTCCCGTCGAAATCGGTCGAGCCGTTTCGGAGATTAGCCGGAACAAACAGACAGACAGACAGACAGACAGACAGACAGACCGACAGACAGACAAAAATTAAAAAAATTGTGTTTTTGTTATAAGTACCGTATATACATTCATATGCATTGAGTAAAAAGGTTTTATTTTAATATTACAAACAGACACTTCAATTTTATTTATTTGTATAGATATGCTTAATATAATACTAGCTGGCCGGGCAGACGTTGTTCTGCCCTTTTCGACCACCCTTCATATAAAAAAATCCTTAAATTCGTAATAAAAATATTGAGTGTCACTTATCAGGATAAAAACTATCCTATCTCTAAAGTTGTACCAAACTGCACACAATATGTAAAATTTCATTGAAATCAATTCAGTAGTTTAGGCGTTCATCGCGGACAAACAACGTGACACGTAATTTTTATATATAAAGATATTATGCTTTGGTCGAAAAAACTCTCTGGTTACCAATGGCATTGAATTCTCGCGGCACATAGGCAGAGAGTCTAAAGAATATAGCAAAAAAAAATCTCTCTTCCTTTCTATCCTCCACCCTATCTCTTCCTCTCTTTTGTGTGCTAAAGTTTATTGACAAAAACCTAATGCAACAAATAATAAAGGTGTCACCTTTATTATCCTTCAATCCTCTCTCACCCTCGTGTACAATTATATTACATTGCATCATGTGGTTGCATCATACATTACGCACGGTATAGCAGACGCTTCAAATACTTGAATGGACAGATAAAGAGCGCATGTGACAGTTTAACCGAGACTTAAGGTCAATAAACTGATTGTATGCAAAATTTGGCAATAATCAATGTTAATATACGTTCACTATTATATCAAACTTTAAGAGAATAAGCACCATAGAATCTGTACTCGTGTATCTTTAATCTATCTGAATTTTACTTTTTAGTTTTAATTAAATAATCCTTTGATTACTAGTAAAATCAAACATACATTCAGGGATCCCATACCAGGGAAGGTATATTATCATATAACTTTCCTGGTATTAAGTAATAATTTGGGGAAGGTATAATATTGTCATAACATATCTTCCCTAAATTATTACTCTGCCTTATTCCTTATACGTGCCATCCTACGCCTGAATGTAAAAATACTCTATTTAAACGAACACAAAAAAATGCATCCACAATTATGTGAGTAGGTCGCCTGAATTCTTTTGAGGTGAAAAAAGAGAAAGTGAAAATATTTCTTCTAAAGTAATTGCTCTCGCCTTTGAAGTTGTTTACTCCTAATGATATCGATTTAATGTAGTCCATCTAATTACTTCCTTTATTGTGTCTATGTACATCTTTTACTTTTGAATGTCTATAGTTTTTGTTTTTTAAATTTAGGGTGACAAGCAAGTCCACAATCCACCTGATGGTAAGTAGATGCTGTGGCTCATATAGATATGTACGTCTATCCTCGATTAAGAATCAGAATGCCGATGTGTTCTCACCCCTGAGGACTAAGATGGAATACCTCGTTTCCAGTAAAAAGAGTGTCCAATACTCTACGATTACCCTACGAAACCCATATGAGCTACAACCTAATGTAGCTGCAGCGAGGGTTTACTTTGGGTGTATTTTATATAGTAAAGTTGCAGCGTCTTATACGTCTCAGAACTGGGCACAAACCGCCTGTCATTTCTAAGAGGTTTCAAAAACTACACGACGTATTGTATTCCTAGAAAGTAATAATTTGTACAACTTTATTGTTTCTTTTGTTTTAGGGTCCCAACTGGCTCGCGTGCGTGAGGCGAGACGTCTGCAAAGACTTAACTGGCTTGCTTCAACGAGCAACACTGACGAATCCAATCCTGCGCCCACTCCAAATCTGCAGGCTCACAAAGCAGCTCAAAATCGCGTAATCTTGGAACTCGCTTGGAAAACGATCGCACTAATGCACAAAAACAGATTGATCCAACAAAAAATAATCGCTTTGCAAAAAGAAACGTCAGAGTTCGTTGCATCTGTAATGAGCAACCCCGAAAATAGACAGCGATATATGGAGCAGATCCGATTGCACGTAACCGCGCAACAAATGCAACACGGGAACACGGAGGCTACCAACAAGCCTTTGAAAGTAGAACCCAATGTCCAAAATGAATCCTAAATTGTTTGGAAGATAAGGAATAAATAAATGAATGAATGAACATGAGTATATAGAAGGTGAATGGTTGTGCTTCGGTCAGTTTTATAACGCATATAATTTTATATAAGACTTTTAGTTAAACCTTACCAATAAGTCTTTTAGCCTAATGTTTATAATGCAAGAAACCATAGCATTTATAGCATCATACATGCATATCAACTAAAGCATTAATGTTCATGTACTTATCGATGACAGTTAATCAGGCATTTTTCTAATTTATTTTAACACTCTTTCCAGCAATAATAATTAACTACAGTGTCTTACTGAGAGCGTTGTGGTTATTATAGTAGTTCTTGTTGTAAAATAAATAAAACTGAGGTTGTATCTAAAGAGGCTGGTTAATATATTATATGTACCGACTTTGGTAGATAAACTTCGTACCATATTAGTCTTCACGTATTTTTAAATAAATCATACAAGATCACTTTTGTATTATATTTAATATGATATGATTAAGCTGCTTTAAGTCATTATGTAAGCTGCGTGTTAAAACATTTGATTTGTTGAAGTAGGAAAAAGTTATTGATTGAATTTTTATTGTTAAATCTTATATTTTCAAAGAAATCTCGTAAAGATATTCGAATATAATTATGTAACTTAATTTAAAAAGTTCGTAGGTAGATTCCACGGTAGTATCTAGACATAAAAATAAGTTGTCATCTCGATATTTTTGTGTGAAAATATAAACAATTTGTTAAGGATGTAACTAATAAGTAAGTGTAATTTTCCATTTTAGATTTCCCACAATTTTATACTCGCTAAAGACCGATCTCAAAGCAAGCCTTATTATTTTTCTACCGACTTCAAAAAGGAGGAGGTATTCAATTGGACTGTATGTTTTTTTTATGTCTATTACCTTATAAATTTTTTCTTGGTAAAGCTATTTCGATGATTCTTTTTTCATTTGAAAGCTGGTACTTTTTATTTGGTTGGATTTAAATTTGATAAAGGTCTGACCAGTAGTTTTTGGGTTATCCTTAATAATTGCTTAATTTTACCGCTTGTTTTTCAAAAACATTTACCCTTGATATAAAGAACGAATGTATGTATTGGTTTTAAAATACTCTTAGGTTATCAAGCGAACGACAAACACTGTTATTTTCTGCTTCGATAATGATATAACAATCCTATGAAAGCTTATCTGCCGACTTCCAAAAAGGAGACGGTACTCAATTCGAGTGTATGTTTTTTTTATGTGTGTTACCTCATAACTGTAATGCGCGAACCGATTTCGATGATTCTTTTATATGAAAGCTGATAGTTCTCGTGTGGCCCCATATGAATTTGATCACGGTCAGACCAATGGTTATTGAGTTATTATTAAATAACCTATATTGAAGTCGCTTATATTGAAGTCGGCTGTACAAAATTTTTAATTTTAAATTATTTTTATTCGTTACTTTTTTGTTGATATAGATTGCATTTAATAGAATGTAGTGAACACTAGACAATTGCCGTGAGGTTACGGCGTAAGAAAATCCATCGCCCCATTTCATCTCTTAAATGATATGTTGACAATGATGAGTGCCATAAAAATCTTACAGCTTGAAATAGGTGGCAGTATAAACACCTCGTTTACACCATACATAATACGACAACAGTTCAGCAACGAACATTTCTAGTTTCTCACGTCTGGTATTGCGATCCTCAATCTTCCTGTCAACTCTACCTACAACAGAAGAGGCCCACGCTCAAAGTAGGTACATGCATATTATGTAAGAGTAAGCACATAGGTACATACTATATGTGTAATTACGCTAAGGGCCCGTGTATAACAGTTGACTTTGACAGGCTAATGAAGAAAAAAAATCATAGATTTACAAAATACTGTGTTCATTTTTTTTGTAGTTTGATAATTTATTGTAAAGTTATCTCTGCTGCGTAGCCATATTTACAATTTAGTTTAGGCACAAAATACCTAATCTGTATTTTGCAGTTTACGCAAGGATTTTTGGGATAGTGGAGAAATTTAATGTTTGTTACTTATTTTCTCAAATACAATGGATTATATACATATTTCTGGATCTCGACAACAGTGCCACCTACCGGGTCCAGTTGTGAATTTCTCGAATCAACTTAATCACACACAAAAGTTCATCAAAATCTGTCCATCCGTATAGGAGTTCAGTCAGATACACACAGACAGAAGAATTATAATGTATAAAGATTGTATTAGTATTTCCTTCAATTATGTTTCCTTTTTTTTATTAAATTAAAAATATTTAATAGCGTATTATGACGAGAATATAATCCAAAATTCTTAAATCGTCACCATGAGTCATATTATGGTTACGCAACAAAAAAATACCTTAATTATTAAGTTACCTTTTATAACGGTAGTATCTACATTATTTATTGAAATTATCAATTCAAGTATTATTAATGTTACGGCATTACACTCCCAGAGTATGAAATTTTGTTGTTTTTTTTACGATTATTAAGACCTACCTTTATCTAAGCGGTTAATGATCGTTAAATATAAGTTACTTTTAAAGAATATACTAGTCTTTCGAAAAATATTATGTTTATTTTTTACGAATTTTCATTCCTTAAAACAAATAATCGTTAAGAGCTATAGAAGAAAGGACGCTAAAAAAGAGAGTTCTTCTGTTTTTTTATATATACTAAGTAAGTACAGACCGATTTCAACCACTGTGACAGTTTCAGCAAGCGAATGAGTTTGTATTGGCGAAGTACACGTGCGGAAAGTAAAAGTAGGTACTGCCGATGTAAATTATAATGCTATCGGGGTTTTTTACAAAATAAGGGTAACAAAGTCTAAGTGATTATAAGTGGCTAATGAGGCTAATAGACATCTACATTTATCCTTTAATAAGAATCAAAATGCAAATGCGTTGCCACCCTGCGACCTATGGCTAGCCGCACACACACAATATTATTGACAATAAAGTACATATTGTCAAAAATATTGTGTGTGTGCGGCCTGTATTGCAATATTGTTCAATATTATTGTGGATATCCAGAAATTTTGATTTTGTCACCGCAATATTGGGGGAGGCAGGGGTATTGTCAATTATATTGTCGTTTGCGGGCGCGCAGCAATATTTTAGTTGAGGAAAATATTTCATGGCAGGTGGACGTTCATTTTTGTTCAAAATGGAAGACGAAAACGATGAAAATAGTGTTGATACTGTTGATTGTGTACTGATGATAGTACTCTCAGGGAAAAGCAATGTTTGTCAGTATTTATTAAAACATGGGAAACTTATCCAGAATTATGGAATACATCCTGCATGAAGCATGTCGCGATAAAGTTAGGAAAAATAATGCGCTTGATAAGTTGCTCGATATTTATAAAAAAAAATCAAACTATATAGAGCGATTGAAGACGTATAGAAAAAATTTAATGAAAAAAAGAAAGATTAATCCATGGTTTCTTTCTTGATTGCCCTTTCTTAGTTAGTAAAATTAATACAATACTTAATGTAACGCCTTTTTTCTTTCTATCCATTATATTAAACGTGCACACATGACTCTAGATGCAGAGTCCCCTATATATAATGTACTCTGTGCTGCAGAGCGACTAACTCAGACTGAGACTCAGATTGTAACATGAAAAATTGACAATAATATTGCGTAGTGTGCGGGACCAAATATTGATGAAGATTTTTGACAATCTTGCAAATACAATATTATTGTGTGTGTGTGTGCGGCTAGCCTATAAGATCTATTGTGATCACTAGTACTTAAAAATATAACAATGGGAAAAATATTTTCTACCAGCTGAATAGGACACAACTAAGTAATACGATGTAAACATATTATGATGTCCTACCCTTAAACCTTACAATAGGTACTTTTAGCAGGTTTTCTCAAAAAGTGAATAGGAATTTTTGTAACAGTGAAATTATCTGGGTCTGCTAGAGTTATAATGAGTCTTTTTTGGAACGAAATTCTTTATCGGACGGTACGGGTTTCGCGAATGGGAGCTAGGCGACAAAGTGTGATTTTTTCGTCACTACCTCTTGTGTCATAGAGTAGACGGCCTTGGCGGCGAAATAAGGAAGTGAAATGGAATAATATCCATCTCCCTCGCACTTTTTCTTATCTTGCCATGAATGAAATATTATTTTATTTCAAATGACGCTCCATCTTAATAGACGCTTGTAATTTATTTATTTGTAATTGTTATCAATAATATAATACCTACTTTTATCAATAATAATATACTAGGTAAGGAACTTCGTTCCAACCGAGTGTTCCACGACACTCACGCATTTTTTTTAATAATTTTAGTAACAAAGTAACGCAGCGTACACCCTACGATAAGGCTACTGTAGTCTATGGTCACCTGTAGCCAACTTCAAACACAAAAGGCTATAGAAGCGTTGTCACCTCTGAGGACTAAGATTGGATTGCCATATAGCCTGTATCTACGTATTTATCCAGCACTGTAAATTGATTACACTTTAATTATTATTTTTTGTATATTCATACATAAATATACGTCACGTCTATAATCCCCTTCAGAGTTCAAAGAGCAGACCATGTTTAGCCAAAAACAAGTGAAAAGAGCTGTGGTAGCTAAGCGTGGATGTTAAGCGCTCGCTGTAAATTTCACAGTACGCGAGCAACACGGGTTCGATCCCCGCCGGCACCAATGAAATTGTTACTGGCAATTTTAAGTGCTGATTTACCAAGTGCTCGGCGGTGAAGTAAAACATCATGAGGAAACCGGCATGTCTGAGGAATAAGAAAAAATAATATTTCGAAGACATGTGAAGTTCACCAAAATGCATTGCCTTTCATTTCCTTGCCTTAAAACCCTCTCAGAAATGAGAAGAAGCCTGTGCCGAGCAGTGGGACGTACTCGTATATAGGCTGTAACTGTAACTTTTTCATTTTAAGTGAAATAAAAAAAAAACATATTAATTATTTTTAATGAGTATACCACCTTTTATATGATACTAGTTATTCCCCACGACTTCACCCGCGTCTAATTTATAACGATTGGATTTCATGGGTTTTAATTTTATTGCGCGGAACTAATTATTTTTCTAAAATGAAAGTAGCCTAAGTTACTCCTTGTAACAGCGACTGTCTCCCAGTGAAAGACCTGACAAAATCAGTCCAATCATTTCGGAGATTAGCCGGTACAAACAGACAGACAGACTAATAGACAAAAAAAATTAAAAATTGTGTTTTTGTTATAAGTATCGTATATACTTTCATATGCATTTAGTAAAAAGCTGTTATTTTGACAATATAAACAGACACTTCGATTTTATTTATTTGTATAGGTATAGATTATCATCCCGTCAAAATTTCTAGTATCCAGCTCATCGATACTACTAAATTCTACCCGTAACGACAGATAGACAGACAGACAGACAAACAACAAATGACTCAATAAAAACGTGTTAAAATGGGTATAAATGGAAATTTGTGATAGAAGTGACAGGTGGCTAACCCATCGCCTACATAGTAACAAAATATCCCTACGTTGCCTTTTACAACAAGCTAGGCAAGTAAAACTTTTAGCACATTCTTTTTTGTTAAGAGTCCCACCTAAACATGCGACATCCAAGTCCCACACCAACATAGGACTATTATTTTTGTGTGTAAATATTTTGTATTACATATAATTACCTGTGCGTGTTGCCAGTGATGACTTACGGAACTGAGACGTGGTCCTTAACTGCTGGCCGTATGAGGAAGCTCAAGGTCGCTCAGCGAGCTATGGAGAGGGCTATGCTCGGAGTTTCTCTGCGTGATAAACTTAAGAATGAGTATATCCGCAGTAAAACCAGAGTAACCGACGTAGCCCAACGGATTAGTAAGCTGAAGTGGCAGTGGGCCGGCCATATAGCTCGAAGAACCGACAACCGATGGGGAAGAAAGCTTCTTGAGTGGCAGCCTCGTACCGGTAAGTTAGTGTATGGCGACCCTCCACTAGATGGAGTGACGACCTGGTAAGACATGCAGGAAGTTGATGGATGCAGGTGGCTCAGGACCGTGCTTTGTGGCATTCCTTGGGGGAGGCCTATGTTCAGCAGTGGACTTGTGAAGGGCTGTAATGATGATGAATGATGATGATGATAATTACCTGGAACTGGTTCAATTTCATTTTAGTTCAAATTCATTAACAGTGGTAGAGCCACGCGGCAGCTTTTGCTGTCACACGGATGGGCCGGCTCGAACCGGGGTGGTACCACGACCTCACAGAATACCAGCGTGAAGTAGAGGTTTACCTCTGCGTTTCGCTTGGTGAGTGCAGGTGGCCGAAGGCCCTTTTTACTGGAAATGAGGCATTCCATCTCAGTCCTCACGGGTGACAACGCATCTACATTTTGAATTGTAATAGAGGATAGATGTAGATGTCTATGGGCCGCAGCAACCACTTACCATCAGGTGGACTGTGTGCTCGTTTGTCACCCTTATCCTATTAAAAAAAAAAAGTTTGAAATTCTTTTCCTCTTTATTTACAAGAGCGCCGTCGTACTGGTGGTCCAAGAGGCAGAGCCAAAAAAGTCTCTGAATTTGTTAAGCCTGGTTTTTTCTCAGGTGATTATAATCATATCATAATTTACAATAAAATGCTACGGTCAGTCAAGCGGATATTAGAACAGGTGTCTCAAGTGCGCGATCAAACATGTCGTGACCACCGACATAATAAAATCAATTTCTTAAGGCTGAAACTTTATGAACTTTTGTGTTTTTTTATATGTAAATCAAAGTTATGATAGTCAGTCAACGTCCTATGGGGGCACAGCTGGTCAGTCACCTGTAATGTACGTAGCGAGTTTTATAAGGGTGCAATTCGTTTCTTAAGGATGACACACGCTAGACCGTGCCGGGTTCGAGCCGAGTGTCGGCCGTAGCACGGTGCACGGTCACCGAGCCGGTCCCGTGCATTGTGCATGTAGTTGCATCCGACCGGGCCTCGACCGAGCAAATATCGTTGCGCCGTGATGCAGTATACTCGTCCGAGCAAAGATACTGTTGTAACTAGACTACAATCATGTTGAATTTTGACGATCAGGAATTAGCGGCTATTGCGATCACTCTGGACGATGAAGAATCTGATAAATCTTCTACTACAAGGAGATGGCCGAGCCGAGCCGAGTTGTTTCCGAGCGTTGTCCGTTGCCCGGCCGTCACTGGGTTGCCGCTCGGTATAGCGTGAGTGTGTCCATACATAATATAATATGTAATATTAGTTGACCCGTTGACCGTGCTACGGCCGACACTCGGCTCGGACCTGGCACGGTCTAGCGTGAGTCATCCTTATGGAGTGTAGAGTGGAAGGAGAACCATCTTATAAGGTGCGAAAGTTGAAAAAGTGTCCCACTATATACTGAAAATAGAGGTTCCAAAACCTACCACAACAGCGCTGGCGTCTGAAAAACTACGATATGAACATAGCTGTTGTAGTGAAGTCAGCTGAATTCAAATATTTGAAAAATTTTATGACTAGAGTAGTTAGTAAAATGCCAGTATACAAAACCTCAACTATTTACGTAGTACAAAACCAAGTGGATTAGTCGGTTCTTGTTTATTTCTCCATCTTATTCTAATTAATTTTGGCGCCTTTTTTTTTAATTTATCCTATGCTACTGCAGCGCCACCCTTATTGGACGCGTTTTTAGGGACACTTTTCATATAAGGAGATGGTCCTCCTTCTACTCTACACTCCATAGTCATCCTTTAAGCATCATTTTTTTTAATAACTACTACTGACTATATTAATAATAAATAAAATAGTCAGTCAACCATTCCGTAGAACAACGCCCGTCAGTCAGTGAATAAGAAATGAAATATTGTATGAAATAAATAAATATATGAGTTAAAAATGTTTAAAAATAAATCAATAAGTTCTTACCTGTGTATATACCTGCGTTCGTTAAGTACACTGTTGTATTCGAACGAATTTTATTTCTGGGATTTTTGGGCATAACTGCGACACGGAAGTGCCTTATTAAAAAAATGTCGTACTTCAAATGATTATGATAATGTTATTTTTAGTGACCGACCGAAGGTTCGGTTTCGGTTTCGGCAAGTTTCGGCAAAAAAATCTAGTTTCGGTAATAGTTTCGATTTCGGCAAAAAATCTGCCGAACCTTAGGCGGCGCCGAAACTCAAGTGTTCGTGGATTATCATGCGTCGTTCGGAGTTCGTGACTCGTGTATTGTACAGAGTACACGAGTCACGTCACGTCATACACAGAAACAAACTTTTTTAAACATAGATTGTAAATAAGACTTATTGAAAATCACTCTTTTGTTTAATTACCACTGGTTCGAAAAAAACCTCTGTCCTTGGAAGAACCAGCAAGAAACCCAGCGGGACTTTTTTTTAATAATAGCTTACAATCAGAGGCGTAGCGTAGACTAATATAAACGTGGGCGAAGTTGCATTAACGCGGCCCCTTTTCTTTCGTTCCAAGGATCTACCCAATAGATCTATCCTACCAAACATGCTTTGAAAGGACATACGAGGGCGACACCGAAAGTTTTTAAAATTGGCCACTAGTAAACGATATAATAAAAAATAAGATGGAACTCTTTGGCAATATTATTGTGTATGTATTTTATTAATTTGTCATTTGTATACGATTTGGCGGCAAATTGAAAATTATCTTTGTCACGTAAACAACGCGAGAAAATTTTCGTACAATGATTTTTTATAACTTTCGATGTCATTTAAGAGCCCAGTCTTTCAGAGCAAAACAGAAAAATCGCGTTCTGGTGACACATCTACACCCTCCCTGCCCCGCCACTTCATGTGCCGCCACCGCAGTTATCTTTCTGGCCGTAGCGTGGAAAGTTGCTCTACTAAGATTTTCCAGTATCAATTTATCTAATATACAGGATTATTGATAATTAGCTAACAAATTTTCACATACAGATTTTCTACCTCGTATCTATTTTTGTTCCATGCTTTTATTACAAAATTAGTTACACAAAAAAAAATATTTTAAGTTTGTATAATTTTTGTTGTTTTGTTGAAAAGGTTTCTAAAAGATAATCATCTAGAACCTGTATAACATGTACTCGTATTATTGATTATTCAAATGAATCTGGCAAGTGCTAGAATGAGTCGTGCACTGAGGGTTTCGTAATAAGTCGATGACACTATCGAAAATCCGTCAAGTACGTCAAGTAGTTTTAAATACTAAAATAGATTTAAAAAAACTCAAAATAATTTCTATATAAGTACAAACAGTCCACTATCACACATATTTATAGTCTCTCATTAAAGTATAATGTAACTTTGTATAGCATTTACCTATATGCATAAATTACTATTCTTGTACAGCAGCATCGACGGACGACTTAGCGCTTTTTTTGCATACCTTAAGCGAAAGCGCAAGGTAATGTTCTACTATCGCCTAAAAATTAAAATTCGACATTTTATCGAATAAAATCGTATCTAGCAATCATATTATACATATAAATGATATAAAAAGCACATTGTTAGAAAGATAAATGATTGTTGAACTTATTAATAATTTTTTTAAATCGATTAATTGCTATTTTTAAATAAAAAAAAGGGTTTTAGTGGCTTATGGTGTAGATTTATCAAGTCCCTGTGGCTTGTAAACACTATAACTTTTGAAAATATCAATTGTTTAACTCAATCTATTTTTTAATCTCTTCATCTATCATGTGGGAAGCCACTGAATGTAAATGGCAGTGTAATTTTGTTTTGTTTAGCTATAATTAATTTTTTTCGGCTCCAAAATGGCGAAATTTTCGTTGATTTGGTTACCTCGTATATAAATTGTTTCTGTAAATGGGGATCCACAGCCACAGAGTAGTTTAGTTCACAGAGTACCTTTGTATTAAGTTTAGTTCGGCTTCAGTCGCCGTCGTGAGCACAGAACATATAATTATACCCCTTTAAGGGTATATATGTTCTGTGGTCGTGAGTGGACATTGTTTCGGTTGTTTTCAGCGGCTCAAAAAGATCGCTGTACAAATACACAATATTCGAATCAACAAATTTCTTAAATACTTGATTATAATAATAATAAGAGATTTTTTTAATACAATATTTAAAAGCACAGAATAAATAATAGTAGTACGTACTAAAAGTAAGTAGTATAATTTTTGTGTCATGGGTGACATTTTCATGCTTTTCGAGGGTGTCGAAACCGATAGGGTTGTCGAAATGTAAATCCAAGATGGCGGCCGCAATAGGTATCAATTTTTTCATCTTGGGTGTCATTTTCATGGATTTCGAGGGTGTAGAAACCGATAGTGCTGTCGAAATGTAAATCCAAGATGGCGGCTGCAATAGGTACCAATTTTTTCATCTCGGGTGTCATTTTCATGGTTTTCGAGGGTGTTGAAGCCGATAGTGCTGTCGAAATGTAAATCCAAGATGGCGGCTGAAGTTGGTACCAATTTTTTCATCTCGGGTGTCATTTTCATGGTTTTCGAGGGTGTTGAAGCCGATAGTGCTGTCGAAATGTAAATCCAAGATGGCGGCTGCAATAGATATAAATTTTTTCATCATTGGTGTCATTTCCATGGTTTTCGGGGGTGCTGATGCAGATAGTGCTGTCGAAATGTAAATCCAAGGTGGCGGCTATAATAGATATCAAGTTTTTCATCTTGGGTGTCATTTCCATGGTTTTCGAGGGTGATGAATCCGATAGTGCTGTCGAAATGTAAATCCAAGATGGCGGCTGAAGTTGGTACCAATTTTTTCATCTCGGGTGTCATTTTCATGGTTTTCAAGAGTGTTGAAGCCGATAGTGCTGTCGAAATGTAAATCCAAGATGGCGGCTGCAATAGGTATCAATTTTTTCATCATGGGGTCATTTTCATGGTTTTCGAGGGTGTTGAAGCCGATACTGCTGTCGAAATGTAAATCCAAGATGGCGGCTGAATTAGGTACCAATTTATTCATCATGGGTGTCATTTTCATGGTTTTCGAGGGTGTTTAGGCAGATAGTGCTGTCAAAATGTAAATCCAAGATGGCGGCTGCAAAATATATCAATTTTTTCATCTTGGGTGTCATTTTCATGGTTTTCGAGGGTGTTGAAACCGATAGTGCTGTCGAAATGTAAATCCAAGATGGCGGCTGCATTAGGTACCAATTTTTTCATCTCGGGTGTCATTTTCATGGTTTTCGAGGGTGTTGAAGCCGATAGTGCTGTCGAAATGTAAATCCAAGATGGCGGCTGCAATAGATATAATTTTTTTTTTATCATTGGTGTCATTTTCATGGTTTTCGGGGGTGCTGATGCCGATAGTGCTGTCGAAATGTAAATCCAAGGTGGCGGCTGCAATAGATATCAAGTTTTTCATCTTGGGTGTCATTTTCATGGTTTTCGAGGGTGTTGAATCCGATAGTGCTGTCGAAATGTAAATCCAAGATGGCGGCTGAAGTTGGTACCAATTTTTTCATCTCGGGTGTCATTTTCATGGTTTTCAAGAGTGTTGAAGCCGATAGTGCTGTCGAAATGTAAATCCAAGATGGCGGCTGCAAAATATATCAATTTTTTCATCTTGGGTGTCATTTTCATGGATTTCGAGGGTGTTGAAACCGATAGTGCTGTCGAAATGTAAATCCAAGATGGCGGCTGCAATAGGTACCAATTTTTTCATCTCGGGTGTCATTTTCATGGTTTTCGAGGGTGTTGAAACCGATAGTGCTGTCGAAATGTAAATCCAAGATGGCGGCTGCAATCGGTACCAATTTTTTCATCTCGGGTGTCATTTTCATGGTTTTCGAGTGTGTTGAAGCCGATAGTGCTGTCGAAATGTAAATCCAAGATGGCGGCTGCAATAGATATAAATTTTTTCATCATTGGTGTCATTTCCATGGTTTTCGAGGGTGTTGAAGCAGATAGTGCTGTCAAAATGTAAATCCAAGATGGCGGCTGCAAAATATATCAATTTTTTCATCTTGGGTGTCATTTTCATGGTTTTCGAGGGTGTTGAAACCGATAGTGCTGTCGAAATGTAAATCTAAGATGGCGGCTGCAATAGGTACCAATTTTTTCATCTCGGGTGTCATTTTCATGGTTTTCGAGGGTGTTGAAGCCGATAGTGCTGTCGAAATGTAAATCCAAGATGGCGGCTGCAATAGATATAAATTTTTTCATCATTGGTGTCATTTCCATGGTTTTCGGAGGTGCTGATGCCGATAGTGCTGTCGAAATGTAAATCCAAGGTGGCGGCTGCAATGGATATCAAGTTTTTCATCTTGGGTGTCATTTTCATGGTTTTCGAGGGTGTTGAATCCGATAGTGCTGTCGAAATGTAAATCCAAGATGGCGGCTGAAGTTGGTACCAATTTTTTCATCTCGGGTGTCATTTTCATGGTTTTCAAGAGTGTTGAAGCCGATAGTGCTGTCGAAATGTAAATCCAAGATGGCGGCTGCAATAGGTATCAATTTTTTCATCATGGGTGTCATTTTCATGGTTTTCGAGGGTGTTGAAGCCGATAGTGCTGTCGAAATGTATTTAAACTACTTTAATAATTCCGTATAATCATGTTATACGTATTTTTTTAATGCGCTTAAGGTATGCCCAATTGGATTTACCAATATATTTATTTATCGTTTTCTTTTAGTATATTAGTAGTATTTAAGCAGGCTAACCAGATGAGAAAACTATATAGATACCCCACATAATATATACATATTATATATCAGTACGAGAACAGTAAGCCTGATGGGATGGTGATGCCTATAGACATCTACATCTATTCTTGATTAACAATTAAATTGCAGATATATGCGTTGTCACCACTGAGGAATAAGATAACAAGCCTCGTATCCAATGACTATACAAAACACGGTAGCATGAAGCTGCTGTTTTACGCTGGTATCCTGTGAAAGCGTGATCTTTTCCCGGTTGAGTCGAACAATTCGTGTTTCAACCATAATATAGGTGTACTGTAGCTATACCACGTGTAATACGCATAGTAGTAAACGCAAAAATATTATTTATTATTTTCATAAAGTTTAAGTTACAGCCTGTATACGTCCCACTGCTGAGCACAGGCCTCCTCTCATTTTTGAGAGGGTATAGCGCCAGGAAATGTCCGCCGCTCTGCCCCTATGCATGTTGGCGAACTTCACATGTCTTCAAAATATATTTTTCTTATTTCTCAGACATGCAGATTTCATCACGATGTTTTTCTTCACCGCTGAGCGCGTGGTAAATCAGTTATTTTAGTTTGAATCAATTATCCTCATGGGTATCAAAAAGAAAGAATGGCTGTTGGATGATATATTGCCTAAAATGTATGTTTTTATGTATAAAGTAATTATCATCATTTACACACATCACACATCATTACAGCCTACTTAAATCCCTTATTGAACATAAGTTAAAGATTACCTATAGACGTGTCAATCGTTAATGATTCGTTATTTAATTTATTCTCAATGGCTTCAATGATGTATGGAGGGTCTTTGATTGGCATCGAGCGTTCCATGCGAGAATCAATTAGCTCAGGAAGCAGACAATTCAAGTAAAATTTAGACAATGGGCTCACCATTTTGTCCTGCCAGAACGCAGGGTCTCTCTTAACATATTCTATTTTCATAGAATGCTCCTCTCCAGTCCATATGGCAAATAAGCACATATCCATCTCCGTAATGTTTAACTGGCCCTGAATTTGAAAATAATAATCGTGGTTTTTGTCAACCGAAAAAGTGTTATTTTTTGCATTGTATTTCCAAAATTTTATTTTCTTCGCTTTAACAGCTTCGTCAGATTGCATATTTTTTGCGGAAAATGGACATTTTATTTCTATTAGTCCCGTTTTTCCCTCTTTATTTTTATAAATACCATCGGGACTCGCCCCTAAAAATTGTAGTGTTTTATGTACAGATAGACCGCAGCGAGTAATTGTAATACTTTCCTGCCGAGATAACTGAGCCAATGCTGTTTGTTCATTAGCTTTGCCATATTTTATCGATGGAACATTAGATATGATTTGCGGTTTCACAATAGATCTCACTAACGGAGCGCAGCTGATGTTTTCTTTCCGTTTACATATCTTACCAAATATAGACGCGGTTAATCGATTTTTTCTGTTTTCTAACCATTCTTGACTAGAACTTTGATCTATCGTATGTATCTGTAGATCGTCTCTTTGTTGGTCTGAAAGTTCCATTTGCTTAAGAAATTCACTTTTTGACATCTGAAAATCTTCCTCAGTCATATCTGGTCTTTGTGCTTTTTGTCCATAATCTGGATCATCCATGTTTCTACGAAATCTTTTTCTAAAAGATCTTTTGTACACTTTTCTTTTCAGTTTTTGTGTCTCATATGAATTCGTATATTTACCAGTGGGTTTGCCAAATATGCGCTTATAGATTGCATATATTGGTCTTTTCGTGTTAAAAGAAATTGCTGCAGCCACACACCTTTCTTGGTAT
Source organism: Parnassius glacialis (assembly GCA_033319125.1). Lineage (NCBI taxonomy): Eukaryota > Metazoa > Arthropoda > Insecta > Lepidoptera > Papilionidae > Parnassius > Parnassius glacialis. Next base: position 22,822,438 of record JAVANC010000025.1, on the reverse strand, counting down.
GAATTTCTTTGTGTGTAATTAATTCGTTTGCCTCCCACATATTTAGCTATCACCGAATTGAATGTTTCAGCGGGATTGCTATCTACGTCAAAAACGAGACTTTTAGCATTTGAAGCTAAGAATGAGACAATTTGACTCATTTTTCTCCACAAAACTGTGTTCGCTAAGTCAAGTGCCGTATTACGATCATCTTTGTCAGTCGCGGGGCATATAGCATCATCGCAGTTAAAGTGACTACCAAAAGAATGGTATAATGCATTCAAAATATCTGATCGAAGTTTGATCATTTTCTGATTGTCAGATACTTCTTCGCGTTTCCGTAGCTTAATAGCCCGCACCGTATATCTGCGTAATTTCATAATTTTGAAGTCCGTTAAAAGTTTTCTTGATTGAATAGGTATATGTGTATCCTTAGTAAGTGCTCTCAACTTGTTACACAGATTTCTTAGAAGATGGTTTCTACACTCGATCTTCTGAACCTTGCAGTTTTTATAGGGATTGCTATCTAATATTTTTTATAAGTACTTGAATCACCATCTGATATTAATCTAGCATAAATTAATCCATGAGTTTCAAGTGAGGATTTAAACCCTTCAACGAGTGTTGTTGACTCCATACTGGAAGAACTGCCAGAAAAGTTCTTGTAGCATATGTGGTTTGCTGGTTCAGTTTTTTTGTTTTCAGCTTTTGCGCATACAATGCAGTATTTATTCTTCACGCCAAGGTACAGTATTTTACCAGTATATGCATCGATTATTGCTGCTGCTCCCGATGATGCTGAATAATTATTACGGAATGATCTTTTTGACCAACATCCGTCAGCTATCACGTCAATCATTGGTGTGCCTTCACTGTCTACATGTCCAATTTTTTTTGCATGTTCAGCCTCCTCAACGCCAGCCTTAGTCATTTCTCCCACTGCCGTTATATTGAACCATTCATAAACTTTTTTGCTTGTTTGGGCGTATAAATTTTTTGACATACCAGGTATATCGGTATTACCTGATAATTCATTCAAATTGCTTAACCCACAGCCAATACTAATAGTACCTGCAACAACACCGTGATTTACATCACAAGTATTAGATGGATCTTCAGTTCATATGTCGAACTCTGAATTACAGAGTTCACACATAAAACGTAATTTTGATACAAAAACTTTTCGTCGCTCACCGATACATTTCAGATTTGTATATCTGCATCCAAAAGATTTAGCATTATGATCAGCAATCTTCCCTAAAATTTCTAAAAAATATCTGATCGATACGATTCTTCGTCCATTTAGGCAAAAAAGTTCGGCATCCTTGGTCATTTCTGTATAATTTTCAATTTGTAGCTGGTGGTTTTGACTAACATTTATAAGCTCCTGACGTTTTCTTACTGAAATTCGGCGAAAGGGAGAAGCCTCCTCAAACTTTCGTTTCCGTCTTTCCTTTTTATTCGTCATATCTTGACTGTCAGGCTTTGTTACACACTCTATATTTGTTAAAGTCGTTCGTAAAAGTCTACTTTCGTCATGTCCTGGTAAACGGTGTTCGTCCATTTCAATGTTGCTAACATCTGACAATGGTTGGCGAGAACCAGCAGCGGACCTGGGTACAAATATGCAACTCATTTATTAACAATTCTTAAAAGTACCTACCTAATTATATACCTAATATTTAACCAAGTGCTCACACATGCACGTTGTTAACTATTGTACGGTTACTAAGGAATATTGCCCGCAATTATTGTTTATAAAGTCAATATTTTATAGGTCGATCGAAATAATTATTAATTTTGAAATAAAGTAGTTTAAATTATTATTTTTTAATATTTGTCTAATTAAACACCTGCCCTCGAGAAAAAAATAATTATAGCATAAATATTTTCAGCTATTGCTATGAAACAAATAGTTTTTTATGAGGTGAAAACAGCGAAATTTGACGAAATTGAGACCTCTTATTTAAGACAATGAAAGATATTTAGAAAAAAAGAAACAGCGCATTTTGGAGATGAAGATGTTTAACTATTAACGCGCTGAATAGATTTCGCCTTTTTATTATTGATTACCTTATAATGGTACACGAACAAAGCTCGAAATTGCGTTGCGTGCGAGAGAGCTCTATTTACCGTTTGATTTATCTAACATAGACCACATAGATGAACCAAAAAAAAATATGTAGCCATTACTTATAATCTGGGTATTTATGTGTTATAAAAATATTTTACTCTGAAACAATAATTTGCTGTAAAAAAAGAAATCAAAATGGCGCTAATGATTCGATGTGAGTCAACCTTACAAGACTGTAGCCTTAAGTCAACAGGAAATTTATGACAGACTTCGATTGGCCTTTCATGATGAAGCCCCATCTCGTGCCACTATTTACAACTGGTTTAATGAGTTTAAACGTGGTCGCACTAATCTCACCGATGATCTGCGCGAGGGACGGCCTTCTACGGCGACAACTGAAGATAACATCAGTGTTGTGCGACATATGATAGAGACTGACAAAATAGTGACTTATCAGCAGATTCGGACAAGCTTAGGCATCGGTATGAGTCAAGTGCACAAAATCCTCCATGAACATTTAGCGGTCAGGAAGCTTTGTGCCCGGTGGATACCTCATAATTTGACAGAGGCCCAAAAACTCCGTCGTGTTGATTGGTGTCGTGAAATGGTTCAAAGATTTAACGGAGGCGACTCAAATGCTGTGTTCGACAAACTTACAGGTGACGAAAGCTGGATTAATTATTATGATCCTGAAACTAAGAGACAGTCTGCTGTCTGGGTGTTTCCTTACGAAGAGTTGCCAACTAAAGTGAAGAGAGGTCAAAGCGTGGGAAAAAAGATGGTGGCCTCGTTCTTCGGAAGGACAGGTCATTACGCAACAATTGTTTTAAAGGATCGAAAAATAGTTACTGCAGAATGGTACGCTAACAATTGTTTGCCACTTGTCTTGGAAAAAATTCGGGAGAAAAGACCTCGCAGTAGGATCCTCCTTTACCACGATAACGCCTTGACGCACACCGCCAAGTAAATAATCAACTACATGGCGACTTCAGACGTAGAATTACTGGGTCATTCGCCCTATAGTACTGACCTCGCACCTTGCGATTTTTATAAATTTCCGAAAATAAAAGAAAAACTTTGAGAAAACGTTTTATGGACATCGAGGAAGCAGTGGCTGCGTTTCAAAATGCCGTCAAAGAGACCTCTAAGGACGAGTGGGCAAAATGCTTTTCTCAGTGGTTCCATCAACGGATGCAGCAATGTATTGATGTAAATGGACACTATTTTGAAAAGATTGAATAAAACTAATAACTTGCTAGTTTGTACAGTTTTTGATTTTCTAAGAACTTTCAGTGTCGCCCTCGTACCTACTCATATCTATTAATTTAATGTAACAATCGCGGTGTTTGAAGGTAGTCACAACGGCCTCGCAGTCACATTTAAGAGGGGCTTCTTGCGAGGCCCCAAACAATCACACTAAGTTTGTGACTTTCTTTTTCGAGCGTAAAAGTGATCAAATTAATAGGGTATTACACCCATTTTCAAAAAGTGTTTTAAATGAATCCCAGAGTTATAATGAACCAATATAATTTTTATATAAATTTGTCGGAAATTACAACACGAGATCCCGATTTTGACCTCGGGAATACATCAGGATAGTGTTAATTGTTAAAAATAATAAAAGTGTGAGAGCGGATGTTCAACTTGCTCTCTTGCTTACGCAAATGATCATTATCGGTAATAAGACAACGTAACGCACCATACATTCAGTATAGTGAAATTACAGTTCGACCACACCGTAACACGTTTCCGCCACAATCACACACCAGTGTAACGTGAGGTACGTAATTACATGATAACACCAAAATATGTAAACCAACAGCAACACTACTTATCTCAATGTAACGCAGGACAGCATCTCAGCAACACCAATCCTCCTTGACTGCACTAGAAGAATTACAACAACGAACAGAACCACGACACTATCTTAGCACTAGTAGAGTGACCACACTCGTTGAATGACTTGAGCGGAAATCCCCCTCGCACGGCACCTACAGTGAACTTTATACTGCACAAACAAGCGGGGGTTTCTCGATATACCCTCCCTCTTTCTTTTTGCACTAGCCCTCGGTGTTGCGTCAGAGTGAGTGACAACCGATTACTTCGACAGATGGCGTTTTGCATATCCGGTTGACATTCACTCTTAAATAATCTTCGGAATAATTAGACGCGCCGTCAAATTTTTTAAAACCGAATAGTGACATAAAAATTACTTTTAATCTATCGTTTTAAATTTTAGCATGAAAACTGTAGCCGCCATACTGTTCAAGTCATGACGTCACTGTCCTAGAATTTTGACAATTATGCAAAAGAATAAGATACTTTTGAATGTTTAATAATGAGTTATCATCTACATCATTGTTGTGTTGTACCTGATTGCAAAAAGACGAGTATAAGAACGCCGGGGAAGTTATGGATTAAAGTGCCAACTGATTTAAATATGACAAATACTTGGTTAAAACTGGCAAGAAGAGACCCGAAGGCATTGTCTACAAAATCTAAACTATACTTCTGTGAAGATCACTCTGATGTAAATATGACTTATATTTAATTATCGATTAAACAAAACAAAACATCATGACATGATAGGTACCTATTGCAAGTCAAATTTTGTAATAGATTAGCTTCATCACTCGTCTGACCCGCCCTTTGTGGGCCATTTTGCAATGCACAAACAACAAAACACTGCACTGCACTTGCATGTAGCCCTTGCAAGTACAGTGCAGTGTTTTACTTAATTCTTGTTTTCTTCTATTATATGGGAATAAAGACATGGTTTGTACTCAGACCAAATAAAAAAGTGACTTTTTATTTCGTCTGAGGGTTTGTACAAAAAAATATAACAAAAAGTTTTTCTCACCTAAGCTTATATTATAATATCTATAACATTAGTGCTAAAAGCGAAGTAATAAACTCGCTTTTACGAATCCGTCTTCCATGATGCCTTTTCAATAAAATTTGGAATGAAAGTCAACAATCGTAATGATAACTTGAAAAATTTCGAAATTAACTAGTTAGTACACAGCACATACCCTATTTCTTTGACCTAGTGACGTCACGACGCTATCTAATATGGCGGACATCGTTTTGCAGATTTGAGGCACAGGTAAAAAAAATTATTCTTTAAATTGAAATATAAAATTTATAATGCATTTTTATAAATAGAAATCAATATTTCTCGTTTACTTTTTACAAAATCTTGTCGTGAAGCGACAACTAAAAAGAAGATAAAACATAGAACCTAACCTAAGAACAACAAAACAACAAAAGTAGAACAAGAAAATAATATATTTAAATTTTTTAAAAGGTATTTACAATTTTATAAAAAAATGAAATATGATGATGATGATGGATGAAGTGAGATTACAATTAGATTAAAAAAATAAAGATAGGAGAATAGGAGAATATAGTGTTGTAGAGGAGCCTAAAGGTCGAAGTGACACACGCTGCGCTTGGAGTAGTAGTAGGCACACGCGGAGCTTGAAGTTTCCTGGCGGCGACGGCACGCAGCGTCTGGTCTGGGCACACTCAGCGTTCGGAGCCGGCGCACGTAGCGCCTGGAGCAGGTGCGCTCAGCGCCTGGAGCAAGCAGTCGTAGCGCCCAAAGGTAGCGCGGGCAGTAGGTGCACTCAGCGCCTGGAGCAAGCAGTCGTAGCGCCCAAAGGTAGCACGGGCAGTAGGTGCACTCAGCGCCTGGAGCAAGCAGTCGTAGCGCCCGGAGTAGTGTGGCCCCGCGCTTGAAGTAGACTACGCCGACGACTTCAAAATGTAGATGGAGGCTTGCAGGATCCCGGGGCAAGGCGGCCCCGGGATAAGGCCTTTAGTAGATGCTTCACGTTTGAAAACTGAAGCGAGACTCCCTGTATTCTCCGATTGTTCGGCTTTTATACCTTTTTAGAGAGAACGAGAAATTATTTAAATTAAAAGGAAATTTATTGTAAATGACCTAGAGCAAAAGAGTATTTATGTGAAAATATCGAACTAAGAACATCAAACCAGTGACGAATTTGAATAAAAGTTACCATAACAACCATATAAATAATGGTTGTCAAAAATATAAATTTTTGGTTTTAGGTATATAATTGAGAAGCAGTTACATTTAAGTAAGAAATGAGATATTATTCATATAGGAAAAACTATAGCGCGGCAGCGCGCACAAAACCTGAAATTGCAGAGTTCCGGATAACTCAATAAAAGATAGAAAAAGGTAAGACTCCATTGACAGCGATTTAAACGGTGCTGATAGCGTGAAAATACGAAGTGAAAATGATTTGTTATTGTGTAAAAACGTTACAGGATCCTATGGAAATAAAGGTGATGCAAAATATAAATGCAGAAAATCAAAAACAGAATGGAAAAATAGTGTAAAATGATATGTAAGTAGCATAACACTACAATCTATCATAAATATATATTCTTTGACTTATTTTTACATGGTGTAAAATACCCTATTTCTGTGGTAAAGTCTGGGGGCATCGCATTTTAGGGGGCCTCGCGAGGCCTCTTAAAGTGCGAAGCCGTGGGCGAGGGCCCACATCGCCCATGCCTAGCTACACCACATTTTGTGTTGTTAATTGTGTTATATACTTACAATCATGTATATAACACAATTAACAATACAAAACAAATTAGAAATAGTGATCACCTTATTCCCAGGGGTTATTATCATCCATAAATTTCTTAATATTATAATAACCCTTTCTATGAAAACTTAAGTTTATTAAAGTTTTTGAACTTTGAACAGGTTTTGTATATTTTCTGCGATTTTGTTAAGTTGTGTGTACATTATGTGTAAGTGTGTGAGTGTGATATATTAAATGCTCTCGTTGAATAATATTAACAAGATTGTGAACACAATAAAATATGTTCTCACTTATGGAGGACCTTTTTATGGGTGAAAGTGTTGATGTTTCTACAAAATTGACTTAAAAAAGTATTTCTTAACGTTAAATTGTCGATTTTTACTTTAGAATGAATAAATATATTGCTACATAACTATTACAATAACTGTTTTTCATTAAATATGTCTAGAAAATATACCATATTTTAGTATACAATAAAAAAATTAACATGTCTATATAAGTTTCAGTTTCGGTCGAAACTGCCACCCAGAACAAAGGTTCGTTTTCGGTTTCAGTTTCGATTGAAAATCATGTTTCGATTGGACACTAGTTAATTTATTTTAAATAAATTAACCGCGTGTAACATCTATAGAAAGCGAAAAAAATTCATTTCTTATTCACTGACTGACGGACGTTGTTCTACGGAATGGTTGACTGACCATTTTATTTATTAATAATAAATATAGTCAGTAGTCGTAACTAAAAATATTCACGCTTAATAAACTAATTGCACCCTTATAAACCTCGCTACGTACATTAAAGCTGACTGACCAGCTGTGTCCCCGTAGGATGTTGACTGACTATCATAATTTTGATTTACATATAAAAAAACAAAAATTGATAAAGTTCAACCTTAAGAAATTGATTTTATTATGTCGGTGGTCACGACATGTTTGACCGCACACCTGAGATACTTGTTCTAATATCCGCTTGGCTGACCGTACCTTTTTATTGTAAATTATGATTATAATCACCTAATAAAAAACCAGGCTTAATAAATTCAGAGACTTTTTTGGCTCTGCCTCTCCGTCTACGGGAATAACCAAAACCGTGTAGTTGCAGTGTAAGAATATCAACTACCCCACATAGTCTCGTGGGTGTTTATGAGAGGCGACAGAGGGAAATAGAAACAGGAAACGTACAGCAGCATCTGCCTGATACACGTAACAACTCAAAATTATAAAAAAACTGCGGTTGATAATACCTCCGCCAAGCGTGGCACTATGTCTAAATCTTCCCTATGACACACTCTATAGAGGGACCTATGTTCAGTAGTGGACTTTAATAGGCTGTAAATAATTAAATGGATGAACTCATTTTTTTATTCAGCTGCCTATGGTAACAGAAATTTATGTCCAAAACCACCAACAGCACCGACAAAATAACAGCCTGTGGCGATGTGGCTACACTGCTACAACATTATGCTAAGTCGGACACCTTTTCGGTGCTACAACCCAATTTACACTGTATTCGTGTATATTATACACAAATACAGTGTATTTTACTGTTACATTGTTTTTATTTTTAAGTCATTTTAATTTCAATTAATTATACGTTGTGCTGTATGTAACAATGTAAATAACTGTATCTCATAGAAAGAACTAACGAACAATGAGTTGAGTTCTTTAAAAATACTTTTTTTTATAGATATCAGTAAAACTCACAAATATATAAATAGAGGTAAAACTGAACGTTAAAAGTTAAAGTTAACGTTAAAAGTTAAAGTTTAAAGCCTATATACGTCCCACGGCTCGGCACAGGCCTCCCCACATTTCTGAGAGGGTTTTAGGGCAAGGAAATGTCCGCCACGCTGCCTCAATGCGTGTTGGCGAATTTCACAAATCTTCGAATTTTTTCTCTTATTTCTCAGACATGCAGGTTTCCTCACGATGTTTTCCTTCACCGCCGAGCACGTGATAAATCAGCACTTAAAATTGCAACTAACAATTTTATTGGTGCCGGCGGAAATCGAACCCGGGTTGCTCGTGTTCTGTGAAATTTACAGCGAGCGCTAACCTTCTGAGCTACCACGGCTCTAAACTGAAGTTATTATGTTTAATTATTGCCTTCTCTGACCATAGTCAAATATGGCATAAGTCACGATAAGTGTTGAGTTGAGTGTAGTGGTGATCATAGACCAACACGGTCTGCCGGTGGCCCGTGTTGCTGGACCTAAGGTGGTCATAGACGTTTGTTTCCTTTCCTTTCCTTTTATATTAATTTTAGTGAAAATAATGAAAATTTAGTTTGATTTAACTCTTTTAAAATTAATTAATATCTATTTCTAAATCTTTATACTTTGCTTGATAATATTCTTAGTGTGAGGATTGAAATCGCATCATCTTTTGTATGATTTTAAGTACAGAGTGTCCTCTACCTTCCATAGACTTAAGCACAAACCATAAACTAATAAGATGTAGGTAGATAATAGGGCAAGGTCACAAACTAGTAAGTCTCTAGCATATACAGTCATTTATGCAAATAAGAATGGGCAAGGTTGACTTATTATCTTGGATGTTTTTCCTTTTAACCATCTCTTGATTTATCTCAGTATCAAGTAGTGATAATGATTCTTTATAGTACACTACTTCACAATATGTTGATGTATCACATTGCGTAGTTTTTGAAAGATTTTGATGGCAACTTGAGCCAGCAGACAGTTGGCAATAGTATTTCAAGGCGACTAGACAGACATCTTTCACCGTTTCTACTAATAGTGCACATACGCAGACATTTAATATACAAAACCGCAGGACTTTATCATTTCAAAATCCACTTCCAACCATTATTTAAATAATAATACAGAAGCAGCAATCCGCCGATGGTCAAGTTTCCGCCAAAAACTCTTTTTGTCGATAAAAGATGATTAAATCGTGTTTTTTTTTTATCAAGAGCTTCCTTTTATGTATTTATATTTTCAGTTAAGTATGTTCTAAACTGTAAATTATAAACTGGTGAGCTATTCAGAGTTTTGGACGGAAATTGACCGCCGGCGGTTGCAGCTCCGGTTTTATCTCTCTATTTCTTTCTATTTTTTGTGATGTCAGTGCTGTTAGCCTATACGGCTCTTACAGCTTCGTCTGACACAGCGCTATTTAAAAAGGGAAAAGCAATAATGGGGATGAGGATGATGTTGGTTTATGATTTGGTATTGTTTCCAATCATCATGTCCCCTCTGTTGAGGTGTTTTGAGCTATCTAACCACTGTCCGAGTGACGGCGTGCGAACCCCCGACTCCGAATGCTTAGCTTGTGTCAGTTGAACCATTTTTATCGTGTGATTAATGGTTTGAAATAGATTTTGATACTAAAAGTGGCGCAATTTTGTGTGTTAAATATCAATGCTTCAATTATGATAAAAATCTGAGGTTTTTATATCCGCTTATGGATCGTGAGATATTATCGTCATCGACTATCCGCTGGGTTAAGCTGTCGCCAAAATCTCCCAAGAACTTCGCAATATGACGCATCAGGAAATTGTGAAGAGTCCTGTAAACAAAATAAAAATCAGACTAGGCTATATGATCCAATACTTTTGCCTGAACAAAAACAACAAGCTGTCATTAGTAGATGTCAAATCGATATATGTATGTCACTGTCAACTTGACAGTGTCAAGTTTTAATAGGTTATGTCATGTCATAGATAAATAAATATTTAGCAAGCTATTTTAGGTTATGTAAATAATAATATTTAGTTTTATGTTATGTTTGAATGAAACATTAACAAAACGTAATAAAAAAACCATGAAGGCTCTCATACAGCGTGTTATGAATGCCAAAGTAACCGGTACGATATCTAAAAGTTTATATATTTTTTTATTATCAAAATAAAGTTCCACCTTAGGTTATTTTATATTCTATACACATATTTTATTACTTTTATAATATGAAATAAAGATCTGTTTCAAAATTAAACACAAAAAATATTTTTTAGTTAATGGTGAATTAATCAGCAGCATAGAGCAAGGGGCTTGTATATTAATAGGTATTAACAACAATGACACCATAAAAGATATGGAGTACATGTAAGTATGAAGTTTGATGATTTTAATATCATGTTCACTTTATAAAGAAAAGAGAAGACAAAACAAAAAAATAGTAGAAATAGATCCAACAGTGCCATTAATATTAATATAAATCATCATTAGATGGACATAGGCCTTTCCACGAATGCACCAAATGTAGTATAAGTATATATCATTAATTTATTCACCAATTGGTAAACACAACAATACTTGAAAAATGTACCTATACTCGAGTCTGATGGGTAGACAAGTTGACTTACATAGCAACTAATCATACATACACTTAATGTGAGCAACTCCCATCACTAGCCTATAGAATTATGTTTCGACATTTTTTTCCTGGTTTGGACAACAACCAATAGATTATGTCAATGTTAAGTATTTTATGAAAGTCAGTTAGAAATTACTAGCTGTTTTCAGAAAATATTAAACAGATATGAAATCAAATTAAGGTTGAACAAAAGGTGTCTGCACTAAATGTATATATAGTGAATATGAGAGAACATTCATTGGTCACCCTAGAGTCTTGTCTATCAGGTTGCAGGGTGCCATACCTTTTTAAGTAAGTACACCTGGGCAATATGGCATATTTCTTCTTAAAATTAAATTATATAATATTAAAATATTTAGTATTGAGTATTAAATTCCATTATATGAGAAAACACAGCGCTCTATTCCATACTCTTAAGCATTTGTAATGCTACATATATAAAGATCAGAAAAAGGTTGTAGTCTTAAAAATGCTCACAATACAATATATTAGGGAAAAACTAACCAATATTTGTTTTGTACAAATATTATCTCAGTTTGGAATTTGAATCTGGGAATTTATACTTCTCTTCATAGTAGGTGGAATCCCATTCTGCTTAGTAGTCAGGGTAGTTTTTTTTTATAGAATGGTGTTATAGTGATGCAGATGTGTTGTTACCCTTGGAACTAGGGTGCCTAATTTCCAGTAAAAAGGGTCTCCTGTTCTCTACACTCACAATACGAAACATAACAGCATTAAGCTGGTATTCTGTGAAAGCATGGTACTTCCCTGGTTGAGCTGACCCATTTGTGCTACAACCATAATATAGCTGCAGTGTAGCACTACCATGAAAAAATCTTATCACCCTTTTACCTTTTCCTGCCAAATACCAGCAAAAAAAAATACCAGTGCCTGCACTGCTGTGTTTCAGTCTGGATAAAAAAGTGTAATTACAGGCTATGAGGCATTCCATTCTGTCAAGAAGTTGTTTATGGGTGTCCATGGGCAGTATAAGCCACTTACCATAAAGTGAACTGTAAGTTTATTTGTCATTTCAGTTTTATAAAAAAAGTTATATAAAAAATTCACCAATAATTCAGACGATCATCAAAGTAATCAAATAGTAAGTAGCGATCTTGTGATGACTAATATATATCAATATATAGTTATTATTTTAATATCCTATAGTTTATTAAATTGAATAATAGATATACTATACGTGGTAGAGCCATGCTGCAGCTATATTACTGGTATAGTCGTAGCACGAATAGGTCAGCTCGACCGGGGAAGGACCACGCTCTCACAGAATACCAGCGTAAAATAGCAGCTTAACGCTGCTGTGTTTCATATGGTGAGTGTAGAGAACCGGAGACCCCTTTTTACTGGAAACGAGGCATTCCATCTTAGTCCTCACGGGTGACAACGCACCTGCATTTTGATTTGTAATCGAAGATAGATGTAGATGTCTATGGGTCACAGCAACCACTTACCATCAGGTGGACTGTGTGCTCGTTTGTCACCCTTATCCAATAAAAAAAAAATAGATTTATTGATACCATCATATGGTAAAAGTAAAGCTAACTCTTTATAAGGTGACCAACGAGCACACATTCCAGCTGATGGTAAATGAATGCTGCGACCCAAGATTAAATGCCACTTGAACAGGTAAAAGTGTCTCTGGTTCTGTTTACTTACTATATGAAACACAACAGCATTATGCAGCTATTTCATGTTGGTATTCTGTGTAAGAGTGGTCCTTCTCCGGTTGAGCCGACCGATATATACTGCAGCCATAATATCGTCGCTCGGCATTCAGTACCGCGAATGTGAAAATATTGCAAATTTTTATTTTTTGTTGTTTCGATAGTATTCAATCAAATACGCTATTTTGTATTTAAAATATGACCAAAAAAAACTTTCAAAAATAGTTTTAGAAATACTTAAAAAACTCTTTCCTACAAATAGTTAAGCGTACATTATAAATAAATCAGTTTTTTGTCTCTCCTGTAAAGTGACTCAATTACACATTCGCGGTACTGAATGCCGAACGACGATATGCTGCAGCATAGCTTTACCGAGTATGAAACTATGTACCATCTGTGAGTCTAAATGAATATAACTTGAAACCTACTACAAATTTTTATAGTCTGATTACATATATCCATTGAATTAATAATATCTACTACATACTAGAAGAGACGCCCCGAACAAAACCTTAGCGGCAGTGCATTGCAAGTGAAAAGTGGCACAGAGCACTTTTTTATGACACACACTAAGTAAGTTTTTGCCCGCAGGCTCTAAACATGTGTCGCAAATAACCAAGTCTCAGTGTCTCTTCTAGCACGTAATACATATTACTTCAATGCTTATTTATTATGTTTTAGTGTTAGGAAAATACTAAGCATAAGAATATTTGACGATGAAAATAACAAAAGATGGCATAAAAGCATTGTGGATAAAGATTTTGAAATACTGTGTGTCAGTCAATTCACTCTCTACAATACATGGAAGGTTTGCAATTTGTTTTTTTTTTGTATAATATGTAATGTAGAAAGTTAAGTTACAACCTATTATTTTCGACTGCCGAATACAGGTCTCCTCTCATTTCTGAGACGGTTATGGTGCAATTAGCTGCACTGGTGTGTTTGGCGGATTTTACAGGTCCTTGAACTTTTTTTTTTAATTTCTCAGACATGCAGGTTTTCTGAAGGTATTTTATTAGCTCCGGCGGGGATCGAAACCTGGTTGCTCGCGTACTGTGGAATTTAGTGAGCCTTAGTCACTAAACTAGATCTTGCTCTTTATTTTTATTTATATCTAGTAGAACAAAAAATTGATTTTAACAATGTCGAAAAATCGATAAATGTTCTACCATACTGTACAAGTACATTTTTCAGAGATTTTTATTATATTAGTACTTTATGCCAAATTCAGCTCGATAGAACACTTATGGAATCACTTAGGCATCTGTCTATCCGTCTGAAATAGCTGCAATAATTCAAATTTTTGACTTATTGGATTGTTTTGGGTTCAGAAATGAAAATTTATTTTGAAAACATCATGGGATATCAATTGAATGCTTTTTCAATTCTCTGATCTTGATGATGATTGATGATGCTCTTTGATTATCTTTAAAAATAAAAATATTAAAATATTTTTTTCTTCAAACAAATCTCCAAAAGTTCTATACTTCTGACGCATCGCTGCTTGCGAATACGCGCGGGTTCTATAAATGTTTTAAAAACTTTTTGAGCGACATCAAAGCATGGCCAGGTACAGCTAGTTTTCATTTAAATAATTAAAAATAAATTAAATCAAAATTATGAGAATAACGAAATACGGCGGCCAATCTCAACAGAAACTAGCCGCTTGCGCATGACAGAATTATAGTTTTTTTTTATAGAATAAGTGTGAGAAACGAGCACACAGTCCACCTGATGGTAAGTGGCTTCTGTGGCCCATAGACACCTTCATCTATCCTCTTAATAATTCAAATACAGATGCGTCGTCACCCCTGAAGACTAAGATGGAGTGCCTTGTTTTCAGTTAATAAGGCCTCCGGTTTTCTAAACTCATTATACGACACACAGCAACATAGTGTGCAAGTGTACACTATCACCGACCAGAAGTAGAGTATTTATGTACCCACTGAAAATAGGAAGCATTAACCTACAAATTTGTTGCTTACAGGGCAATAAACCCGATTTCCACAGAGCAATGGGAGCTGATCAATCTAAGGAATTCTATGAGAAATTTATACAAATGCTAAAAGATAAATATAAGGCTGAAAAAGTGAAAGGTAAGATAACAAAGGTATTAGCATTTATCTGAATTACTATCCACTACCCTATGTCATCCAATGGGTGCTATAAGTGGCATCTTCCTGATTACCACTCAAAATAATAAAAAAACTGCAGGTACCAATGTGTCTCTACCAAGCGTGGCGTCTATAGCAAATCCCACATAGATTACCTATATATTACTGTGATCTCTTATAAGTGTAAAGTTATCTTAAGTAAATTTTTTACTCAGTCCCATAATGTCTCAATAGACAGACCTCCTAGCTTGGCAACGTGTATTTTGACCAAGGTTGGAAAAAATCATGATTTTTTAAAAAATCGAATAAAGCACGATTTTTAAAAAAAATCATAATTAATTAAGATTTTTTTGATTTTATCATTTAATTTAACTATATTTTTTCGCAAAACGAGACGCGCTCTCAAGGGATTGCGCGAACACAGCGCGGGGATTTCCCTTTTGTCTGACATGTGAATTAGACATGGTGTTTAATGGTTAAATTTATTTATTTGTTA
This sequence comes from Parnassius glacialis, assembly GCA_033319125.1. NCBI lineage: Eukaryota > Metazoa > Arthropoda > Insecta > Lepidoptera > Papilionidae > Parnassius > Parnassius glacialis. The sequence continues at coordinate 22,807,176 of JAVANC010000025.1, read as the reverse complement.
AAAGTTAATTTTTTTAACAGATATAATATTAAGAGTTAATAATATTACTTACTTTTGTATTGAATTTTTATTTTTAATCAGTTGATGTTAATTTTATTGTTTAAATTTTACGCGTGAAATTTTAATTCAAAAAACATTTCTTCTTACTTTAATAGGAACAGGACTCTCTAGCATTAAAAAGTCTTATTAAGAGCTAAGCGTATTTACATACATACATACATATAATCAAGCCTCTTTCCCGTAGGGGTAGGCAGAGACCACTTCTTTCCACTTGCTACGATCCTTACATACTTGTTTCGCTTCGTCCACTTTCATTATTCCCTTCATACATGCTCTACGGTTTAGGGTACTCTTGACCTGGCCTTTTTTCAAGACGTCCCTGATTTGGTCTAGAAATGTCCGCCTAGGTCTACCCCTTCCAACACTTTCAAGTTTATTAATTCAATATTTACTCTATATTATAATTTACAATAAAATGTTGATTGTTATTAAATGCTGATGATTATTAGGTATTTGCACTTAATATAGAAATTTTATATTTACTGCTTTTCAAATGATTTTACTATTTCAATTGATTCTTTTATTAAGTAGACATGATTATTAGTTATATTTTATTAATGTTCAGAAACATTATTTGTACCATAAAGTATTTTTACAATAATTACATATTGCAATATTTTGCCTCCGGCACATTTTTCAAAATGGTCTCACAGCTGTGTTACGTCTCGGCATTATAAAAGTGAAAATTAAACTCTTAACAAAAATGTTATAATTGTACACACTAAATAATAAAAAACCAAATAAAAAATCTTAATTGACTTCCCTACTATTTTTTTTCCAACTTTTTATATAATTCCCTTGTAATATTTTGATGAAAATGTAAACTAAACAAAATAATATTAAACTGACGCGCTTCGTTTACATTAATGCCAACCAATATTTCAGCCAAAAGCGAATAATGAATTCAACCAATAGTGTTACATCTATGTGTTAAAAATATAATTTCGTAGGGTTTAATAAAAATAACACTTCAAAAGATTTAACGGCAAACAATTTATTTAATATGATAATTTTCAACCACAAGCTCAGTATAAAATATTAGATACAATTTTGTTTAAATCATTGATTTTCATTGAAAACATCATTTGGTTTAATTCGTGATTTAAATAATGATTTAAATCAAAATGATTTATTCATGCCAATCCTGTAGTTGACATTTAAACTTTTAGTAGGTCTCTCCTCTCATATACAGGTTTATTTTTCAAAAAGTAGCCAAATTTTAAACTTATGTTCAAGTATATTAATAATGATATAAACTTATTGCAGTTTTTAAAATACGGGTAAATAAGGCTTCTACTTTTATTTGAAATTATCCCAAATTAAATGTGATTTATGGGCAACAACTACGCGTACTCAGACAAGACAAAACTGCGAAATAAACTCCGCTCAGCAAATTCCCAAATCCCTTGGCCAGTGTAAAAATGCACTTTGTAAAATATGAAAACTGAAAGTATATTCTGTAATGAAACGCGAAAAGGTGACAGATGCGTTTTCAACTCTTGAGGGCTAAGATGGAATGCCTGTTGTATTGGCTTCCTATACTCTTCAGACCGAAAAACAGTAGTTGCACTGCAAGGTATTTGGCGGCAGAAATAGATAAGACCCAGGAGGTTCCCTACGCAGTAAAGAAGTCCTACCACCTAAAGAGACCTTTTCACATATAACGAGACATTTCATGATTCCATTCTAGTCATCAGAGGGGTGAATACACTTGCATTTTGATTCTTAATCGGAAATACTTAATGTATTTAAGTAAATGTATGTATGTGTACGTCTGTATTAATATATTTACATTTTATGATAGATGTATATAATATCTTCTATCTTTATATATAAAAATTACGTGTCACATTGTTTGTCTGCGATGAACTTCTAAATTACTGAACTGATTTCAATGAAATTTGCGCACTGTGGAGTTTGGTCCAAATTGAGAGATAGGATAGTTTTTATCCTCATAAGTTAACACTAAATAATTTTTTATTACGAATTTTAGGATTTTTTATATGAAGGGGCGTCGAAAAGGGCAGTACAACGTCTGTCTGGTCAGTATATATATATATATTGTGATTTATTCGAACTTCGTTGCCTTTTTTTTCTCATTATTAGTTTCCTTTTGCTGCACTTCCTCCCATATGTTAATCTCTGCCTAGCCTAATGGTTGACTGGTAGAGAATGCCTTAAAGCATTAAGTCCGCCATATGTACGATTTTGCTTTTGTGCATAAAAGTTTAATTAAATAAATAAATAGAAATACTTGTCTACGGAACGCCGAATCTACTTACCGTCGGACGGCCTGTATGCTCGAGTGTCAGCCTAATAGCCTGTTACCCTAACTTGTATATTATTTTTCGTTTCAGATGGTTTGTTTGGTGCTTACATGCAGGTGTCCATACAGAACGACGGTCCTGTCACGTTGGAGATAGAATCACCGGGACATAACAACGATAAAATACGCAGTACTCCTGTAGAAAACCAGAAGACTTTGTGCAATGACGAAGATACAAAAAGATAATTTGCTTTAATGTATGGAAAAATTCGTAAATATGTTAATAAATTATTGTTATTAATTTATTTCAGAAATTATTCCATAGGATCGAAAATTTCATGTTTCACCTTAGTTTTAGTATTTCCATCCATCCATTACATCCTATAATGTGTGTTGTGTGTTGTGTGTGAGTGAGTTAGTGAGACTTACCTGAAAAGAAAAAAAAACATACATATTAAGTAAATTATTAGTAAATGTATTATTTATCTTTTTTTCATATTATTACTATTATCTTCAGATAATAGATTGAGAGCACAAGTTAATGATGGAAATATGTAATATATAAGATGTCGCAAACATATTATATGTTTAAAGAACCAATTATTTCGCGCATCAGATATAATTATAGGAAGGAGTAATGCTACTGGGATTTATATCCCGAGTTCTAATAACGAATGGATTATAGCTTACTAACTGATTGGATTGAAGTTTCAGCGCGGTGTGCATGCGGAAGTTAGGTATGAAATGAAATGAAATTTTGTACAAGTTCCTTATATTAATGATATTTAAACTTTTAGTTCATAAAATGACTGTGAAAAAGAAACCTAATCAAAATTTTAGGTAGTCCCTTTTAGTTAGTGAATATTAGCTTGATTTTGGTCCTTTCTCCTTTCTTTACAAATAAATATTATGTAATATAATACATGATATATTTTGTAACAAGCAAAAGTAAGTAACATCGCAAAACTTCTAAGAGTATCTATTCATATACTCATATGTTGCAGTTTATCAAAAGTCCACTGTGCTGAACATAGGCCTCCTCCATAGATTGCTTCATAGGGGGGATGTTGTCAAAGTTGCCACGCTTCACAGACGAATTGGTGACTGTAGTTTTTTTATTATTTTTAATTTTTTATCAGGAATAGCTGCTGGCCATCTTCTGTTTCAATTTTCATCTGTCACCTCTTACGGAAAGCTATGGGTTAAGTATTAACTTATCAAATCTGTGACATGGGGTCATGCATATTCTTACACCGCCACTACTTATATAATAAGCATAAAAAGAATATTAAAAAAAATCAATAAATGTTTATTCAGTAACAACATAGAGTGCTCCTTTTAAGTATTTTCCAATACTTGGGACAGAAAACTCGCTCTTCCTTAATTAACATACTTTAGTTACAAGAATAATCAAAGTACAAAATTAACCTCCTGCATGAACCCGCAGACGCCAACTGCTGTAGCATTTCCCACAGTTGCCATGCCTCACAAATGAATTTCAGGGTAAGTTTAGTAAGTCTCGCACCTTTGACGTCCATTTCCAACCTTTAACGCTACTTCCCGTCCAGAACGGCTAGCATGGGCTGGGGTCAAAATTTTTATCCCCCGATTATATCCACTGACAAGAGATAAAATTGTCAAAGCACGGCAACGGCGAGAAGTATATCCCCGTTTGACATAACGAGTAGACTTATATCCCCCGTCCGTAGCATGGAGCCAAATGAAAGATAAATAATTATGATTTTTTGACTTTTGAAAGGGACAATTCTATCCTAGTTCATTGGACGTGGGTTTAAGTTTATATTCATACAAACAATGTATCATATCTACCGGTGTGCCCATGCTTGAAGGGTGGATAAACGAAGCGAGGGGATAAAAAATTTCTCCCTTTCCCGGGGATAAAATTGTCTCCTGCCGATGCTAGCCCTGCAGATGTGAATTAAATGTCGACAGCTCCCCAGGCTGGCACCTTATCGGCGACCCTCTGGCAAAAAAATTATAACTACTTATTTTGCAAATAAACTATAATATAATTTTTAATATACCTAGTTCAGTTGCAAAATAATTACGATACGTAACGCGTGAATGGAAAGCGTGATGAGAGAGAGAAGGCCGTAAGCTGGCTTTTCACTATGTGATATAATATATATTATGTCCCGAAATATAAATTATATCCCGCGATTAGCTTTCACACTGTGAGATATATCTTTTAACCAGTGTGCGTTCGTCATAGGATTACCGCCTGTACCTAACACACCGTTTTGCGGCGGCGCGGAACAGTGTGCGAGGTACAGGGGGCGAAATATAATATGAAAATATCGCTCGGTCGATCTAAAAAATATTTATTGCTTGAGATGTAATATATATATTATAGCTCAGTGTAAACCGTTCCATTTAAAAGTATGATGAGCAATATTAATTTATATCTCGAGATGTAATATATATTATATTATATCCCATAGTGAAAAGCGGGTTTTAGAGTATACATAAGAAAGTAAGGTGAAGGCGATGTAGGAGTAATCAAGGACGTGGCGCGCTTTGGAAACTCTAATTTTCTATAAGGAGTACTTATATTTTTATGTAAGTATTTATTTTAAAAAAATCGTTTATAAACTTATGCGTGCACCCGTTTGTAACCTTGCGCCCCTAGGCACGTGTCTAGTTTGCTTTAAGGATATTCCCGGTCCCGCCACTGTTCCTGTCGTTAACTTTGGATATTTTATATCTTGGTTATACCGCCATCTATCGAAAGCCATGTGAAGCCTCACAGAATACCAGCGTGAAGTAGAGGCTTATAAATTAAAGCAGATATAGAAGGAGCCCATACTGGACATGGACTGTTACGGACTGATGAAGTAGAAGAAGAAGAGATAGATATTTTAACAGTGGTAGAGCCACGCGGCAGCTTTTGCTGTCGCACGGATGGGCCGGCTCGAACCGGGGTGGTACCACGACCTCACAGAAAACCAGCGTGAATTAGAGGTTTACCTCTGCGTTTCGCTTGGTGAGTGCAGGTGGCCGGAGGCCCTTTTTACTGGAAATGAGGCATTCCATCCTAGTCCTCACGGGTGAAAACGCATCTGCATTTGATAGATGTAGATGTCTGTGGGCCGCAGCAACCACTTACCATCAGGTGGACTGTGTGCTCGTTTTTCACCCTTATCCTATAAAAAAAAAACCTGGCATTTCTCATCATCGCTTCTTTCGACACCCATACGATGAAATGGAATGATGGATTTAAAAAACAATCAGATCCTTAATTGTTACATCAATTATGAGCTTCTTCAATTTAAGCGTCAGATAAGGAAAACAATTTTAAATTAAATCTTGTTTTCATTTTAAAACAGAAAAAAGTTGTTTTCACTTTAAGTAGAGTGTTGCCGTATAATTTATATAACTAATTTAACCAAACTGTATTAACTTACTAAGTTTATTTTCTGTCATAACAATGCAATAACTTGCAATGTATATTAACAGTCTTCTTCTTTCACATTAGCCCATCAGAGTCCAGTGCTGGACATAGGCCTCTCCCGTTATGTCATCATCATCATAGCCCTTCAGAATTACACTGCTGAACAAAGGTCTACCCCAAGGAATGCCACAAAGCACGGTCTTGAGCCACCAGCATCCATCGACTTCCTGCATGTCTTACCAGGTCGATAGGTCTTTTGATAATATTAATGTGACGGACGGACAGACAAATTTCAAACGTTACAGGGGTGTACAGCTGCTTGGTAGTAGATAAGTTTACGAATATCTAAACACTATCAACGCATAATAACTCCTTAACAAGAAATGAACCAATATTGAGTAGTAGTATAAATAAATTAGTAGAACAAACGCAGCGGGAAAGCGGTAATATTAATAAAACAAAAGACAAATGTTAATAAAAAAAAACTTTATTTTGAAAAAATGGTTATTATCTATTAACAGTTATTAAAATTAGGCCAGTGAATTTGCAATACAATGTTAGAACTTTACAACATGGCTTGTGGCCTACGCTACATTTAGACAATCATTGACTTCAGATTTTTAAATAAACTAACACATAGTTTGATCCGTTAACAGATAATCGACCAGGAATTCAAATCAGTTTTCACAATTAATTCTACCACGAGTAGAAAATAAAATAAAAAAGTATAAACAGACAAAATAAATGCAATCTAATAAACCCTCTATTTAAATACTACGATATAGAATTCAACAAACGATATTAAAAAAAGTTATAAATAGTGTCGAATATTATAAGTTAATTGAATGTTATCAATTAGCTGGAAGTGCCGCATGATTACTATTTCTATACGGTGTTATATAGACATATAATCACTTTTGTACGTTTACACAAATGCCTACACAATCACACAGTTAATTCTTATAGAATTTTCCATCATATACACCTCTCAAGGCACTGTTAATTTTGGTATATTGCTGATACGTATCCTCACTCCTAGCTCGCAGTATAATTGCGTAAACATCTTCAAAGTGTGCAAGATTACAATAGTTCTTACAAGTTAGCCAGGCGGGCGCTTCGTGTTCGCGGGTAATGCGAACGTGTGTTCCGAACACTTGTATCGGTGTTCGCATTGCCAGCGATTATGAAGAGCCGCACTACAAATCTATTCATTTCGTTACAACTATCGAAATATTACTATTACAAAAATATCTATAATCTATGCTAAATTATTCGAATGAAATGTTACTGGGACAGGCTAAGGATAAACAACATATACCCTTTCAGTTTGAATAGACGTGGTTCGTGCGTTCGCCGACTGAAATTTAATGGGTTGAATGGAAAAAAAGTACGCAAGATAATAATTTCAAATACGTTTTGCCGCACCGGGAATAACTCGATATGTAATATAAGTTACATTAAAGTGTTGGTGGTTTAGGTGCCGTTTCGACGGCGCTTGGTCGAAAGTTAAGGTTGGCCGCAGTTAATTCGTTGAGGTGGTCGAAGGGGGGGGGGGGGAGCGAGAGGCGTGGTGATAATCTACCAGAGGCCCGAGGAGTATCCACCGGGCGGTACGCGGTTGTGGAGGATGCTGCTGCTGCCGTTTACTGACGTTACCATGTTGATCTGGCCGTTCAGCGACTTGTATCCGTCACCGGTGATGGGGTTGCCTTCTGAAATGATGAAAATAACCAATTAATTTCTTATTCTTATACAGCTACGTATACAACTACCGATTCTATTTTACTCTAAATAATTTTGATTAAATCATTTAAGACATGTCATTCATGATTTACAAGTTTAAATCTAATAACTATATAAAACTTGAGTGTTATTCGAACCTAGATATAATTTTTATAAAATATAACAGTAATAATATTTAAAACAAATCATGCAATGCAACAAAAGAATATAATTCTAAATTTTCTAATGTATTCTAAACAACTTATATTGGGAAAGTTATTATTATTTTCGATAATAACAAAATCATACAAATTTCTACTGATATAATGGCTATTTGCTAATTACAGTTACATTAACTAACTACACGAAAAGGCAACGCCTACAGCATAGAAAGATACAGAGTAGAATAGAAAAAAACGAAAATGCGCCGCAAATACAATAAATTAATAACTAATTAGACAAATAAAAGAATTATCATATTATAATATAACAACATCAAAATAAGATCAAAAGCTGTTTTCAAAATACTAAGTTGTAAATTAATAAACATTATACGAGTACGTAGACGGTTACAAATATCACGAAAATAATTCAACACAACGATTTTACTCAAAATTTTCGAAAAGCTAACAACAGAGGGGTAAAGAGTGCTTAATTCAGTGACTTGAAGGAATCGTCTCGAAGGCCTTTAAATACGAGCAGCAAGCAAACAGATTTTTTTCTAAAGTACAAACAGATAACAAAAACAAGCTTTTGTCTCTCTATATATATATACTGTTCTAACATAAACTCTTTATTAGTGCAATATGGTGTCTCCTTCAGTCAAAATTAAACACCCACCCAATTCTCTTTGGCGAACATAGTCTAGATAATACGTCTTAGGTTTGAAGTCCTCTGCATGCCGATTTAGTTTAAATAGGTAGCCGGGCACGTGCTTAGGGAATATTGGAGGGAAACCAGTCAAAGTAAAGGGACCCGGAGCTTTAGGTGTGTCAAGTAGAGTGCAATCGGGTATGGGGCCGTCTCTTTCATACTTAAAAAGACTTACTGGCGGATTTGTATTCGCTACGATAAATGGATCTATCGGTCCATCTAAAGTTGGTATTGGATTGTACTTGTAATCAGGTTGAGGTTTTTCTCCTAGAGCTGATGTCATACCGACGAAAGCATACGGAGGTAATGGATGATAGGGAATATGATGATCCTGATTTGGTTCCAGATAATGTTGGGCTGGGAAAGGAGGCCAATGCCGATCGAGTACCGGGCGAGGGGATAATGAATTTGGGTCTATATTCGGATGAACTTTAAAAGGGTCGTCGGTTTTTAGACCCAATAAAACATGGGGGGACTGATGACATGTGGATCTGGGCTTGATGGTTGACTCAACGTAATACTGTGCGGGTTTTGGCGGCCAATGCCGCGTGAAATAACGATGAGTTGGCTCAGGGTTGAGGAAGTCTAGGTCAGGATGGTCGTGTTCGTCAGCACCTCGCAGGCTGGCAGCAGGGTGGCGACGTCGCGGCGGCGGCACTGCAACCCCATCGCCAGTCACCGGGTTCCTCTTCGGTGGTGTGTACGATGCTGACCATTCACAGAATAAACGATTTTCATTCAAATCGCTATCTTAGATTGGGACCGATGTTTTTATTTAAATAATACTGTTAAATTTGATGGTACAACAGTTTTAATAAAACATTGATCCCATTTGCTTACAAGATTTTCGTCTAAATTGCAAAATTTATTTGTACTTTCTTTATTGTTAAATCTCTTTTACTATGTGTCCATGCTTCTTAAAAAGCAAGCCACAGTGTCAATTTTCAGTAACTTTGATTGATAATAATATTTATGGGGAATATATAGCTTTCTATATAATATTATTATTATAAGACAGTACCGGAGCTTAAATCAGAAATATAAGAAGCTTATCCTAGCGTGCATGAGTGCCAAATAATGTGTGTTTGGACACGCGAGCTTCGAGCACCGCTGTACTGTGTGCAGAACTCTTTAAAACTTTATTATTAGGTACATAATATTATATAAAAGATTATTCAGAGCTCTGTTCACAGTTTTAACTGTTCAAAAATGGAACGGAATTGCAAAGCTTCACAGTATTTCCGTAAGGTGTTTACAAAAAATTTAACGTCCGGAAACATTAATAGTCGTTGCTCGCATTATGTAATAGCTTTTTAGAGATATAACTTTTTTAATTATACAATCTGCAAAAATGCATAGCACCTATATGATTAATATTATAATTAAAGCTGTGACCGACTTTTGGTTGAATTATCATCCGTTCCACTATCAAACTATTATGAATTGAGCCATTAGTCCCAGTGTTGCTACACGTGCTCATTTCGTGCCTACATCTGGATCGACTCACAGTGATCGGCGGGCTCCGTCTCACCTCGGCTGGGCGTCGAAGTAGCGCTGCCGTTCACCATCTTGGAAGGCGAGTGGGAAGGGCTGCCGTTCATCTCCGAGTCTCCGAACTGGATATGGCTGCGAATGGTGTCCGTTACCATGGGGGAGACGGAAGTGGTGGTTGCCTGCAATATTTGAAATTAATGTCTTAAAACTTAGCAAAAAAAAAGATACTGAATCTAAGCTGTTTTATGTATTACAATGTCATTCTGTTATTATTCATTCATCATGAACCCGTAAGAGTCAACTGAATATGGGCCTCTCACATTGTAGATAGGACTTTTACCAAATCGTCACACTTGGCAGCTGGATTGACTTTTCATATCTTTGACACTGCTCCCCGTTGATGACATGGATATTTTACGTCTGGCATAACTGAGCCATTTCACGCAGGTATTCTATGATAGCGTGGTCCTTCCCTGATCAAGCCGAGCCATGCGTGCTACAACTATAATATAGTTGCAGCATGGCTCTACTACTTACAAAAAAGTTTATTCTGTAAATTATCTTTAATTAAAATTAAATTATCATTATTATATATATATATATATATATAAAAAAAATCTCTGCGTTTGATTAACATAAGATTAATAAAGAAGTTGACAGTCCACCTGATGGTAAAAACCTGCAAAACCTTCAAACAAAGAACCCCACGAACTGGCTGTCATCCCTGAACTCATAGCGTGTATTTTTTAACTCACCCTTTAAATCGACACACAGGAGTAGGAACTACTGCTTGGGGACAAAAAAACCTACAAAGGCTTTTAGGCAGAAAAAAACCCTAACGCCTGAAATAGATGTTACCGTTACCGGTACAGCCTATTAAAGTCCACTACAGGTCATAGGCCTCGCCCAAATTTTGCCTCATATTTTTTCCATAGTTACAACGTTTGGCAAACGAATTGGCAACCGCAGTTTTTTATTTCTATTAATTATTGAGGAGACGCTGCTGCCCATCTCCTGATTTGTTATCCTCTGTCGCTTCTCAAGACACTCACGGGACGATATGGGGTAGTGGATAATCTTACACTGTCACACACACGGTATCACTAAAATAGATTGTATAAAATCAAAATTCTAAAGCAACCCGAAATACTCACTAAGAACAATTTTACATCATGAAAGTTAGACCGAGACGCTTGCATTCATTATTCCATTTAGGATTTCATGAAATTGCTCTAGTAAGGAAGCCCCGCATACGAATAATACATTGGTATCTTGTATCCATTATATAATTTCCGCCAAATTTTTGTTAAATATATCCAGTCGCACACGAACTTTTATATTTTTAATATTAGTGAGTGTAAGTTCACCTGTCCGAATAGCCTGGAGTGTGTGTCACGGGGGCGGGTGGGGGTGTCACGAATGACACGGGGACGTGTCGATCCGTTCTTCACTGGGCTGTTGTCAGGCGAGTCCGAACTGAAGATCTCAGCGATGCAGCTCTTTGGGGCGTTAGGAACTCTGCAATGGGAAAGGAAGATATTATACACTCTAGATACTTTTATATTTAATTATGTCCATAGTTTAAACGTGTACACTTTATTTGCTATAACTTAACGAAGTACTTTAATAATATTAGTTTTAGAAAATCGAAAACAACACGTATTGAGCTTCACAGCTCAACATAGTCATGAATTTATTAAATTGTCATCGTTTCGTAATACGTCTGCAAAATTACAAATTCAGCGGAAGTGGTTGAAATATCTACGAGTACATAGGTGTACATAACATTCATTCATACATACATATACAATACCAGCTCATAAATCGTGGTAACTACAAAGAAAACGGCTCCGTGGCGCAGTAGCATAGCAATGAGTTGGAGCGCTGGGGGCCGCGGGTTCGAATCCCGCTCGGAACGTATGTTTTTCCTTGTGAAATTTATGTTTGTAAACTGCCTCTACGATACAGCAGTAAATCCTAGTGTAAGGGTAACGTTTTAAAAAAAAAGACTGATATTCACTTATAACACGAGCTAAAATTCCATTGTAGTCTTTGCAGCTAGAGCTACCTGTTAAATGTAATTTAGAAGCGCACCAACTCATTTTCTTTGTCATGATTATCATCATCATCATTACAGTCCATCAAAAATCCACTACGGAACATAGGCCTCTTACAAAGACTTCCACAAAACACTTGCATCCATTAACTTCCTGAAAAAGCTTCCTCATACGGCCAGCAGTAAAGAGCTATATCTCGGTTGCTAAAACGACAATATTATTTTCTTTGTCATCTCTTATCTCTTGTGAATCTTTCTATAATGAGAATTATAATGAATCTTTTTGGCAACTGTTATAGTTTGTTATCTAGCCTACAAAGTCATTATAGTCTTGTCTGCCATGGTCCAATAAAAATACATTTGGTTTTCGAGTCTAAATTTTCTGTCTAGTTTGTCAATATTTAAAATATCTGATCTTGAAATCTTTAAAACATCTGAAAAAAAAACGAGTACTGTGGTTACGCAAATACTAGACACTACAAAAATATTTTCGGCACAGTTGACCACTTCTGTTTTATAACATTAAGATGTTACCGTATATAAAACGAACAGAACCTTAGTAGTATTAGTTAGTATTTTTGGTAATCCATATATCAAATAACTAAATGTTCTTGATATACGATACGATGAATCATTAGCATTCATGATTTTAAAGTTAACACTGCTCGTATCCCCTCGCATTAACCGAGCGCGGACATTACCTGCTCACAGGCGGGGCCGAGTACTTCCGTTGGGGGAAGGGTCAGCAAATGTCACAAATCAATACACAAACTAAAAACTCATAAAATAAGTATAAAAAGTATGAAGTTGCTTCAGCGGTCAGTGAACCCGTCTCGGATATCCGTAAGATAGCTTGTAAGCAACTTTACTGGCTTCTCTACAAATCACTTGGAACATAAATACTGAGATAACTGGCAATGAATAATGTTAACTCTTTAGATGTAACGAACGATACAGGTATTTTACTACTTGAGACTTAGTCACAATGCAATGTAAAGTAGGTGGTCAATGTAACAATTTCATGGTCTAATAGATGCTTTTTTTTATATGATAAGGGTGACAAACGAGCACACAGTCCACCTGATGGTAAGTGGTTGCTGCGGCCCATAGACATCTACATCTATCCTCTATTACAAATCAAAATGTAGATGCGCCGCCACCCGTGAGGACCAAGATGGAATGCCTCATTTCCAGTAAAAAGGGCCTCCGGCCACCTGCACTCACCAAGCGAAACGCAGAGGTAAACCTCTACTTAACGCTGGTTTTCTGTGAGGTCGTGGTACCACCCCGGTTCGAGCCGGCCCATCCGTGCAACAGCAAAAGCTGCCGCGTGGCTCTACCGCTGCTTATTTTGGACAGAACATTGATGCATTAAAATGACGCGTAAGCATTTCGTTTTAAACGCCAATATATTGGATTAGGTAGAGGTATACCTTTAAACTTACCACACTAACCTTAAATTAAAGGAACTTTAGTAAAAATGTATCTAAATGAAAACATAGCTTGCATTAAAATATAGTAATAGTTTATAACCCGACTTTTGTGAATGGACATATCAACTTTATTACTATTTGACAACTTCTCACGTACCTACCTACGCGATGTACTCGACTAATTTACATGCAAGGCTACCAGTGTCCAGAAAAGTGTACAGAACTTGTATGTTCTCACTGTTAGTTACAAGCATCCTGTCATTTGGCACATGCCTCCTGAAATTGTCGAATGATATCACAATTATGAACACATCGATAAATATTTATCTGCAATGTGGAAACGTCTTAAAATTATTCTGTTACTTCACCGATAGTACGAGTAGTTCGAAGCGCCGTATAAATCCAGCAACTTGTACGCTGCCTGAAGATCGTGTTTCGAATTGCGAATATGCTTGTTTGATTAGCCGGGAAATGTAATCTTGAACGTCTGCTAGTTAACTGGCGCCATTCTGTTGTTGCGGTTTGAAATCGAAACATGATGTAAATATGTTTTTACCCGATTGCCCCAGAAGGAAGGTAATGTTTTTCGAATGTATGTATGTATGTCTGTCTTTTTCTTAGGTACGCTCAGTAGCCTAACCGGCTTGACGGATTTTAACATATAGCGTGTCATTAGATTCATCTTATCATATAAAATTTTAGTATGTACATTGTTAATATATAATTTCTTTTAACCGTGTCGTGGCGGTGTGAGAATATCCTCTATCCCATATTGTCCCGTGGGTGTCGTAAGAGAATACAGAGGGAAACTCAAACAGTAGATGGGCAGCACCGTTTTCCTGATAACATCTCAAAATCATAAAAAACAGGCGGTTGCTAATCCGCCAGTTTTTTATGTCAGCCAGCAGCCGCCAGCAACTATGGCAAAATCCTCCCAATGAGGGATAGTCTATTCGGGAGGCCTATGTTCAGCAGTGGACTCTTATAGGCTGTTATGTATGTATGTATATAATTTTTTTATAAGGCTGTATACAATTTTTGTCCTTTAGGTAAACTTACGCAGTCAATTTTTTTTAAGTTACTGTTTTCATCTTTGGACTTATTGATATGAATGACGCCTCTTCATAGTGCTTTAGATTTAAAAAATTTCAAGGTACCTAAGCCCAAGTGTGAGGATACAATGGAGATCGTTGGACGGGGCGGAGCGTTCAGCGTTAAAAACAAACACACTCATCTATTAGTGTCCTGTCCACTTTTTTATAGGATAGGGTGACAAACGAGCACACAGTCCACCGGATGGCAAGTGGCTGCTACATCTATCCTCAATAAATAATCAAAATGCAGATGCGTTGTCACCCGTGAGGACTAAGATGGAATGCCTGTTTTCCAGTAAAAAGTGTATCCGGTTCTCTACACTCACCATCAACGAAACACAGCAGTGTTAAGCTGCTATTTTACGCTGGTATTCTGTGAGAGCGTGTTCCTTCCTCGGTCGAGCCGGCCCATTCGTGCTACAACTATACTATTAATATAGCTGCAGCATGGCTCTACCACGTAAAAAAAGTTTCTTAGACAACAAATATAATATACTTAGGTAGGTAAACTTTGAGTGATCATAGTTTTGTTGTTACTGTTACAGCCTATCAGAAACCACTGCAGAACATAGGCTTTCCCACAGATTGTTTCATAGGGATATTATTTGTTTAAATTGTTTCATATTGTTATTATACTAGAGCCCAATGACTTCGTCAATCTTACTTAGCGGTACCATGTAGCGACATCTATGGAAATGTATTAAATAAAGAACGATGTATTTAGCGCGTCAAATTTTCATATCGATATACATCGCAACCGCTTCCGTAGATAGATAATAGATGGCGCTAGAGTAGTCAAGTGAGCTCGGCCACGGTCCTTATTGCTTTGTAAGAGAGATTGTTCCTGCCTCGTTGGTCTAGTGGTTGTAGTAGTGCGACTGCTGATTATGAGGTCCGGGGTTCGAATCCCGGGTCGGGCCAAAAATCAGTTATTGAGTTTTTCCATCAAGAAATTTTCAGTAGCTGCCCGGAGTCGGCCCGGAGCACGTAAAGCCGTTGGTCCTGCGGCTGATCTCTCTCCGGTCGTGTCGGTTTACCGTCCCATCGGGCTATGAGAGTGAGGGAATAGAGAGTGCACCTGTGCTTGCGCATACACTTGGGCACTATAATCCTGTTCTGCGCCGATGGCTAGTCTTTGTTGAGACTGGCCGCCGTGGCCGAAATTCGGTCTGGAGGACATTATTATTATTATTATATTGTTTCTTACATTTGCCGAAATTGCCACGCTTAGCAGGCGAAGTGTTGCCATAGTTTCCTTGAGTAGCACATAAAATCACTTTTCTGCCGACTTCCAAAAAGGAGACGGTTCTCAATTCGACTGTATGTTTTTTATGTGTGCTACCTCATAACTTTTTACTGGGTGAACCGATTTCGACGATTCTTATTTTGTTTGAAAGCTGGTACTTCTCGTGTGATCCCATTTGATCAAGGTCAGACCAATAGTTTTTGAGTTATTCTTAATTACTTATATTGATGTCGGCTGTACAAAGTTTTTAATTTAAAATTATACATGTTAACATTGTTGATAAATGAAGTCGTTTCATTTATGGCGAAGTACTAAAAGAATAAAACATGGTGAGACGAGATCGGACACTTCACAGTCCGCAACGCAGATGCGCTGTGAGCATTGAATCGATACCGCGGCAGTGCGGCTTCCGGGCTTAACTCGTCTTTGTTATACTGACTAAACAGACACGCGTTTCAATTCACAATTTACATTTTTTTGTAAAAAAACATGTAAATTGTGAATTGAAACGCGCTAAGCGATCGCTGTAAATTTATCAGTACGCGAGCAACACGGGTTCGATTCCGCCGGCACCAATGAAATTGTCAATTGCAATTTTAAGTGCTGATTTAGCACGTGTTTGGCACTGAAGGAAAACAATGTGAGGAAAATGCAGGTTTGAGAAAAAGGAAAAAATAATTCGAAGACATGTGAAGTTTGCCAGGGGATTGTGGTTTACCACGTGTTTGGCACTGAAGGAAAACAATGTGAGCAAAATGCAGGTTTGAGAAAAAGGAAAAAATAATTCGAAGACATGTGAAGTTTGCCAGGGGATTGTGGCCTTGACATGGGGAAGTGGTGGACTACCATAACAATATATCTATTCTTAACACAAGAATAGAAGAACATCAACAAACCACTTACTTGTGTGGCATATCTAAATAAGTGGATTGAGAATTTAGATAGTTCTATTTTTATACTGTCGGGGTGGTCCCATTTAAGTTTGTTGATTACGAGCTTCGGAGACAGAAAAAATTCGACCAGAATACTTTCCATTTATTCTAGTTTTTGTCGGTTTTTATGTTTAATATTTATCATCATATGCGCATTTTAAAAGGTATAATTGAAAATATTAAAATAATGTCTATAAAACTTTTCGTAAATATAATATAAGTAGGTACACTATTGAAAATTAAATAAAGAACATTCAATACTTCCTCCTAATGCCTTCTGATCTCTTTTTAAGATAAAACTATATGATGTTATATTAAAATGGACGATTTATACATATTTTATAATTGTCACGCAAGGAATCAATTTTAAAAAGTCAAAAAGGAAATTGACTTCCTTAATTATAGTTATAAATAAATAATTTCTTATACTTTAGCGTGTAAATAAAGTTATTATAGAATTGATAAAGAAATTGGCATAAATTAGCCCGCTAGCGGCATGAATAATTAATAAAGGCCGATCATTAGAACATAAAATACATGATATAAGGCTGATTCTTTAGGTATAAGTTATTCATAGGATAAAATACAACATAAAAAAATAGAAAAATAGAAAGAATATAATAAAAACAAGAACTGTTATCAAGAAATATTTTGAGTATTTTTGAGCCAAACAAAGATGTAATTGGAAGCTAAAACTCTCAACTCTATTTAGTTAGGTTAGTTTTATATCTTGTACTATTATTTATTCTGTATTCTTATTTTCAAAATATCTTCATATTATTTTTATATTCAGCTAGTCGTAAATAGCTTTTATTTTGCGTTTTAAAATAAACATAATATTATGTACATTTACATATGAGATTTATACGTGGTGGAGCCATGCTGCAGCTATATTAGTAGTATAGTTGTAGCACGAATGGGTTGGCTCGACCGGGGAAGGACCACGCTCTCACAGAATATCAGCGTAAAATAGCAGCTTAACACTGTTGTGTTTCGTATGGTGAGTGTAGAGAACCGGAGACCTATTTTACTGGAAAAGAGGCATTCCATCTTAGTCCTCACGGGTGACAACGCATCTGCATTTGCAAACGAGAATAGATGTAGATGTCTATTGGCCACAACAACCGCTTAACATCAGGTGGACTGTGTGCTCGTTTGTCACCCTATCCTATAAAAAATTAAATTATATTCTTCAATATCTTTCTAGGAATTATTACAAAACATCAGTCAGTATTCATTAATCGTTGCATATTGAAGAATGAAAACTAAAATCTGACCGTAACATAAACACCATAGAAGAAATCAGACGAAATTTATTCTAATATTTTATTTTTATTTTTAGTTATTTGTTTACAATTAGTATGTCAGTAACACCTAATTTGGTATTTGAACATTAATTTCGACTAAAACTTCTTTTTGAATAAATTATATTCACCCGAAACCTAAGCCTATGTATTTGCCAACGAGGTCAACGATGGTTAGCACGCTAGCGTAGAAAGAGCCTATTCAGTATTCACTCTCGTCTGGGCGACTCATGGTGAAGTAGTGTCGGTTTTCGTTCGGTTAGATTTTTTATGTTATTCTCACAAAAATTGTTAACAATTTTTTTTTACTTGTTTCATTTATATTTAACAACTTATAATGAATAAATTCAACTGCCGAGCATGAAGATTAAGGCTAGCTCTCACTAAGGATGCGACTCATGGACGGCAGTGGACTATTTGAGATGTGATTTTGACATATCAATACAAGAACAGCTTCAAGATTGGAAAAGACTGATACTAAACACGCTACCTTGCGTGCCGAGTACGTTGAAGTATGTACCACATAGATATACTTGAACGGCCGAGTATCACCATATTTAATAAATGCAAATTATAACTTCCATTAGGTGAAGCTAACACCTACACCGAATTATAATGCAGATGTGTTATCACCCTTGAGGATTAGGATGGAATGTCTAGTTTCCAGTAAAAAGGGTCTCCCGTTTTCTACACTTACCATACGAAACACAGCACCATTGAGCTGCTGGTATTCTGTGAGAGCTTGGCCCTTGCCCTAATATAGCTGCAGCATGGCTTTACTGCGTAAAGTATGATATCAACAAAAAATAGAAAATTTTTGATACCAGTAATCTTTGACGTACAAAGAATTCAATGCATTTAGCGGCAAGCGCTCGGCATTGATTGCCTCGGGCACAGAATAAATAATAGTATAACGTACTATGTACCTCGGCGTATCGAGTGAATTACGCGTCATCAGCGTTGCCGTACAATCAGCCGACTACCGGTGCACTGATAACAGTGCTTGATTGAAAACCACGCATTTTACGATAAAAGCCATTTCCTCCACTAATAATTCCATCAATCCCGCAAAGATTGGAAAACGTTAAAGCCGTTTCAGACCACTGTTAACCGCAATGAGCCGCGAGCTATTCGATGCGTGTGTACCGTTTATACTTGCTGGAAATGCGTATTGTAAAAACGCTTAAATGATAACTACATATAAACGTCTAAAAAAGCCGTATATCGGTTGAAACCTACAACCAAGGTACTGGAGAAAAGTGCGTGAGAACAAATTGTTTTGTATTTAACAGGCGCTGCGCATGCGTCGCACGCAATCGAAACAAGCATGGTATTGGCAAAGCACCGAGCAAAATTCTTATACACTGAATGAAAACATGAGCTCGGTAATACATCAGCTAAGCATTGATTAACGGCGCTGAGAGCCGCGAGTTTGAATCCCGCATGGTACGAGTATTTTATATGACTTACAACTGACTTACACACCCACTGGTGTTGCAGTTGTTCATGGACGTTCAGGGATGTCATGGAGCTCGGTTACCGTAACCGAAACTATCGGATATTTGAAATAAAAAATTATCCGTACTAACCGTAACTGAATCTGACATAAAACTTTCGGATGATTTCGGATAGGGACGGAGTCTAAATGACTAACTGATGATGATGATGTTATGGTCAGATTTAGTTTTCATTCTTAAATATACAACGACTAAAGAAGACTGATTGATGTGTTGTAATAATTTCTAGAAAGATATTGAAGAATATAATAAAAAGAAAATGATAGCATTGTTTTTTTATCATAATTTTGTTATAGCCTTTTTAAATAGATAACTTTAAAAATGTGTAGGTAGCTATAATAATTACTTAAGTAAACGATTGACTCTAACACCAAATGATAACCTAGAAATAAAACCAAATGTTTACCTACTTATTTGTATTTTACTTTTCCTCATAAATCTAATTCGATCCGAAACTAACGGATAATCCGAAATAATTATATATCCGTAACCTAAACCGAAATCGATATAATATTATTCCCAAATCCGTATCCGTATCCAGATCCGAAATATCACATGCGTAACATCCCTGGTGACGATCCATCGGGTGAGTAGCATGCTCGTTTGCCTCCTCTTCTATAAGAAAAATCCGAGGTGTTTGTCCATGTGCGATTTATGTATGTAAAACACGTCCACAATATAGGAGAAAATACTAGTGTGAAGGGTAACCTTTTTAAAAAGAACAGAAGTAAATCAACGTTAAATTACTGTAATGTAAAAAAAATATTACTAATGTAACAAATCATGACAAACCAGTAGTGTTAATCACTACTGGTTTGTCATAAAGTTTGTTGTTGAACGTATATGTAGTACAAAATGTAGTATCATTCATTGTATAGACATATATGAACAGTCTGGCAGTGTTGTAATCAGCCATGCGGCTCAAGTATCGAACGTCAGGATAATTAGGGCACGTTAACGATTCCTGCTTCAATGGATAACTCTGATAGGCGTAGAATTCCGAGGAAACAATGCAAATTTAAATTTTAAATGTTCTCTAGGGAGATCAATATAACTATAAGCGGAATCGAAGGTGATGCTCCATCAAATGTAACAACCTGATCGGATAAAATATTATTATTATTTTAGTTTCTTTTCATTTGTTTTTTTTTTCTTGCAATTGCTACACTTATGCCAAATTCTCGCCACTCGATTACTGGTAGAGAATTGCTTTAGGCATTAAGCTCGCCCTTTGTATCCTTTTTTTCTAAGGGAGTGCAAAAAATATTTTAAAATGAATATAAAAATTATACGTTGTAGGACTCACTTTCTATTTTGGAGTACGTCTGGGTAGATCTCCACTCTTATATATTTCTATCAACAAATAGTAACATTTGTACATTTGTGTTCCAGTCTGAAGTTATGAGTGAAAGGCAGTTGCATTGTTGAATGAACAACGATAAAATAAACGCAAAATGTCTTATTACGAAGAGTAGTTTATTAATAGTCTAGTGTTTAAGAAGAGTTTTTTTTTCACGAAAGAAATCCTATAGCCCCGGCACCACATCTTCGTGAAATTTGACAGTTGCTGTAGAGTTTCATACTTTACATCTTTTCAGAAACAGACTAGTTTAAGCCTGAGGCTAATTTTTGTAATGAATTCGCTGCCGTCTTATTACAAAACGTAGTTTATATTAATTAGTCTGTCCAGCGTGGTAAGTATGTACAATCATGGTATGCAAGCCACTTGAGGCATTCTTGAACAAGCTTAAAGTAATTGAACGTCATTTTCTTATTTACAACTGAACTGAAAATACATCAGAGCAGATAATAACTAGGAACCCAGTGGAATATTGTTTTTAATTTAAAATAATTCATTAGTATTGTTTTCTATAATAATTCAGAAACAACTTGGTAGCGATTACCTCATTTCCAAGGGTTATTTCCGTTCATGTATTTCCTAATAAGTAACTCTATTTATACTGTTTTAATGAAATTTTTAGACTTATTGATTAACGAGTATTTAACATTTTCTGGGGATTTGTTGTAAAAGCGTTAGAAAACCGAGTTAGTAATTTATGGGACTGGCAACTAACTCTGTATAGTCGAGTAACTGGCACTACAAGCTTAAAAAAATTGTTTATCCTTACGTTCGATCTCAATACCACATTACTAAAAAACTTCAAATTCAAAGATCGAACTCAAAAATCGATCGAATGGTACATTCGCCTCTTAAAATACCCACGGTATGATGTGGGGTAGTGAAATTTCTTACGTCGTCATCGCAACTACATGGTACATAATATGATGCAAGGGCAGGTTAGGGCAAGCGATTTATTTTAGTTTAGTTACTTAAAATTGTGGCAGTATATATATATTAGTCCTGCGCATAATGCACTGGTGCGAGAATTTTCGGAAGTTTTGCCACGATCAAAAACGGCAAGAAAAACATCATCATCATTGCTCTAATAAACGTTCTAATAAATTTTCACTTGGTTGAAATTTTATCGATATTATGAGTATAAAAATAAATTCCATTTTCGAATCCAATTTCTTTCACTTAAGCTAACATGTGCGTTTCTTTTGTTATAAATACTTGCACGCATATTTATCGTTTAGAAGAAGAAGAAAAAACATGAAATTACACACTCACGATGCTCGAATTACTAAATGAGACGTCTTGTCTCACTGGTGTTTCCATTTCAACGTTCAAACCTATGTTACTGTCAATTATAGCAGTACCTACATACATCCATTCTCCGAATGAGTAAATTATAGTATGTTGTTTTTATTCTAATATACACTTTACACGTAGGTAATATTGCTTATACTTCCATGTGTAGAATCGGAAGACTGGTATGTCTGTTTTTTTGTATAAATAAAAATTTTGTGATTTTAACAGTCCACAAACTTTTTGGTTTTCACAAACTGTTGAACAGGAATAGTGATAGATATTTTGTTTTGTGAGCTTAGTGATCACTATTGTGACTTTATGAAAAAGAAAGGTACACTTGTTACAGTTATTTGATTATAATATTAATACAACCGTAAAGTTTTTTTTTTATAATTTTCAAATACGTAAGAATAAAACGGCTCACAAAATTAGCATTTACTTGGGAACAACAAGCGGATCTCTCTAAAATTAAAAGTTAATTAAATAGAGCTGTAATAGCCCGGGGGAAGATAGCACAGTACGCGAGATCTCGGGTTCGATCCCCGCCGGCATCGATATTGTTAATTGCAATTTTAAGTGCCAATTTACCAAATGCTCGGCGGTGAAGGAAAACATCGTATGGAAACTTGCTTGTAAATAAAATATTTCGAAGACATGTGAAATCCATAAACACAACTGAAACAACGCGTCAGACTAATGACTCCATAACCCTCTAAGAAATTAGTGAAGGTAGTGGGACGTGTATAGGCAGTAACTTTACTTTTACTTTAGCTTAGTGGATAAGCGGTCACGTTAATTTTTTTTATAATACGCCATCAAAATTTGATACCCGCCGACAACAAATTACGCCGCATTTACGTGGTAGAGTCATGCTGCAGCTATATTAGTAGTATAGTTGTAGCACGAATGGGTCGGCTCGACCGGGGGAGGACCACGCTCTCACAGAATACCAGCGCAAAATAGCAGCTTAATGCTGCTGTGTTTCGTATGGTGAGTGTAGAGAACCGGAGACCCGTTTTACTGGAAATGAGGCATTCCATCTTAGTCCTCACGGGTGACAACGCATCTGCATTTTGATTCGCAAACGAGGATAAATGTAGATGTCTATGGGCCACAGCAACCACTTACCATCAGGTGGACTGTGTGCTCGTTTGTTACCCTTATCCTATAAAAAAAACTTGCTATATCCCTAGGTATATAACCATATCACGGCTTCAACCATCTTGCTGCGATATTTATACGTTGGTCGGTGCTAGAGACATAATAAAAAATATATCCTTGAACAGAAACGAGGTGCCAAATGCAGATGAAAATTGAGCTCTTTGTTCCTAGAATTTTTCATATTTACACCTGCCGCTAGATAGGAGGCTTTGGTGAAACACAGCAACGTTGCGAAATTAAAGTCTATGTTCAA
This sequence comes from Parnassius glacialis, assembly GCA_033319125.1. Taxonomy (NCBI): domain Eukaryota; kingdom Metazoa; phylum Arthropoda; class Insecta; order Lepidoptera; family Papilionidae; genus Parnassius; species Parnassius glacialis. Next base: position 22,783,700 of record JAVANC010000025.1, on the reverse strand, counting down.
CAATTTTGGGTTCAGTTTTTCGTAAAGCATACTACGAGTACATTCAACTGCTGGTTCTTTGTTGTCTTTGCAGTCGTTCACAGGTCTTTTGTTCTCAGTGTGAGCTTAGTATGGCCAAGTGGAGTCGGTGCAATACTCTTTATTTGCCGTTAGCTTACAGTTTTGTATGTAGTTAATTATCGCTTTAGGATTAATGTGTGTTTGACTTGAACTATTTGCATCAAAAATTACTTTATAATGACATGTCCTAATGGCCAGTATAACAATGACGAAAAACCACTTTCGATTATACATATAAAAACTATTTGTTATCTGCAGATATGTTATAGTAAGATATTTACTAACAATGTTTAAAGCAATAATTTAACAAAGATTTATTTTAAGAACCGATACTAAATTAGGAAGAAACGTTGTCGTGTGACTCAACGAACTTTATAGTAATCAGCATAGGACACATGAACTAACAAATATGAAAAAGTCATAACGATCAACTTAAGAAAGCAAATCGAAAACAAAAATGGTTTCTTTAACGCCCATATTCGATTGGACGATAAATTATTAGAAATGGTGTAATTCTCGTGAGAGTTTTCGAAGAAATATTCGCTTTCGCTTTAGGTTTTATTTTTGGTCGTTATTGAAAATCAGCATTCTAAGTAATGAAATTTTTTGCACACCTTTGACGTACACAGCCAAATTCACTGTATTTCGTTTATAGTCATAAACTAGCTGATAACCGCGACTTCGTTCGCGTTGCTTGATATATTAACAAAGTTTTCGTATGTACGAAGGAAGAAACATCAAAGAGATCGCAAGAAAAAATATACTTCGCTTACAAAATTTATTGTAAACAATATTATTCATTGCTTCGTTTGTAGCTAAAATATATAAATTAACGCGACGTACAGTTAACCGTGTGAAAAACCCCGTATAAAAATCGTTGTTTTTTAAAACTTTAACAACTTTATATTAAATGAAGATATCGCAATATTTTTTGTATAATTGTTAATATTTTAAGTGTCTAAGAAATAAAACTTAGAAAATCTAATTGAAATCTATCCGGCAGTTTTACCGTGATGGCCGCACAACGGCAAACCTCTATCATTTTATTTATATAGATTAGTAGATTGTTTATTTTTTCTTTCTTTAAAAGTTCATGTTTTATTAACCTATTCAATCTTTTGTGATATATAGAACGAGGCGTATCAAAATAATTCATTGAGTAGATTTTAACGTAGTAACAATACTGAATAATGAATGCTCTAGATCGATTAGATGCGTCCTTTTTAGTGAGCTATAGATCAAAGAACTACGCTAAGCGACTTTTATTTCTTCAGTTTAGTTCCGATTGTCAGCTTAGTTAATTTAGGCTAGGTTTTAATCACGGCACGAGGTCACCAACCCGGCCGTGTGCAAGGCGTCTACGACCTCACACCAGCAAGCAAACGATCGAAGAGCAATGTTTAGTTTACACTGACTTTGTTACACGCTCGTTCTGTGCACGCTCTAATGCTTTAGCGGCTCGTAAAGAAAGCGTAATGCGATGGAAACTTTCTCGGTGTACATTTGTACGGTCGACAGATTTGCGTGGACGTTAGTGTTAGGGTTAAGGTTGATATAATGGCCTACCTTGAATACATCCTACAATTATTAAGACGTTTTATTACACTTAGCATAGCGCTCTCTGTAAATTTAACAGTACGCGAGCAACACGGATTCGATTCCCGCCGGCACCAATGAAATTGTTCATTGCAATTTTAAGTGCTGATTTACCACGTGCTCGGTGGTGAAAGAAAATATCGTGAGGAAACCTGCATGTCTGAGAAATAAGAAAAAAATATTTTGAAGACATATTATGAAGTCCGCCAACGCGCATTGGGGCGCGGATATTTCCTTGCCCTAAAACCCTCTCAGAAGTAAGAGGACGCCTGAGCCCAGCAGTGGGACGTATATAGGTTGTAACTTTAGGTATGTTATGAACCTCGTCCTGTGAGGCATCACATTTCACTTCAAGTATGAATAAGTGTTAAAAACTATAATGTACGCCAAAAATTCATCTTCTTTTGCAATTTTTGTCCACTTCCGTTACTTTCGCAATATTTCATTCCCACGGTATTTTGATACGGTATTCAGGTCGTATACTGGATCCGGAAGTGGAAAGTGAGTACTTTAATACAGTTTCTATATTAAAAGTTTGCTCGAAACTGTGATATTACCGTTGTAATATATACACATAAAATTATAGTTTGATTTGAAAAAGAATTAACAGTTGCTTATCCATTGAGTTATATGTACTACGTACTAGAGAAGCCATTCCAAACAAAAATTGTGTCCTACTCTATGTCTTCGCGCATGCGCGGGAGTAGTAGTCGCGTATGCGGGAAGATTTTAATTTGATATAAAATAAGATATTAATATAAAATAAATATAAGAATTTAATATAAAATATCTTAATTTAATCTAAACAAACATATTATATTTCTAAATAAAATGTAATTATAATTATTATTTTATGGAATTCACAAATCTTCAATTTACGCAATATTTAGTTTGTAGGGATTGCACTACAGTTCAGTTGAACATAGTCAATGTTCGGAATGGCTTCTCTAGTACGTAGTACATATAACTCAATGTGCTTATCAGTGTATTTAAGTATCTACCATCAACCAGTGTGTGAACTTTTGCTTTGCTAAACGAAAAATATTGAACGATTTGCATCTACATGCATACGTATATTAAAAAAATAAAAGTATATAGATAGTATTAAAATAAAGAAATTATGTAGCGCTTCTTTAATTATATTTTTATTAAGGGCCGATATATATATCCGCAGTAATAACATAAAAATAAGAGAACTACAATTGGATGAATCATCATCATCATTACAGCTCTTCACAAGTCCACTGCTGAACACAGGAACGCCACAAAGCACGGATGAACAAATAGTTCAATTATTTCACTTTTGTAATATTCAATCATGTTATAATTTATTTGATGGATAACTGTTATCTGACGAATGAAAAATTGGTCTTTAGTAGAATTAACCGTGTAGCGACGGTGTAAGATCACCCAATATAATGGTTCCGTGGGTATCGTAAAAGGCTACAGAGGGAAATTAAAACATCAGCGCCTTCCTGATAACAAGTTATACTTAACTTATATATTGCCAAGCGTGACCACTAAAATAATTTTTACGTGGTAGTGCCATGCTGCAGCTACATTATGATTGTAGCACGAATGGGTCGGCTCGACCGTGGTAGGAACACGCTCTCACAGAATACCAGCGTAAAATAGCAGCTTAATGCTGCTGTGTTTTGTATGGTGAGTGTAGAGAACCAGAGACCCTTTTTGCTGGAAACGAGGCATTCCATCTTAGTCCTCACGGGTGACAACGCATCTACATTTTGATACGTAATCGAGGATAGATGTAGATGTCTATGGGCCATAGCAACCACTTACCATCGTACTATATAAAAATAATCCTCTTATGGGGCAATCAATGGGGGAGCCCTATGTTCAGCTGTGGCATTTGTTAACGAAATATAAGATAATTTATTTTCTTAACACCATGTAACAAATGAACCAGTTTGGTATCCGTCGCAAATAATTATGTCATTGGATATACGGTCAGGATGTTTTATTATATTAATTTGCATGTTATATGCAGGTTTCAGTTAGGTTATTGAGGTCGTTACTTGAATGAAATGATCGTGTGGGATGCGAAATAATTGGAACATTATTAAACATTAAAGATTTATTTGTTTGTGGCCTTTATGTAGATCCGTAACAAATGAACACATTGAAGGAAGATACACGTTTTATATTTATATTATAAACAAGTTTGTATAGTTATATTATAAGCAAGAACGTTATTTATATTCGACGCATACGTTTTTTTTTTAATTTTGTATATCTGTCCAGGTTAGGACAGATACAGACAGACGGGTCTTCGAATTTGCTGATTGAAATGTAATAAAACTGTGATTTAGGCTAAATTTTATCCGAAAATATTGCAGATTTTTTGTCTTTATTTATCTTAAATTAAATCTGAATAACGCCACATCAATAAACAGAGGATCCAGCCAAAGCCGGGGTGGATCGCTGGTATGTAATAAAATAACAATCATCTTTCTTCTTTCTTAGAATTGCGAGTTCAAAACTAATTACGTATATCAAAATATAATTAAGTTTCTAGTTTTAGTTTTTTTTTTAAATTAAATATAGTTTTTAGTATTGTAGATAAAAATAAGTATTATTGATATTAATTGTGTAACTACATTTTATAATATTATACCGAGCAATAAAAATAATGATATGCATTTCATCAACGCCGTGGGGAAGAAACAGATCATCAGATATAAAGTATTTTTTTAAACAAACGCAAGCTATATTTATTCTGTCGTGTTACACCATACGTATGATTGATATAGTTGTTTCTTTAAAGCTCTATCAATTAATTTAAACGTTCGCATATAAAAACTCATGGCCTCACTTCTAGTGTCAAGAATTATATATCTTAATGGAAAGTTAGAGCCTTTACGTTCACATTAATTAGGCGATATTTTATCTGTGCTTCCTCTGACACATCGCAACTTGCGGCGCGGTGTTATTCAAATATTATGATCGAGATACGAACGCTGTAAAATTTATAATGGACACAGATTGACTTTTGAAAGTAATGGACGAGACATCTCGTTTTTATCACTCCATTCATTTGAATTTTCATGTCTAATTTAATATAATCTGTTACGCTTTTATGACTAGCGTAATGGAGATTGTAAGTATAATAGATGAAAAACGAATAGTATATTATAAAATTGTCAAATTATCTCAACACCTTGTTAAAAATAAAGATTAAAAAGGTTTCACTATTTGATATTTAGTAAACAAATGGTGCACGGATTACGTACTAAACCTAACATACGTCTAGTTTAAGCCTTGACGATGTGCGAACTTTTTAAACGCTGTTTAATTAACGCCTCCCTTCAGAATTCACCATAGGCTTAGTTAAAGTCAGTATATGACTTTAACTTCGACTCACATAGCGCAGAAGATTTTTTATTAAGATATATTCATCTTACACGGATTTTTTTAATAGAAATAGATTATCTATTAATAAATTGCATGCCGAGCGCAAAGCGCGCAGGCATGTTCTGCTAGGGCCTAAAAATTAAGATTCCAACGTTGTGGTCAAATAAAATCGTATCTAACAATCATATTATATATATAAATGATATAAAAAGCACATTTTCAGAAAGATAAATGATTGTTGAACATAATAATATTTTTTATAATAGATTATAAATTACAATTATTGCACAGATTAAATAACATATTGAAACATTTACCACTGGTTTGGAAAATACCTGTTCTTATGTATATGTTCTTTACATCGCTATATTTGAGTTGCAACTTCATTTCGTTAATTACATGTTTTTTTTTATTATGCTAATTGAAGCTATGCATATTAATGTATTTGAAAGTGTCAAACCTTTTGTGTCTTTTATTTGTACGTGTACAAATACGAACGAATGTAAGCACCGGTTTTACGATTATGTTAAAAGTTTGAGGCGTGGAGTATTTATATACTTTTCATCCATCGTTTAATAGATTTTATGTTTTTTAATTAACAAAAAATACTTATGATATATACACCAGTACCACGTGGCTAATTGTAAGTGGTTATATGTTGTGGTAATTCTTAGAGAAATAGAGACACGTCCGTCCGTAAGTCACCTCTGCCCCGGATGGGCATTAGAGCTGCGTTTCGACGTGGGAACTAGTGAAGATGTCGACAGCGCCGGAATTACTCGCAAATTGCACGCCACTGTGAACTTCGTCGGTGGGCAAGCGTTTTGTTCACACGCACGTGTGACCTATGAATGGTGGTGTAATTTTGAAGTTTTTTTGATACTCATATGCGAAGTCGAATTTCACGAATTATCGCTAATTAAAATTACTTTTTTTCTTTATAAAGATTATTAATGTTAGGATTCGTGAGGTAATAGTTACTGATCATTACATTACATTGCATACATTTTAAAATACGTTTAACTTTCTCATATCAGTTTAATCTAAAAGTGAATAGGTATGCAATATGTATGTAATAATGATCTATTATGAATTTAATATTGGAAATACAGTAAAACTGAAATCTTAGAATTATTCAACAATATGCGCTTCATATCTCAACTCTTTTCGGCAAAACCGACAAACTCTAACATCACCTCATTTGTACCTTTTTGTTTCTGGTGGGATATCATTATTTAAAACAAAAGTTATATCCTTTTTATAATAAATAAGTATTACCTTTAACGGTTTTTCTTGTGTTTACTCTTTACTGATTTTTACTTTTTATTCAAGCCATCCAAATTAAATGTTGTCACCGAATGTAAATAGTTCATAATTTACCAATTTTTTTCTTTATATATGCGTAATAATCTACCTTTAGGTATGCCACATATCAAGTTTCTACTTACTTATAACTGGCCTAAGTATTCGATGCGTAAGTCAGTGAGAAATAAAAATAGTAATTTTCAATTCAACTCAAAACTATATTAACAATCATAAAATTTGGAATTCGAGGTATGCAAGTGGTCTTAACTACGTATGCAATAGTTAGAAGGGTTTCGAAAGTTGCTCGAAATGGTTCGTGTAAAAATACACACTGCCGGCGTCACCCTTTTCTATTCCGAATATGGCCGTGTGTCTAAATATATGTTTATACGAAAGGGATAATTTTCTTTTTTTTCTTTTTTATAAAACGTTACCCCCACACTAGGATTTTCCCCTGTATCGTGGAGACAGTTTACAAACACAAATTGCACAAGGACAAACATGCAGACCCGGAGAAATTATATATAGGCCATACAAAAACTTGTTCCGTGCGGGATTCGAACCCGCAGCCCTCAACGCAGCAACTCATTGCTAAGTCACTGCGCCACAGAGCCGTGTCCGTGATTAATATTATTAATAATAGTGACCATTTCGCCAGGACCAACCGTGGCTAGACGCAAGGTTGCTTCGCTACAGGGCCGCAGGTGCGAATCGTTAGTGTCCTAATGGCTAAGAATGTGGACTGCAAACCCGAAAATCATAGAAATGAATCCGCCATTCAGCTACAGACGTGAAGCACTCTTAATAAAATCTTTTTAAATATTTTAATTAATCATATTAAAAGCATTTTCATTCGGAATTTATTTTAAATTTACCAAAGTGCGCAAAAACAAAAAAAAATGAACATACGAACAAATTATGAGTGATGACGACGCGAATCATTATAATTGGCTCGATAAAAAAATTCATAAAGACGACACTAAATAGTTATTTAAACGTGTTTATCTGCATGGAGTTTTTAAAACAACCGTGTAAAAGGTATATCAAATTAATGAAAAGGCTTACTATTTTTAGGTCAAGCACCAAATAAAATCGAACAGTTCAAGCACCCGCTGCGACAACTAGACGGTCTTAATAGTGTTACCAAGTGGTTTTCTTTTTTTTTTAAATAAAAACCGTATTGAACAAGTGTTTCTATGGTCTACAAATAATAATTACGACTCTGGATATTTGTGCAATGTGTGACTTGTGCGCAAACTATTCAAAACCCTTCACAAAACACAACAAAACAGGAGAAAATCCTAATTTAACGTTTTTTCTAACATAATATACTATCCAAGGATATGCGTGTTAAAATTATATCAAAATAACATTAAGTTTTTTAAACATATCAATATTTACTTGCATACAAGCATTGAAACACCTATCGAATTCGCACTTAGCGATTACATTTATGGGTCATCCATTACCCCATTTCTAGTAAAAGGCAAAAGTCCCCATAATCTCCCCCTCATATTTGTTCCTAACAAACAAAAAGAACCCTTTCCCTTTTTAGATAACCGTTCATTGTAGGTACATAGAGTAAATAAATAATTGCGATTACTCAAAAGATTTATATACCTGGTAGAGCCATATTAGAAGTATAGTTGTAGCATGAATGAGTTGGCTCGACCGGGGAAGGACCACACTCTCACAGAATACCAGCGTAAAATGGCAGTTTGACACTGCTGTGTTTCGTACGGTGAGTGTAGAGAACCGGAGACCCATTTTGCTGGAAAAAAGGCATTCCATACTAGTCCTCACAGGTGACGACGCATCTGCATTTTGATTCTTTATTGAGGATAGATGTAGATGTCTAAAGGTCACAGCAACCACTTACCATCAGGTGGACTGTGTGCTCGTTTGTCACCCTATCCTATAATAATACAATAAAAAAATAAAAAGACATTTATATAACAAAGATATTATTTTATGTAACTTTGATTGAACATTTGTTATAGGTACGGTAACAAATATTTCGATAGGAAAAGCGACAACATAAAATTAACGCACGAAATTTACTCGTATAGGCTACTTGCGATCAGCCAAGACTTGGCACGGGCGATTTCTGAATCTCGACAACAGCGCCACCTACTGGGTCCTATTGTGAATCTAAACCATTCAGGGACCCACTTAAATACACACAAAAAAAAATATCAATATCGGCCCAGCCGTTTTCGAGTTTTTGCGAGACTGACGGACAGCAATTGATTGACATATAGTCAACATGTATGACGTCATTGAAGAAAAAATATGCTTGATATCGGAAACTACGATCTGTAATTATGGTGGTGGGTTATTATTTACGTCACGATAAAATATTATATTTATGTTTATGAAATGGAGAAACTACTACTTCTCTGACTGTTACTTCGGCGACTAATATATCGATAAAATAGCGTCTATACAATAACCGTTGTCGAGTTTACCGGACGTATTTAATAATGGTAATAAATGTATACTCGAAATGAAGTATTGCTTGAGTATCTGTTGCGAGTAGGATTGTCTATTTGTACTGCACTTTAAGCGACAGAAAAGCTAACACAAACCTACACATACATCAAACACGAACAATTTAACATTGCAGTTTCCAATGTAATTATATAATGGTAATAAGGGTGACTAACGAGCACACAGTCCACCTGATACTAAGTGCATGCTGTGGCCCAAACATCTATATCTATCCTTGATTAAAAATCAAAACGCAAATGCGTTGTCACTAGGCTTGCCAACCGTACCGAATTTTCCGGGACGTCCCGCTTCTGGGTCAATTTTGGGCCGTCCCGCCGTGATTCCATGAGGGACGCCTTTTGTCCCGGAAATCAGTGATTATATGATATTAGTATCTAGCTCGTACCAACTACACTAATCTGTTACACGTTATTAATTTTTTTTCTAACCAATTTGTATGTGGTGTGTTGTGTCCCGCGTAATATATTCAAGTCCCGGATGTAATAAATAAAAAGCTGGGTAATCCCGGAAATGCCTTTTTTGGAGTTGGCAAGCCTAGTTGTCACCCCTGAAGACTTAGATGGAATGCCTCGTTTCCAGTAAAAAGGGTCTCCGGTTCTCTGCACTATTACGGTCTATTAGAGAGATAATGTGATTACTCCAACTCCGTTGGCTTTGCATTCGAATCCCAGCCTCACAAATATTTTTGGAAAAATGTAATAATCTTCTGGACTGGTTGAGTTGTGAAATGTGCAGCATTCTTAGTGTTGCTATGGGTATTGTAGAAATAGGTTAGACAGCGTCAGTACCGACAAAACTCACAGAGGCCCATGTCCAGATGTGAATTGTTAAGGGCTTACAACCTTTTACAAGGCTTTTTTTCGCCCGTTTTTTATCATATTATTGCATCCAAATTTGAGCTATATTCAAAATTTTAAGTTTCCTGCTCATCGGAAAGTTAGTTTAAAATCAATCACTAAATGAACGACAGACAAACAAGGAAGTTTCTTAATAAAAACGTGGTAAAATATGAAGAAAAATTATTGTTAATATGTCTACTATAGTAAAACTATAAATAAGACAGATTTGCAAAAATCACCAGATTATACAAAATTAAGATAAATTTTTAAATATAATTTATTTTCTCATTCAGGTAGTTTGATTTCTCGAGAAATAGGCGTTTACATAAAAGTTGAAACTACCAAATAAAGAGTAAATGAATTCTTACTCTGGTCTCATTTATAGTGCCGAATTTAAATGCAATTGAATAGTAAGTACTGCTTAAATGGCCATCAAGCAACATTATGTGACTTACAGTCCCACGTTCAAAACAATCAAGTAGAGTCGATGAGATGCGGTGCGGCGGATGTGGGTGTCTACGGGCGAAGTTTATTGGTACGATAGTACTTTAAGGTAATTTTTATCTAAACAAATACTAAGAGGTAATCGATTAGACTCACTTTACATACTATATGCAAGGCAAAGAGACCCACTTTTGAGAGACAAGTTAAATATCTTAGAGAAGTGGATTAATTCCACTTAAGCGTAACCGCTGTTTTATTGCTTCGTCGTATATGCTACAGGTTGTTTTGCAAATTACCATTCTAAATGGTTATTGATGTTTCAACTCCTACGTAGACTTTAAAAGAGGTGAAATGTGCAATCGATAATAAATGCGGGTTCGACCTCCACGTTAAAGTTCTCACTCCAGTTAAGTGTGCTGCCATATGTGAGTTGACTTACCTGAAAAGAAAAAAAACATACATAAGTAAATTATTAGTAAATGTATTATTTATCTTTTTTTCATATTATTACTATTATCTTCAGATAATAGATTGAGAGCACAAGTTAATGATGGAAATATGTAATATATAAGATGTCGCAAACATATTATGTGTTTAAAGAACCAATTTCGCGCATCAGATATAATTATAGGAAGGAGTAATGCTACTGGGATTTATATCCCGAGTTCTAATAACGAATGGATTATAGCTTACTAACTAATTGGATTGAAGTTTCAGCGCCGTGTGCATGCGGAAGTTAGGTATGAAATCAAATTAAATTTTGTACAAGTTCCTTATATTAATGATATTTTAACTTTTAGTTCATAAAATGATTGTGAAAAAGAAACCTTTTCAAAATATTAGGTAGTCCCTTTTACTTAGTGAATATTAGTTTGATTTTGGTCCTTTCTCCTTTCTTTACAAATATATATTATGTAATATAATACATGATATATTTTGTAACAAGCAAAAGTAAGTAACATCACAAAACTTCTAAGAGTATCTATTCATATACTCATATGTTGCAGTTTATCGAAAGTTCAATGCTGAACATAGACCTCCCCATAGATTGCTTCATACAGGGGATTTTGCTTTACTATGCCACGCTTGGCTGTGAAGATGCTGCTGCCCAAGTTACACTTTAGTTTCCCTTAGTCGACTCTTACCCACTGAAAGATATGGGGGTACCCACTAAACGCTCATTGGTTAAGTCTTACCTGGTCGTTATTGTCGTAAGAGGCGACAGAGGTCTCTTACGATAACCACGGGGTGATATAGAGTAATAGATATTCTTACAATGCCATTACCCAACGAAAAACATATATACACACTTTATATATTCTTCTGTTCTACATTCATGCTTTAAATCCCCAACACAAGCATTCAATTGTCGATCGCAATAATATCAATACTTCATATCGCTGTATAGACAGACAGACGATCCATCACACACGATTAGCCTACATGTTCAGCGAATCCGTTGATACAAAGCGATATGCATCGATATATCACATCGGTATGCATAAAATGAAACTGTAATGACGTTCCGCTAGCTCGCAGATGGTTGATAATCGCCAGTTAGTGAGAAATAAAAAAAAAGTTTTAAGAAACGGTATATCACCCGACGCGCTCTACATCCTACCGGGGAAAAAATGTCGAGTAATAAAGTAAGCAAAAATGGAGGCCAAAAAACGAAAGCTCGACTTTGCGCTAATTACGTTCATTGCCCGTTACAGAGGTTGGTCGTGAGAATAACACGAATGAACTTTATAAAGTACATTTGGTGTTAGATAAGTTCAAACGGACGATGCAAGCCGACGGCTAGGTAACATTAGAAAGCTGTAAATTAATAAATATTTTAATTTATTCAATTTTATATTTATGTATATAATATATAATTTCTGATTTTTCGCGATGAACAAAAGAAAGAAATCTTCTAAAAGATTTATTCGTCTGAAGTTACAGATTTATAATTATACTAGCTTGCCAGGCAGACGTTGTTCTGACCTTTCCAACGACCTTTCCTATAAAAATCCTTAAATTCGCAAAAAATATTTTTGAGGGTCATTTAGCGGGATAAAAGCTATCCTATCAAATCAGTTCAGAAATCAGTTCAGTAGTTTAGGAGTCCATCGCGGACAAACAACGTGACACGCAATATTTATATATAAAGAAGATTATTCTTGGTGTTGTGTGTGTTGGCTTGTGTCTTGTTTGGTTGGAAATAAAAATGGGAATGTAAGAATGAATATGAGTGTCGGGTGTGGGGAATGACTGGCGAGTATTTATGTTGTATGATTGGTTGAATGTACGATAATGTATGGCTCTATACAATAAACATAATATTAAGCGCCTTATAGTAAATGCAATAGGGTCGACTGTCGACTATCTGGCGTCGACACTGATGTATTTGAAGCCTGATAAGTGTAGTGGTGGCGTATCCGACCATCCGACGAATAAGCGTGGCGACCATAGCGAACATATAAGCCAATCTATGGGAGAGGACCATGCTTTTATCAGTGTACTTTGAAACGACAGTGATGAATGAACGAATGAATAAAGCCGTGTTAAATGAAGACTGTGTGTTAGATGATCACATTCAATACTAATGAGGGCTAATAATTTTCTGCTCACCAGATGTCGCTAGTTGACACCGAGGTAAAGTTCTTTGTTACACAATGTAATTTAATTGAGAAGTTGTTTTTTTTTTAATAAACGTTTATCAGTTTCTAGAGTATTATGTTAATACACAAAACAATGCGTTAGTGGTTTGCTCTTAAATTTTACCACATTGCACATTTTTTACTTTTTTTCATTTTTCTACTTTTTGAATATGTGTGGTTTGGTTTATTTATTTTTAATGTTATTAAAATAAAATATAACTAATAGTACAAAAAGAAACAATAACTTTTTCAGAAAAACTTCCCCACTATGAAATCTGTCAAATATTATGCCTCACTTTCTAGTGGCGCCGCCCTGGTGGCAGAAAAAGTCGTGGATGCCTTATTGTTAATCTATGTATATTTTAAGTGGGTCCAGCTGCAGATCTGAGAAATTAAACATGATGTCCGCCAATACGCATTAGCATTGGGGCTGGCATAAGGAGTGGGATGTTTATAGGTAATTATTTATTACTTTTCTTACTGTAGAATAGTTATTGGTACACTCAGCTAATAATTGAAACCTTATTTATAACTAATATGTTTTCCGGTAACCGTTTCGTGATGCAAATAAGGCTCAATTATATGAAGTACAGACTATTGTTTGCTGATAAGTTTGTTGATGTGCTGAATTATTTATCGTTTATGTAGAGCAAAACTCGGGAACGGATAATCCTCGCGCATCGTATCGTCACGAACACTCCCGTTTTGTAATGGGGAAGTCGTTATAACCGATTATTAAAGCACTTGCACACTGTCGAATTAGCAGTGCTGTTTCTACGATAAGGTCTACTTACAAATAATAGGGCTGCCCGCAAAACCTACCATTTTATATTTATTATTTACATTAATGTTAGCATGTATATATTTGCTATTTTTTGGTATATTACGTTAGTAGAATAATTATTATTCACAGAATATTTATCACATCTTAATTTTTTTACCTCTAATATTTTACTTAATTACTCTACATCAAGAGTGATAGCTAAAAGGTACGTTATACTTTACAGAAGGTGAGCAACCCGGGTTCAATGACCGGCGGCCACAATGTAATTGTTAGTTGCAATTTTAAGTGCAACATCGGAAGGAAACCGGGATCTCAGAGGATTAAAAGTCTTTTATGTTAGGTAGTTTTAGTTTAGTTTCCATGACACACTGGAGCAGTGTGAGTAGACTTAATGCTCTAAAATGCTGTCTCAAAATTAGACGAGGCTTGAGTTCACTTGTCGGACGTAGATATTCTCTCTTTTTTTACTCTGTCGTGGCTTTCTCTCACTATATCGTGGCGCCATTTATACAGATATATCAAACAAAACTTTTGGAGATTGTCATATGCCTCTTTTCTCAATGTGGTAGTATTCTTTGCCGCACAATATTTCGTAGAATTTTAACTCATTATAATAATGTCACGGTGGCTAGTCTTAACAAAGATTAGATCTGCACAGGACGGGATTATACTGCTCAAGTGTATGCGCAAGCACAACTGTACTCTCCACTCCCTCACTCTCAAAGAGCTCAGAGAGAAAGAGGCGCAGAAACAATGTCTTTACGTGTTTTCCGAAGCACAGGGGTAATACATCGCCAATTTCCTGACTCCGGCTTCTGCTGAGAATTTCTTGGCAGAAAAACTCGATCTCTGATTTTCGGTCCAACCGGGGATTCGAAGCCAGGAACCAATGGAACCAAACCAACGAGGCAGTCATTTAACTCATTATTACCTCGATAACACTACAATTATAAATTGTGGTAAATAACGTTAATAATCGTTAAGACTTAGAAATGCAATTATTATCTTACTGGGAGTTAGAAAGGAACGTGATTATAACCAACGTATAATTTGAAATCCCAATTACGGTAATACAATATCGAAAATAACGTTTGTATGTTGGGAAGATATCCATCAGATTATCAGAATTATGTTAATTGGTATATTGTAACACGAATGGGTCGGCTCAACCGGGGAAGGACCACACTCTCACAGAATGCGCGTTTAACGCTGCTGTGTTTCGTTTGGTGAGTGTAGAGAACCGGATACCCTTTTTACTGCAACCGAGGCACTCCATCTTAGTCCTCACGGGTGACGACGCATCTGCATTTTGATTTGTAATCGAAGATAGATGTAGATGTCTATAGGCTACAGCATCCATCCTATGTGCTCGTTTGTCACCCCCCGTCTATAAAAAATACTAGTATATATAATAATAGGTACATTAAAAATAATTATGTTTAATGTACTTATGTATATTCCGTGCGAGGCGTAAAGGTTTTCTTTAATAATTTCAGAGTAACAAACGAGCGAAACTTATGATAAGTGGCTGCTGACACCATATGGCCATTTGCAACCGTGTGTAAACTAGAGGGCCACAGGTGCGTAGTCATAGTACGGTCTAAGATAAAGTGCCTCACAGTGCAAGCAGAAATAAGCAAGAAGCTATTACCAAACCGTACCGACTTTTATCCGGTATTCAGAGACAATAGTATCGAGATTAAAGTCAGTTACGCAATAGTGAAATTTCAATCTAGACCATAATATTATGTTACGCAAATTTTATCAGTGTGTTCAAATTTATACTCGAGATTATAACTGAATATGTGTATAGGATCCTATATACGTAATATTTGAACATTTGTTTTTACTTTATTAAATTTGCTACAAGCATTCTAATTTATCGAATTTTATGCTTACGTTTCCAGGGCAGGGCGGAATTCCTAATTTCTAAACCCCCCCCCCCCCTCCCCATTGCAGAATACGCGGGCAGTCTAAACACCCACGCTCAGAAACGTTTAAAAAATTAGTGAACCACTATTTCAAGCATCAAAAGCGGAAGAAAGCATAGGCTTTATGTTGAAATTATTAAGAATTCGAATGTAAAAAATACAAAAAAAAAACTGTATTTGCACTCTCCGTTACCGGTGCTTTATATCAAAAAAATCTCAAACATAAAAAAAAAATAATCTGCGACTGTTTCCGCGTCGGCGTACAACACCTATTTACATCGTCCACGATGTATCTTCGGAGGCGGTGGGCGGATATTGAACAGTAATTGATCGTATTTAAAGGGCAACTGTAATCACTTAACTGTTCTTGAAACATTAATTGACGTTCGCGAGGCTAACGAAGTATCGAAGTTTTAATTTGAACTGTGTGTAATTTTCTTTTTAAAATTTTGTTTATTAAATCGCATGTATTATATAGCATTAAATAGTATACAAAAGCATTTCCTAATCTTATTAATCACCACCTATAAGTTACAGACCTAGGCGGACATTTCTAGACCAAATTAGGGACGTCTTGAAAAAAGGCCAGGTTAAGAGTACCCTAAACCGTAGAGCATGTATGAAGGGAATAATGAAAGTGGACGAAGCGAAACAAGTATGTAAGGATCGTAGCAAGTGGAAAGAAGTGGTCTCTGCCTACCCCTACGGGAAAGAGGCGTGATTATATGTATGTATGTATGTATAAGTTACATAAACTATATACATCCCACGGCTGGGCACAGGCCTTTTCTCATTTCTGAGAGGCTTTAGTTTAAGGAAATGAAAGGCAATGGCGTGTTTGTGAACTTCACATGTTTTCGACATATTATTTTTAGACATGCGGGTTTCCTTTCGATGTTTTCATTCACCACCGAGCACGTGATAAATCAGCACTTAAAATTGCAATTAACAATTTCATTGGTGCCGGCGGGGATCGAACCCGAGTTGCTTGTGAAATATACAGCGAGCGAGCTAACAGGGCTCACCACCTTTTCACTGTCGTATGAATACTTCTACTCTAGAATAAACACAAAACCACAAGGCAGTAAGTACTACGAAGCTCAATGAAGGCTACAGAATCGATTTTCCTTTAGTTTGCATACGAACAAACAAATTCAAATTTTGTTTTCGCTTCAAATTAAAATTTTCTGCAGCAGATTTGTTATAGAGCCGTGCAGCAGCTGTATTATGGCCGCAACATGAATCATCTTTTTTATATAGGATAGGGTGACAAACGTGCACACAGTCCACCTGATGGTAAATTGCTGTGGCCCATAGACATCTATATCTATCCCCGTTTGCGAATCAAAACAATGCGTTGTCACCCGTGAGGAACAATATGGAATGCCTCTTTTACAGTAAAAAGGGTTTCCGGATCTCTACACTTACCATACGAAACACAGCAGTGTTAAGGTGCCATTTTACGCTGGTATTCTGTGAGAGTGTGGTTCTTAGCCGGTCGAGCCGACCCATTCGTGCTACAACTATACTACTAATATAGCTGCAGCATGGCTCTACCACGTATATATCTAGACGAGGAAACACAACGCCCTTATATAATGCGGGAAATTTAGACGGGTAGAACCGTCTAAGATGCGAGAAGTCTGGCACTGCAATCGACAAGCCGCCTGCCAAACGTGATAATTAAGGGAAACACAAATTTTGTTAAAGATTAATATCTATCTATAATGGAATCTACAAGGGTATCTACAACTGAAGAGGACCATGTCCAGCCTTAGACTTTTTCGAACCAATGATGAAGTATAGATAATCCTGCTGTGTTTCATATACGGTACCCCCTGACTGATTTTTTTACGTGGTAGAGCCATTCTGCAGCTATATTGTGGTTGTAGCACGAATGGGTCGGCTCGACCGGGGTAGCAACACGTTCTCACAGAATATAAGCGAAAAATAGGAGCTTAATATGCTGTTGTGTTTCGTATGGTGAGTGTAGAGAACCGGAGACCCTTTTTACTATAAACGAGGCATGAATTAAATAATATCCATCTAATGAGATATAAGACAGATATTATTTAAAATCTAGACAGAACAGATGGATTAATACGTCAAAGCTAACACGCTAGGATATCTAAATACTTCAAATACTAGAGCAGGTTCAACATAAAGCAGAGTGTCGCCAAAGTTCATACGTTTAGAAAAACGTTCATTGATACCTAAATTTATTTCATTGGGTCAAAACCAGATGCTGAGTAATTTATAGTTATTCTTGAAATTACGATGCAATTTGAATAAATTTATGCATTATACGCAAACCTGAAGCGACTTGTATTCATACAAATCGCTTCAGGTTTGAGCTTGTGTACTTTTATCTAAACTATTGCGTCCACGACGGTGGGATATAAAGGAATATACGGTCCACCTGTAAGTGCACTAAATGCATAAACGTTATCACTCCGGAGCATTAACATATATGTAAATGCCTTTATACCAATAATAGGATCTTAGGATTCTTGTTTTTACACCATGAGAGTGATAAACGAGCACACAGTCCCACTGATGGTAAGTGGATATTATGACCCGTAAAAATCTATATCCTTACTCGATTAAGTATCAAAATGCAGATACATTTCAACCCTGAAGTCTAAGATGGAATGCCTTTTATCTAGTGAAAAGGGTTTCAGGTTCTCTACACTCACACTCACCATACGAAATAACAGCTTTAAGCTACTATTTTACAGTGGTATTCTGTGAGAGCGTCGAACCTTCCCCCGGTCGAGTCGACCCATTCGTGCCACAATCATATTATAACTGCGACTACCTCGTTGCTCTTGTGGGCATTAAAGCGATTATTCATTATGAGGTCCAGGATTCGAATCCCTGGTCAAGTCAAATTCAGTTATTGAGGTTTTCTATCAAGAAATTCCCAGTAGCAGTCAGAAACTTAACAGTGTTTCTTTCTCGTGTCTCGGAAAGCACGTAAAGCCGTTAGTCCTGCGACTGATCTCATTCAGGTAGTGTCAGATTATCGTCCGATCGGACTATGAAAATGAGGGAATAGAGATTGCAAGTGTGTTTTCGCATAAACGAAGTTACTGTTTACGTTGATATAATATACCACCTTCACCGAACTGCATACTTCATTCTTATCCAGACAATTGGTTATATTCAAAAATTACGTTTAGTAACCACTAATCCATTAAAAAATAATAACGATACTCTTAAGCCGCATCTCCACCAAAGTTTTACTACCAACTGTTGCTTTGCCAACACGTGTTGGTAACAAATGTTTCTCTAATTACTTAGTGTTAGTAACAAAACTTGAAACAATGTTGGGAACCGTGTTTCCATTTTCGGCGGCAACACCAAAGGAATACGCTTGTTGCAAACATTTGTTCCCTCGGTGGAGACGCTTGTTGGAAACATTTGTCGACAACATCGGAAACAAATGTTGGTAGCTTTTGTAGTTGAGAGTTGTAAACAGTTGGAAACATAAATGTTGTGAACATTTTTAGTGAATACGCGGCTTTAAAACATAATAGGTACATAGGCTATAGTCACTACTTTCTCTGTATAAGTTTTTAACTCAACCGATTCAAAATGTTTCTTTTCACACATTATTATTATATTACTGAAACGGTAAAAAGAAATTATACTGGTAATACCCTAAATTATGAAAGCGTACGAGCCGTTGCGGCAACAAAAGCGTTTGAAACGACGCTTAAATAATAGAATGATTCAAAAGAAAAAAATATTTATTTTTTCCTTTGTGTTCAATTCGTGCAGAAACTGCGCAGGCCAAGTTTGCAAAAACATTTTAGTTACCATTTAATTATTCATAGAAGGCTCTGGGCGGGTTTACTATAGGATTATCGGGCATAACTATAGGAAGGGTTTGAAAGTTAAGTGTACCTCTGAAAATTTTAGTGTCTCCAACTCCACGAGAGAAAAAAATATAATTCTGTCTACTAGTAATTGAACATGGTACTGCTTTGAGCAAAACTGAGATTGACTGGTAGTACTAAAAACAAATTCCAGACGTATGCTATGTAGCATGCTTCTTTTCTATACATGAAAGAAAAAGTGTATTTTAATTTTTTTTATAGTATAGTGTGATAAACGAGCACACAGTCCACCTGATGGTAAGTGGCTGCTGTGGCCCATAAACATCTACATTTTTCCTCGTTTGCGAATCAAAATGCAGATGCGTTGCCACTCGTGAGGACTAAGATAGAATGCCTCGTTTCCAGTAAAAAGGGTCTCCGGTTCTCTAGACTCTCCATAGGAAACACAGCAGTGTTAAGCTACTATTTGACGCTGGTATTCTGTGACAGCGTGGTCCTTCCCCGGTCGAGCCGACCCATTCGTGCTATAACCATAACTATAGACATACTGTTATATTAGCAAAGTCCGTGTGTTACCATTAAAAAGGATCTCTAATTAGCGTCGCTAACCGTAAGTAATACAACGGAAATATTATACAATACCAGTCATTTATTATTTCATATATAGACTATCTATAAACGAGTAAAGATTATTTAATCTTATGAAAAAAAACATAAGTCAGTTTTATTTCGGATACAAATCGTCGAAACGCACGGCACCCGAACAAAATGTTCATAGTTTTTCCGATATTTTTCAGCGGAACCTGGCACGAGGAGGCGTTCGTGACATTGTGTTTTGTCGATATTAAAGATACACTGATATCAGTACTCGATGTCAGTTATTATTCATAGAAAACGCAACAAAGGCTGTGCCACTTTAAGTACAATTGGGAATAGATTTGAAGTAAGCGCTTGAAGCACGCAGTAATTTGTTCAGTTATTAGTTATTATTACTTTACATACTGCATTACTTTAGTAACTTTCACACAAAATACACGATAAAGAATTACTATCTGTGACTCAAATAAGATGCATGTACTAACACGAATTTGCGTTCCGTTACCGTTACCGTTACTGATACAACTTATTAAAGTCGACTGCTGAACATAGGCCTCCCTCGTCGATTGCCTCATAAGGGGGATATTTGCCATAGTTCCCACGCTTGGCAAGCGGGTTGGCAATCGCAGTTTTTTTTATTTTAGTCGTTATTAGAAAGACACTCCTACCTATCTCTTGATTTATTTCCCTCTGTCACCTCTTATTACACCCACGGAATGATATGGGGTAGTGGATATTCTTACACCGTCACTACACGGTAAGAAATTTGCGTTCGCTGAATGCATAATATTAGACATTTAAACGGATTAGTAAACTGAAGTGGCAGTGGGCCGGCAATATAGCTCGAAAAACCGACAACCGATGGGGAAAAAAGGTTCTTGAGCGGCCTCGTACCGGCGGACGAAGTGTAGGGCGTCCCTCACTAGATGGAGCGACGACCTGGTAAGACATGCAGGAAGTCGATGGATGCAGGTGGCTCAGGACCGTGCTTTGTGACACTCCTTGGGGGAGGCCTATGTTCAGCAGTGGACTTGTGAAGGGCTGTAATGATGATGATGATGATGAGACATTTAAAAGTGGTTTGTCCGTTTTAGCTTACTTCGCCATACCGAAATTACTTCCTGAGCACACAGTTCTAAGCCACCTGCGACATCGACTCCACATCGAAAACATTCATCCAGATTGGTTATCAATTCCTCAAGATATACGACTAACCTTTAGTCACATTAGTCAATTAAAATAAAGTTTGTGTTTACACCTTTCTAGCCGAAACACGCTTTTCATAAGAAAGAACATTTCAAAGGAATCTTTTAGAAAAAAAAATTTGAACGAGGAAAAACGTTCAAAAAATATGCCGTGCACACTTCTCTTTTACACGAACATAAAAGTAAGTACAAAAAAGAACCGCCTGAAAAATTTTGCACAGACTTGTGTTTTATTTGCTCAGTCATAGTTTTTGCTCGTTATGCAATTCGGACTCGTAGAAAGCACTTCGCGTGAACCCAATTTATAACAATAAAACCAATTTCGTGGTTATGTCACGATACCGAAGGCCGATTTAACGGATGATTGACTGAATTTAGTTTCTTGTAGAAATGGCGTATAGCGTGGCATACAATTTGTGTGAATCGAAATTAGCGGACAGATAGACGTTAAAAATTCCATCCATTATCTATTATATTCATAATAAATTATCTTTAAAAAGTTTGGTTTCTTGGTCACTTTAATTTGCATGTTGGTTAAAAAGCGCTGAACTACATACAGGTATTTTAAACTCAAACACATGTTCAACACATTTGGAGGACAAAAGTCTCGCGACTAGAATCCGAAGCGTTACTGTCAAAAATAGTAATTGTTTTTCACCCAAATAAATTAGTTGTTCGCATATCGTATATAATATACTAAGAATTTTTTTTAATTTTTTTTATAGGAGAAGGGTCAAATGAGCATGCACCTCATGGTAAGTTTTGACCGCCCCTATGAACAACTGCAACACCAGGTAAATGACGGGTGCGTTGCCGGTCTTTTAAAAAGGAGTAAACTCAAATTAAGAAGAAAACTTTCAAATTTCATTGATCGTTTAAATCTTTCAATTGTAACACAATTCTTGTACTTGCTTTCTTCTACTTTCTTTATCGGCACGCAAAGGCCCACACTGTGCGGGGAGCTTTGTAGCCGCGACTTGGTGGTACTGTCATGGGTGGCCCGTCGTGAGAGGCCAGCCCGAAGAGACAGATTCGCCACTGGGGCCGGATGGCTGGTAAGTACTTCCGGGTACATGTTTTTCATGGTCTTATGACCTTAGCGGAACGGTCTTGGGGGAGGGGAAGGTTTCTTTGCCTGGAGAGAAAAAGTGAAAAAAGCAATAAGAAAAAAGGTAGTAGGTGAAAATACTTTAACCAAATAAATGAAATTATTTTTGTCATGTAAAATATGAAAAACATACTTAGAGTTGTTTCCACAGAATTGGTCGAATTATGGCGTTACTAGTATAGACATATTACGTTGTTACGTTTCACTTGTCGCTGTAAATGTGATAAACCAAATGCAAGACTTATCGAAAAAAAGTTACTACAATATCCAACCTCTTCGCAAGCTTTTACTAACATTTTCATTTCCATCGAAAACGTCGATTCATCGAATCGACAAAAATCACCAAAAAAGCAAGTAGCGTTATAATAATTTAATACCCATGCGGGTAACCCACTGAGTTCCAATTATTCAAAGACTTTCACATCTATAGAGCTTAACAATCACTCACAAAATTAGGTTCTTTGCTAGTGTCAAAATAACATGGGCATTTTTGATTAGATGTCTGATAGTAGGAATGGCAACATAACGTTAAGATAAAATCATAGAGAGTTTTAA
Organism: Parnassius glacialis; assembly: GCA_033319125.1. NCBI lineage: Eukaryota > Metazoa > Arthropoda > Insecta > Lepidoptera > Papilionidae > Parnassius > Parnassius glacialis. Next base: position 22,760,909 of record JAVANC010000025.1, on the reverse strand, counting down.
ATCAATAATTGTTAAAACACCATTTATTAATTAACATATTGAAATCCCTATTACAAAAGAATATAAAGGGCGGAATCAATGCCTTGAGGCATACTTACTTATAACAGTGGTAGAGCCACGCGGCTTTTGCTGTCGCACGGATGGGCCGGCTCGAACCGGGGTGGTACCACGACCTCACAGAAAACCAGCGTGAAGTAGAGGTTTACCTCTGCGTTTCGCTTGGTGAGTGCAGGTGGCCGGAGGCCCTTTTTACTGGGAATGAGGCATTCCATCTTAGTCCTCACGGGTGACAACGCATCTGCATTTTGATTCGTAATCGAGGATAGATGTAGATGTCTATGGGCCGCAGCAACCACTTACCATCAGGTGGACTGTGTGCTCGTTTGTCACCCTTATCCTATAAAAAAAAAAAAAAAATACTCTATGGGTTAATCCGGAGTGGTGAGAATTTCATTAAATCGATTAAATCGGGGAATATACATATAAAAAATATCCTACGCGTAGACTATAACCACTTCTTGTATTTGGAACTTGGTTAAAAATGATGTACTAATAAGTTCATAAATTAAAAAAAGAAGTTTTATTTATTATATATAGGTAATAATCAAAATATATTGTACATTAATAAAATCTGCCAGAACTCAAGCAGATGTTGCTTTTAAAAGACGCCAGGGGAAAGGTGAGCTCATTGTCACAAGTACTAGTTGTCACATCATCAATATCTCTGTAATAGCAAAAAAGTTCGATGCAGTTTTCGAACGTGTGTCAGTGCTATCATCTTCAAAAAGTGTTACGGTGGGCGGCATCAGCCAAAGACTACCTAACCTGAAATTACAGAGCTTAAAAGCTTTCAAGAAAAACTTTAAAATCCATCACGGCGTAGCCGACTCTATGACCCTCTTGCATTTCACTCTCGTCACATTTTTGCAAATCATCTTACAAGCATGACCGTCACTCGCAACAAGATGAGTTGTTGAAATGCCCGTAGACAGGCAACAGCGATTCAATCCACAAGAGTCGTAATCAAGAATGTACGAATACCATCACAATGATTTCTCGCTATTTATTCACATTCACTCCGGATCTATTTAGATTTCTTTCTTACAACACCACTTAAATGTTTTTAAGCGAAAGTTAATATAATGCCTTACATGTGCATTATATTTACATTATCAGAGAACTATTTATGTCTCATATTTAATGTTTTTTTAAGATTTAAGACCTCTGATTTTAATATCTGAAACTTTTTTTACGTGGTAGAGCCATGCTGCTGCTATATTATTGGTATAATTGTAGCACGACCGGGAAAGGACCACGCTCTCACAGAATACCAGTGTAAAATATCAGCTTAACACTGCTGTGTTTCGTATGGTGAGTTTAGAGAACCGTGATCCATTTTACTGGAAACGACGCATTCCATCGTAGTCCTCACGGGTGACGACGTATCTGTATTAAGATTCGTCATCGAGGATAGATGTAGATGTCTATGGATCACAGTAACCACCTACCATCAGATGACCACTTACCATCAGGTGGACTGTGTGCTCGTTTGTCACCCTTATCCTATAAAAAAATTTCGTATCACCCACGCCCTATGATAATATATTATAGTCAAATCTACTTCTCTATGTATCATTGTCGGGGTCAGTTTTTCCATCTTTTACATCGGTTTATTTAAGAAAACACTCAATAGACGTCATATAAACTAACGCGCAAAGTATTTTGAGCATTCATTTTCTACTTTTGATCATGTGGGATTGTTGTCAAAACTACATAAAAGCTAAAAAATTGAATAAGGTATAGATTTAAAAGGCAGTATTTTCTATGGTATGAATTAGTTCATGTTTACCAGGTGATAATAATATTAAGGGGATAAATCCATCATCATCATTATCAGTACAGTCTATCAAAGTCCACTGCTGAATATAATCCTCCCTCATAGATTTCCTCGTAGGGGGGGATATTTGCCATAGTTGCCACGCTTGCTAAGGTTGGCAACCTTAGTCTTTTATTATTTTGAATTGTAATTCCTGTTTCAGGTTCCCTCTGTCACCAAGAGGTGAGTAAGAAATCTCCGTACTGCTTACACCTTCTAATTTTAGATAAAGTGTAGTGGATTTTCTAACACCGCCACTTCATCATGACGAGTAATTTGTCGTCACTGTCGTAGTGTAGTGGCAGCCAAAGTATATCCATTACTACATATCATCTCGCGGGGTTCGTCTGAGGTTACAGAAGGAAACTAAACCGGAATGTGCAGGAGCGTCATCCTGATAACCAATCAAGCTGCTACCAACCCACCTACCAAGCGTGGTAACTAGGATAAATATCCCCCTTTTGCGGCAATCTATGTTCAGCAGTACAATGTGATAACTTTTAATAAATGAATGAACGAAGGAAAATTATAATTCGGTTATTGAAATTAATACAAAAGAGTAATCGGGATATTCAAATCAGCTGATGTGAAGAATAGACGCTCCGGGAAGTCTGCAGTCTGTGAACACGTACAGGATCGCCCCCGTCACTACATTAGATTTGATAGACCACAAATCCTCACTAAAGAACACCGATTCCTTTCGAGGATGTTTCGCAAGGCTATTGAAATCAAAAAACATCCTAATTTCAATAGAGAAGATGGCTGGGTGCTACCATCTGCTTGGGATCCCATAATTAATAAAATTAAATCCCAACCCAAGCATACAACTGCAAGACTTCATGATACTGTAAGTTCATACTGCGTAGATCGGAACAAAAATTAATAATTTTTAATTTGGAGGTAGCTGTGGTTAACTATGACATTGGGACGTCATACACCTCAGTCCCCCCCGTGACCATGGGTGCTGTAAAGTGCTTGAAACGTCGGGAAAGTAAAATAAGTTAATATACGCGATAAAATCCGTAAAATTAGTTTTATTTAAATGTGTAGTGTTCGCGTAAATATAAGAAATCATTATATTGAAATTAGTGTTAGTAGTTTTATGCGCTAATAATGACATCCTGTTGAATAGTTCCTACTACGTTGATATCCTGTACCTGTAGAAACCAATACCTGTGGCATTAGTATCAGCACCTAAATTCTAGGTAAAAATGCAAGACTGAATAAATAACATTGTTCAAGAAAATATGACAAACGAGCTAAATTTTTACGGTTACTTATTTATTTAAACTTTGTTGCACAAAAATATACAAAGGCAGACTTAACGCCTTATGGCGTCTTCCACTAATCAACATATAAGTAAGCAGAGAACACTACTTACTTGACAGTAATAAGATGCTGTATGACCGACCATAAACAGCTACATCTAACACCTATAACTATAATAATTGTGTCATTAAACAGTGGTTTTGAACAGTGGTAGAGCCACGCGGCAGCTTTTGCTGCCGCACGGATGGGCCGGCTCGAACCGGGGTGGTACCACGACCTCACAGAATACCAGCGTGAAGTAGAGGTTTACCTCTGCGTTTCGCTTGGTGAGTGCAGGTGGCCGGAGGCCCTTTTTACTGGAAATGAGGCATTCCATCTTGGTCCTCACGGGTGACAATGCATCTGCATTTTGATTTGTAATAGAGGATAGATGTAGATGTCAATGGGTCGCAGCAACCACTTACCATCAGGTGGACTGTGTGCTCGTTTGTCACCCTTATCCTATAAAAAAAATTATAATATACCAGTAAAATTAATTTTAGCGTGCATATTTTCTGTATACAGCTTTCAAGTTTATTCTATATTATCATCGTACATTATTCCATTTTATCTCCTTATTTATGTATCACTACTGCTGTTATGGTTATTGCAGAGGATAAAAAAGACATTCAAACAGCAAATCAAATCGGAAAGGCAACGGAGAGAGTCAGAACTAAAGCAATAAGCAACAGAGTTGCGACAACTTGGACACGACTTTTCGATTACCTACAACACTAACAAAAAGACGGAAGCGTAAACATCGCAAGCTATCCGATTAAATAACGGTATTGCAAAAAATAAATAATCATGTTTCGTGAGCGCGAGTTCTGTTCACAGAAACTATTCTTGTTGTCGCCACAAAGTTAAAATTAAAATTATTACAAAGATAAAATTTGATTCAAATTCATATATTTCACGTGTTTCAATTTGCAAACCATAGAAGCTTTAAAATAAAAAAATACTTTATTTAAAAAAGTTTATATAAAGCTTTTATCGTTATTAACAGACTACAGAATTTTGTGTTGTAGATAAATATAATTAAAAATCCCGCTAAAACATAGTTATGAATAACATAATGTTATTATTATTAAAAGGGTTTTAAATGTAAATATTTTGTATTCATACTTTTGTAATATTGAAATAACAAAGTCCCCTCAATGGGAAGAAACTAATACAGCCGACTTCAAAGGAAAACTGAAAACTTAGTTGAAACTCATCATTCAAGGCTCTCCTACTCTTCGAATTGGAACTAAACAATGGGGCGACAAATATTTGCCAGTTTAAATATCTAAGAGGGTTGTATTAACCAAGACGGACTTTTAATTGAATTCGAATTTCGAACCTACGGCTCCGCGCTTAATTATAGCCTAATTAAGCCCTTATTATGCATTGAAGTTTAAATAGATTAATTCATGTGGCTAGCTATATTAATAAGGCATACACTCATTTCTTGTATGACTTATCCAGTTTATGAGCGTTAGAATCACGATAAAAAAATTCGAGCTAAAACTTCTTTTGAAACATTTAATAATAGTTATTATAACTAATTTATTTATACGAGGGTGACACTAAAAGTTCTTAGAAAATCAAAAACTGAACAAACTAGCAAGTTATTAGTTTTATTATATCTTTTCAAAATAGTGTCCATTTATATCAATACATCGCTGCGTCCGATGGAACTGACAAATTAATAAAATACATAACACAAAAATATTGGCAAAGAGTTCCATTTTCAAAATTTGAACTTATTTTTTTATTTATTTCTTATCGTATTAAACGTTTAATAATAAATATATTTTTTATTAAACCTTTTAAAAATCCCGATCCCTTGTAAAGGGACTTCAACAGTTGTGAAAAGTATCTCTGCACAATGCATATCTCGTGTGTTAACAAAACTGCTGACAAAAGACAAAAGCCTTTTATCTGACGATCGATTTTATCTTAAAGTATTAAATGTAGAACGTTTTATATGTTTATTTTTCATGTATTCAATAATACACAAATAAAAATAAAGTAAATTCAGAACTTAGAATTTTTGACTTATTGCAGTTTTTGCATTGATCCGTGTATGAAATAAGCTATTTTTATAAGTAATAACCGAAATTTCAAAGAATTGTTAATACATTTAAACTACTTAAAGGCAAATTAATTATTAGCTTACAATAATAAAGTAACATCTCACAAAGCAGTTATGTTAAGCCACTCCAACCGAACTGCACTATCACTATGCAAGCAAAAAAAACACGCATTTTAATCTCAACCCATCAAACTCTATAAAGTACCAGTCAGCTAACGAGATAGTTAACAGTATGGCGCAAGAGTTGACTGCAAAGCAACAGTCTCGTGAGAATCGCTTCTATTTAATGGATATGGCGCATCACGTCTGCCCATCCTATCCACATTGCACGGTGTAAGTAAGTGACTGTTATTTTATTTATGCATTTTTGTCCACGTTTGTAGCTAATGATGAAATACATCTCATATCACTAGCCATATAGTAAAATACTGGTTGCATACAAACTCACAAAAATTTATGAATTATGGTAAAATTTCGGCCTCTGAACGACCGCCAGTATATATTTTCAGTCAAAGTCAAATAATCGGCGCAGAAACGAGAACTTTGAGAATGACAGCTTATTACATTGATAAGAACGTATTTGTAAACGTAGATCATGCGAATTTTCAAATATTAATTTTGAACAAGTAATTATGATGTGTGCATTTTACGAAATGCGATGATAAAAAGCCAATACAATTACATGAGCAACTTTCTTATTCATTCTTATTATTCATTAGGTACACTACAATAGCTACAAGTATGAACGAAAATGATGAAAGCCTACTCTTTCTTACTTAAACTTTACTCTTGTCGCTGGTGAATCAAAAGATTAAAAATTGAAAAGCCTTTTATATTTGCATACAAATAAATAATCTCACCTGCCTATCACTCAAGAGGGTAGGCAGAGATTACGATTTGGCATGAGCCGGTCACACCTCTCCAGCTCCTTTTACATTGATATATATGTTATATACATAACTGCTCCTCAGTTAAGAATACTCTTATAATATGTGCCTACTTCAACATATCGCCAATATTGTAAATATTAATTTTAACATCACGTATATTATATAGATGGCTGATATAAATACCCAGACCGGTGACGAAGACCAGCGTCAAAATAAGAAACATCGAGTACCAGTGCGCCTGCCAGGCATGGAGTGATCCAAATCCATCCTACACTAGTAGAAGAGGCCTATGGCTAGACTGGATAGCTTTGACTGATTTAGTATTTATAATTAACGCCTAATAATACTAAAACAAGCAACTCTAGGGGATTATTTAACTTTACAACAGCCTAATCAAAATATTATATTTTTCTCTTTAAATAAACCGAATATTCATCTGTACCGTGAATACACATACAATTACGTAAAGGACATTGCTCTGCGCCCATACATTGTTCGCCCTGGAACCAAGAGCATCGGAAAATTATGTATTTTATTGTTGATCATTAGTAAATTCCTATTTGATCTTATTTTTATAGCGGACTAGCTGCATAATAGATATATTTAAAAAAAAATATCAGATTTTGAGGTTATAATCGAACCACGAATGTTACGGTTTTTCATAGATCTGAGTGATTTTTAACAAACTGAAAAACATGTCTTAAAACATTTAGCTATTTTTAATACCTATCTACATAATTAGATATGCAGTTTTTGTTCTAAAGCCTAAGTGTATGTAAGTGCAACGTATAAATGCATAGAATCTAGTTAACAAACCTGCTTTCTGAGCATTGGCTTTGAAATGAGAGATAATATTTGTTTGTATTAATGTTAAAAAATGTATATTTATAATAGCTGTTAGCATTTAGATGTTGTCATTAGCATATACGGTAGGGTAAGATACCTAGTACCTAAATGTATAAGGGTTTAGGCTGTCAGTCACGCCGCTAGACATGCCGTCGAACAGCGAACATATCAACCACGGTTTCAACCAAGTTTCAACAGCGCGCGTGTTAATAGCATGAATATTATCGACTACTATTTAGTGCATTTGCAAGCGTGTGCGTCTGGACGGCGCTGTTCAAACGCGTGATTATGAAACCAGCCTTACCGACTTAGTACGTAATTGGTAGTATAAGTTGTTTTTATACCTACATTAACTTATTATGTTTGAATTAGAAATAAAACACAGATTAACTTCATGTTTATTGTTCATCTTCTAAATTGGAAATTAGAATATTGTCTAAAAACTGTACAGGGATGTCGATATTATTTTGATGTCTCGTAAAGCTCAAATACCAAATAATAGTCATAACATGGGCGCAGCAACCGATGGTTCTGCGTACAACGATGCAATTACAGCAATATTGCACGATTTCTTTTCTGTTCATCTTTCAACAATATTGTACCACCAACAGAGCCACAAATTACACAAAATACACTTTCCATTGCGTATGCGTAAGTGCGTTTATGAATGCTAGGTTATCGTTTGAGTGGTACACAGTTCCAAAAATCACAGCAAGGTAAGTTGTTCTTGAAAGCAATCAGAGTCCGTTAAATAGCCAAGTTGTAATGTTCAATATTTAGTCCCGAAAGTCACCACAACACCGATACAATTACAAAGACAATTACAATTGCAAACGACGCCAACCAATGTAATTTTGACAGAATGAGAGATGACAGTAGAAAGTAGGTATGTCAATTTGAAATCGTTTAATCGATTGTTTATAGTAAAATAATCGATTATCCAGATCGATATAGATCTGAAGAATCCTTGTCCAATGTCGATACAAAAACCTCTCGAATCGGACCTATTCAAGAACTAGCTGTATTTCAAACGATTCAAGAAATACTTTTGCATAGTTGGAACATCTGTTCCTTGTAACAGACAGAAAAACTGTTCTATTCTGGGTTCGATCCTAAGGTCGGGCAAATTATTATTAGGTGTTAATAGCTTGAAGTTCCCAGTAGTAACACGGAGTCTGGATTTGTGTCCGGTGTTTGGCAATACGCGTAGCCCCTATTACATGGGAAGTTTAACATAACAGTACTACACAACTCTACCTACTCCTTCTGGGAAATACAGGCGTGATGTTATGTTTATTAATTTAATGATGTTTCTATACAGTTGCTTGTATTTACGGTAAATTATCGTCAATAATGTTCTGTGTCTATATTAGGCATGTTAGAAAATGTCGCGATTGATCAAAAATAGATCTGTTAATGCTTGATTTAATCGAGAATCGATTCTAGTATGTTCGATTCGAATCGATTTGGAGATCGTATTTTTTTCATGAGAGACTGACAAGTGAAAAGTTACAATTTAGTGACATCAAAAATAGGATTGCCAAATACGATACGATTTATGAATATGTCCTAAGATTCATTATAGCCATACGTTACAAACAGTATTAAATACATCATCTTTTGTCATACGATAATATTAATACCATAACAAGTAGGACAATATCCTATTTTACTTATAATAACACGTGTGTCTCTACTTCTTCCATACTTGTTACAATATTAATAATAACATCTGCAACTAGTCTGCAATATTGCTCTTTTTAAAGAACACATTTATAATTAATGCAGTAATGCAGTAACTAGAAGTGGTTTTTTTTTATATTAATTGTCGTAAACTCGTAAGTTATCGTTTAGTAGGACGTAAAATACACTCCTTTCTAAACGATTATTAGAAAATCCTGAATAATTATCTTTACGAATATTTTTCTTCAGCATTATTCTAACTACCAATTCAAAATCGAGTATGACCTCATTCAATAGGTATAGTAAGTTTTTTAAATTATACTTTTAGGGAATAATAAAAAGAATATAAGGAGATGGTAATTTAATATTTTTATTGTAGCTTCTTTTTGCAACTTTATTCGAAATAAATTGAAAATGTAATTCAGATTAAGAAATATACAACAGTTCATTAAAAATTCAAAAATCGATTACGATTGATTGGGCATCCCTAATCATTTTTCGACACTTCATGATGTTTGGAGAAGATGGCGGCGATTAATGTTTTAGTCGAGTATAATACTTTTTAATGTTCATTTTTGCACGCAGCTAGTCCGTGTTATAAAAGTATTTGCAACTAACATAATAAAATAGAAAATTAATTATCGTGTATGTCCGATGATTTTATTACACAGGGCGATTTTGGACATTGTCCTTTGCACATGGATAAACATACAGAACTGAAGCAATTAGGTATCTGTAGGCCATACAAATATTTTTTTTTGTAGGAGATTTCACCCTGTGGCTCCGCAGCCCAATATTTACTTAACCACCAAGCTAATAAAAAAACAATGAAAAGAAATCTCGCACTTGGTAATTCGCATTGTGATGTACAGTTAAAGATAGCATTGATAAGCACGTTACACAAAATCAGTACACGTGAACTATCTAGTCTGTCGCTTATAAATCTTTCCGTTTTCTAAACCTCGTGCGGGTTTAAATTGCGACCAAATCGTCATTTGCAGATAAGCGTTTTAATTAGCCTTTCACAATTTATATCTTTATTAGAAGCGCTTGTTAATAGGGAGCGTGATTGCCAATAAACAAGGAGGTCCGACCGATCACGAAGTCGCGAGCCTTTCGCTGTACTACTGAGTAAGCAGCCAGCATAACACTCTCTCGTTTAGTTGAGATGACTAACTTTTAATAATTTTACTATTGTTTTTGTTAACGAAAAAACATATGTAGTACTGACGTTAATCAATAACAAAAAAGCTTTAAATTTTATAGGACACGGACCACCAAGATCATTTCTCCCGGCATCAATAAAATTGTTGATCGCGTTCAAAGTGCCAATTTGAGTCACGATGAAAAAATTATGCTTTTGAAATACTTTTTGTCTGTGTGAAAAATACAAGGATTCAAGATTTGTCAAAACACGCGTTGGAGCGGCGCGCGCGTCTAAATTTTCCCTTTTCCGAACCCACACAGAAGTGGGCGAGGACCTGTGGAACGTAAAATTGTCTCTTAATGTCTCCTCAATAAAAAATAACGTTTTAGTAAGGTGACCAGAAATTCCAATTAAGTAAATGATCATCGTATAAATACGGCCGATAGGCATACGATACCCCTCACCCTTGTAACTATTGACCGATATTTTTTTTAATATTATTATCGACTAATACTATACCATAATGTTCGTATTCTGACTGCACGAAATGCAGAGGCTGTACATATTACTTCTCAATAACCCCATTATGATGGCCTAAAGACCCGGTGTAGTCGCCGGAAGTTGTCATGTTAAGTATACTTATACCCGTGGTAATTGCTTTGATTGAAGCCTATTATAACAAGACGAGATAAAATCTATGCATTAATATGACGAGGCGCCTGCGCTAGTCTTAATCTATGAATAGAATATGCATGTAGAAAATTAACTACCTAATTATATGTTCATGTTTGATTTACCACTAACAAGCAGTTTTAAATTAGCTTTACATCAGAAAGTTCGTGTTGAAGACGCTTTTTCTTTAAAAACGTCTATTAAAAGACCTAACTGTTTGAAACAACCCGCACTATACAATTTTTTTTTTATATAGTATAAGGGTGACAAACGAGCACACAGTCCACCTGATGGTAAGTGGTTGCTGCGGCCCATAGACATCTACATCTATCCTCGTTTGCGAATCAAAATGCAGATGCGTTGTCACCCGTGAGGACTAAGATGGAATGCCTCATTTCCAGTAAAAAGGGCCTCTTTATTAAATTAAAGTAAAGTAAAGTAAAATATACCTTATTGTACACCAAGGAACATATTACAAAATTTATATATTTAAAGGGACATTGGTACAACAGGCGGCCTTATCGCTAAAACAGCGATCTCTTCCAGGCAACCTTAGGGCAGAAGATACTATTTTTAAAAGATAGCGGAAGGGGTGTACAGAATATAATATAGAAAGATAAATAGAAGAACATAAGTGATTAAAGGAAAAATAATAAAAAAGTGAATGACAACAGGTAGTAACTTAAGAGGAAAGGTAATAAAGTTTTAATTTATTTTTAAATATAGGAAGAGATTTAGATTATTCAATATGTAAGGGGAGAGAATTCCATAGTCGTATAGCGGTAACCGTAAAAGAATTAGAATAGAAGGAAGAGGAATGTTTAGGAGTACTTAGAAGGAGATTATTTTGAGATCGTAGAGGTAAAGAGTGTCAACTACTTAAATATATAAATCGGTCTTTCAAATAAGAAGGAGTGGTCGGACAATCACAGTGTTATTATAAATATTGTACCGTGTAGTGGCGGTGTAAGTACATCAACTACCCCATATCATCCCGTGGGTGCCTTAAGAGGCGACAGAGGGAGACGAATCGGGAGATGGGCAGCAGCATCCTCGTAATAACGACTAAAATAAAAATAAAAGCTACGGTTGCCAACCCGCTTGTCAAGCGTGGCCGTAGGCTTCAACGGTGACGGTATAAATATAACAGCATCATACTCTTCGTCATACTTTAACAGTCTACTGCTGGAGATATTAGATCTCTTCCAAGTTCGAACAATTTACTAGTACTATGATATTTTAAACTGTACATTTTACCCATCATAAGCCTAATTATTGACCGTGTAGTGCCGGTGCAAACACATCCACTACCCCTATCGTACCGTCGGTTGTCTTAAGAGACGACGAGGGAAAATAACCAAAAGATGAAGCAGCAGCATCTTGCTTATAACGACCAGAAAATAAAATAACTGCAGTTGCCCCGACTGTCTGTATGAGGTAGGTTTAACAGTGGACTTTTATATGCTATGAATGATAGAAGTCTAATAATTTTAATAAATTTTAATATTTCTAGTTTGGCTCATCTTCCGCTTCTTCTTCATTAGCCAGTAATATTGCACAGGCATGCGCCTTTCCTATTATTGTAGGGTATTACTGGGACGTGGGTGGCACTATGGGAAAGCTTCATACAAAGCCGTCTCATAACTGTTTGTAACGAAAGTCGTTGTTACGTGATGAAAATTATAAATTAATATACTATTATAAATAAAGTTTATTTTTAGGTATTTTTATTTTATTTTGTATGCTTAACGTAAGTATAAAAGAGCATTAAATCTTAGTCATTAGATGATTTTGACGATGTACGTTAGTACGATTCAATGCCACATTACTTGAAAGATTTCCATATAAGTATATAAGTATTATACATTTTTGGAGTGCTTATATGCTTCTCCAAAATTTTCGTACATAATATTATATTAGATAATTTAACAAAAAATAACCAATATAGTTTAAGATGTTATATTTTTTTAACAAGAGATTTACCTCTTATCGATGCTTGCCGATGTCGAGGTATTTATTGGATTAAGATCTCCACACATTACTCTGTTTAGGGATAAAAAAATTATGCACTTATTTGCACCTTTTTTGATACGGACCCAAAACACATCGCGAGATAAAAATCAATTTTTTTTTTAAAACTTTTGTTTCTTTATAAAATAGCATGGATAAAGGTGTATTTATAAATTTATTGAAACGAGATAATATGAAGCAATTCTCAAGACTAAATTTACCTATGGTCAAAAAAATGTCTTGAATTTGATATCTACTTTGGTCAAATTTTTATTTTGAGTGAATTTTTTTTTAACTCAAAATATTTGTTTCCAATAAAGACCCTATATATCCAGGTAAACGTATGTATAATTACAGCTTAGTACATTTTGAAACAACTGAAATATGATGTATTGAGACGAAACACACCCGGTTTTCCCATAGTGGGTGGGTTCGAATCCGCCATTTGACTTCTGTTGTCAATCATTTCGTACACAAGCATTTTAAGCTTAACAGGAGTGATTAATGGGAATATTAGTAATGTTAATGGTATTGCAAGTATTTTTTATAACAAAATAAATAAAATAAAGGACATTGCTATAGTTGACACATGTGACAGACGGTTTTCAATCGCAGTACCGGACTACCGCATGTCTCCTCTTTAGCGTTGCCTCCAATCGCCGATTTGAATATTATTCCATGTAGCTTATACTAAAATGCCGCTATCTATCGAAAGCCATGAGATCTTTCTAGTATTTATCGAATTCGACTCTAACGACTCCCAAGATCTACGACACTCGAAATGAGATGATAGATTATCCTATGTGTCATTTTATAACAGTTTTTAACGGTGTTACTATTTGTTGAAAGGAATCTGTACCAACGTTTTCCTGGGCCAAGCTCGTCTGCATAATCAATTAGTGAGACCACTACCCCAACTGGCGGACGAGGTAACCTGTCGACCAATCATTCAAACATGCCGAACCCTATCCAATAAACATACGGACTGATAATGGAACAAACAAAACGGACTCAACGTGGTGAGTATTGGTAAGTCAAAATATATTGGCAAAAAGAATATGAATAAAGAGATGTACATAATATATGCCTTTTTAACTTTTCCAAAAATGCTTCATATAATTTAGTATGTTATAATAACGGATTCTTGGAAATATACAATATGAGAATAAAATTTAATAATATAATGTAAAAAATAAGCTGTAGGTGGCTCGGGACCGTGCTTTGTGGCGTTCCTTGGGGGAGGCCTATGTTCAGCAGAGGACTTGTGAAGGGCTGTCACGATGATGATTATGATGAAAATATTATTTGCATTCCTTGTCATGCTTACTTTGATGATTTTATGTCATATAAGGCCTGACAAATTTAAGTAGTTAAAGTAATCCGTAGCAGTAAATTAAAGTGAACTCGATTTCAATACCATTCAAAAGATAAGTGTTGACAGGCACCATTTCAGATTTACACTCGCGAATGATAGCGAGCTAAAAGTGCATCGATAGTCAAGTAGCCGCTTGTAGATGCATTTAATACAATTCAAAGAGAGGTCAATGACATCAGTTTAGTCCGTTATAAGATATAAGATAATTAATATCTTTCGCTATCGGCAGCTAACGATCAATGTAAACTCAATAGCTCACTGTTTACAAACTGTACCGTGTACTGGCGATGTAAGATTATCCACTACCCCATATCATCCCGTGGGTGTCGTAAAAGGCGACAGAGGGAAACAAATCAGGAGACGGGCAGCAGCGTCTTCCTAATAACGACTAAAAATAAACTGCGGTTACCAACCCTCTTGCCAAGCGTGGCAACTATAGAAAATATCCCCCCCACCCCCTCCCTCCCGTGATTCAATCTATGGGGGACGCCTATGTTTAGCAATGGACTTTAATAGGCTGTAACGGTAACGGTAACGTCAACGGTTACAAACTTTATTTTGCAATCGAAAAATTGTTTGTTAACAGCTGTGCTTGATTGTTCGTTTATACTTTATTCTTCAAATAACTCTGCCCGTACTCAAAGACAATCTTAAGCGAAGTTCTGACTGTGGAGCGTATCTCAAAGAATCATGCCCACTTTCCATACATTTGAAAACCTGATAGTGAAAGTTGATGTATAATTATAAAGTATAGTAGAAAAACTACATGTAAGCTCAGAAAATAATGTCATATAATTATTTTTACGATTTAAACGCTACGAATCCCAAAATATACTAATGTCACTTTTTAGGTTAGGATTTGCCGTAACCAAATAGGTAATAAAGAAATAAATGTGCTATAACTTATTATTAACGCTCGAATTGCTATTAAGATAGCAATACTTATCTATTTATGGTCTAAGTCTACGTCTTTTTTACTTTGTGAATTTTTTGAAACCAACTGCCCCTAAGTCACCGCTTACTCTCGATGATTGTCACCATAAATTGAGTGTCTAGCTCTATCTGCTATTTCTTCAGCACACATAAATACTTACTAATTATATTTAGTTCATCTTGTATTGTCAAAATGATCACTTATCAACCAAACACATTTCATTGGCCTATGGTATATACTTACTGATGAACAAAATGGGATAAACAAATAAAACACTATGTTAAAGTGGCATGGTTTATTAATTATCATCATTTTCACTTAAATCTCTCACCACCACGTCATCCAGAAATTCTGCTGGAGCAGAAATATTTTCTTGATACCATATAGTATTGTAAAAAGAAGTAACACAAACAAAATGGCACAGTAGACAACGAGACGCAAATACAACAACGAAGAACTGCGCCGATGCCAATCAGAACTGTCAAATGTCAAAAAAAATCCGTTTCATTCGTCCACACTCGATGACATACTGAATGATTAATTTATTTTATTACTATATAATTTTATATTAATATGTACTATACAAATACAAATAAATAAATACTTACTGATTAAATGAAACATAAAATAACGTATAAAACTCAGAAGCAGAGTTAAATAAAGTAAAGTAGCAGTGTATAAAATGGAACGTACTAGAAAAAGGGTAGTTGAGATGCGTTCAAAACATATAATACGTTTACCCTTGACGTAGAATAAACTTATAGAAATATGTAAAAATATTTTTTTCCTGCGTTTCTTTTAACATAGTGATAAGCGTAATTAATTTACAATTCAATTAGCTGAATTTTAAGATTTATTTCATTTCTATACATTGTCAGGTGAAAAATGGGCATTGTTCTTTCGCAATGTCAGAATTTGAGTCAAAATCATATTATGTTGCACAATTTTTTACATTTTTCTAGAGACAAGTTTTTTGATATTAAATCAAGATTGTCTCTACTCGCGTGAAGCTTGATTAAAATAATATGTAACCGTTACATTTTTTTGAGCCATCAAATATCTGTGTATTCATCCTATATACATAACCTTATCATTAAACTAGGGATTAGTTTGAAGATAATCTATTTGACACGGTCCTTACAAACCTCTCTTATTTCTTTCACATCCATATTTATTTTCGCATATACGTTTCTTAACTTTGCCCATCTTCAATATATCGCCAATTCAATCTATGAACTTCCTTACCAATACTGCCACTTACTTCTGGATCATAAATTTGCTTTGTCACTCTCCTCTCTTTCATTCTTTCTACGTGTCCAGAGAGTCGTGTCATTCCTTTCTTAATTCTTATCACAACATCTTCTTCATGGCAAAATTAAATTAATTGACTGTTATGAACATAATATGAATGGTTGATAAGTATATGTACACTACTACTGTAAAAGAATACCAAGTTAATGATCAGATAGGGTTACAAACTTGACCACAATTGTTCACGTTAGTAATAATCTTAAATTTCACTATCAAACTTTGAGTTTGTTGACACTTATCAATCCGCTTACAAAACTGTGGAAGACTCGAATCGTTACGCTTCTCAGGTTTATTGATAATACCGTTGCTTAAATACATCGATACTGGAAAATGGTCAAATTTTTCCATTACTTTTTGTTTTCACGGTAACTGTTTTTATAATGTTATATTGTAAATTTGTAACAAACAAGTTTCATCAATTGTCCGTCTGATGTTAAGCAGCTACTGTAATGCCTCGTAGCTTGTATTTATACTGACTTTTTTACACTTTAAATTAGAAATGAAGAAGAAGAAAAAGAAGAAGCAGAAAAGGAAACTCACCTCTTAGTATTAAACAGAATACTGGCGTAAAATAGCAGCTTATTGCTGCTATGTTTCGTATGGTAAGTATAGAGAGAGAACCAGGCACCCTTTTTACTGGAAACGAGACATTTCACCTTAGTTCTCAGGGGTGATAACGTATCTACATTTTGATTCTTATTTCAGAATATAGATATAGATGTCTATGGGCCACGGCGTCCACTTACCATGTGTCCGTGTGTCACCCTTATTCTATTAAAAATTGTTCTTAGGTGTGATAACGCATCTGCATTTTGATTTTTAATTGAGAAATGATGTAAATGTCTATGGGCCACAGCATTCTCTTACCATCAGGTGAACTGTGTGCTAGTTAGACTTTATTTAAAAAACCATTTCAAAAGAAAATGTTAATTACAACAAGATCTAGACCTAATAACATAAAAGCTTAATTTATATTATAGAATTTCACTTAAAATAATCTGGGATTTAGGGGTTACTCTAAAGGTATTGAATTTAAAGGTTAACCATCGAAATTCATCTGTTCTAAAACATCCACGGTCGACCCGAATTCTCCACCCACTGAACTAATAATGACCCAATAAACAACCCGTTATTTCGTGTGAAGGATGCAATTCATACGTGAGCCGACTATCCAACAAAACTATCAATTATTATTGCATACGTGGCTCTATTGTTATGCGCCGAGTTGTTATTCCCTAAAGGTTCCACCTATTCTATTCGAAAGTACTACGATTGAGAACGATGCAAATAATACGAATGATATACGATTTGAATTTAAAAGGCTTTCGTAGCAAAATGCATAGTACGAATGGTTACAGACAGAAGTACGTGCTCTTGTTGATTCTGAACTGAAAACGTTGTTGCTGGCCTTTTTGAAATATCCTTTGTGTTGAAATTATTTTACTTAGCGTCGCATCCCCAAAAGCTGATTTAGATTCAATTTTAATCTTGTTTTGATATGGTAATGCAATATCATCATCATTTCATCATTACTGCCCTTCATAGGTCTACTGCTGAACATAGGCCTCCCCCAAGGAATGACACAAAGCACGGTCCTGAACCACCTGCATCCATCGACTTCCTGCATATCTTACCAGGTAGTCACTCCATCTAGTGGGGGGGCGCCCTACTCTTCGTCCTCCGGGTGCGAGGCCGCCACTCGAGAACCTTTTTACCCCATCGGTTGTCGGTTCTACGAGCAATATGGCCGGCCCATTGCCACTTCAGCTTACTAATCCGTTGGGCTATGTCGGTCACTCTGGTTCTACTGCGGATATCCTCATTTCTAAGTTTATCACGCAGAGAAACTCCGAGCATAGCCCTCTCCATAAGTCGCTGAGCGACCTTGAGCTTCTGCATCCGGCCAGCAGTGAAGAACCACGTCTCAGTACCATAGATCATCACTGGCAACACGCACTAGTTGTACAGTCTCGTTTTGAAGTATTGAGGTATACCTGACGAGAAGATGTGCCGTAATTTCCCGAACGCTGCCCAACCGAGTTGAATCCGTCGATTGACCTCGGGACAAATAGTTCGACTACGTAAGTCCAACTTCAACCGAGAGGTAAAGCAATATGTATACCAGTAATTAGTCATAAGTTAACGCGAAACTGAGGATCAGTTTAGCGTAGCTTAGCTTAGTTAGCTATATATCATAATATACAACATAGCATTAAAGTGGTATCATCAACGAATATTGTTTAAGGAATAATTAAGGACAGTTACACCAATATGCTACCATAGTAGCCGTGGTAGCTCTAGATCTAAGCGCTCGCTGTAAATTTCCAGTACACGAGCAACCCGGGTATGATCCCCGCCGGCACCAATGAAATTGTAAATTGCTTTATTAAGTGCTGATGTACCATGTGCTCGGCAGTGAAGGCAAAAATCGTGAGGTAATCTGTTCGTTTGAGAAATAAGAAAAAAATATTTTAAAGACATGTGAAGTTCGTGAACACGCATTGGGGCAGCTCGGTGGACATTTCCTTGCCCGAAACCTTCTCAGATATGAGAGAAGCCTTGTCCCACGTGTGTGACGTATATAGGCTGTAACTTTTAACTTTAACTAACGACAATGAGGGGCGTATAATTTATATACCTATTCATATATCACACATTGTTGTGATAAAGTACATAACATGAGCCGTTAGTAAGTTAAAAAGCTGCTACAAATATTCCATTAGTGTGTTTTTGGTAAAAGTGTATAATAGAAATAGATTTACTTATAAAATTTTGGTTAAAATTGAACTAAAAGGCCATCTGATAGTAACTAGCTCCTGCATCCCGCGGACACCAGCAACCAACTTGAAACAAAGAAGGTTAAGATGCGTGGTCACCACTGAAGACTAATATGAAATGTTTTTCAGTCTGTAATTACACTGGCTATTTATATCCTTCAAACCGGGACACTGCTCGCTACTGTCTGGTGGCAAAAATAAATAAAATGGTGAATAACCTATCCAGCTGGACTACTAGGTGGAAAAAGGTCGTACAAACTGACAAATAAAATATAATTTATTTTTCAGAGTTTGAAACAGAAACTTGATTTTAAATTTTGCATTAAATTAAATACTAGCTTCGTTTACCGCCTCTCATTTTTCAAATCTAAGCCGATGACTTGTATTGCTTTCAGACTACTTAACTTTCACTAATATTTTATCTAAGCTAAAGACTTGTGTGCTTCAAACTACGCTTTAATCCTAAGATATCGACAAGACAAATCATGTCGACATCATGTTGATAATCATAAGCAAAGCACTGCTCATTAACTCACTATATTCATCATAACGACGTATCTTTTACATACACCGTAGTATACAATTATGTACTTTCACGCTGATCGTTGTCCGTGACAATTTAAAATGTGTATGTTTGGAGCTCAGATAAAGTATTGGCTTATTTGTTTCCTCTCCTCATACCATCTACTGCCTAGTATTTAAGCGATGAAGTAATTATTTCTACCAATTGTGGAATAAGTACTTCAATATCTTTATAACAATTTATACCTGTTTATGTTTTTTTTATAGGATAGGGTGACAAACGAGCACACAGTCCACCTGATGGTAAGTGGTTGCTGTGACCCATAGACATCCACATTTATCCTCAATAAAGAATCAAAATGCAGATGTGTCGTCACCCGTGAGAACTAAGATAGAATGCCTCCTTTCCAGTAAAATGGGTCTCCGGTTCTCTACACTCACCATAAGAAACACAGCAGCGTTAAGCTGCTATTTTACGCTGGTTTTCTGTGAGAGCGTAGTCCTTCCCCGGTCGAGCCGACCCATTCGTGCTACAACTATACTGCTAATATAGCTGCAGCATGGCTCTACCACGTAAAAAAATAATAACGTAATGTAATAAGAATATACCTTGCAAAGCATGTATAGTAAACTTGTAGAAATTTAATAAAATAGTAATTAAAAATATACAGTATTTTATGAACAGTGTAGATACTGTAACTGTTGCACGATTCGTTCAGTTCGATGTTTTTAACTGGTCTCAAATTTTATCGGTTAACAAAGCATCATTGTGTATATCTCTGATGCAACAATATTATATTACTCTACTGTATTTTAAAGTTCATAGTACGTTCGTAAAAATGTCATAAAACCGCAGCTTTTTCCGTGAGTATTAAAACCACTTACTTTATGACTGTCTAAAGGTTCTAGTGTACAACGACCTTTGAACTGCAGTGATTATAGCCTATCCATTGTTTAAATGACTAACCACTGTTATACTTCAAGATTTTTCGATAGATGTTATCAGTGCGTCTATTTCCTAAGCAGTTATACATCTGTTAGCCATGATTGAAACATCGCAGAAGATATTTATTTTCCATATACGTCTATTTCAATTATGGCATGGTGCATGTCCAGTTGTGCGTAATAGATATGAAAGTAAAGACCTAATTGGACATATAAATTGCATGTCATTCAAACCACATCTGTGGTCAAAATTCTATAATCGTATTTCTCCAAACTTACTAATGGAGTGCGGCCAAATCATTCATGATTTGCTACATCAACATCGTTAAGGAAACATTTCTCAAAGTGTTCAATGCATGAATGAAAGAAATAACGCAGTCGGCATACAATTAAGCCTACTTATCATGCTCTTGGTACGTCATCAATCAACGTTCGTTGTAGGAGCCTTGTTTACCGGTGCTGTAGCTTGCAGTTTGTTACAATGAATATGGAACACATTATTCAGATTACGAAAAATGTGAATACATGGCATAAAAGAAAGCAATGCAACATAGAGAAAGAGGGTATAAAAGAGCCATGCTGCAGCTATGTTATGATTGTAGCAAGAATGGGTTGGCTCGAACGGGCAAGGACCTCGCTCTCACAGAATACCAGTGTAAAATAGCTGCTCAATGCTCGTGTTTCGTATGGTGAGTGTAGAGAACCGGAGACCCTTTTCACTGGAAACCAGATATTCCATCTTATTCAATGATAGTAGTTGATCATAGTCATCATGGGTAGCAACGTATCTGTATTCTTAATCGAAGATAGATTTAGATGTGTATGGGCCACAGCATCCACTTAGCATCAGATGGAAAGTGTGCTTGTTTTTCACACTTATTCTATTAAATAGAGAGAATAACAGCTTTTTTGAATGTCGACCTCGCCTACACACTGAATTACTCACGAGATTCGCCTCTTTCTTCCTAAACCCATAAGGTTCACTGTTGGACATGAGCTGTTCTCGTTTAAGGGAGGATTTGACATAATAGCCATTTAAGGCAAGTGGCTTGGCGATCGCAGTACCAGACGTCTCGCATATTTGACGCTGCTCCCCGTCATTCGGATTTTTTAAATCTGTCTTAAATGAAACAGTTACATTGTAAGCTATCGGAAGTCATAAGATCTTTATAGCATTTCCCATTGTCATCTCCTACGGGCAACACATTATTGGAATTCTTTATTTGAATTTAATTCCAGGTGCCCATGAGCCAAAGAAGGCGCTTACCATCAGTTGAACTGTTAATCTCGTTTAAGTTACGTTGTTATTTGTACGTGGTAGAGCCATGTTGCAGCTGTTTTAGTAGTGTAGCTGTAGCACGAATGGGTCGGCTCGACCGGGGAAGGACCACGCTCTCACAGAATACCAGCGTAAAATGGCAGCTTGACACTGCTGTGTTTCGTATGGTGAGTGTAGAGAACCGGAGACCCTTTTTACTGGAAAAGAGACATTCCATCTTAGTCCTCACGGGTAACGACGCATCTGCATTTTGATACTTTATTGAGGATAAATGTAGATGTCTGTGATTCACAGCAACCACTTATCATCAGATGGACTGTGTGCTCGTTTGTTACCCTTATTTTATACAAAAACGTTGATTTATCTGGTTAACTAAAAAACTGTTCTATCTAAAATTTGTGTGATAATAATATAATGAAGTAGCTTTCGATGTAAAAAGTTATAACAATAGATTCTACTGCCATCTCTTTATGTTTATAGCACTCTACAAAAAAGGTCTTTTGTAGCTGTAAATCAAGCGAAACTAAACGACAATTCTGTCCAAACCACGTGAATGGAGTTACAATATGCATAGCAAACAATATTTGTCACAAGACGTCTCCGATCGATGGGTAATGCGATATCGTATATTATACATTGGTTACGGATTGTGAACTCAATTTCGCATTTGGTGCTACTTGCACATGTAAAATAAATAGTACTATCCATTTTACATGTGCCAGTAAATAGGTAATTTTTTTTATTATTGATTATGATGAGACGTTTGGCAGCATGTACTTTACTGGATCTCTTACCCTTAAAACAGGAACACAGTAGTGAGTGGACTTCGGCTTGCGGTAAGAGAATGATATCAACGCAGTCGGATTCCTAGACATAAGGATAAGGACGCGATCTCGTTGGTGAATAGTTTATAGTTGAACGTAACTCTACGCTATGTCCCAATACTAGAAATATATACGTATATATATATATATATATATATATATATATATATATATATATATATATATATATATATATGCTAATTTGAATAGTTCAAGTCTGCTTTTTTTAACACGTACTGCTTTTTTTAAACTTTACCTCTACTCTAGGATTCTCTGCGATATCACGAAAGCATTTTAAAATATATGCATTATAAATGGACAAACACTCATATTATATGGAAGAATTATTTATAAGATATACATCGTGATATAGCAGCATCCTAGCTACTGCGTTACCGAACATTCGTCATTTGGTTAAACGTCTCTTGGGCTTTTGGATTCTGTAGTATGTCCTATGTGGGTCGCTCATCCCAATGGATGGCATCATTTTAGTAGAGAGAAACAATTACAATGAAGAGGGGGCTAATGAGCATGCGGCTCACCTGATGGTGGCTACCGCCGCCCATGTACAATCGCAACACCAGAGAAATTGCAGGTGCGATGCCGGCCTTTTAGAAAGGAATAAGCTCTTTTCGCCAAGGTCAAGTCGTATTGGTCCGGAAAAATCTCCGGTGGTAAACAATTCCACAGAGAAGTTGTACGAGGAAGAAAACTCCTTGTAAAACGCACAGTGGCGGACCGCCAAGCATCCAGATGGTGAGGATGGTATCGTGAATTTTGAATTATTGAATTAATCCGAACAATTCTCCGAGTAGAGAGAAACCAGAATGCACGAGTTCCTGAAGGAAGGCGAAATAGCTTTTCGCCTATCCCGGCGATGTGCTCAGACCTTACCTTGGCAATGACTCTTTTGAAGGACCTGGAGGCGGAGTTATACTTATTTTTAATAGCGCTGGTGTTTACATCCCGGGACGTTGATGCATCATCCCTGGCCCGGAAGCACTATTGTTTATAGCGTGATGCTATTTTACAGGAGCGACCAAACCATGGTTGGGATCTGCCTCCAATGGGCACCACAGAGGGTGGAATAAAAGATACGTGACTTTTAAATTTGGTTCGGATTTTTGTGCCGGAACAGAACCAACATTTGTGCAAGTATACTAATTGATTGTTATATGTAGTCTGATCTCTAATCTCTCATATTTAGTTAACTTATTATATCACATAGGTATTGGACGAATATGAATTAGGACCTTATATGTACTCTAATATTAGGAAAAATTACACATACTTCACAGTTAACAACAGTTTTCTGAGGTTGTCACCGTGATCGAAATTCTTCAGTGACACACTAGGATTTTGTATTGCATCATAAAAGCGTTTACATGCGTAAATTGCACGTGAATATACACGCAGATATGTAATAGTTGATAGGACACACATAACAATACAAGATCTGTACGGAAATTGTATCCATAGTAGTTTTGCCATACACCGAGCCTTCAATTGACTTCAGTTAAATCAATATTTGTGAAAACAATTGATTAGATTTAGAGTTAAAATATATTGCGAGTGGCTTTATCTTCCTTACTCTTAGACTTTATCTTCTACTCTGCATCTAGGCCAAGCTTTTCTTCGACAGTATCGCTTAGTCAAGTCATCTGATACGAGATACAGTGACGACTGATGACCTCTGGATTTGCTTGCCGGGATAAGTACTAACATTCGTAAATAAAATTAATAAAAGTAATTTTATTCAACGTATCGATAGCAAGCTAGGTGACGTCCTAGTACAATTATTTTAATTTTCTAGAACAACGCGTGTGCTAATCAAGTTAATATAATAATAATAAAAAAAACTTAATGTCGCGGTATAAAATGTTTATTCAAGATTCCAGAAAAGTTAAAATGAAAAAGTTTGTGAAGATGTTTTACGGTTTTTACCAAATAGCTAATTTTAATGAAATAAAACAGATAAAGAGTGTCCTGAATTAGCACATTGAATATTTTCTTATCACAGTTAAATAAATGAGGTGAAAGAATGGAAATCTTTAATTTTATCGTATATCTAAACACTTTAACTTATCAACTTACTCTTTGTTGTAGCCAAGTTGCGCATTCAGACTCCAGTAGCCATATCAAAAATATCTTACCTGCAAAAAGAAAGAAAATATTAGTAAAGTAAATGTTAAGATATACATATAAGCGCCAAATTCACTCTATACTTAATTTCAAAAATGTGGTCAGGTTGATGGGTCACTTAAGTTTGCTCTTTGGACAAATTATAAATTTGTTTACACTATGTAAGAAATTCACTTTAGTGATGGTTATCACATGCAATTTCAGGCATAAAATAACCCCTTATTTAATATATTCCGTTGACGGAAACACGTCCCCTCACACATCTCTGGGCGGGGTTTTAAAATGATTTAATCGATTCGGTCGAATTTGGACCCTTCGGCGACAATTAATATTAAAACAGTTAAACAAATATTGCACGCCTCACAATGCGCGAGCGTATGGGAGTGCTCTACTCTCGACATGCCACTATGTGACGATTTTGCTATGTAAAATGTTTAGTATGGCTCAATAAAGACACTTAATGTAATTCAATATATCAGAAAAAAAAGTAAGTTTGCAAAAAAAGGCTTTTTTTGCAAACTAGATATATATTAAATTATAAGGTCAGCGTATTTTGTTCTTAATTTATTTAGTTATATTTACAAAAAACGTAGTTAATAATCACATAATTTAAAATAAATTTTTTTTGCAACCGACTTCAATATAAATTATTAAGAATAACTCAAAAACTATTAGTGCGACCTTTTAAATCTTTCTGAATAAGTTTCCATTTATCCTCTGGATAATCCCTATTGCTGGTTGTTATCAGACTCAAACGTTTAAAAGATATTTTTTTCATCAGAATTAAATTGACGAAAGAAATAAAAAGGCTCATGAAACGTGCACTTTTGGATTTTCCAATATTTTCTATTGGCTGTCTAAATAGTCTTATTTCAAGTGAGATAAATTCAAATCCCTGTCAGAAATGAGAGGACTATCTATGACCAGTAATAGGATATATTAAAAAAATAAAAAATATACAGGTTATTACTAAAAAAAATCGGTCATATTGCATAAACCTCTAACGAACCACCTAAGCTATATTCGCTCAAAGCGTTAACAATCTGCATCCGTCTTACAAACAAACAATAATACCGCAAGACTGTTCAAATCGTCGTTTATCCATTCAAATCCATTCAAATTTCGGAATGCGCGCCAAAGACAATAGCAATCATTATACCCCAGAACAATGAGCGGAAGAGTATGTTCTTTCATTGATAAATATCAAACGTTGTTCTGATTTGAAGATACTTGGTAAAGGTAATGGGTATTCTGTGGAGATTAAATATCAATGTGCGTATGACGGCCGCCTATTTAGAACCGCCCATCAATGTCAGTCATTATGTATGGTGGATTTATGTATAATTTCTTCGAATGTTCTTTTACTTACTTGCATAATAATGCATAAACACTCACGCCTGTCACCCAGAGGGGTAGGCAGAGACTATGGACTTCCATTTGGCACGATACTGACAGACCTCTCTAGCTTCCTTCACATCCATATACCTACGCATACACGCTCGTCGGTTAAAGGTACTCTTGATTTGGCCCATTTTCAATATATCGCCAATTTGGTCGATAAACTTTCGCCTAGGGCGACCCTTCCCGACTCTGCCGTTCACCTCTGCAACATAAGTTTGCTTTGTCACTCTTTCCTCATTCATTCTTTCTACATGACCAAACCACCGAAGCATTCCTTTCTTAATCCTGGTCACAACATCATCTTTTTACTTACTTGTACTTTACAAATGCACCTTTATAAGTATTGGAAGCATATTGCACTACCTTAATATAGCATATCGATAAAGACTACTAGACAATCGCTCTTATGAGATTTAAGGTTATAGTGAGATTGCTGTTTAATTATATTAATTCTCAGTATTACCGTTAGAAGTGGTAAAAGTAATATTACTACTGTATATTTTTTTTATAGGATAAGGGTGACAAACGAGCACACAGTCCACCTGATGGTAAGTGGTTGCTGTGGCCCATAGACATCTACATCTATCTTCGATTACGAATCAAAATGCAGATGCGTTGTCACCCGTGAGGACTAAGATGTAATGCCTCGTTTCCAGTAAAAATGGTCTCCGGTTCTCTACACTCACCATACGAAACACAGCAGCGTTAAGCTGCTATATTACGCTGGTATTCTGTGAAAGCGTGGTCCTTCCCCGGTAGAGCCAACCCATTGGTGCTACAACCATAATATAGCTGCAGCATAGCTGTACCACGTATAAAAATATAAACATATAAACTTATATACTATGTACCATAAGGTAACCATAAGGTAACCCATAAGGTCCATTCTTCACACAAAAGATATTGTCTACTATTAGCTAATTTTGACGAAAATTTATATACTTCAAAGTAATTATATTTGAAAAGGGTTTGTTATTAAATATAGTTTCTAAAAATAAACATCACTTTATGTACACTGTTAATATACTACTACATAATACGTAATTATGAAAATAGGAACTAATTTGGCCAGTAAATATAGACTTACAAAGTAATAGATTTTGAAAAAAGATTGTATGGTGATCGAGCCAAAATAGCTAAAACAGAACACGAATAAAATCACTTCGGTGTCTGTTTATTGCAGAAATGTTTTCCAGGTGAATAAAAAAAATCCTGTGACCATTCATAATTATCATAATTTTTATTAATACTTTATTTCCACTACTTTGTGTTCTCTAATCGTACATAATTTAAAATTAAAAATTTT
This sequence comes from Parnassius glacialis, assembly GCA_033319125.1. Taxonomy (NCBI): domain Eukaryota; kingdom Metazoa; phylum Arthropoda; class Insecta; order Lepidoptera; family Papilionidae; genus Parnassius; species Parnassius glacialis. The sequence goes on along the minus strand of JAVANC010000025.1, from coordinate 22,733,584 downwards.
AATAATCCAATATGAATTATTATTAAGAATAACTCAAAAACAATTGGTCAGACCTTGATCAAATTTAGATTAATAGAAAGCACCAGCTTTCAAATAAAAAAAAACAATCATCGAAATCGGTTCACCCAGAAAAAGCTATGAGGTAACAGACATAAAAAAATACAGTCGAATTGAGTACCTCCTCCTTTTTTGAAGCGGTAGAAAACAAAAAAATCATTGTAGAAACCAGATAAATGTTACATCATAACATTCACTCGCTACGTTGTCGGAATGCAGGTGATAGGCAATGAAATGTATCATCTTCACTTACCTATTCGTCACATTATTACATTAACAAAAGGGTTTATGTTTTCGTCTTAGCAGCTAGCAGATATATCAGCGATTCTCAAAGCAGTATCGAATATTTGGGAAAAAATATTTATAAAATCGAATTAACAATCTCACTTAAAATTCCTTTTTTTGGAGTGTATGGCCTGGTATCTAGACCTTTAGGCCAAGTCTTGAGTATTTTTATTCGGTTTATTATAATTTTTCCAAATGTATAATTATCTTTCATAGTTCTTTACTTCACAATATGTTGATGCGTCACATTGTGCAGCCCTTGGGAGATTTTGACGGCAACTTGAGCTAGCAGACAGCTGACAGTTGGTGATGGTATCTAAAGGCGCCTATGCAAACAGCTATCTTGCTAATCCATCACCATCAGAGCACTTGTTTCACCGTTTCCACTAATAGTTCACATGCGTAGACAGTTAATACATAAAATTGCACGACTTTTACATATCAAAATCCACTTCAAACTATTATTTAAACTGCAAAACAGGAGCAACAAACCTCCGCCGATCAAGTTCCCGCCAAAACCCACTTAAAGTTCACCTGATGGTGGGGTTACCAGATGAAAAAATTAAAAGTCCGGAGAAGAGGCCTGATTTCCATTTAAATATCCTGAGATTTTTTTACAGTTTGAGAAGAAAACCTTACTTAAAAAGGTATCTTCACATATTAAGTATGATAAAACTGTTTAAGTACCTACTTGGATAAATAAGTTTTGATTTTAATTGTGGAATTATTATCAAAGGAAAATTATTTTTAGTTTGTTTAACTTTTTATTAAAGAGATCTTTAAAATGTAAGCTGTATTATATTGAAAGTTCTAAAAATCCTGAGATTTCATGAGATTTGCAAAATCCAGCCGCAATCCTGAGGAGAGTCTAAAAATCCTGAAATCTCAGGACAAATCCTAAGATATGGTAACCCTACCTGATGGAAGTAGCTACTGCAGCCTATGGACACTTACCACCAACAGAAAGCGACTCCCAGTACCATATGTAGCATATTTTATTGATAATAGTTCATTAATAAGTAAAATATTATTAATAAATCAAAACATTATTATCATTTAACTATAGAAATGAATACGTAACAGAAAGGAACATTAATATTTATTATATAATATTAGTAACACGTATTAAATCACAAGTTTTACTTCAACTATATTACAAGACAACACGCATTTTGTATATAGACGCATTTGTATTCAGCTACGAAGACGTTTAGGTTTCGAACCGGTAGCACAGATTATAGTTCTAAGCGACAGTAAATTTGATATGATGATATAACGTGATAGACCTATGTCCTGCTGTGGAAAAGTCCAGGCTGATGAAGCAGAAGAAGTAAATTTGATACTCACAGAAATAATCACATAATCTATTCGCGTTTCAGAACTTTTATTTTTGAGATAACAACAGTTCTGTTGTACTTATGAAAACAATCTCGAAACTAAATTTTTAATAAGTAAATGGTAAAAAGTTTAACAAGCACTGGCATCAATCTATACGTGATTTCATTTCACGGCATTCGTGAATGTATCGACGGCTGCGTTTTTGAGATGCCACGGATCTATAAACTTCAAATTGCCTATTACGTAAACTAAACGGTAACTGAGCGATGCTCGATAGGGATTCAATCTGATAGTGACGGTGCGTTTCTGTCACAGAGCGTTTACTAGGTGAATTTCTGCTTTCACCCTGACACGCAAGAGTTAACTCTGTTATTATCTATTTTTCAATACGATAATTATTACTTTTATATCTGTTGTATAACAAATTAGTATATTATCCTATTCTCTGAGTACTCTTATTTTTGTCAATCATTTTATTTCGGTCACCACTTGAATTTTTAAGACCTATTGCTCAAAAAGAATTTTAGTAGTACCCCTCTTCTGATACTACCTATTTGAATGATTTGTGACTCCTCATTGCCCAACATTATAAAAAATGCTAAAAATTCAACCAATGTAGTTTAGAATCTCGACAGTAAAATAGTAAAGACAGTGGTAATATTTTTGTGTGGGACTTTCAATGTTATTTACGGATTTGACAACAGTCACGCACACGACACAGCAACACGCAGTCCATCCGATGATAAGTTTTGGCTGTGGAAATATTTAACCCAAAATGCATTGTCAAGACTAAGGTGAAATTTCTGGTTATCATTAAAAGAAATCTCCGATTCTTGTTACTTTTCATGCTAAGAACAGAAGGAACTATGTCACTATTTGAGTCTGGTATTTCTCCCTAGCCAACTTATTCGCGTTGTAGCTATAATATAACTACAACTTGGATCCATAAATTCACATTATATTTTTTTTCCAATCACTACAAATTTAAATTTTTACTTATACTCACTATCACTTTGTATATTAATCTAAAACCGATGCATATGAACTATGTTATAGTTGTTTATTATTAAGTCTTATTATATATGGTGAATGTAGAGAACCGGAAACACTTTTAACTCGAAACGAGGCATTCAATCTTAGTCCTCAGAGGTGACATTACATCGAATGTCGTGTAATGGTGGTGTAAGATTATTCAGTACCCCAAGTCTGTCCCGTGGGTGTCGTAATAGGCGACAGAAGGAAAGAAAACAGAAGATAGATAGCAGCGTCTATTAGAAGATAACGGCGTGAAAATGTCTAAGAATAAAAAAAACTGTGATTGCTAACAAGATGACCATGCGGTTACTATGGCAAAATCACCCTATGGGGCAATCGCTTGAATCCTTTTGATGGATTTTGCAGCCATTCAACGTGTCAATTATAGCAATAATCAAAACAAAGCGCGTACCTACTTCGCGCAATAAAACAACAAAAAACCGATTCATTGAATAAAAGCCGCAGGGCGCAAAATTGTATTGTTGACAAAAGTAAGGCCACGCCTTATTATAACTCCTAAAAATGCGAACAATACAATTTGATTTTTATATAGACGCATTCATTTTAGACAATAAACGCCATGTGTGCAGGGATTGCATTCAAATGATGACTCATTTCTTTTTTGACAAATGGCTTTAAATTTCATCATTTTAAAGGTTTCATAGAAACCCCTGAAAAGTAGGTACGGCTCTCGTCAAAATGCGCGCATCGTACTTTAAAAGTATAAACTTTACTTTTCTAAACTAATGATTTATTTACTTATATTATAATAAATAATAATATTTATACTACGGTGGATACTCCCTTGCTCTCAAACCCTCTCAGAGGCCTGTGCCCAGAAGTGGAACAAATATAGTTGGAAACTTTTCTTTACTTTCTAATTAACATTCATTCATTACAGCCTTTCAGAAGTCCACTGCTGAACATAGGCCTCCCCCAAGGAATGCCACAAAGCACGGTCCCGAGCCACCTGCATCCATCGACTTCCTGCATGTCTTACCAGGTCGTCACTCCATCTCGTGGGGGTCGCCCTACACTTCGCCTACCGGTACGAGGCTGCCACACAAGAACCTTTCTTCCCCATCGGTTGTCGGTTCTTCGAGCTATATGGCCGGCCCACTGCCACTTCAGCTTACTAATCCGTTGGGCTATGTCGGTTACTCTGGTTCTGCTGCGGATATCCTCATTCCTAAGTTTATCACGCAGAAAAACTCCGAGCATAGCCCTCTCCATAGCTCGCTGAGCGACCTTGAGCTTCCTCATACGGCCAGCAGTGAAGGACCACGTCTCAGATCCGTAAGTCATCACTGGCAACACGCACTGGTTGTACAATTTCGTTTTCAGATTTTGAGGTATGTCTAACGAGAAGATGTGTCATAGTTTCCCGAACGCTGCACAGCCGAGTTGAATCCGTCAATAATTGACCTCTCGGTCGAAGTTGGACTTACCTAGTCGGACTATTTGTCCCAGGTAAACACAATCGTCAACAACTTCGAGCTTAGTGCTCCCAACAATTACCGGCATAGGTGTGACATGGACGTTAAACATGATCTTTGTTTTGTCCATGTTCATCTTAAGACCTATCCGTTGGGAGACACTATTGACGTCATTGAGCATAATGCTTAGGTCCTCCAGCGATTCTGCCATAAGGACTATATCGTCAGCAAATCGAAGGTGACTGATGTACTCGCCATTGATGTTAATACCGCATTCTTTCCAGTCCAGTAGCTTGAAAACGTCTTCCAATGCAGCGGTGAAGAGTTTCGGCGATATAACTTCACCCTGTCTTACACCTCTCTGCAATTGGATAGGTTTCGTACTCTGGTTCTGTACTTGGATAGCCATCGTAGCCCTACTGTACAAGCACTTCAGCACTTCGATATACCGACAGTCAACTTGGCACCGCAGAAGGGACTGCAGCACCGCCCAAATTACGACGGAATCAAAGGCTTTCTCATAGTCCACATACGCCAGGCATAGTGGCAAATTGTACTCCTCGGACTTCTGTACAACTTGCCGAAGGGTATGTATGTGGTCTATGGTGCTAAAGCCCTTTCGGAAACCGGCTTGTTCGGGAGGCTGGAAGTCGTCAAGTCTGCGCGCTAGACGATTCGTAATGACTCTCGAAAACAGCACGTAGACGCGGCTCAGAAGGGAAATCGGTCTGTAGTTCTTCAAGAGAGCGTTGTCACCTTTCTTGAAGAACAAGACGACCGCACTTCTGCTCCGCGCCTCCGGTGTAATGCCACCATGGAGGACGGAATTAAAGAGCTTCTGAAGGACTTCAAGTACCGGTCTTCCACCCGCTTTCAGAAGCTCCGCTGTAATTCCATCCTCGCCTGGGGCCTTGCCGTTTTTAAGGTGCTGGAGAGCCATTCTAATCTCGCTCAGACTGACGTCCGGGATATCTTCGGAATAGTGTCGGATAAGACTCGCTCTTGGATCGTTACTCACACTTGCGTGTGGCTCCAACGATGACGTGTACAGCTGTCCATAGAACCTCTCAATCTCACTCAAATTCTCAGGTGCCCCGGAAACGATGCTGCCATACTCGGTCTTCAGCTTTGACAGTTGGCTCTTTCTAGCAGACAGATCTCTGGCAAAGACTTTGGAGCCTTGGTTCCGCTCGATCGCTTCTTCAATACAAGCTGCATTGAAGTTGCGTAAGTCCCGCCGCATGCATTTGAAGATCTGTCTGTTCAGTTGTATGTATGCTGTCAAATCTGTTGAAGAATGTAGCTTCATCTCCCGTCTAACAGCCATGAGATTAAGAGTGTGATCGGAGAGTTTTTGTGTTCTTCTGCGGCGGGTCTTGCAGAACCTAGCTCCGACCACATGGACAGTTTCCACGAGCTTGTCATTCATATTATCTACTTCATTGCAGTCTTCTATGCACTGAAAACGGTTTTTTACTGGAGCTGAAAGGTTTCAGGACTTTGGAATGGAGCACGAGGGGGACGGAGCGTTGACTTCATTAGGCGAGACCTCTCCTACTTAACGTTTAGGTTCAGTGTGCCTCTAACCATTCGGTGATCGCTACCAGTTTTCACCCTCGCGATCACGGAGACATCACGTCGTCATAATGAAGTCAATCTCATTTTTTGTCGAACCGTCGGGGCTCGATCAGGTCCACTTCCTGTGGGGCCGTTTTAGAAGAAAGAGTTCATCATAAAGAGTCCCTCCTTCTCCATGAAGTCGGCCAGCTGCTGGCCCCTTGGGTTCCGTTGCCCTATTCCGAAGTTCCCTACTTTCAGCTCACCGTTCTCTCTTGTGCCTAGTTTTGCGTTGAAGTCTCCCATTAACACCGTATAGTGAGTTTTGGAGGAATGCATGGCTCTAGAGATATCTTCATGCATTTCCTCCACCTCCTCATCGGGGTGTGCCGTTAACTACGTTGTAAAGATAGGGAGTGTGTCGACTCCAGATCTTTACAACGTTGTTAACGAGAGACTTGTGGACGATAAATCCGACACCTCCTTGGGACAGATGGTCGCCCTCCCGGTGATAGAGCAAGTTGCGGGTTCGAGGATTACCGTGTCCTCCCCCTCTCTTCGAACATCTCTTCTTCCAGCTCCACGATCTTCTCGTCAGTCCTCAGGGTGCGTGCGTTGTACGTTGTCAGGTCGAGTTGTCTAAGGTGGCAACCGAACCTCCACCGGAGATTCTTAGCACCCCCTGCCCCGCCGTTACCGTGGTCGCCACTGTAGCCAGGAATAGCGGAGCCGCCGGGGACTGGGGGCCGTCTCCTTGTTACTCTCTTCATAGGGGTGTATTTGCCATAGTTGCCACGCTTGGCGGGTGGGTTGGCAACCGCAGTTTTTTTATTGTAATTTTGGCTATTATCAGGAAGATGCTGCTGCCCATCTCCTGCCTGTTTCCCTTTGTCGCCTATTACGACACCCACGGGAAGATATGGGGTAGTGGATATTCTTGACCGCCACTACACGGCATTAACATTAACGATAGTAATTTTTGAAAATTGAAATAATTGTATAGCTTTATAAATCATCAAATTGCAATAATTTTTAAAGAGGTCAAGCGGTCCAGATTTTGCGGGCAAAATTGCAATACTATCTGTAAATAGCAAAATCCGTAAGTAATGGTAAGATCCTCCTGCTCTATACAACTTTATGATATCTTAAGTAAAACTCGCAACTATTAAAATGCCAATCGTGTGACTTTCATAAATTTGGCTTTATTACTTAAGTGGTATAGTCATAGAATGGTCATAGAATGTCATCATCAGTCATAGGGAAGAGTTTTTATGAATAAGACATTTGAAATAACAAATAGAACCATTTATTCGTGTATCCCGTATCCACGTTTTACACCAAATATGAACATAGATAACATTGTTATAGGTAAAAATCACCAAGACTATTTAGATAGACAAAGGAATTTGTTTTTGAATTTGTTAATTTTTTGGTTCGGCCTCACATGGAATACTGTTTCCATCTCTGGGCAGGGGCTTACCAGTGCCAGCTCCATCCACTTGACCGCATCCAGCGCAGAGCGGCTCGAATCGTCGATGACCGAGTCCTTTCCGATCGGCTCGATTCATTGGCACTGAGATGTTGCATCCCTTTGCATTTTCTTTCGCATCTACCACGGGGAGTGCTCTGAGGAATTGTTCAGATTAATCCCAGCCGCCAAATTTCACTAACGCACATCGCAGCAGAACTCCCGATACCATCCACACCATCTGGATGATTGGCGGTCCACCACTGTGCGATTTAAAAGATGTTTTCTTCCTCGCACGACTTCCTTGTGGAATCGATTACCATCAGCGATTTTTATGGACCGATACGACTTAGGGACCTTCAAGAAAAGAGCGTACTCGTTTTTAAAAGGCCGGCACCGCATCTGCAATTCCCTCCCTGGTGTTGCAGTTGTTCATGGGCGGCGGTAGTCACTTACCATCAGGTGAGCCGCATGCTCGTTTGCCCGCCTTTCCTATAAAAAAAATTCCGTAGGCGTTAGATAAAAATGTTCAAGACAGTAATATCAAATCGAACCACGCGTAGATGGCAGATAATACTCACGATTTACAAAGGTTGTATATCAGAACAGATTACAAACTTAACCCGTCAAAATCTTAAAGAAATTACGCCTTGTGGGCAGAAAATTATATAAAGCCTATTCAAGCAGTGCGGGGCTAAAGGCGCTGAAAGCGAAACGGGGGCGTCCCTATTCATTCAATGGGGCCATAAATGTATATTACCCGTTTAAAATACCTCTTGACAATTTTAAATGAGCTATAAGGGCGTTTAAAAACTAAGTTAAAGTCTTAATAGTGTTATATTTTCTTATAAGCAGAATATCCAGAAACGTTGTCAATGTAATATACGCCAGAGTAATATATTAATTTACTCTAATGATTTATAATTGAGTTTATTCCTATTACAATGTTTATTAAATCGCATCAAACGAATAACTGCTAGGCAATATAATAGGCAATAAAATAACTCACTTATACATGTGGTACTTTCAGAAACAAATTGATATATTTTTTTTATATAAAATAATGGATTTAATAATGAAACCTGAAAAATAAATGAAATATGAAAAAAAATATAATGATGGTTCAATGTATTTAAAACCCGAAAACTTATAAGTATTGCTAAATTTGTAATAATTATTAACCGTTAATAATACTTGCAATTACAAAATTACGTTCAATGAACCCGAGAAAGTGAACCGCGCCACCAGCACCGGGATCTTCTGCCCACGGTAGCATAAAGAAATAACTAGGTAAGATAACTCTGCAACGATCCAGACACAAATATATATTATCGTTGAATTACCTACTATAATTTTCTTCATACTAACTAGGTAATTCAACAAAGATATTGTAATTTCAGCGAATGAATAACAAACTGTTATAATATAATATTATATATTTTACACTCCGTTAACGGCTTGATATATATAACGCTTATGAGCGCCTACACACCATATTCCACTACAGGGAATTACCTTTTTCTGTTTTTAAAACCCTATCATATAAAAGTCCACCGACTGCCGCAAACGAAAAAGGGTTCATTATCTGAAATAACTTTCATCATTTAACTACTGTTCAAATAAGGGCAATGCCTTCTGCATAATTTTGAATATAATATACTAGCCACTCAAAGGCTTAACAAATAATAACTTTTAGAAACAATTTACAATAATGAAGCAGCAATTATAGAAACTCCATTCATCCATCCATTATGGTCTTAAAAAGTGCCAGGTTGAACAAAGGCACCCCCCATAAATTTCCTCATAGAGGATATTGCCACAGTTGCCACGTTTGACAGGCAGATTGACAACCGCAGTTTCTTCATTATTTTCAGATGTTAAAGGGAAGATGCTGCTACCTATCGCATGTTTCAATTTCTCTCTGTCGCCTCTTAGGACACCCACGGGACAGTATGAATTCTGTAACCTTTACTATATAACGTTTTAAGCACAAATTGAAGTTTAGAAGTCGATAAAGTTCAGACTTAAAAAAGTTTGCTTTGCTATAGCAAATAAGAAAAACGTTCAGTTACCCATGACTTTCCATAATCATCTCTTAGAAAAATGTATGAAAATCATTTTTGAAGTGACGTATTTCATATATTGCTCATTCTTGTTAATAAGAAATAAACGTTCTGCAATTCTGCACATCGATTCATAATTAACTGCTGTTAATGCAGTTTATAGTCATGCGATAGATAAGCGATGAGAAAACTTTATCCGCGATACATATAAAATTTTGCTACTCCAGTGCAGTTTGTCAAGATGCAATAGTTCTATAACAATCAATTAAAAAAATCTATATTAATCACATGTATTTAAAAATCATTCTTTGAACTATTAGTGTGATAGTTAGTCTTACGTCGCATTGCGAAATCCCATCCCGCCGCGATTTTATAATGTTATACATTCCAATTCCATGTACCGAATCTCGCCTAACACGCACTGCGGATAAATTTTCTCGTAATATTTCTATTTATTATATAACAGTTCTAGACAGTGCTCGGCATAGACGCATTTCTAAAAAGAAAACAGAACTAAAATCTTGATATACATGGTACTATGGCGTATAACTATTAAGATTGAGACTTTAAAATGCTAGAAAAAGTTGTAAATTAAATGATTATTTAATAATTTAGTATTAAAAATTTTGTACAAACGACTTCAATATATATTATTAAGGATAACTCAAAAACTATTGCTCAGACCTTGATCAAATTCATATGGGACCACATGAGAAGCAGCAGCTTTCCAATAAAAAAAGAACCATCGAAATCGGTTCACCCAGTAAAAAGTTTTGAGGTAACACACATAAAAAAAACATACAGTCGAATTGAGTACCGTCTCCTTTTTTGGAGTCGGCAGAAAAGGCAGCAGATATTTTCTGCCGACTTCCAAAAAGGAGACGGTACTCAATTCGAGTGTATGTTTTTTTTTTCTCGTTTTTTTTTTTTATGTGTGTCTCCTCATAACTTTGTACTGGGCGAACCGATTTCGATGATTCTTTTTTTATATGAAAGCTGATAGTTCTCGTGTGGTCCCATATGAATTTGATCAAGGTCAGACCAATGGTTATTGAGTTATTCTCAAATAACCTATATTGAAGTCGGCTGTACAAAATTTTTAATTTTAAATTATGTTGCTCATTAACAATGGAAGCAGCAAGTCATAAAGATCTAGCAACAAAATAAGATAGATCGATAAGCTGCACCAAGTGATAATTAAATAATTATTTGTGTACATGCTATATTTATATGAAAATTAGAATCTACGTCATCGGTTCACGTAGAACAAAGTTAACATACAGTCGAATTGAGTACCTCCTCCTTTTTGAAATCGGTAGAAAAAGTTATAAAAATAGATTGTTACTATGTATTGGGTGGACTTTGCTATTTAGTCTATGTCTAATACTCCTAAAGGGATAAAGATCATTAATATGCAAACATTTCAATAGTTTTTTTTATTATTTATATTTTAATACAGCTTTACACGAGCATGAAACCGCACTGTGTATGATTTTTATACAAGTGAAACAGGGCAAAACGGAATGCGTTGTACAAATATGCGGGTAACAAATACCTGCAGGCACCGAAGTCTATAGAAATCTTCTCATATTACATTGGATCAAATTGCACGATAATGGCGATAGCGCGAAGCACTGCACACGCAATGATGTTTGCCAACACAACACAGTGCGTGTGCAGTGCATTATCATGGCGCCATATATAATTTTTCTATCTGACGATGATGCCTCGTAAATACGTGAGTAAAAGTCAGAGTTCAGATAATCGGTGTTATTTCAGAATAGTTTATTTAATACTAATTTTAATAAATTAAAAAATTTAAGGAGTATGGTAGGGCCTAGGGTTACCAGATGACAGGAATTTTCCTGACATGTCCGGAATTTTAACTCTCTCTCAGGGAAACAGGAAAAATATTAAATTGTCAGGGATTTTTGAATAAAATGTTTTGTTAATTTTTTTTAAATATTGTCAGCCTATCCTATAAAAAAGACATTTTTGGGTAGGTATTCGAGGCGTGCTGAAAACCTGTCAAATACCTACCCAAAAATGTCTACCAGCTCTCGAACTATTTGCTGACTCTGCGTCAATGTCAAGAAATTTATTGAAAAGTCAGGTATTTTGCCAGAAAAACTCAATGTGGGATCTGGTAACCCTAGGTAGGGCTGAATCTGAATGACAGGGTGAGAAATTGTGTGATAAGATAAGAGTGTGTTTTGCAAGATGATACGAGTATTGTGACCAGGAATAAGAAAGAAATGCTTTGGTGCTTTGGTCATGTAGAAAAAATGAATGAGGAAAGAATGACAAAGCAAATTTATGTTGCAGAAGTGAACGGTAGAATCGGGAAGAGACGCCCAAGGTGAAAGTTTATCGCCCAAAATTGTGATATATTGAAAATGGGCCAAATTAATAGTACCCTTAACCAACGAGCATGTATGCGTAGGTATATGGATGTGGTGGAGGCAACAGAGGTTTGCCAGAATCGTGCCAAATGGAAACTTTAAAATATTTGTAAACATAAACGTTGTAAACTATTTTATGTTTAAAATCAAACTAGGTAATAATGATTATATAGGCGAATGATACGAGTGAAAGAATAAACGAATAAATACCAAAACCTATAACAATAAATAAATACAGCTACATGAACGTTGTAATAAATTTTTAAATCTCACAAATCGATTCTTAACGAGTTTCTAACAATCGATTAGCATCAATTCAATTAATTAATATACTTACAACAAAAAGCTGGTGGAAACTAAGCTTCACAGTTTACCTCACCGCGGCACCGCCAAGCTGCTTGTTTGTCGGTCTTCTACAGATTGTACTTCGGAGAGTGTGCCTGTGAGCTTCATAAGCTCATTCCACCACTCAATTTCCCTATCGGCGTACCAGACGCCATCCACATTCGACATTCAGAATATTAACACTGAACGCTATAAATCATATTTTATAATGCGCACAGCCAAGAAGTGGATATGCCCTGCCGGCGTTTGTTTATCCGAGTGCGTTTAACCTGAACCTCTTTAAGGTGCGTGTGAACAGGTGAACAGCCTTCTTTGCGCCCGGGCCAGATGGTCGATTGAGCCATTTTAATAAAAAAAGTATTTTCGTAAGTCATTAAAAATGACTGTTTAATCAATCAGATACCGATGGAGAAGAAAGGTTCTCGAGTGGCACCCTCGTACTGGTAAGCTTAATGTAAGGCGGTTCCCCCACTAGTCGGAGTGACGACTGACAACCTGGTAAGACGTGCAGGATGTCGATGGAGGAATGCCTGGTTACTATTACTGGGAATTTCTGGTTTGGTATTTGTTCCCTAAAATTTTAGAGGCTGTAATGATGATAAATTATAAATTAAAGTGTAAGAAAATATTCTCAATCAATTTCAACCCCCAAAATAACTTCGAACTTTATTCTAAGCGTCTTTACAATAACTCAATAATTTTATTTATTAAAGTATTCGTTTAAAATAACCACAGTATTCTATAACAATGTGCCAACGCACATTGTTATTTGTTACAATGTACAAACGATTCAAAGTCGGAAATTTTACAATTCAATGATTGCCGGCGATCAAACAATTACATACAAACAAGTTTTGTTTAAGAGCGATTGTTAGCGCCAATCAACAGTATCAATAACGAAACTCCTTAAAACAATAATTTAGATTACTTAATTGAATTAACAGCATAATTGATAAGTGAATTAGGTTTACTTTTACAAGAGTTAAAAGACTTCATTTGAAAATAAAAATAAGGAGCGTACGATTTCCGTTCCTTGCTGCATGAAGTGGCGCCTAGCTCACGTGCCTAGTTATGTTTCAAATACCTAGCAAGCTAACAGCATAGCAAAGTGGCGAAGCAATCAGCTTTGTAGCGGTTTCTAACGGTTGCCGTTGAGCAATCAGTTTCAAAATAGGAGGTTCAGATGCCTGGGTGATCAGTAATCGATTGCTGAAAACAGAATTTGAAAATTCGAAACCGTTCTCGAGATAATCGTGGGACAGACGGACAGACGGACGGACAGACGGACAGACGGACAGACATCGTGAAATCAATAAGTGACTTCGCAAGCTTCGCCACTTAATAAGCGACCGTAAAACAAGTAAATACAACAGCAATTTAATAGAAGACAAAGTTTTACAGGAGTAAATTAATGATTTATGGCTTAAAATCTACTACATATATTGTTACTTATTAATCAATGTCAAAATTTATAAAAAACCGTGTTCCATCTCCCCTCTAAGGAACTTCCATTGAAGTTTATAGATGTGTTTGTAAACGTTTTGAATTACCGATTTAATCTCGCCAAGATCGTAAGATATTTTTTCGTTAACAGCAGTTATCACTTAAGCGATCTTTGCCGAATGAAACTTTTAACCAACAGGGAAAGTGACCGTCTCGGTTTAAATTGGTTCTAACGGATCGGGACGGTCGTGAGCGCATGCCACTTCTAAATTTACAGGTGCGCTTGCACGAGAGCGATGATCGGCCGCGAGATAGCCCGGCTTTATTACAAAGCCAGCGAGTCCGCTATCTGTCACCACCATCGAACACAGTTAGATTGATACGTTCGCTAAAGCAACATAAACATGTCTAAATGAGATGTTATTATTTTTTTCTGTCGCCGCCGTAACGCGGTGTGAAATGAACGAACGAATAACGCCGGTCGAGCAAAGTAGCGAGTGGGTTTTTGCGCGTAAACGTTTTTGCTTTCAAAATATTGTTATGGTTACGGGAAAATTTTAAGATAACCGTTTCTGTCATTGTGTAGTGACAATAAATGTATAGGTTTCGTTATTTTGAATAACTTTAAATCTACAAAAAAAAAACAATTATACTTCTATAATATAAAAAGTTGACAACTTTATGAACATTGATAAACATTCATTCATTCGTTTGTTAAAAAACTACAGATGCTTCGCAGACCACATATTACATAGTCTTACCCTATTTTACGTGCTTTTAGTGTCTTTCGAAATGGACTCATATGCAGACTACTTCTATCGCCTAAACATAAAGTCTCTATAATCTCTAAGTACATAATCTGCGTGACATCAAATTAGCAAAATGGCACCGTGGCGCAGTGGCTTAGCATTGAGTTGCGGCGCTGGGGGTAGTGGGTTCGAATCCTGTACGTAGCAAGTAATTTTATGGTCTACAAATTATTATTCCGAGTCTGAATGTTTATCCTAGTGTATTTTATATATGTAAACGGCCTCCACAATATAGGAGAAAATCCAAAAGGACTTTTCTTTAAAAAAATAGCCGGCCTAGTTTCCGTAACTCTATGACTAAGCGCGTGTTTGGTATGATAATTGTTTCTATTAATGAGTCCACTTACAGCGCTATAAATCATAATCTATACAAATAAATAAAATTGAAGTGTCTGTTTGTAATGTCAAAATTACAGCTTTTTAGTAAATGCATATGAAAGTATATACGGTATTCATAACTAAAATACAATTTTTAAAGTTTTTATCTGTCTGTCTGTATGTCTGTCCGTCTGTCTGTCTGTTTGTTCCGGCTAATCTTCGAAACGGCTGGACCGATTTTGACGGGATTTTCACTGGCAGATAGGTGATGTCACAAGGAGTAACTTTAGGCTACTTATTTATTAGGTTTCCGCGCAGAAAAAATCAAAACCCCAAATAGCATGCGGGCGAAGTCACGGGGAATAGCTAGTATATTATATATTATATGCTTAATCTGTCTTCCGATGTAAACAACTTTCGGTAGTATTCGAAAGTTGTCCTCCGTATCAAAATCGGACAGAAGAACATCATTACACATACAACTTGATATATTATTATCATTACCGTTACAGGCTACTAAAGCCCACTTCTGAACATAGCTCATCTCCTGATTTGTTTCCCTCTGTGGCCTCTTACGACATACACGTGACGACATGGGGCAGTGGACATTCTTACATTGCGACTACACTGTAAATCATATCAGAGTTCGCATGGCTCATCATTGCCTTTATATATCATTATACATATATACTTAGACCTGTGTATTGCTGGCCACTTTTGTCTAGTAATTGTATCTATATATATATATATATTATATAATACTTATAAACCTGATTACGGTGTAAACTCCGCTCATATACTTAACTCTAATTCCGTAGCAAGTTTACAGTAAGACCACAGGGGACGGTAGAGTAACATCTCACTTTTCCAATTCCAAGTGCCCGTAACGATCGTGCGCAGTAAATCAAAGCATTTCGACTTGCACACTGCTATCCGATCCTCTGATATTTAACACCACGATATCTTTATTGTGTAATAAATCAATAGAAAGCACTGGTTGCTCGGTAAATGTATTGACGTATCCATTAATCTTCGATAAGGTGGTATTAGTATATTATATAATTAAAAGAAAGTAAGTATAGTGCTATGGTAACACGGGGTTTTTTCGTGGGGAACACATGCCACCTACCCTACTCATCGACTAAAACCTCATGGTTTACCCGCATATTGACAGTGTGATAAATGTTGATGTTAAGTGAGGCCAATGTTTTTACCGTCTTCAGCTACTTCACCCTTACTTTCAGATAGAATAGCAGTTAAACTCAAGCTAAACCGACTTATTTTCATCAGACATATTCTTAGGCACTATCACGCTCAAAAGAACAATGGCGAACTCCCAAACAAATTTTTGTTGGCATTTTTTCCTTACGTCTACAAATGAAAAATATGTAAAATATAGATAGAAATTCTGAACAATTTTGTCTTCAGTCATACCACTGCAGGAAGTCAGGAAATATGTAAATATATTCCAGTCTGAACAAAAGTAACATCATACTAGGCTGTATGAGATAAGACCTTTGATACCAGGTGAGAGAGTAATAAACGATTATAAGCTAATTATAAAACGTGCGTCAGTGTGCTTGAAAACACATTAACATCACCCTTTGTTTACACGTGACGTGTAAATCTATTTGTAACGCTATAAAGATTCAGGAAACGCAGTCCTAATAAAAGTTAAAATAGAATTAACAACCCTCCACAACGACCGCGTTCATCGAACTTTGGCGGGAAAAACATTTGGAAAATTTAATTAGACCAATCATGAACAAGACTTCAAACAGTTTGAACAGTGCCAGCCCTGGGGTAAAGCAAGAGGAGCGATTGATTTAGAGATGTACTAGATGCCAGGTGGCAACCGGTACCATAATTCCAATTTGGTTATTATTATTATTATTTTATCTTTTTAAAAAAACGTTACCCCCAGACTAGGATTTTCTCCTGTATCGTGGAGGCAGTTTACAAACACAAATTGCACAAGGACAAACATCCAGACCTGGAACAATTATTGGTAGGCCATACAAATACTTGTTCCGTGCGGGATTCGAACACGCGCCCCCAGCACAGCAACTCATTGCTAAGCCACTGCGCCACGGAGCCGTCAATTTTTTTATTTAACATAAGCTGAAATACATTTTATGTGATGTGGTAGCTTTGTCAAAAAGGCGCCAAAAAACAATCTCGCGCTATCCTGATCAAGAGCTAAATAAACATAAAAAACATAAATTTTAATATGTGCCATTATTTTCCATAATTTTCATCTAAAGCTAGTAACCTAACATTTAAAAATAATTAATTAATTAACATAAACCGGCACTATAGTGGGTATGTACTCTTTAATTGACAAGAAAAAAATTATAATAAGATTAAATTAACGTGGGTGAAAGTAATAATGAAACATGCAACGGATTAAATTTCTTACCAACTACCAAGAGAATTATATATCGGCATGTATTAAGTACCTGTTGCCTTCTTTATTTACATTTGGTTGTAAGTGTTGGACTGCAGTAATTTACAAACCATCTGTTGATCTGTGAAATCATTAGTCGTTTCAATATTATAAAAATATGATAGTGAAAAACTAAATGAATGACAATAGAAATAGAAAACGTACTGTTATTTCTATTCATTTAAACATACAGACATATTTTATTCACAATATCCCCATTTCAATCTAAACGACAAAGATAGAATCTAAATTACGCACGTGAAATTGAAAAGAGATTTAAAGTGAATTGAAAACTGTTGTCCGAACGCGTTGCCATATCGGATATTTAAAAAGTAAATTTACTGGATATACGTGTACATTTGAATTCTAATAGGATCACTCATTAAAATTCAACTCGAGTTTCTGTAGACTTTATTTTTTATTTTTACTTCAATTAAAAAAAAACAAGACTGGAGAACTATAGTAGCTAATTTTAGGTTTGTTTAGTATTATATCGATATAAATACAATGATAGAGGTTGGCAATTGTGCGCGCATTACGGATTTCAATTAGATTTTCTAAGTTTTATTTCTTAGACACTTGGCTCTTATCTAAAAAAAATATTGTGATATCTTCCTTTAATATAAAGTTATTAAGTTTTAAAGAAACAACGATTTTTAGACGGGGTTTTTCACACGGTTAACTGTATGTCGCTTGCGAAATTTTGTCTTTTTGATGTTTTTACCTTCACACATACGATTACTTTGTTAATATATCAAGCAACGCGGACGAAGTCGCGGGTATCAGCTAGTAAAGAATAGTATAGAAAAAATTACACTAGGTTTTATTTATAACATAACGGTGACAAGCTGTCTAATAGCTCGCCTGATTGTAAATTGCAATTTCTCAAAATTCTTTAAACAGCTGCAACAAACTTCTAAAGAAAGCTGCGTTGTGCAGTACCTGTAATTATGCTGGACCTCCATGCTTTTCAAAGCGCAACATAAAAGTAGACACACTACTGCATTCATGCCATTACAGACGTTAAATCAAGTATGCATACGTATTTTAAATGTTACTTCAATTGAAACATGAATTTTACATCCATAAAACGTTTTATTGCCTCTAAAATAATTAACGAAGATGATAATTGCTAAAATGCTTTACAAAACACTTTACCGGTGTTTGTACAGCATTTCTCTATTCATATGATATTTTATGTAAATTTTTATAAATTGCATATTAAACGTTTTTGTTAATTTGTTTCTTGCGTTATTAATTATTCATTGCTGTATTTCTCTTTAAGATCCTATCAGTTCATAGTAAGGTTTCCTAAAATTACTTACTTTGGATAAATATAAATCTGGGACTTTAACTTATAGTTTCTGCTTTTTTTTTTATAGGATAGGGTGACAAACGAGCACACAGTCCACCTGATGGTAAGTGGTTACTGTGACCCATAGACTTCTACATCTATCCTCAATAAAGACTCAAGATGCAGATGCGTTGTCACCCGTGAGGACTAAGATGGAATGCCTCTTTGCCAGTAAAAAGGGTCTTCGGTTCTCTACACTCACCGTACGAAACACAGCAGCGTTAAGCTGCTATTTTACGCTAGTTTTCTGTGAGAGCGTGGTCCTTCCCCGGTCGAGCCGACCCATTCGTGTTACAACTATACTACTAATATAGCTGCAGCATGGCTCTACCATGTACAAAATTCTGTGATGTTAATGCTGTTAGCCTATGCGGCTCTTATATCTTCATCGTACTCAACTTCACCGGATTCATAAAAATCTGAATAGCAATAGACATACGCGTATACAGAATTATTTTTCAAAGAGTAGCCAAACTTTAAACTTAAGTTCAAATTTATAAATAAGGCTTTCACTTTTATTTGAAATTATCCCAAATTGAATGTGACTTATGGTCAACAACGTTTTTACCGATCAACCCTAACGAATGTGTGCGTACGCAGTAGCATTACCACGCATTTTGAATTTAAAAGATAAAAAGGACCAAATGTTCAAGATTTTTCTTAATTAATTTTTCTTCACCATTTTGCCTTTGTTACTTATTCTGAACCTTATATGCAAATTTGGCCGGTTATTACAAAGATAGATGTAGATAATAGAATCTCTAAGCAGCGTTACCTCAAATATCATGAAAACTTTGTTTTGTTTATTTTGTTCTCATTAATGCAACAAAAATTCGAGTTAAAAATATTAACGTCTCTATGGAACTCAACAAATTCCGGTAACTAATTCTTTTAAATTCTAGTATTATGGGCTAAGGTATAGCTAATGGACCGACCATTAGTTACACCCGTGGCATACCTATTCGCGCCCAATTATTTGTACACAATGCTTCATTAAACTTGAAATGTTGCGACATCCGGTATGAATAAACGAGTCCTATTAGATTAGAGTAAGTAAAATTTTACCTAAGAGAAATTCCTCGAGAATGTTAATAGTGTTCTCTCCAGTCCATTTCTTTCAAACCAGTATTAATTAAGTGTAGCATACACTGCTTGTAATGTATAACGGCATTTAAATTTTAAGAAATTTAGATGAATTATCACATCATTATACGTGGTAGAATTCTAGCACGAATAGGTCGGCTCAACCGGGGTAGGACCACGCTCTCACAGAATACTAGCGTAAAATAGCAACTGTGTTTCGTATGGTGAGTGTAGAGAACCGGAGACCCTTTTTACTGGAAACGTGGCATTCCATCTTAGTCCTCACGGGTGACAATGCATCTGCATTTTGATTAAGTATTAATCAAGGGTAAATATAGAAGTATATGGATGCAGGTGGTTCAGGAAAGTACTTTGTGGCATTCCTTGGAGAGGGGGATGTGTACAGAAAAATTGACAGTCATAGTACCTCCGTTCGTGTAGATACACGCTATTTTGACATGCTAAAATTTGGTAGCCGCTACTTTTTTCACGCCGCTACTCTCCAGTTATTTGTTTTATTTGAAATTTAAAATTATACAACTTTATCTTTAATTGCACATTGTCAAAAGTTCACTGCTAAGCCTTTTGTCTTTAACGTATTGAAGGAGTTTCTTAGCTATGAGCATTTTCACTTCATTCTTCACATTTCAGATGAGTATTACGTTTGCGCATTAAGGGTCATCAATTAGGATCTGCAGAGGTGCTCCTTCCGTTAAGGTACAAAATCGGCACATCTTTGAGTTGCTTAGTCAAATAATAGCCGTGTGCTTCTTTATACAACAATGTTTAGTCAGCAATATTGCCAAAATATGCAGTCTGTGCTTATAAAACCATAGAGTCCTGAAGCTAATATATGCCCGGTTAAAGGTTTCGGAATGTTCTTTCAAATATATTTAATACTTAAATATCTTACTGTGGATGCTATCTACTTGTATATGAAATGATTAGACCCGACCGCGACGCTGCTGCTACTGCAGTTAACATAATTACGAAAGCAAAATTGAGCTTCGAAGCTAGATGAAAAACGTTTCCAATGATCCGAAATGATGGGACCTTAAATAAAATTCAACGTAATGGTTCTCGTTTTATAGTACGAATACCGTTGTCCGCGAGTGGACCACCGGTCTTTTGCTCATCTTTTCGCCATTAGCACGTGAGAAACCATAAACGCGGGCAGGTTTAAATATTTTATAATTCGCAACAATGACCTTCGCTATTGTGCTAGGTTAACTGTACAGAGAGCTAGAGTAACTGGAGTTATTTCGACGATGACTGTATGTATGTATGTATATATATATATGTATGTATGTATATATACCGGCGTGAAGTAGAAGCTCTGCTTCTGCGTTTCGTCTGGTGAGTGTAGGTGGCCGGAGGCCCAATCCCCCCCCCCCCCATCAACATGGTAGTGGAATTACACAATAGACTACCCCAGGAGGGTACCAGTACCCCTGGAGAATCCCTCGCTGAGCATCCACGACCATGTTATTCCAATCCTGAGCGTGGGTGCTCAGGCTGCCCCGCGTATTCTGGGGGGGGCAAAATTCCGCTCAAAAACATAACTGCTCGGGGTAAACAGAGCAACAATACCAAGGCGACCCCTGCCACGCTATCCGTGAATTTCTGCAACATCAGGGGACTTCACTCTAACCTAAACGCCGTCCACTACCATCTCGAGACGGCGAAGCCGGCCTTGCTCTTCCTGACCGAGACGCAGGTTTCCTCTCCGGCTGATATTTCGTATCTCTCCTACCCTGGGTACAAATTGGAGCACTCCTTTGTGCCTCGGGCTGGAGTTTGCGTGTATGTCAGAGAGGACATCTGTTCTCGACGCCTCGGCAGTCTTGAAGGTTCGGACCTGTCCATCCTTTGGCTACGCGTAGACAGCGACGACCACCCGCGCGTCTACGGGTGCCTCTATAGGTCCCATAGCGGTAATGCCGAAACAGACCGACTCATCGACCACGTCCAAATGGCTACAGATTCCTTGCTACAACAGGTCCCATCCGCAGAGATCGTGATCCTTGGCGATTTTAACGCCCACCATGCCGAATGGCTCGGTTCACGTTTAACCGATCATGCGGGGAGATCTGTTTATGACTTTGCCTTGGCATATGGTCTGACACAACTGGTTACTTCGCCTACGCGGATTCCAGATGTGGAGGATCATACACCTTCCCTGTTGGACCTTCTGCTGACCTCTCATCCGGACGGATATCAGGTTTCCGTCGATGCCCCTCTCGGCTCTTCGGACCACTGTTTGATCCGGAGTATGGTGCCACTCACGCTCCCTTCGCGGTTGCGTTCTGCAGGTTACCGCCGTGTTTGGCATTACAGGTCGGCGGATTGGGACGGAATGCGGTCTTTCTTTGCATCCTACCCATGGGGGCGGGTTTGCTTCTCGCCGGATGATCCCAGCGCTGTTGCTGACTCTGTCACTGATGTGGTGCTACAGGGAATGGAACTATTTATTCCATCATCTGTGGTACCCATCGGAGACAGATCTCAGCCTTGGTTTGGTCGCTCCTGTAAAACTGCATTACGCAGTAAGCAGGAGTGTTATCAAGCCTGGGCTGCGGCTTCGGCGACTCGGGATGTAAACACCAGCACACTTAAAAAGAAGTATAACTTCGCCTCCAGGTCCTTCAAAAGAGTTATTGCCAAGGCAAAGTCAGAGCACATAGGCAGAATTGGCGAGAAACTAGTTCGCCTTCCTTCGGGAACCCGTGCATTCTGGTCTCTCGCCAAGGCTGTCCAAGGGAATTTCTGTAAGCCATCACTACCATCTCTGCACAGGGAGGACGACTCACTGGCCCATGACGCAAAAGACAAAGCCGACCTTTTAGGCTCCCTTTTTGCGTCCAACTCGACTCTTGATGACGGGGGGAAAACACCGCCGACCATCCCGCGGTGTGAGTGCTCTATGCCGGACGTGCTGTTCTCACAGCGCTCGGTTCGCAAAGCACTTCTCTCCCTGGACATCCAGAAGTCGAGTGGGCCTGACGGAATCCCCCCAATTGTGCTGAGGACGTGTGCTCCGGAGTTGGCACCGGTCTTAACGCGTCTTTTCCGGTACTCCTACTCCCAAGGCGTAGTCCCGAATTCATGGAAGACAGCTTTTGTCCACCCGATCCCTAAAAAAGGCGACCGCTCAGACCCGTCCAACTATAGGCCTATCGCGATTACCTCCTTGTTCTCCAAAATAATGGAATCCATTATCAACTGCCAGCTCATCCGGTACCTTGAGGATCACCAGCTGATTAGTGACCGCCAATACGGTTTTCGTCGGAGTCGATCAGCTGGTGATCTTCTGGTCTACCTGACCCATAGATGGGCGGAGGCAGTAGAGTCCAAGGGGGAGGCGTTGGCCGTTAGTCTGGACATTGCGAAGGCCTTTGATCGGGTTTGGCACAAAGCGCTTCTTTCGAAGCTCCCTTCCTATGGGCTTCCCGAGAAATTATGCAATTGGATCACCAGCTTCCTTGCAGATCGGAGCATCAAGGTTGTTGTAGACGGTGCATGTTCTGACTACAAGCCTATTAACGCTGGTGTTCCACAAGGCTGTGTGCTATCACCAACGCTGTTTCTTCTGCATATCAATGATATGTTGCTAACTAGTAACATTCATTGCTATGCGGATGACAGCACTGGTGATGCTCTATACACCGGCCGTGCTAATATTTCTCGGGAAAACGTCTCCGAGTACCGGAACAAACTTGTGTCTGAAGTCGAGTCTTTGCTGGACAAAGTCTCGAACTGGGGGCGACTAAATCTAGTCCAGTTTAATCCTCAGAAGACACAAGTTTGCGCGTTTACCGCTAAAAAGAACCCCTTTGTCGTATCTCCTCAGTTTCAAGGCACTCCCCTGGTTGCCTCAGCCAGTATCGGAATCCTCGGCGTCGACATATCGAGTGACGTGCAGTTTCGTGGTCATTTGGAAGAGAAGGCCAAATTGGCCTCTAAAAAGCTTGGCGTGCTCAGCAGAGCGGGACAGTATTTCATGCCGGCACACCGCCTGCAACTTTACAAGGCGCAGGTTCGGCCTCACATGGAATACTGTTCCCATCTCTGGGCAGGGGCTCCCCAGTGCCAGCTCCTTCCACTTGACCGCATCCAGCGCAGAGCGGCTCGAATCGTCGACGACCGAGTTCTTTCCGATCGGCTCGACTCATTGGCGCTGCGAAGAGATGTTGCATCTCTTTGCATTTTCTTTCGCATCTACCATGGGGAGTGCTCTGAGGAATTGTTCGGATTAATCCCAGCCGCCAAATTTCACGAACGCACATCGCGGCAGAACTCCCGATACCATCCACACCATCTGGATGATTGGCGGTCCACCACTGTGCGATTTAGAAGATGTTTTCTTCCTCGCACGACTTCCTTGTGGAATCGATTACCATCAGCGATTTTTCCGGACCGATACGACTTAGGGACCTTCAAGAAAAGAGCTTACTCCTTTTTAAAAGGCCGGCAACGCATCTGCAATTCCCTCCCTGGTGTTGCAGTTGTTCATGGGCGGCGGTAGTCACTTACCATCAGGTGAGCCGCATGCTCGTTTGCCCCCCTCTCCTATAAAAAAAAAAAAAAAATATATATATGTATGTATATATATATATGTATGTATGTATATATGTATATATATATGTATATATATATATTGCGATGAGGAGATTATATACAAGCCAGTAAGACATGAATAACCATCTCTTAAATTTTGTCTGTCTGTTCGGACGAATCTTTGAAATGGCTGAACTGATTGCAATAAAACTTCATGAACAGAAAGAGAGCAATGCCAGAAGAAATCTAGGCTACATATATATGTTATTTTTATATTTTTGTTTTAATATTAATAATATTAAAATAACAGGTTTTTATTAAATGCATATGAATGTATATACGGTACTTATAACGTAAACACAATTTTTAAAATTTTTGTCTGTCTGTCTGTCGGTCAGTCTGTCTGTCTGTCTGTTTGTTCCGACTAATCTCCGTAACGGCTGGACCGATTTCAACGGGACTTTCACTGGCAGATAGCTAATGCTCTATGGAGTAATTTAGGCGTATATTTGAAAAAAAAAGGAATTAGGGTTCTGAGCAATACAATTAAAACCCTAAATTATACGCGGGCGAAGTCGCGGGGAACAGCTAGTTATAAATAATTCTGTAAATTACTGTAGAGCTACTATTGAAAGCGTTTTTGTAATAAGTATTTCAGCATGTAAAGGTGGCCAATGTGTATCATAACTAACTCAGAGATGAAACAAGTAATCTGTTGTTACCTCTCTCTTAAAATAATACTCTTATATATAACTAAGAATACTCTGTTCTAGGTGTGGATCTAAAAAGCTATTGAAAATGGTGATACTAATTAATTAAAAATTATTAAAGTCAATAGTCATACTGCATAGAAGCCATAACATTCAAAAGAACTAATTTGGTTAAAAAATAGCCACAGCTAAACGATTGTTTTATAACAGTTATTATATCAAGGTCACCGGAAGCGTGGATATACGTCTATAGAATATATTATACGCAAGTGACCTGCTTAATTCTACTTCTGTAACGGTTATAACATTAGAGTTAGTGAGAGTTAAATCGCTTTGTCATTTCATAAAATAAGGAAAGTAGTCAAAATTATTTATCTATTTATATGAAATGAGATAGCTTAGTTGAGCTATTTTGCAAAAGTTTATTTTTTGTTTTTCGTATATGGGACATTTGGTTTTAAATTTAAATTTAAAAATAAGTATTTACATTTATTAATAAATATCATACCTTAAATACAATACGTACCTAATTTTAGTACTCAGGGGTGACAGTGCATCTGCTATTCATTCTTAATCGAGGATAGATGTGGATATCTATGGGCCTATGATAGTCTATGGGCCTTAGCGTCCACTTACCATCAGGTGGACTCTTATCATAGTATAAAGAGAGGCCTCTCTCTTTATACTATGCTCTTATTCTATAGTGGCGCGTGGACTTTTTGCAGTGTAAATATTAGTAACACGACCGCAGCGTCATGACAAAAGAAATAATAATTTAAATTCAATCGGTTAAGTAAATTTTTATAGGGTGACAAACGAGCACATTCATAGTCCACTGATGGTAAGTGGCTGTTGTAGCCTATAGACATCTATATCTATCCTCGATGCTTTCAAAATGCAGATGCGTTGTCACCCGTGGGTACTAGGATGGAATTCCTCGTTTCCAGTAAAAAGGTCTCCGGTTCACCCACTCGCCGTACGAAACACAGCAGCGTTAAGCTGCTATTTTACGCTGGTATTCTGTGAGAGCGTGGTTCTTCCCCAGTCTAGCCGACATTCGTGCTACAACTACACCAGTAATATAGCTGCAGCATGGCTCTACCACGTAAAAAAGCAACACGATCACTAACAGTGCGTCAGTGTAGTGTCAACAACATAGGTTTTATCTATAATATACTTACAAATAATTGACTGCAACTATGTATTTCGCATTCCGGATGGAAATAGATATAATATGGCGGCTCCGTGGCGCAGTGGCTTAGCAATGAGTTGCTGCGCTGGGGGGCGCGGGTTCGAATACCGCACGGAACAAGTATTTGTATGGCCTACAAATAATTGTTCCTGGTCTGGATGTTTGTCCTTGTGCAATTTGTGTTTGTAAACTGCCTCCACGATACAGGAGAAAATCATAGTGTGGGGGTAACGTCTTTTTAAAAACAAAAAAAAACAAAATATACTTACCAAACTAAATATACCGTCGGTGATTTCTAATCTAAGATATGTACGTGAATATATAAGATAGATCCAAGTGATTCTCACCAGAAAGTGCACAAATTGTGCGCGTGCTGCGCCGTAACGGGCCGACGTAATCACTCGGCAATAAAAAATAAAACGCGGCGCAAGCGCGTAACGGAACGCACGATGCGCTTCGCCCGGCATCGCGATCACGCTTGCTCTAATGTCCGGTAGTTTAAGATAACACTATGCACAGATAATAAAGAAAGAAACAGAGAAATGCTATAATTTTACAAGTAGACAGACGGGATAAAAATCCATTGAAATACACATGTCTTATCTAACAATTATAATGTATTATACTTCAGAGTATATCAATAAACTAAAGTGACAGAGTAAATTGTAAAAGAACAAGTTTTTTGTTGTTGTTATACAAAATATTTAAGATGTAGAAAAAAGGTTCTCGAGTGGCAGTTACCTAGTAAGCCGAGTGTTGAGCAACCACCCAAAAGATAGAGTGGCGCCGTGGTAATACATGCAAGAAGTTGATGGAAGCTCAGGGCCGGTCAGGACAGAATTTACGCCATTCCTTGGAGGAGACTTGTGTTCAGAAGTAGACTCCTAAAGTGCTGTAAAGGTAACGATGATGATATTTAAGGTATTTTAGTATCGAGGAATATATGTTTAAATCAGCCACTACATGAACATTGTATGACTTATTTATTATGTTTATTCATCCTTGGGTTTCAAGGTAAAACCATTTTCAAGGACAATATTTTTATCACGTTGAAGTTATCGTAAACGTTTATACTTAACTGATAAAGCCTATTCGGGGAAAAATCATTATAGCGGTAGCGGTGTAGTAAACTAGACTTTATTTTAACCTATGACACACAAGCAAACCAGTTAAAGTATGTATTTTTTTTTTGTAGAATAGGGGGCAAACAAGCATGCGGCTCACCTAATAGTAAGTGACTACCGCCGCCCATGAACAACCGCAACACCAGGGCAATTGCAGATGCGTTGCCGGCCTTTTAGAAAGGTAACATAGATTTGTGTAATTCATTGTATAATAACAAAATATTATGATATATAAACACTTAATAAAATATAGGCGACAGAGGGGAATTAGAACAGGCGATGGGCAGCAGCATCTTCCTAACACCAATTCAAAATAATAAAAAAACTGCGGTTGCCAACCCGCCTACCTAGCGTAGCAGCTATGGCAAAATCCCCCTTATGAGGCAATCTATGGAAGAGGCCTTTTTTCAACAGTGGACAAACTAGATATCAAAGAAACGTTACGTGGAAACTTCAGTAGCCGCTAACCAGAGGGTTTTATTTCCGAACAAACTTTAGTTTTTAGCATTATTTTTTTTACAGATTTTAAGCGAAAAAATATTTTTCCAGAATATGTACAAATTTTTAGAATAATGGTGACAAACGAGCACACAGTCCACATGATGGTAAGTGGCTTATAACAGTGGTAGAGCCACGCGGCAGCTTTTGCTGTCGCACGGATGGGCCGGCTCGAACCGGGGTGGTACCACGACCTCACAGAAAACCAGCGTGAAGTAGAAGTTTAACTCTGCGTTTCGCTTGGGGAGTGCAGGTGGCCGGAGGCCCTTTTTACTGGAAATGAGGCATTACATCTTAGTCCTCACGGGTGACAACGCATCTACATTTTGATTTGTAATAGAGGATAGATGTAGATGTCTATGGGCTGCAGCAACCACTTACCATCAGGTGGACTGTGTGCTCGTTTGTCACCCTTATCCTATAAAAAAGTGGATGTTGTGGCCCATGGATATCTACGTCTATCCTCGATTAAGAATCAAAATGCAGATGCGTTATCACTCCTTAGAACTAAGATATAATGCCTCGTTTCCAAAGGGTTCGGTTCTCTACCTACATTCACTATACGAAACACAGCAAAATTGAGTTGCTACTTTGCGCTGGTATTCTGTGAGAGTGTGGTCCTTCTAGGCTCTTAGAACCATTCGGCCGCGTTCCGCCGACACGCACCCGCTACGCGCACGCCACGCGCTTCAGCACCCGCGTCTAACTCGCTTTGAAATTTGTTGCATATAATTTGCGTCTAATGGCAAATCCATTAATCTGAAATTGCATTTATCGTCGTTCGACCGCATACGCCACGCGCCTGCCTCTTTCCCGCTCCGCGCCAGCCCCGCGCTCGTCCCGCACTCGCCCCGCTCTCACCCCGCACACGCTCTGCAACCGCCTTGCGCCAGCGCTTTTTATACAATTTCTTCTTCTAGCTAATATGTGTAACTATAAAACAACTACCTATTCCATCGGCGACTATGCGTAAGCTGTAGCTTCAAGCAAATAAGCTAATACCATAAATTCTCACACTCCACTCGCCACGAGCCAATGCAGTAGTGTATTAGGAGAACACGACGGATGTTTGACCTACCTATGCCTGATCTTGCATACTAAGTATAAAGTATTGTCATAGACGCAAGGACGTTCACAATGTTTTAAACAACAATTTGTATCTTATACTTGTATACTCATGGAGACAAAACATTTAGTTGTTTGACACGGTCCCAAAGAAAGTTAAATGATCGACAAAATAGAAACAAAACATGCTAATATTTTCACAGAATGGAACATACTCAGTCGCATGTATGAACGACTTCCTTTAATAATTTACCGTATTAAATCAGTGTTCTTTTTTGCTCATGGGATATTCCTTCCTTATATTATTTTAAAATTAACTACAAAGTTTACCGCGTTTCATATGCATTATAAGTAACACCACAGTTAAATAGATAACGAATGTTTTCCTTTAAAACAAAGTAAAATATAATTAATGATCTGCTAGCAGGAAACATGTTGCGTATTTATACCAGCTTATTGGACAGAAATAAACGAATACCATGGGTTTTCTCGTCTACGGACAGTTTCTATATCGGTACAATTAATTTTTACTCCAACTTATTATCAATCTAAGGTTGTTAAATAATAATAAAAGTAAGCAAAATTTGTCCTAAAAAAGATGGATACAGTATTTACAGGTGACATATATGGCAACCTCTACGTTGTTAAGAAAAAAAGGAGAATTTGATTAGTCAAAGTACTTAAAATCTTTACAAAATGATTTAAAAATAGAAGGAGGTTTTATATTTGACGTGTTTTATGTATGTTCACCAATTTTTCGAAAATGGCGGAACTTTAATATTTAATAGATTTGACTTCAGAGGCTTTCCATTTCTTTTGGCTTTTAGAATAAGTTCTAGCAACAAGAAAGCCGCACTAGAAACAAGAATGCTCTTATTAGCTTTTTAAGTTAAAAACGTCTCAAATTAAATGTTCGAGCAAGCATTCTAGGTACGGGAAAATGTAACACACAAAACCTGCAAACTACCTATTGATTTAAACAAATAAGGGTTTTGTTTATATCAATGAAACTACTTAATATTACCGGTATCTGATGATGCCCATGTATCTGATAAATAGCTTGACATTGAAGAATAAGAGTTTTATATAAAATTGTTATAAGAATCAATGTTTACAGAATGTCTGACGGCTCCGTGACGCAGTGGCTTAGCAATGAGTTGCTGCGCTGGGGGCCGCGGGTTCGAATCCCGCACGGAAGAAGAATTTGTATGGCCTGCAAATAATTGTTCCGGTAATTGGTCTGGACGTTTGTTCTTATGCAATTTATGTTTGTAAACTGCCTGGTAACGTTTTTAAAAAAATTTAGTGTTGATCTATGCCATATAGATACCATGTTTATGTGGGACTTATAAAAGAAAAAAAAATGTGTCAATTGTGTTACTTGTCTAGAAATACAGCTCAGATAAAAACATGATTTCTTTTCGTATTTTGCTTGCATTAGTTACTTAGTCCACTGAACAACCAATTGGATAGTTGGGCTGGCACCACCATCAGAAAATCAGGATATAACTTAAATTTGCTACTTTTAAAGATTAGCCTGATAAATTTCATAATAACCCCAAAAAACAAGTTTGATCCTGCTGGCACCAATGAAATTTAAAACTCTTATTATGATGAAAACAGCGTCGCGAAAAAACCAACTTGTCCAAAAGGTTGGCAAATATTTTATTCCATTAGAGAAGACTTATTATTACGCTTGTTTTATATTACGCTGATAAGTATTCTGTCTCATATTACACAAATATGCAATCCTCTATAAAATTAAACACTTACATATTTTGCAATACCATTTCTCCATCATATCAGCGTCAAGCGTTGCTAAAACCAGTATTTTTGTCACTTTTATCCTAACAGACAAGACACGTATATGTACGTGATACTGAAATATACATATATAGACTTATATATCCTTGTGAAAGACGCACCAAAATAACGACAGAAAAAAATATCTTAGGTTGACACCTATCTAGATAAACTTATATATTTCAGAATGGCTCATTTAAAGTATT
This sequence comes from Parnassius glacialis, assembly GCA_033319125.1. Taxonomy (NCBI): domain Eukaryota; kingdom Metazoa; phylum Arthropoda; class Insecta; order Lepidoptera; family Papilionidae; genus Parnassius; species Parnassius glacialis. Next base: position 22,702,990 of record JAVANC010000025.1, on the reverse strand, counting down.
AAGATATACAAAAATCTGATAAAATTTTACTATAGAATACGAGTTGGTGAAATTCAGTGAATACCTTGAATTAATTTTTTTTAATTGGATATATGCACGGATATTTAATACATTATATAAAAATTACTGGCAAGTAAATAATTAAAAAAGAAAGTAAAATGTGCAAGGAGAATATAATAATTTTATTCATATTTTTTAAATTACTATATTAGCCAGTCCTTGAACACAATCCCACTTAGTAGGACGTTACTGCCTTAGAGCAATAAAAGCCTATTCACCATATTCACTCTTGCCTTAAAGACGCCCAGATTGTAAAGACAGACGCCGGCAAATTATTCCATTCCTTTGCTATACGCATTACAAAAGATAAAGCAAACCATTTGGTTCTAATTCGTGGAATATCGACAACAAAGGGGTGAAGACCCGCCAACTGTCTGGTTATCCGATGGTGGATAGGAGAGAAATGCATCCTATAGAATACCGAGAGTAGTAATTGATATTTTATTAATATTTTAACATTAAATTTATGACATGTCAAAGTAAAATAAGCCCAAAGCATTAGGACTGTTAAGTTTTATATACAGCGTCATTTATCAAAAGCAAGGTCGACAGTAGCGTGTCCCAGCACTGCGGATATTAGTTACCTAATTTACAATTAGTATTTACTTGGCATGGTAACCCCAGTAACTGAAACGCCCGAATGATACACTGCGACGCTTTGGAGGACGGGTTTAATCAAATTAATGATGGCATGCTGACATGAATACCACATGGTTGCTTTTTAACAAGGCTTACATAACTATAGTACACGGAAAGTTCTAGAAATCACTATTAATGTAAAGCTTAAATTTAATTTGTGTAGGGGACATACAAAATCTTAATGCCAAATCCTTTATTATACTAGATATAATATAATAATATTGAAATTTCTTCCTCTTCTTTACTAGTCCGTGACAGTCTACTACTAGATATGGGACTCGCATGCTGTAGAACGCATTTTATATGATCGACTTGTCAGGCGAATATCGATTGCTGTATCAGATGTTTCGTACCTGTGACTCTGCTCTCCAATGTCAGGTTTCAGTTTAGCAATGCTATTAACATAGCTTATATTCCCTTAAACCACTCCTAGTAGACTTAAAACGCTTGTGTTAGGAATGGTTCACGACAGCAGTCTAATGGCGGATCCGAAACCACGACCTTTTGAGTTCGCAGTCAGCAATTATAAACGAGGATATCCGCAGTAGAACCAGAGTAACCGACATAGCCCAAAGAATTAGTATGCTGAAATGGCAGTGGGCCGGCCATATAGCTCGAAGAACCGACAACCGATGGGCAAGAAAGAATCCGGAGTGGCAGCCTCGCCCCGCTAGATGGAGTGACGACCTGGTAAGACATGCAGGAAATCAATGGATGCAGGTGGCTCGGGACCGTGCTTTGTGGCATTACTTTGGGAGGCCTATGTTCAGCAGTGGACTTGTGAAGGGCTGTAATGATGATGATGATGATGATCTTGCCATTAGGCTACTGTCGCTTCAAACTTTTACGTCCGGCTCATACGATGGTTGTACCACAATGTCTTCGATACAATGGCTTGAGATTTTTCTGATATTCTATAAAGTTGCCTCATACGACACCAACGGGATGAAATAAGGTGGTGGATTCTTTTACACTGAACCAGAAGGCACTACGAAATTCAGATATTATAATTATACGGAAATAAACGCCTCAAATATTATAATACTTAATAAATACATTTTTTATAGGAGAGGGGGCAAACGAGCATGCGGCTAACCTGATGGTAAGTGACTACCGCCGTCCATGAACAGCTGTTATATCAGGGGAGTCGCAGATACGTTGCCGGCCTTTTAAAAAGGAGTAGGCTCTTTTCTTGAAGGTCCCTAAGTCGTATCGGTCCGGAAAAATCGCTGATGGTAATCGATTCCACAAGGAAGTTGTGCGAGGAAGAAAACATATTCTAAATAGCACCGCGGTGAACCGCCAATCATTCAGATGATATGGATGGTATCGCGAGTTTTGCCGTGATGTGCGACGGTGAAATTGAGCGGCTGGAATTAGTCCAAACAATTCCTCAGAGCACTCCCCGTGATAGATGCGATAAAATACGCATAATCAAAATGCAGATGTCACCCCTGAGGTCTAAAATGGAACGCCTCGTTTCTAGTAAAAAAGGTCTTCGTTTCTCTACACTTACCATACGCAACACAGCAGCATTAAGCTGCTATATAACCGACCCAATCGTGTAACAACCACAATGTAACTGCAGCGTGGCTCTACCACGTAAAAAACTGCTTCTATTATGGTTTAAGGGAAATTCAAATGTCTTCTCAGAAATTCGAATGGAATGATCAATTGGAATTGAATTAAAAGGATCGATATCTTAACGAGAAACCGAATAATCGATTTTTCAATTACTAACAGACAATCCATAGTGGTTTGAGACAATTGAATCGACTTGCTATACTGGTCTCGATGTCGGGATTCTATTTATCCTATTACCACAATGAAGGGACAAATAAATTGATCAATCTCAATTAGTTTTGTTAACTGTTACAGATGGCACTAATTACAGTTACACAAACATGATTACTTCGTTTGTGTGAGGCACAACATTTTATCTAACATGAAAGACATTCCGTATAAAATCCTTTTTCATATAACTACTAGACAAAAGGGGCCAGCAATACACAGCTCTAAGTATATACAAGTATATAGTAGCATTAGGGGAATGCGAAAGCTTTTAGTACTCAAACATCTTTTAATTACATACGACATGCACTCCTGTGCACGGCGGTAAAGATTCGTATGTAATTTTAGAGCTGAAAAGCATACAAACTATTTTAACGACATAAATGAATCAAAGGTGGCAGCTAATAAGTGATTGAAAGTTGTAAAATAGTTCTTATGTTTGTCAAATAAAGCTGATAAATCTGTAAATGCATATTATTTTACTGTGCATTGACGTTGTAAAAGTAACCACTACCGTGTATCATCCCGCGGGTGTCGTAAGAAGTGACAGGGTGTTATAAACCAGGAGATGGGCAACAGCGTCTTCCTAATAACATCTAAAAAATTAAAAACTGCGGTTGCCAACAACCTGCCAAGAGTAGCAAATATGGCAAACTATATGAGGCAATTTGTGGGGGAGGTCCAAGTTCAGTAGTGTGCTTTTGATAGGCTATAGCGATAACGATTGTAATTATTAAGACAAAATTAAGGAAGTCAACTTTCTTAGAATATGAAAACTCCCTCTTAAAACTTCAAATATCACAGTACCAATAATGTGTATTCTGCAGACTGACCGACGAGGCTTTGGCAACGACGTAACAGATTAAAGGGTTCCGTTGAAGGATTCCGAACCAACTCCCTCAAACAACGGGATAGATTATGGGAAACAGCGTTACAAGTGTGAGGAAAGCAACGTGTTTAGTATTTAAAAGAGACCATTAATTGCGCTACAACAATGTAAATTGGAGGAATTTACATCATGTCGTTGAAATACTTAAAACAATATTTAAAAAGATAAAAATAAGGATATGCTTGCAATTATTGAAATAATTATATCCCACACTTGTCTTATGGCGTTTAACTTATCTGATCAACGCGGTAATCAAATGCATGTCTAATCCACGACTTTTCTGCAACCAGGGCGGGACCACTTTGGAATGAAGTGGAATATTTGACATATTTCATAGCGAGGGTAGTTAATTAGTTAGATAATGTAGAGAATAATGTTTGTTTCTGAAATATTACTTATATTTTATATTGTTTAGATTAGAAATGGATAAACTAAACTACGGATAGTTTTTTTTAACATTTTTAACTTCTTTTTAAATCTTCTAAGATTAGGTAGAAGATTTAAAAAGAAGTTAAAAATGTTCAAAAAAAATTAAAGAATACAGCACTGAGACATTGTTAATAAATAAATAAAAAAATACAAATCGCCATGCACCAGAAACCGAATAAAACTTTTATTTAAAACGCAATTTTTCAACGATGATAAGACTGTGTGACCATCTGTTTACAAATAAGTTCACCTTAGTGCCAACTAGCGACATCTGATGAGCGTATTAGCCCTCATTCTAAAATAATTTAATCACCGCAGCCATGCCAGTCAAACTTAGAATCATGATAGAATAATTTATGGCCGCTGTGGACTCGCAGGTAACTATGACAATAACGAATAAACGAAATAAGCTAGTTTTTATTAACACTGATCTACATGGCTTTTTTATGAAAGAAGAGATAAATGAGCATACGGCTCACTTGATGGTTAGTCATGACTGTCGCCCATGAATATTTGCAACACTAGAATAATTACAGATGCGTTGCCGGCCTTTTAGAAAAGGGGCTTCAAGGACACGAACCATGGGTTACAATAACTTTTCTCCCGTCACTACTCTCATCACACTGGGCAGACGAATTTTTGAGGTCAGCAACAATATCCTTGCATATGTAATACTACCCTAACACCTAAGGAGGATTTGGATTTGGCATTTAGAAACTGAATCAAAACCCACGACATATATGCAGTTCGCTGACCGTCGGACTACGCGGTCGTTAACTCATATGAATAAATAACGTCATAACGCCTTTAGCTCGCTAAAAACTTAGTGCTGCTCTACTATAAAACTGTACACCGGTGCAATCCACCCTTATTACGAGATAATAACAAGCAACGAGAAACTCGTATGGCGAGTGTACCTAATCTCGTATAAGTCAATTTGACTTTTTGCCAATGCATCGATTTGCGACTTAATTTAGATGCACGTCGCTATCGAGGGCTTTCAAAAACGCTTTGAATGGCGGCTTTTATAGCAGACTTAGAAAAAGGAAAAAGTTCACAATTCGACTGTGTTTTTTAAAAAGTAAAAATCACTCCAAAATCAATTCAGAGAAATGAATTCTGGTAGTTTTCTCATTCAAAACAGCTGCTAAAAATGGTGTAACTGATATTTGTTAAAAGTCCGCCTATTTAAAAGCGATTAATAAATCCTGGCTGATGACTTGGCAACCGCTGTTTCTTTTTTTGTGTTATTATTTTAGGAAGATTGTACTGTCCTGTTACATATCTCCTAATTCATTTCCCTCTGTCACCTCTTACGCCACCGACGGCATGATATAGGGTAGTGGATTCTCTTAAGTTGACAATACACGATCGCTACTTAGGACGTTACAATAGAAGATCATATGTTTGTCGTGCACACCTAACACCGAAACCACTCCAATAAGGTCTTACCCTAAGGCCAGAGCCCATTGGCCTGAGTATCGAGCGAGGCCAACCGGCTGGCGCAATCGACATCAATCTACGCGGCTACCGCACAAAACAAAATCATACAAGAATCTGTGTTGGTCACAAACGCCGAAGTATTAAAATACTCTAATATCAGCATCATCATTACAGCCCTTCACAAGTCCACTGCTGAACATAGGCCTCCCCCAAGAAATGTCACAAAGCACGGTCCTGAGCCTGCATCCATCGATACCATCACGTCTTACCAGGTAGTCACACCATTTAGTGGGGGACCGCCCAACACTTTGCTTACGGGCGACAGAATCAAAGACTTTCTCACAGTCCACGAAAGTAAAACAAATTGGCAGATTGCACTCTTCGGTTTTCTGTACTACAATTTGCCGAAGGGTTTGTATGTGGTCTATAGTGCTAAGTAAAGCGTAAATCGTGATAACCCTCGAGAACAGCACTCTGATATACTCCTAAATAATGATATTTGTTGTGGCAATATTTATAAAGCGAGAAAAATAACTATTAAATACGTCAACATTATTGCTTGTACGTAGTGTTTTACTTTTACTGTTAATTGACGCATCAAAATTAATGTGGAGTAACTAAAGAGATATCAACAGACACATATATATTTACAGACAGTTTACGCATCAAGCAAAGTGAAGTCTTATTAACACAAACGTACCGCTAGTACAATTCAGCTCTGGCGTTTAATTGAAATTAAAAAAAAATTAACATAATTTTAAATATTCATTATAACTTTCGTGACCCAACTTTCATTGCAGTATATAAAAAATTACACTTACAGGCTACACTTTCCATTTCATTAACTAGTCATTTTATACAATTGCAGGGCAATTATTTATTCGGTTTGTGATTGTTTATTTTACGTATAACTAACTAAAGGTAATAATTTTTAAAATAAATTTGTACGTGGTAGAGCCATGTTGCAGCTATATTATTGGTATAGTTGCAGCACGAATGGGTCGGTTCAACCGGGGAAGGACCACGCTCTCAGAGAATACCAGCGTAAAATAGCAGCTTAACGCTGCTGTGTTTCGTATGGTGAGTGTAGAGAACCGGAGACCCTTTTTACTGGAAACGAGACATTCCATCTTAGTCCTCATGGGTGACATCGCATCTGCATTTTGATTCGTGATCGAGGATAGATGTAGATGTCTATGGGCCACAGCAACCACTTAACATCAGGTGGATTGTGTGCTCGTTTGTCACCCATATCATATAAAAAAAATCGTAGACGTATTATTATATGAAAGTTATTGTAGATTTATTTTAGGCGTACTTAATCTAAATTATCAATGATAATATCTATTACCTTACTACGATACGTATTCTGACACAGACAAAATAAGGACATTTCATACTTGAAACAATACGAACGAACGAATTCTTGCTTTTTAATGAGATGTAATTTAATTAAAAAATAACGTTAGTGCTAAATGCAATTTAATAAATACTAAACAATCTAATGTAAATGTAACTTTCTCGGAAGAAAACTTAAACATAATAAATCTAATCAATTTATTTATGTATAGATATAGGTACTGCTTAAACAGTAGACCAGTGTTTTATAAGGTAGGTAATCTGACTTCCAAGCTTTAAGATCTTCATTGGTTCGTCAAACGACTCGAGGTGTGTTCATTACGTCGTGCCCTTACAGACGCGGCTGCATAACTCAGTATAAGTGACAAAACGAATTACAGCCGTTTTTAATTCACTCGAGAAACTGCTATATATAGAAAGTGATTTTCCATGTTAAATTGAAAGTCGATTTTAGCTTAGCTCAAATAGAATACAAATTTCAACCAAATATCTAGCGATCGTAGCTGGCAGATGTGCGATGTATTTAAAGCTAACAATTAAAAATCATAAACAATGTATTAAAACACAAATGTTTTGGTATTTAATTAATAACATATGTATTATTAATATCAAAGACCGATTCAAGACCCTGAACTGCGTCGTTATTTCGCATACTGTTTTCACAAACAATAGCGCTAATAGGATACTACTTACTTAGAACTTAAATACTAAAATATAGTCTTTAGTATTTCAATATTACATACTGGGTTTATATTACGGTATTAAAATTTAATCAAGGAAACAGAGTCAAGTCAAGTCAATCTTTACCATGCCATAAAATCATCTATGTGTATAATATAATTCTTACTCTCAACTGTAACAAGCTACAGCTCTACAATTAAATATTAATTATATCGCTTTATATTTAACGTTTTGATCGATATTTTTTATAATTTGAAAGTATATAACTTTTTTTTAATTGGATTGAGATAATTATTTATTTTTTAATCTTTTTTTAAAAGAAATTGCACCTTAAGCCCAACGGTCACCTTATGGTTACTAAAAGCCACAAAACATCGGAATATAGTTTTCTGGCGTTCAACCTAGTCCTTGGAGAAATGGGACAATATGCGTGCCAATTTCGTCAAAAATAATGATTTGATTTTACCACAATATTATGAAATACTTACAAAGAAAAAATCAAGGGATGCCTTTAAATGTATCATTTAAAGGCATCTCATCAATTATCAACACGGGTCCCTACAGTTTCAAACGAGTCTATTAAGTTTGATTGGTAACTTTAGAAATCACACAAATCACCTTCTATATTTTCCTGTCAAACCCAAAGACTTGAAACTTAAAAATATTAAAAATAATGGAAGCCGTTAAAATATAATTGCAGCTTTCTTTACGCCTGTACACAGAATGCGATAGACACGACACTTGGCTACAGAAAACATCACTTTATTGTCAACCGTAACTGATTAACTTTGTGTCGAACATAAAACCTTTGTGTAATTTATAGACATGTCTTAGTTTTGTTAGTTGGGGCTTTTATAGGTGCCTTATTTGTAAAACCTCGTTCAGGAGACAACATATACATATATGGCAACAGTAACGAAATAAATAAATAACTCATTACTGAGTATAGACCCCTCTCATTCTAGCTACGTGCTTTGCAGAGCCACGCTCTACCTATTTTATGACTGCATCATGGATATGTCGGTTTGACTTAGAAAGTACTGCTCACAGAATACCAGTGTAAAATAGCAACTTAACGCTGCTGTGTATTGTATTATGAATGTAGAAGAACCGAATACCCTCTTTTACAAATTCATCCAATATTTTCCACCCTTATGGATGGAATTTTTTATTTAAATAAAAAAATATTTTTTTTTACATTATAGTATATAGGGTATAACATATTTAAAAAAAAAACATTAACATCTTTCTCAATCGACGAAGATATCACGCAACATATTATAATAAACATACAGTGGAATTGAAAACCTCCATTTTCAAGTCGGCTTAAAATGTCATTAACGTCCTTATTAAATTTCCACACTATTTGGGCAAAATGGTAACCTAAACATAAAAATTAACTGGAACAAGGCAACCTGACCATATATATTTCTTGGGTTAATCCAAGGACACACGATATCGTATATTTAAAAATAGCTATTACAAAATACGTCATGAAGGCGGAGACGTCTGTCTGGTCGTCGAAGGTAATCGCAAACTTCCTATGCTAATGAGGGTGGTCGGCACGCGAGTTAAGAGTCAACCCTCGGCCTTCGTCCTTTGTATAAATGTATTGCATTACCAAAACACATGTTTGAATGAAACTTTTAAATACAAATTCGTTCCAATAGATTTAACTTGTTTACGGTGTAATAGACACACTTGGTTTTCCCAATCTTTACATGTCTAATTGAAATATACGAAAGGCGTATTTAAAAAAAAATTAAGTATCTTGTATCAGTAACGATACACAAAGACGATTAGTGAAGTCTTGTTGTTTATTTTTGTTATCTTATTTCTTGAACACTATTTGAATATTTTTTTTCATCACTACGTTGCCAGAAAAGAAGATAATTTTAATTCGACTATTATATACGATATATTTATATACTACTTGAAAAACAGAACTAAGAAGACTTTATGATTAATTAGAAGAAATAACACTTGTCATAAGAGGTAAAACCAGACAAAAATTTCTCCAAACCAAATTTTGACCACGGCAGCCATTCTCAACGGAGCACAATATTATACTGCGCAGGACAATATTATAGTGTAGCAGCGTGTGTGCAAGCACAGGTACTCTCCCTTAGTATCCTCACAGTCCCACGGGACGGTAATCCAACACGACCGGAGCACGATCAAGCAACCAACGGCTTTACGTACTTTCTTAGGCACGGGGGTGAAACACCGCCAATTGGCAACTACTACTACTGAGATTGACAGAAAAACCACTTAACTGATTTAACTCCAACCCGGTATTGGAACCTTGGACTTTAAGATCAGCAGTTACTCTTTAGACCAGTAAACCAACGAGACAGTTAAAAATGAAACAACCTAAATGTGATCCAAATGCAAAAGTTAAGTAAAAAAAAAATAACAATGCTTATTTATATTGATTCGCGGTTCCGTTATTTTAATATAATTATGCATGTACATTATTTAATTATAATATTACGGAGATGTGCCTGATACGTTCGTATCTAACAGTGCTGTGGTGTAATTACCGCGTAAATCATTTTTGCGGAACAGTTACAGTTATTTATTGTAGTCACATACTAATTACATTTTACGGAATAAAAATTTTAAATAACAGGTAAATATTAACTAATTTCAGTATGTGGCCACTAGCCCTTGAACGTCTGCAGTCAACTGCAATCAGAGAATGATAATAATATTTTGTCAATTATAATAGATTGCACATATATTTTATGGTAGCACTAGGCGACATTAAACAGTCTATGTTCTCCTGGTGGACGGCAGGAATAGTTGGTGTTAAGCTGGTAAGAGGATTGTACTTGCACAGAAGATACCTACGGTGCTTCTTTCGCCGTTTCTTCTCCGAATCTTCTGGATTCTCATTTCGAAACAGTACTAGATTTAAAAATAAAGTAAAATATTTAACCGTCACAAGTCGAGAAATAAATATCTCTCTTCTTACTTCACTTCACGGCTGGACTACTTACTAAACAAAAAGAAGCTCCGTGGCGCAGTGTCTTAGCAACGAGGTACAGCGCTAAGGACCGCGGGTTTGAATCCTGCATGGAACAAGTATTTGTATGGCCTACAAGTAATTGTTCCGGGTTGGCCTACAAGTAATATTTGCCCCCACGATACAGAAGATAATCCTAGTGTAGAGGTTTATAAAGGAGAAAGTTTATAAAAAAACTAAAAAGAAGCTGAGTACAGCTGGTAGAGTTGGTCGATATTAATATTTATAGGTAATGAGAATACGTCAAATAATATCGAATTTCTAAGTACTGCGATGATTTAACCAACCGATAAAAACAATAATAATGTATTTTAAATTAGTTTTGACCAATCTAAATTTGTGATAACTGTTGAAATTATTAGTAAATTAAAATTATTGCATCCCGACCATTGTATCACTAGACAGTCCACATTAACAATAATTATAAAGATGTAGTGGCGGAATTAATTCATATACTTAGTTTTAAATGAGAAAGAGATTTATAACGTCAATTTCAGAACGAAATTACCATTAGACATGTCTTTTCACTGACGATTACGAGCAATATCAGACATGCCATTTGGCCGAAAATCACGTAATATGTAGAAAAGCCAGCTACAGTCGCGTGACACATGTTATCCGAATTTCACATGTTTGATACGACTCAGTCTGTTACACGAATATTCCAAGTTTAAAATTGTTGTGGAATTTATATTACGCTCATCAAAAATCTGTTAATATTTAAACGAGCTAGTCGTATACATTGATAAAAATGGTGGTAAAAACTCCACTACCCTGTTTCGTCATCACTTGTTTCGAATAGTGTTTAATATATAGCAGTAACCATCTTGTTTAGCCCAGACATAAAGTAGACCGGCGGCGACAAGGATCAGAGTCAAATATGCGAGACGTCTGGTACTATTGTCGCCGATTCGCCTTTCAAAGAAAGGCCCTTGTCTATCCAGACTTTTACGGGATAGTGAAGCAAAAAGAAAGTCCATGATAATTTATAGAAATAAATTAAAAGAATTATAATTTAAATGTGGGCGTGATTTTCGTTTCGAATCTTAAATTAGTTTTCCTGGCTGATTTCGCTAAAAACACTAAAACTTATTTCCCTTTTTAATTATAGCGTGTGAAAAATGTACATAACATAATGTACAAAACGAACATAAACCCCTAATTGTATGCCGTAAAAGGACTGTCTTACATTGATCGCTGTAAATATGAAAAAAACGACGGGTTGCACTCCGGGAGTGCCGGCAGAAGTGAAAACTTGAATATTAACGTTGTGCATTTTTGATATTTTGGAATGGCGGAGATTATTTATTATTATCTTATTTCATTTATTTACATTCGAAATTATTTGTTTGGTAAACCTACACCGCACATGTGCTTATTGCGATGTTATGAAAATATAGGTTAATACTATAAAGTATAAACATATTACAAATTATATAATGTGTAAGTACATATGTATCTATATTAATAATTTCGTCAAGCAGTACAGTAGACTGGATCGAAACCTAATCTTAATAATAAAATTATATTAATTAATAAATGAAAATTAATTAAACCTAACTTACTTCCTCTCCTACGCCGCGCCGGCTGTCTACTCTCCGTTCGTCTTACGAATTTTCGATCAGGACACGTGACCTGACGCGAGTTTAACATTTTTTACCCATTACAAAAAAAGTGCACAACGCCGCTAAAGAAGTTTTCACTTCAAAAATTATGGCAATTTGCAATTGAGAACCGTGTAGCGGCGGTGTAAGAACATTCACTATCCCATATCATCCCTTGGGTGTTTTAAGAGGCGACAGAGGGAAATTGAAATGGTAGATCGGCAGCAGCATCTTCCTAATAACTCAAAATAATAATAATCTGCGGTCGAAAACCCGCCTGCAAATCATGGCAACTTTGGCAAAATCCTCCTATGAAACAGTCTATGTGGAAGGTCGATGTTCAGCAGTGGACTCTTATAGGCTGTAATGGATGGATGGATATTAAGAATACATTTACGATATAGGAGAAAACACATTCTTAAGTACAAGAAACAGGTCAAAAACGTGATTTAATAATTGTTTCTTAATGTTAAAAGTTCTGAAAATGCTCAATGTAATTTTATTTAAATGAACTCCGCTGTTTAACTTAAAAAGAATCCGTAAATAAGTAATTATTTAAAAATAAAAAGAAATAAAATAAAAATAAAAAATAAAATCAATTTATTTCAGACCGAGTCCATACAAGTAACATTTACATTATAATAAATTTAATCTCATCTAATTTAGTTTTATATAATTCTATCTAATCTTTTTAATTTATCAATATAATTTATTAAATTTATTAAAACATTAAAGCAAGCTTTACTCAAATAAATATTCTGTATTTAGATATTATCGTTTAGCAGCTAAATATATTTGTAGACGGTCATAGCCCGCATTTCCGTAACCCAATAAATAACAAACGTCGCGCGTGCTCCTCCAGACTGCATTCGTGCCTAACAAATTTTCCGCTTTCGCCTTTTTTATTTATTTATTTTACTGACCTAAATAATTATTGAATACAAAACTGGTTTGAATTTCGAATACTTTACAGATTTATTTGTTTAACTATATTTTTTCTTGTAATATACATAAGATTTAAAGTAGGGTGTTTTGTTTAATGTAAACTTTTTAACTTTATATTAAAAGATGTAAAATAATGCTTATTTAAAATAAAAGTATCATACATTCTTATCGCATTCTTTAAATCAGACAGCCGAATACTAGGGTGCGGACTGCAAACTCAGAAAGTCGTGGATTCGTATCCGCCTTTCGACTACTACGTTTTACCTCTCCTAGCATTTAAAGCTAACTTGCCTAGTTTAGAGATCGTAAGAATCATCCTTAATCATACACTTATCATATAATCATACAATAAATAAAAACGAACTTTTTTTAATTTCTTAAGGGTTTCTCCGCAGGAACAAATTATATATATATGCGATATTATTTGTTTCTTTCTTTTTTACTTTTTTTAGTCAGCTCATAGGATCATCACAGAGAAAATAAGTTTCATTAGGCACGTGTTAAATATAATAATAACCAATAATAATAAAATATATAATCAATAAAGCTCAAGAAAGCTCTCGAACAACTGAAACTACTGAAATCTTGATAAGGCCAAATGTGGCGCTTGACCTCCGCAATGTAGCTACGCAAGAGTTCAATACACCCCGTAGAGCAACGCTATATCAGAAACAGAAATTTAATTACCATCAAATAATTAGACTAACCAGACCTGAGAGCTCCGAGCGTCAATTATCTTTGTTTTACAGACATATTGTAATTTGTTTACTATCTAATAAAAGAAAGAAAATAAAGGTTTTTTTTTTTATAAAAAATACACATATATAGCGCAACTCTTGACCTTTCCCAAAACAAAAGGTCCCATTGCTCGTTGAAATCGGGCACAGCTCAACTTCCCTCTTATAAATAAAAAAAAATTACACCTTACCTATTTTTTCCATGACCAATCTTGTAGAGCTCTACATGCTTAAATTGGGCGTATGTGGCCATCGCTTCTTTTTCAAACTAGAAGACTTATTTTACACAGAGAGATCACTGCGCGAACCCGACGATTTGTTGGGATAATACGACGTGCGAGCACAGCGGCGGTCGTCAGCTGACTGGGCGCGCGCGGCCAGTACCCTTGCTTAAGTCGATGCAGCCACCCTCCGCCCGCGCGTGAAAAGTGAACCGCGCATGCCCTCCGTTTCCGTGTCTGTGCTTCTTTTTTTTTTTTAAAAGCACCTGGTGGCCAGTGCCGTTCATATGGGACACATGCTCATGCCAGATGACTCGTGATGACTGACAGGAACAGGTTCTTTAAAAAATTAGGGATGAGTGATGTTAAACTGAACGCTTCCGTAATAATATGACAAGCTTAGGAGTATTTACAACACTTTTAAGTTTTCCTTATTAATTAAAAACGTTATAGCTTAAAATATGAACCCCTGACTAGTGCATATAAGGAAAATAAAATTTTCACTGTATTTCATATCTGGATGAAAAAGAAGTTACTGAAAATACTTATGTACTAACATTACTTTGCAGTGTATATACACATTTGGTAGTCAGACATGCGTAGCAGTATAATTCTTATGTTGTAAACATGGGTTTAAAAAGTTCATATAAATTTTTTTTAATAGTAATAGTCGTTTGGTATTACCAAAAATTTGAAGTTTTCTAGAAAAGATAGTATTTCACTAGGATTTACCACCTTCATCGACCTTTTCTTTATTTCACATTTCTTCGATATATATTTTTTAATTTCTCAGTCACCTACCCCTAGTCCCTACCTCGCGATATATTTTATCAGCGTTGCTGTTCACGTGGTAAATCTTTCTGCTTAAATGTTACTTCTGACAGGTATTCGCAATCCGGGACCAGTTATTAATTTTTCAAATACTCTAGCTACTAAACCACTCAGTAGTTAAAATGTACAAGTGAATGAAAAAAAATTACTACGTGAACATTAAACAATTAATCATCATTTAAAATTTACATGGTCATAAAAAAGTGTAGTGTCCGAGCTTTATTTCTTTTTTTTTTTCACCAGTCAATTGCTTTTTTATTTTATAATATCTACTCGGTAGCAAAGCAATCAATCTTGAGGCAATTTAATATGCAATTTAAATTGATAGTATGATATAATAAGATACTAGAAATATATTAAAATAGTGAATAGATGTAATATTTTCTTTTTAAAATATCTATAAATTGTCGTTCAAGCTCACCAAATTTGTAAATAATTAATTATCTGAATATAAACTCTGGATAAATTCACGTCAATGTGGTAGACAAGGAAGTGTAAACGTTTAGACTTTTAAACGTTTATTCGATAAAAAAACGGGTTAACGCAATCTCTGTTTGGATTTCTTTTAATAATTCAGATATAAAGTCAAAAAATCTGCTTAAAACAGCAGCATAATTCTGCTGTACTGTGTGATATGCTGAGATTCGTGATACTGATACCGTTTTCACTATTCCGTATTCGTTGTCAGCAGTGATAACGTATTGGCATTTTGATTTTTAATCGAGGATAGATGTAGGTGTCTACTGGCCACAGCGCCTAATTACTAATGTGTGCTTGTTCATTACCTCTATTATATAAAATCATTAATTAAATACTAGATATATTTATTTTTAATCATCTTTATATACTAAATTCTTCTGTACTTGTGTTGTCACTGAACTACTCCTAAATGGCTGGCACGATTTTTATGACATTTTTTGAGTATGTTTGACTGGATCATTGATACTCAAACATCATCATCATCATTACAGCCCTTCACAAGTCCACTGATGAACATAGACCTCCCCCAAAGAATGCCACAAAGCACGGTCCTGAGCCACCTGCATCCATCGACTTCCTGCATGTCTTACCAGGTCGTCACTCCATCTCGTGGGGGGACGCCCTACACTTCGCCTACCGGTACGAGGCTGCCACTCAAACATACTCAAATTAAAATTAGATAGGGTTGTTGTCGACATCCAGATCTCCCGTGCGAAACCGGAGTATGCTAATTTTTGTATACAATTTTTTAATAACACGTGTCCAATTTAAAGCACCATTTTCTCCAACCAGGCGACATATTTATTTATCTTATAGTATTATATTTTCTTATTATATATGTGTGTATATGCATATATGTTTTGTTTTATGTATTTAAATATATTTTATGTTCTTTGTAACCGCTTTCGTAGTTATATCAGTGCCCTAAGATTAACTGAAAGAGAATGATTTTAGCGTTAAGTCCGCCTTTGAATCCTATAATATACTGTTGTAAGGTTCAATAAAGTTTAAATAAATAAATATTTCTTAAATTGTTACCGCCGGTTTTTATCAAATAAAATTAAAAGTTTAAAGAGTCTTCCTAGCATGTAAGAGAAACAGACGTAAAAATACATGTCATTGGAAATCAGCTGAAGTGATATTTCGTTAAAACCTTGTGAAAGTTTTTAAAAGTGGCTTTAGTAAGAACATCGCTATGGAAACGCTCTTCGTATATTTGCACTTAAATCACTGTCTGTCAACTAAGTAGTGAACCGTAAATAACGGCTAATGCCGACTTGTGTAAGTGACCTTTTTAGCCTACATAAATAGTGTTTCTTCATAATATTAGAGGGACAATGAGTTTGCTATTGTAGATTATAGACACCGGCAAAAACTGCGAACAGAGATGGTCAATCCTCAGAACTAAGATGTAATTCACTACAGCCTGTAATTAACATTTTAATTTATTAAATTTAACTTATTCATGACTTTCCTTAACAGATGAGCATTTGGTAGGTAAAAAGTAAAGTTGCAGCCTATTTACGTCCCACAGCTGGGCACAGGCCTCCTCTCATTTCTGAGAGAGTTTTAAGGCAAGGAAATGTCCGCCGCGCTGCCCCAATTTGTTGGCGAACTTCACATGTTTTCGAAATATTTTTTTTGTTATTTCTCAGACATGCAGGTTTCCTCACGATATTTTCCTTCACCGCCGAGCACGTGGTAAATCAGCACTTAAAATTGCAATTAACAATTTCATTGGTGCCGGCGGGGATCGAACCCGGGTTGCTCAAGTACTGTGAAGCTTACAGCGAGCGCTAACCATCAGAGCTACCACGGCTAATTATTTGGCAGGTAATTAGCACGTAAACTGGCAGACCTAGAATCGAGCCTGGGATGTATATGCCTAACAATTTTAGGACACCTACCTATAGACTCAACAAATTTTGTTCAGAAAAAAGTTTGGCATTCATTCGATTTTTTACAAAACATATTTCGTGATTTTGTGTTTATAATTTATATATGAATATTTCGATAAAAGAAGCAATAAAAAAGGATTATGGTATAAAATAGTTCAAAGTCAGCCTCTTCGGATATCTTGGTATAATAATGTTGAAATTAATAAAAATTATATAATTACTACTCATAGGTTACGTTCCGGGGTACGTTGGGTAACGTACCCCGGGACGGGTTAACGTTGGGGTAGTGCCCAATAAAAAAAATTGATTTTTATGAAGAAAGTAGACTCGCCAAATTGCGACGAAATAAATCTGACATATGCTAACAGAATGTGTCAAATATCAAGGGAGAATCTGGTCAAAAAATGTAATATTAATTTGAGTGAAACAGGTTGGTTTGAAGCCACACTCAGTGGTGACAAAGTTGTTAGTTAAAAAAGGTTAATAAAATTTTGTAATCATATGTTTTATAAAAAGTTTTAAACAACCTTTAATGAATATAATATATATATATATATAATTATTTTCAAAATGATATTACTTAAACTAAACCAAATTATTAAATAGTTTTATTAAATCAAATTATAAAATATTCTGTATTTATTAAAGTGAATAGGAGAGGGCTATGCTCGAAGTTTCTCTGCGTGATAGAATCCGTAGCTGTGATGTCCGAATCATTGAGAGTCATCGACATAGCCCAATGAATCAATAAGCTAAGTGGAAATGTACAACCCATGTAACTCAAAAAACAACAACCGATAGGGAAGAAAAGTTCTCGAGTGGCAGCCTCGTACGGTAAGCAAAGTTTATAGCGGCTTTCCACCAGATGGAGCGACGACCTAGTAAAACATACAGGAAGTAGATGAATACGGCCCAGGACCATATTTCGTGGCAGTCCTATGTCTTATCTTCAGCAGTAATTATGATGATAATGGTGAGGATGATGATTATAACAAAAACTCTTAAAAATATATTGATTTAAAAATATTAGAATATTTAAATACAATACGATAATGGAATATATTTTTAGGTTTTACAAAACGAACAAATTTAACAGTAAATATAAATAATGATAAATTAGAATTATAGAAATATAATATAATTTTTCATAATTTATCTTTATAATTTACTTAAAATCTTTTATGTTCTAGTGCCTAACAGCTTTCATTAATGGCGAACTTTAGATCATGTTTGACACATTTAATTATTGAAATGTAATTAGTATTGATTATTGAATATTGATGATAATATCATTATAATCTTGTAGACTACAGCAGTGTCAGTAAAGCCGTCACGTATCTTTTTCTTCTTCATCAGCATTCTATAAGCAGCCGTCAACAAAACAATCATCTATCTTGTGAGCGGCATACGTCAAACAATCGAGAGCTTTCTTGTTTCAACACCGGTCCATTACCGAGCGTACGAATTAACCATCTATTTTACGTGACTCATCTGTGCGTTGGTCAATTACTTACCTTAATGTGGACCCCTTCATATATCTTCATAAAGCACCTACTGCGTTTTTAAATACATATATACAATTTTAATAATCTTATTTTATAAGACTTAAAATAAGCTTGGTTTTATTATATTGTGCGTAATTATGTAATGTAAAATTTTTAATTACATACAACGTCTAATATTCTGTACCGTTTAAATAAAACTAGTTTTACGGATTTTATCGTGTATATTAACTTTTTTTATATTCCCGACGTTTCGAGCACTTTACAGCACCCATGGTCACGGGGCGACTGAGGTGTATGACCTCCCAATGTCATAGTTAACCACGGCTACCTCCAGATAAAAAAACTGGTACGCTTTACTATCAACCCATTGTCGTATAAACATGAAACTTTCCTTACAAATTTTCACTCGTGCTAGAACCATGCTGCAGTTATATTGGCTCGACCGGGTAAGAACCACGCTCTCACACTCACACTCAGTATTTCGTGTGGTGAGAATGTGCAGGACCGTAAGACTCTTTTTACGGGAAACAAGGCATTCCATCTTAGTCCTCACGGGTGACAACGCATCTGCATTTTGATACGTAATCGAGGATATATGTAGATGTCTAAGGGCACAGCAACCACTTACCATCAGGTGGTGTGTGCTCGTTTGTTACCCTTATCATTTAAAAAAAAATTAGACAACATTAACCTTAGCTTGGCATATGCTAACCAAACTACAAGCCGTTATAATGGATCTCGTTACCCCAGAGTACACTGACCATCTGAAATGCTTGATGCTTTCACGGAAACGATTGTTTACACCCCATTTCCTGTTCCTTCGAGCACAGATGAACGCTTTTTAGATTTATGAGGTTATAAATATTTATAGTTTTAGTATTTATTTATTAGGATTATGAACTACATCTCATCTCTCAGAACTTGGGATATTATATGTTTTGGTTTACACAGAGAAAATAAGGACCGTCGCCCAGAAAACAAAGTTAAATAATTTCAATTTATTACTTTTGGTATTAAATGTGTAATTTTCTTTCCATTTCCGGCTTTCACCACTCACCATACGAAACACTGTAGTATTAAGCTACTATTTCACGCTAGTATTCTGTGAGGGCGTGGTCCTTTCCCGGCTGAACTGACTCATTCGTGCTTCAACCATAATATGACTGCAGCGTGGCTCTACTACGTTAAAATTGCCTGCCACGTGTGTAGTAAATACATATGCCATCAAAAACATAACTTGTAAAAAAAAAACAAGTCTCGTAACTCAGTTCTGCTACCGTAAAAAGTTGTGAGATCCATGTAATACCAAGTCGGTTCATTTCTTCAGTCCCTACTTAAAGGTCCTTCTGTCTTAAGTTATTACGTAATTAGCTAACCTAACAACATCTTATAGCGACCACATCAATATTTAAAATCTTTTATATTTTAAATAAACAGCTTGACTTGGCCATCGCGTCAAAACACAATGTATCTCTCAAGTAATACATGTTATATTAAATTAGGTTGTTTAGTGCGATTGCCAAGTTAATTTATTTATTTAAAACATAAAAGATTTTTAATACTGATGTGGTCACTATAAGATGTTGTTAGGTTAGCTAATTACGTAATAATTTAAGACAGAAGGACCTTTAAGTAGGGACTGAAGAAATGAACCGACTTGGTATTACATGGATCTCACAACTTTTTACGGTAGCAGAACTGAGTTGCGAGACTTGGTTTTTTTACAAGTTATGTTTTTGATGTATTCTATTTGAATTCAGGCTTCTAGTTTTAACCACAACGAAGTTATAGGGTTTCTAAAATGGCCTGAACTGAAACGAGAAAAGGATGGTACAGCCGTGCCGCGTTTTTGCTCGACTTGGCGGGGGAACTACCGTGCCCCCAGATTTTCTCAAACTTGTCAGCATTAATAAATACCGCCGGACTTAATTATTTTCTTTACTATTACTTAAGACACTAAAGTGTACAACAGTGTAAAACTCAAGTGGCCTCTTACCCCTAAATGAAAAGTTGGATAGACCCCCAGAGGGATTGACAATCTGGTAAGTCATGCAGGAATTGAGGAATGTAGGTGGCTAATGTCGGTGTTTTGTGTCTTTTTGAGGCCTATTGTTTAGCAGTCGACTTGTGAAGGTCTACTTGAGGTTGTGATGATAATGATTTATCTGGAGTAGGTCTTACAAACATAATCGTAACCGTAACACCCAGGTGTCGAAAAAGGCGCTAGAGGGAAACTAAAACAGAAGGAACATAGTAAAAAACAGCGGTTGCCGACCCGCCTGCCTATGGGGCCTATGTTTAGTAATGACCTATTGGTGGACAGTAATTGATGAATAGTAAAAATTGATTTAATGAAATCTTATAAATGATATTATTTATTACTTTTAGCAAAAATTGTTTGTTTTAACCAAATTAAATCACAATAATAATGAATAAATAACAAAAGTAATCACAAGACTTCAAAATACTCTAAGCTCGTTCTGCGTAGATCGGAGTAAAAAAATAATAAGTTGAAGGTAGCCTTCGTTTAACATTTTTATATTATATTGGAGGCAAACTTTTAAACAGTATAATCGATGGTAAGTGGGTAGCTACTGCAGTCCATGGCAATACAACTACAAATAAAGAAAGACACAGATGACTTGTTATCTATGAAAGTTAAGACGGAATAACTCATAGTCTGTAATCATACTGCTTCTCTTATCCTTCGAAGAAGAACATAACAGTGGGTGCACTGCATTTAACGTTAGAGACAGTTGACAATAAAGTATGTTATTTTAAAGTTCGTGTGATAAACTAAGAAGGGACAGTAATTTAAATAATTTAAGTGGACAGTGGAGCAACACCGCGGTTTTCTTTGTGTCGTAATTCAACATTTTCGTAAATGTCGAAATTAAGCAATCGTGCCATCGTTATTTCTGTCACTGTTACAAATTTCTTTCCGAACTACAACTTAATGTAATCGTAGATTATAAAATCTGCTGTAAGTCACGCGCGTGCTAAAATTTCACCTCTTCACGTGTAAACTGAGCTCCAGTTTATAAAAATTACGTAATACAAAAATCGTACTATAATAAACGTCTTTATATAGAATAAGGGTGACGAAAGAGCACACAGTCCCACCTGATGGTAAGTGGATGCTGTGGCCCATAGACATCTACATCTATCGTCGATTAATAATCAA
Source organism: Parnassius glacialis (assembly GCA_033319125.1). NCBI lineage: Eukaryota > Metazoa > Arthropoda > Insecta > Lepidoptera > Papilionidae > Parnassius > Parnassius glacialis. Next base: position 22,681,266 of record JAVANC010000025.1, on the reverse strand, counting down.
AATGCAGATGAACTGTCACCCTTGAGAACTCGAATGTTGATAGAAGACGAAAATACGTGTATATCTAGTTTCCTTATATCGCATAATTGCACATGTCGGTTACTCTGGTTCTAGTGTTTTATGGTATTCCTTGGGGGAGGCTTATGTTCAGCAGTGGACTTGCGATGGGCTGTGATGATGATGATGGTTATGATTCCATTAGAATGTAACCCTTCTTTGGTCGAACTGACCTCGTGCTACAACCATAAGGTAGCAGCATGGCTCTACCACGTATAAAATAATGTATACGATGATCAGATCCAATGATAACTTAAGACAAGGGGATGCGCTCTCGTGCCTACTGTTCAACACCGCTCTCGACAAGTGTATTCGCCACTCAAAGATCGAGACCAAAGGCACTATCTACCACAAATCTGTTCAAATTCTAGGGTATGCGGATGACCTCGACGTGATAGGAAGATCTCTACCTGCCATGGAGAGTGCATACCTTGCTCTTGAAAAATCAAGCTGCGGAAGCTGGTCTCCAAGTTAACATGGCTAAGACTAAGTACCTGAAAGCGTCAAAAGACCAGCAGACTCTACTACATGGAGTTAATATTGGCAACAACACCTTCGCTAGCGTCAATGATTTCGTATAACTGGGATCCTTAGTAACCGATAACAACGATGTGTCTTCAGAAATAAGTAAGAGAATAATGGCGACTAACAAGTGATACTTGGGACTACTAAGATACTTACGTTCGAAACTTCTTTCAAGAAGCATAAAACTTCTCTTGTACAAAACCTTACTAAGACCTACGGTTTCGAATGTTGGGTGCTGAGCAAAAAAGACGAAAATTCCTTGTTGGTATTTGAGCGGAAAATACTAAGACGCGTTTTCGGAGCTGTAATGGAAAATGAGAGATGGCGAACGAGTTATAACCACGAGCTATACCAAATTTACGATGAGCCAAACTTAATTAAGACCATAAAGATCGCGCGTCTGCGTTGGGCAGGGCACGTGTTGCGAATGTACGAGGCCAGAGTACCCAAACACCATTTAGAAGGCCGATCGGAGGGCTGCAGAAGTCGAGGCACGCCAAAGCTCAGATGGTTGGACGGCGTCGAACAAGATATCAAGATCTTGGGAGTAACAAGTTGGAGAAGGAAAGCCTCTAACAGGTCGGACTGGAGAGCTTTGCTGGACCAGGCTAAGGCCCACCCGCGGCTGTAATGCCTCAGATGATGATGATATGATGATCAGCTGATTTTTGTTTAACCATCTTTTGGATAAATTTTATAATATGTTCTCATTACCATGTAAAAGTGGCGGTATGAGAATCTATTACCTCTTCTCGTCCCGTAGTTTTCTCGACCCATAAGCTAGTAACTTGTGCTTTTAACAGCCTATAAGATAAGTAAAACGAAACCTTTTAGAGTCACCTCATTGTCTATATCCCTCTAATATTGTCGCTAAAAGATATTGTAAGTCACGCAAACTGATTTATAATCTACCTTTATAGTTACCTGCGAAACGAAAATAATTATAATTCTGTAACGTAACGGCTTATCATCATCATCATCATCATTACAGCCCGTCACAAGTCCACTGCTGAACATAGGCCTCCCCCAAGGAATGCCACAAAACAGTCCTGAGCCACCTGCATCCATCGACTTCCTGCATATCTTACCAGGTCGTCACTCCATCTAGTGGGGAGTTGCCCTACACTTCGCTTACAGGTACTAGGCTGCCACTCGAGAACTTTTCTTCCACATCGCTTGTCGGTTCTTCGAGCTATATGGCCGGTCCATTGCCACTTCAGCTTACTAATCCGTTGGGCTATGTCGGTCACTCTGGTTCTACTGCGGATATCCTCATTTCTAAGTTTATCACGCAGAGAAATTCCGAGCATAGCCCTCTCCATAACGGCTTATTGTGACATCAATATGTTTAAAACCAATTTTAACAGTCTCGAGCAAAAGCGCAAAGTAGCCAGTCTTTAAGTGTTTATGGACACATTTCGAAGAGTAACCGCTGGATTTGCATGACTTCCTTCCTCTTCACTCTCCGTTCCATCATCGCACCATCAGCCGCTTAGCTAGTCTACCCCTTTACTGTCGACATAACACGCACTCGAAAACAAACCACTTTGTCTTTCATAACACACACATAAAAAAAATGGAATAGTTTGCCAGAATCTGTGTTTTATCCAGTTAGATCGTGCGTGTATCCAAGGCAAGAGGTAAATATTGACAAATAGATGTAAAATGAACAAAAATTGTCAGTTTGAAAAATTATACTAGAGTGATTTAGATGGGAACTTATCGCACAGGAGATTAGTTATATATGGTTATTTTTAGGGCATGTCTCTTCTGTGGTTCATGGGCACATGCAACTAACTTCAAATAAAAAAGACAACAAGTGTGCATTGACACATTTGTCGTCTCACAGTCAATGGGTGCTAATAATCGTACGCTCGACATCTGGTGAGTGTTGAGCGTTGGTCTGGCTTAGTCTCAAGGTGAACCTATTGTGTCATCACCATTGAAAAGTTGCTATTTAATTATGTATTGGTGTTCAGTTTCTAATTTAAAGCGAGACTATTTGATAGAGCTTTGGTTTGTACGTAATGCAAAGACTTAATCACTTCACTTGTCAGGACGGTGAAACTTCAAGTTAGTTAGTGAGGTGGTCGCGAAACTGTGCTATGACTTTTGTCTAATATCAAACTACTTTACATACGAGTATTACTACTTTTGACAGGATTATAGTGCATGAGTACGTGCACAAGTGCAGATGCACTTACTATTCCCTCACTTCCATAGTCCGACTGGAGGGCAATCTAACAAGATAAGAGAGAGATCAGGCACAGCACCAACGGCCTAAAGTGCTTGCCTAGACACAGGGCTAAAACACCGCAACTTCCTGACATTTTTTTAAAACGCCGGTTATGAATCTGCAATAATTCCCTTGTGTTTCATTTGTTAATCGGCGGCGGTTATTACTTACCATCTGTCTGATATCTGCTCTACATAACCTTTAAACAGAAACAAAACAGTGACTCAAATGCCGCTTGGCTACAGAAATGGGTAAAAGACCTACTTACCCGAAAGAATTGCTAAGCAGAAAGATAAGCCCATCTTGCAAGATAGTGTTTTACACAAAACTACTTACTCGTAACTCTCGTGGTCATTAAAATGTGCACCAATCATCGGCGTACACTGAACTTATTCGTCGGTAGCTTCCGCGCATATAAAACCGTTTATACCTGTTGTACCGCTTGTACTGCTTACATTATAAGATCGCAATAAGGGTCAAACTTTGAATCAGTTTTAATAGCATTACAGTAACATACACCAGCGAATGTAAGTATTCGCGTACATGTCGTCACTTATTTACAGCCTTCTTAATTTAGTGTTGCCTGTAGCCAAAAAGCTGCAGGTACGTACCCGTAGTAACTCATGAAATCTAACGGACGAAACGCCTCATAGTATGTGATGTTACACTTGGTTAGCAAAATACAGCAATGTATCGAACGCACGATCCCTAACTTACGGTGCATAAACCGAGAACGCTAAACTCAAGTGTTACTTTCTTTATAAATAAATATTAATAACAACGTGAATTAATTAGCGTAACATTTAAATAGGCAATACGAATTCCACGCAATTCCACACAATAGATGTGGTTTCTAGAAACTCAGCCAACCAGGTCAGGTTGATTTCTCTTGATCTACATAGTTTTTCTTTAATATTTTCACAACATAATCTGGAAGCTCTAAAAAATTCATAGATTGAAATTCAGTAGACAACAGATGATTTCATTTCTAAATTATCATGTATTTTAACGATTTTTCGTTTTTCAAAAATCTCCAAGTATTACGGATAAAATATAACACTCCTGGTATTTCTCATGTCTGTTCATGAAGTTTCATTACAGTCGGTCCAATTTGTTCATCAGTAAATTTTTCAGTTCATTACGAATTAGTTCCGACAGACAGACAGAAAAAAAGTTATAGCCTTTATACGTTCCACTGCTGCAGTTGCATGCAGGTTTACTCACGATGTCTTCGTTCACCGCCGAGCACGTGATAAATGAGCATTTAAAATTGCAATTAACAATTTCATTGGTGCCGGCGGGATTTGAACCCGGGTAGCTCGCGCACTGTGAATTTTGCAGGCTTACCCCTGAGCTGCTACGACTCTGACAGATGAACATTTAACAAATAGTTATTTTTGTTTTAATGGCATGCTATATTTATAGCAGGTTATAAGGCAGTAATTTCGATATTACAGAAAAACTTCAATTTTATTTATGTATATAAATGTATAGATACTAATTTCATTTTAAAATAAAATTTTGTAATGGAATTAGTAAGTACCTACAATTAATTAATTACAAAATTATAATGCTAACTACATTACATAAGCAAAAAATATTCTATACACTTGTTTTTTAAATTATTTATCAATTTTGTAATAAGCTTTACTAAAATACATGCTTTACTATTTTATATTTTTTTTTTAATTTTACGAAAAGCAATATCGTCTAGAATCCTATAGTTACATATTGTGTAGCAAGGGGTTTGATCATCCATTAATAGGGATAAGTGATTTAATTAACACCGATCGATTAAGCCACCTTCCGCAATTTAACTTGGTAGGGCCACGCTGCAGCTATATTATAGTTGTAGCACGATAGGATCGACTCGACCGGGGTAGGACCACGGTGCTGTGGTCGTAGAGAACCTGACACCCTTACTGGAAACGAGGCATTCCATTTGAGTCCTCAGTGGTGAAAACGCATCTGCATTTTGATTCTTAATTAAGGATAAATGAGCCACAGCATCCACTTATCATCAGGTGGCCTGTGTACTCGTTTGTCAGCCTTATTCTAAAAAAATATAATTTAATAAATACACGAATCAATTGCAAATAAAGTATGAGGTAAACATTAAAATATATAATTATAACATTTTCTAACAAAAATTGTACGTAATCATGATGTAGTAATCCAGCAAATTCCTCATGAAACGCTCGATTTCACAATTTTCATAATGTTTTACGAAACGTGACTTCTCGTAGTTAGCAAAATCTTGAACTTTTTAAGGGGTTTGGGTACAACCCTCTGCAACCAAAACTATGTTCAGTAATGTGGTAAATAAAAAATGACTTTCAATAAGTATTATGTAATAATCAATATTGGATAAAAATCATTCTATTCTATTCTATTCTAGTCATATAAGATAAATCTATACTACAGCTAATTTCTCTCGTACTTGGTGAAGGGCCTCTTTATACTTTTAACACTTGAACGTTCTGATCTTAATCGTCTCCCCACAAATTTTACTTAAATTTATTGTATTCAAATTGCTTCCTTCGTATTACTTAAAATGCAACATTTAAATAAAATATATGTTACGTTTCTAACTAGTTTAAAATGGTGACATCGTATTATATGAACATGTTACGGATGTACCCAATTTTTATGAGTAAATATAGTCAACTATAACGATCGCACTTTCCATCCTGTCCCATAAAAGACGTTGAGTACAAGGTGTTTCATTTGCTTAGTAACCGATGCAAAATCTATTAATTTTTTATTGTTAAGCAAACTGAAGGAAACGCTCACAAAAGTAAAACGTTAATTTTATACTTTATTGGCCATCAATAAAATTTAAATGGGCAATCGAGCTTTCATCCGTTCATAAAGTTTAATATAAAACGAATTAAATAAACGAGTAATTAAAATATTTGAACATTCCTCGTCTTGTTTAGATGGCGATCATTATCACTATAACTATAATAATAAATCTTTTGAATTCACTTGAAAACGACCAACATTCATAACTATGATATTAATACGTGAAAACAAAAAATTGTGCGTTTTAGTTCTGACGCGTTACTTGAGTTTACTCCTGAAAAACGATTGTCTTAAAATATATACAATAGACAAAGGTAGTAAATGAACCTATATTTTTATTTATATCGATTTTATAATAAATTTCACATAAAATACATGACTTATATTACATTTATTTATTTCGCGCTATGAGATGCGCGAGTATGTTACGCAGAGGAAAAACATAACGGCTTCACTTTTTGTTAAGGCTTTATTTTACTACACGTCTATTTTTCATACCGTGCGCCAATTATGAAACGATTCTTAAGAAGTAATATCCAATAAACTCTAAAAATTTAAAAACCTTTTTTTATATTTTGTTATAAATGGAGAGGCATGAAACTTATATCAATCTAAATGTACGACATTGATGTACACAAAATAGAAAATCATGTGTGAATATTGCACATGAATTTTTCAAACAAAGCGCTATAACCAATGAAAGCAGATGACGTGGCCGTATGCTGCATAAGTGTGGCTGTATTAGCCCAAAGATCATTTTGCTTTTCCTGCACAAGATAATATCATAAAATAAAATAAATAATTTAAAAATCAAAAACCCGACTGCAAACAAGACAATTTGAAAGTAATGCACTAAAACGACCGAAACATTGAAATAAAGCATTAACAAAATAAACTCTACTTCGGTTTAACAGACTACACTATGAGCTGAAAGCCTAAGTTAATACCCAAATTAAGTATAGTAACTAGCGGAACCCATTGATTTTCTTTAGGTTTATAATTTGCAATTGGGTTGTTACTTTGTTAATACTTTATTTCAATTTTGTTTTCTATTCTCAATCTTGTTTTGGTCATTTTAGTGCATTACTTTTAAATTGTATTTTTTGCAGTCGGGATTTTGATTATTATATTTTATTTTAGACTTTTTAGTGTCCCGACACACTTATGAACTAAATTTCATATGATAGCACGATGTCCGACACAAACATGGCTCGGCTCATTTTACGTTTTTACCATTTTTTTCAAAAACTTTAAACCTTTTATTATTCCTAATTAAATTCTCTTCTCTTCTTTATATTTAAAAATTACGTGTCACATTGTTTGTCCGCGATGAACTCCTAAACTATTGAACTGATTTCAATGAAATTTTGCACACTGTATTCAGTTTGGTCCAACTTGAGAAATAGGATACTTTTATCCCGATAAATGACCTTCAATATTTTTTATTGCGAATTTAAGGATTTTTTTTATGGGAAGGGTCGTTGGAAAGGGCAGAACAACGTCTGCCTAGCCAGCTAGTACATATATATATATAAATCCTTAAATATGTATATATATATATATTTATATTTATATTTGCAATTGCCTTTTAATTTCTTTAACTTTGGTACTTCTACTCGATAGATTTGGTTAATTTTTTTTTATTTACGTGTTACTATTTTGAGCCAAAAATCCACCATTATGTTTATTTTTTTCAAAAATCTATCTAAGAATAATTGGGTTTCTAAAACTAATAAAACTATACCTTAATTGTCGAAATCCATCCAGCCGTTTGGAAGATACGAGATAATAAAGAAATTTACAAACATACAAGATACGCACGTAAAACATAAACCTTCCTTGGCAGTCGGGTAATAAAGATACACAAACAATTAATGTGGTGGGTTGTTTCCCCTGTACTCAAAGTATGCGTATGCGTACGTTAAGAATGGCACTATCACAATTTATTTAGTGATGAAGAGTTGTTTCACAAAAGTCTAGCCTTAACGTAATCAATTATGTTACCGACGGCTTAACTTTCATTTTTTCGAACAATTTTGTGCAAAAATCCACCCTTTGGATGTAACAGACCTTGAAGATCTTGCGTAATCTTTATTATTTAACGTATAAGTACGTAAGTAAGACGACCAACCATTTATAACAACCGGCCCTTAGGTGTTGTTTCAACTTTCAACACAATTATTGTTCAAATTTCGACCACAAGTGATACAAATTCTATATACAATACAATACAATAACTTTATTTCAGGCATCAAGGAATTAAAAATAAAGAACATTGGCCCATAGAAATATATACCTTAACCTAAAAATATATATAAAATTTAGACATAACACTATTTAGGGAATTTTTTTTGTTTGGCGCGTCCCTGTATCGGCGAAACACTACTCCAGAGGGCCAGAAATAGGGAGCGAGGAATGTCTCTTTGTGTTTTGCAGGAACCTGGAGTACGTAGGATGACCTATTAGACTCCAGACGCTGCAAATGTAAAGAGATCGGATCTACAATGCGGCATCGGCATTATATATATATATATATATATATATATATATATATATATATATATATATATATATATATATATATATATATATATATATATATATATATCTATTTATAATTTAAATTTTTATTATGAACATAGCCTTGTTACTATTGTATTTGCCAGCTATCCTACAGTATTCTAAAACAAAGGACTACAATTTCCGGATTATGTTCATTGATTGAACAAAAAAAGTTTACCACCTAAAATTATGCAAATGTAAATCGCACACGTTATAAAATACTAACTGGAATCCTGTTGGACATATAGATGTAAATGTACCTGATAATATGAGCACTTTCAAATTTTACACGAGATTAGTTAGACGGAGAATCTATTACCTCATACCCTTACACTACCACTACTTGCAATAACCTTCGCAATAAGATAGGTAAGAAAATTACATTGATAAAAAAATATATAATTATATAAAGAGCTTGTCTTGCCGGTCCGACATGGTTATATTCCTCGAGATCGGCCAGGTGAATTCATTTGCCTGGATAGTTACTTCGCATAGTGAAACGCCTCATCCGGTAGCTGATAATAAACGATAACCTACGTCTTGTGCGCTTGCACTGGTAATATTCCCGACATTAAAACATGGTTTTTAAAACGTAAGTCTACCGTGGAGTAATAACGTGGTCTCGTTATTGCGTATCAATTTATCGCATCTAAAACATATTATTTTGCTTATTTAAAACATTAGTTTGCATGTACATTTTGTAATTATGCAGTTATGTATATGCTTACCCTTCAACATTATTAAAACGAAACAAAACTTGTTAATTAAAAAAAATTTATGTTAAGTTTTTAATATACACATATAGTATTCGTAGTGCAACTATAATAGTCATACGCTACATTCCGGCTCTACCTCATATAGTCTCTTTATGGCTTGTTTCCCCTAGCCATAGGGCGCTCCTTTCATGCCTATGAATCTGTCGGGATTAGTCTCACCGTTTTTCTCATTTCTCACTCTTTTCTACCGCTAAGCAGTAATGCACCTTATGCTGTGTTCCAATTTAAAGGGTGAAATAATTAGTGTAATTATAGAGTGTAAGGCATTTATTTATTTATTTAACATTTTATGTACGGACAAACAATGGAAAGGACACAACATGATGAATAGTTTACATAAGGGCGCTAGTTATCTCGTAATGAAATTAATTCCAGTAGGCCAGTTAAAAAGATATGTGATAAATAAAAGATATATAAGGTGTGCACTTCGTTATTATACAATACATACAAGATATAATAAATGCATATATATATATATATATATATATATATATATATATATATATATATATATATATATATAAACAATAAAAAGTTTAGTAACTATCAAAGATATGAAACTTACATAGAAGACAGAGATAAATGATGTTCTTTTACACGTTTTTGAACAATGTCGCTGTTTTGATTTTTCGAATGGGAGGAGGAAGTGAATTCCAGACTCTTACTGCATGTACAGAGAATAAACGGGAATATAAATGAGCTTTAAAGAATGGGAATTTTAAGAGGTTTTTAAGGTGAGATCTACAAACTGCATCTGGAGATTTAAAAATGTAAATCGATTACGAAGATACGAAGGGAAATTTGGACTATTTAAGATGTTAAAAAGAAGACAAAGGATACGAGTGTCCCTGAGAAATCGGATCGGGAGCCACTTGACATCTTAGTGCTAAAGTGTGTAACCGCATCTATTGTCTTCTATATTTAATGTTGGTAGCAAATTTCGAAGGGCTGCAGCTAGTTACCGGCAAGTGAACGGTTATCTCGATTGTCACTACAGTATTATAAAATACTTTATCATGAGTGCTTAAGTGGCGATTGTGAGAAATGCCAGGAAGTGCCGAATGTAAAATAACGAGAAACAATTAAAATCGCCAAGCAAGCAAACTACCTGCCGAGTTTATCGCAAATTCTCCCTACCTTAGCAGCTCATTTCATTGTTGTGCTTCTGGGTCTCATACACAGACGAATAAAGAAAGATAGACGGTGCACACATAGTGATACCATGGTTTTTGGCAGCTTCTTCTCTCTCTCTAGGTCAGCTCTTGACACGAACTCGCCCGCACATCTTTCTTCTTACTTACTTCAACGGCCCGTAAAAATTCTCAGCTGAACGAACATATGCACCTAAAACTACTGTTGTTTGTTGCAAACGATTTTAGGTGAATAGTATGTCTACATTGGTACGTCTTCATACATTAAAATGACCATAGTGTTGGCTTAGTTGTTACGTCCACTTGAAATACGCGCAGTGCTCCTTGTTTATATCTTTCTTAGTATAAGGTCTCGTAAAGGACCAGTGATTTGGTTACGGACGGGTACTCATAAAATAGCTATGAAGTGGATAATAGACGTATTCAGTATTTCAATGTACTCACAAATAAACTACTAATGGTTTTTATGCAATCAATTTCATATAAATTAATTTAATCAATGTATTTTTCTACTAGTATCTCATATGCTGCTGATTGCACACTCGAACATCAAGTCGGCTGCGAATCGCAATGGAGCCGTGATTAGAGATCGTTATATCCGACAAGACCAAGTCCTTATCATGAACTCGTGTGCACGACGCTTAATCGTAATCTGATGCTGTTGAAGTCCCTTTTTCGGCCATTACTCTACCAACGATGATGTACTTTAGCAAATGCCGATGACTGTAAGATTAAATGTTAGAATTTACTACCAAATAGAGTATAAAATATAGGTAATTAGTATCTATTATATATAGGATACAATCGAAAATTGAAGGAAATTAAGGAAACCATAAAGAAGAAACTTGCATATCGTCGTTGTCAAACCAAAATCTGCTATGTGCACTATTTTGAGATTTTAACATTTTGACTAGGAAGAGTAGTTCACCTATCAATCTTTCGTATAAAATAACTGCTATGTACTTTTGAGGACTGTACAGCGAACCATGACAACTTTTTAAAACATGCTATACGCAGCAGCTAGAATATTGTCAATTAATACCTGCTATGTGACAAACATGCATATAGCATATTTTATTTGACGACGGTCAATTGTGATTGTTTAGTAGAATATCTCCTATGTGTTTAGACTAAACACAAAACAACATTAATATTACATTAACTAGCCAATAAGTAATAGATAAATAAGCGCATATTTTATAAATCACTTATTAGTCTCAAGAAATTTTACACTAATAAATAAGATAAGAAACTAAAGTAGTTCGTACCCATAAATTTTAAATAAGTTGACAGGCAGATAAGTTCATTTTTGAACCACTTATTAGTTTCAAGGATCGTACGTCCTTCAAAATAATAAATTAGTTGATAAGCTAAAACTGTTTGCACCCATAATTGACTGATAAGTTGACAGGCAAGTAAATTCTTTCAAAAGTGTTTTGGGAATAGCTAGTTAATCTTGAGGACCATAATTTTGAATATTCGCCCACTATGTTCAACTTTCCCATGCTCGTACAATTACATTTTGTATTAGAAAAAGTTAGTTTTATTTTATGTCTCGAGTTAACTACTACGTAGCACAGTCTGTTGATGAACTGTATTAACTTGTAAAGTACTTTGCACAAGTTATATAGTGAAGAAGAAATCTTTGGTTTTTTGTAAGCTACAAAATGAGCCGGGGAAAGAAAATAGTAAATTTAGTTTTAACGGCCAATGATGAAAAATGTTTACAAGAGGAAAGTCAACATCCAACATGCCAAGAACCTCGCAGTGCACCAATGCCTTTAATTCAAGACCTGCTAAATTCCACAGCTACACAGGACAGTGATCAACCGTCCCTACAGCCGCCCTCCAGCAGTGAAAAGTACGTGTCGGTAAATTCATCCCCTGAACAAAGTAATAGCTCACCCTTTCCTACAATCACCAAACGGAAGCGTTACATTGTTTACAGTAGCGATGATGATGACGATTCATCAAATCCTGTCCAGGAGTTGACAGCGTGCATCGAAATGCCAAGCAGCTCTCAAACTTCAATATTTCGTCAATCGAAACTAAACCCCGCCGCTTACTGGGTAAACAATACATGGGTTACCAGCAAAAGATGGGAAGGTAGAACAAAGCATTCCAAAAGAAACCAGATCTGTAAAAACTCGTTGTAATCATACTGCAATAAAACAAAAATCTAAAAATAGTTTTATTTGTAGTTTAGTATCAGAAGAAGAACGAGCTGTATTGCATGTCAAGTTTTGGAATATGACTTCTTGAGGTGAAAAAAAGCTTTTGTACAAGGATTAGTATCCAAATGAAATTTTCGTAAGCAAAGAAAACGTGATAATTCTATTACTGTCAGGAAAGAAACTGCTTTAGATATTTTTGTACATAAGTAAAAGTGTGCAGAATGTTTTTAATTAATAAATAATTTTAATGACAGTTATGGCAGATGACAATGAATACCCTACTTTAATTGGACGTAATCGTAGTGTCTTGGCCACCACCAGAAGTACACGAGGAACGGTGTCCGAATGGCTCAATTTACTCCCGAAAGTGCCTAGTCACTATTGCCGGGCATCCTCAAAGCGCATTTACGTAGAGTCAACTTTTCGATCACACCTGCACATGCACGCAGTTTATAAAACATGGTGTAATGAACAAAACAAAAAGCCAGTTTCACGAAACACCTTCCTAAGTGTACTTAGTAAAGAGAACATTTCAATTCACAAACCATGGAAGGACCAATGCGATGTCTAAACTAGTTTCCATTTAAACATATTTCGCAAGAGGATTATGAGCCACAAATCCAGAAAAAAGATGAAGCACGTTGTGCTAAAAAACAAGGCAATAGAAAACTTGAATGGTAACCCAGGCCACCTAGTAATATGTGTTGACGTGCAAAGTGTTCTTTTAGCACCAACATTGCTTACAGGAGCACTGTATTATAAACAAAAACTACAATGTCATAATTTTACGATTTATAACTTACGTACTGGAGATGTCGTTATTTATTTTTGGCATGAAGCAGATGAAGGAGTTACGTCCAACGAATTTACAAGGTGTATAATTGATTACTTTAAAACAGTTTGCAATGTCTATAAATACATTATAATAATTAGTAATGGATGTAAGTACCAAAACAGAAATAAGATTTTGGCAAGTGCATTAAGTAATTATGCTTATTTTTTAAGGTAGAAGTGGAACAAATTATATTAGAAAAGGGACACACTATAATGGAAGTTGATAGTGTCCACTCTACTATAGAACATTATATAAAGCCGCCTATTTATGCACCTCAAGATTACATTTCAAGAATGCGTTAAGCGCGGCCCAAACAACCCTATGATATTAGAATAGTCCATTTTGATTTTTTGAAGGATTATGAGCATTTCAACACCAATTTTCAGTCTATTCGACCAGGTAAAAGGAAGGGTGATCCCACTGTGAATGATGTCAGAGCATTTTTGTATAAGTCTACTGGTGAAGTGTACTTCAAACTTCGCCATCCACAAGAGTAGACAATTTTGCCACAACATAAGCAGCTTCCTCAACAGTACCCTGATCCGGCATTGTATGACAGGTCATTAGAAATAACTCAATCAAAGTTCAACCAATTACAAGAGTTAAAACCATTTATAGACCGAGGCTACCATCCATTTTACGATTGTTTAAAATTTAATTCTGATTAAAAGTTATTGTTAATATTTTTCAGTATTAAAAGTCTAGTGTAAATCAGATATCTTTTTCACTAATACCTGTTATGTGCCAAATAATTGACAATTTAAAATATGTTATGTGCAGAAAATATTGTGATTTAAAAATATAAAATAAACTAAATAATCTAAATACTCAAAACACAAATTGACTTCAACTTGATTTGGTTTTTCAAATTCACCTTCATATTAAATTTTACAGGAGAACTTTTTTCTTTAATATCTAAAAAGTATACTTTTTGCACATAGCAGATATTGGTTTGACAACGACGATATGTAAAATATTATGAAATCAGGTGAAGTAACTTTTACGTACTAGTTAGAGGCAAGAACTATTGTTATGTTCGGAGGCAAAGCAGAACGTTAAAAGTTTACAATTAAATGTTTGACTTTTTATTCCGTTATACTTTATTATAATTTTAGATGATCTTGATGATATGTAAAATATTTCAATTGTGTTACTTTTTACGATTAAAAGTTCCGGAATCAGGATGTAATTTCATATAATATATAGCCCAAAATGATCAGCAAGATAAGCGACAATTAATACTCTATTATATCACTGTAACTATATGTATAATATCAATAAACCTAGCAAGTTACCAGCATAGCAAAGTGGCGAAGCAATCAGCTTTGTAGCGGTTTCTAACGGTTGCCGTTGAGCAATCAGTTTCAAAATAGGAGGTTCAGATGCCTGGGTGATCAGTAATCGATTGCTGAAAACAGAATTTGAAAATTCGAGACCGTTCTCGAGATAATCGTGGGACAGACGGACAGACGGACAGACAGACGGACAGACGGACAGACATCGTGAAATCAATAAACCTAGCAAGCTAACAGCATAGCAAAGTGGCGAAGCAATCAGCTTTGTAGCGGTTTCTAACGGTTGCCGTTGAGCAATCAGTTTCAAAATAGGAGGTTCAGATGCCTGGGTGATCAGTAATCGATTGCTGAAAACAGAATTTGAAAATTCGAGACCGTTCTCGAGATAATCGTGGGACAGACGGACAGACGGACAGACAGACGGACAGACGGACAGACATCGTGAAATCAATAAACCTAGCAAGCTAACAGCATAGCAAAGTGGCGAAGCAATCAGCTTTGTAGCGGTTTCTAACGGTTGCTGTTGAGCAATCAGTTTCAAAATAGGAGGTTCAGATGCCTGGGTGATCAGTAATCGATTGCTGAAAACAGAATTTGAAAATTCGAAACCGTTCTCGAGATAATCGTGGGACAGACGGACAGACATCGTGAAATCAATAAGTGTCTTCGCAAGCTTCGCCACTTAATAATAACTGCAGTTCAACTGAAGTGAGCTATGGATAAGGCTATGCTCAACCTGGTAAATCATTCAGAAAGCGGATAAATGCCGGTGGCTCAGGTCTGTGTTTTGTGGCATTTCTTGAGGGAGGCCTATGTTCTACAGTGGACTTGTGGGAAGGGTGTTATAATAGACACTGCAATACAATATATAAAAACATAGGATGTCATAAAAAACTGCGGTTGCCAACGCTCTTGCCATGTATGGCAACTATTGCTAATATCTATGGGTAATCTATTCAAGCGTGGTAAAAAGTGTATAAGGCGAGTGTGAATGAAAGTGTTGGAAGGGGTAGACCTAGGCGGACATTTCTAGACCAAATCAGGGACGTCTTGAAAAAAGGCCAGGTCAAGAGTACCCTAAACCGTAGAGCATGTATGAAGGGAATAATGAAAGTGGACGAAGCGAAACAAGTATGTAAGGATCGTAGCAAGTGGAAAGAAGTGGTCTCTGCCTGCCCCTACGGGAAAGAGGCGTGATTATATGTATGTATGTATGTAATCTATTCAGAAAGCTTATGTTTAGCAGTGGCCTTTAATAGGCTGTAACTGTAATGGCATACTTACGTACTCTGAAAGGCACTAAAATAAAATTGTACCCACAAAAATTTTACGTAAAGTGCGTAAAAGACAGAAATAGTCGCTCCTGCAAGTTGTCATGCATGTTACATTAAAATGTTCAGAAGCTCGGTAGCGAGCAACTGCGCGCGAGCTGATCTTATCGCCATACTAATATTTCCATGATTTGCATTTAGAGTATTACTGCTGAGTCTTCATGCGTGTTTTTAAATTATCATAGGTGAATCTACTTTATTGAATTTATCGCTCAGTAGATAAAGAGACAAGTTATTTATTACAAAACGTGATATTATATATATTATAGATGTAATTTCAAAATAACAGCTTTTTACTAAATGTATAATATAACAAAAACACATTTTTTTAATTTTTTGTCTGTCTGTCTGTTTGTTCCGGCTAATCTCCGAAACGCCTGACCGATTTCGATGGAAATTTCACTGGTAGATAGCTGATGTTATAAGGAGTAACTTAGGCTACTTATATTTTAGAAAAAGAATTGGGGTTCCATGCAACTTAATTAAAACCCTAAATTACACAACTGATGCAAGCATATACTATATTTTAGTTACATCTATTTTTCAATATTCAGTAGAACTAGTTTACAGTCATTTTACTTTACACCACAAGCTTTTTTTATACCTGAGAAGATTTTTGAACGGAGCTGAGCGCGTCGCGATAATATATTGTGTTGATGGATATTTTAAAATGTTTTAATATACTTTGTCAATAAAGAAAACTGGACTGATGCGACTGGGAAGTCTACATTACAAACTTATTTTATTTCTTTATTTATTCTTTATTGTCACACCTTACAACTAAGGTAACAATGGACGGACTTAATGCCTGTCAGTCCCTGCCAGTCAACCTGTAGCGTGGTGACCTATTATGGCAGGTTACTTACCAGTAAAAAAGGTAAGGAAAAGGTAGGTTTTTTTATTGATAAAGTGTCAGTAACTACATAGTCCACTATGGTAAGTGAATGCTGGCCCATAGACATCTACATCTATCCTCGATTGAGATGGAATGGATCGTTACCAGTAAAAAGTATCTCCGGTTTCCTACACTTACCATACAAAACACTGCCACATTATTCTGCAGTTTCACACTGGTACTTTGTGAAAGCCACGGAACGTTTACTGGAAAATTTACATCATCTCACATTTTCTATCTACTACACACAGAAGATATATAACAAAAAAAAATAATTGTGACTTACACGCTCTACTATAATTAAAATAGAATAGCATACTCCTATGTCAAAAGAAATTCGACATCTCCATGTCTTTGTTCCCAGGCAATACCGCCATACAGTCCCAACTAAAATATGTTCCACCTTTAACACTTAAGAAACAATAGTCGTATTTGAATAGAGCCCGCGCCTGTAGAATTTAATCAACAATACTTTACGTTTCTTTGTAAAGTGTACTTTATGAAGCGACGTTGAGAAGTCGCCGTACATCGCCGGATTGTACTGTCATAACACCGTGAAGACAGTTTAATAGTTGAGGCTAAATTAAAAGGCTAGGGAAAGCTATTCAAATGTCCTCCAGTCTCATTGTTTGTTCTAATGTTCTTTTAAGTGGGTTGAAGCAGCACAATAAACTATCTAAGACCGGTTTTTTAATATCTTTTTTTTTTATAAGTCAACGATCCCTTCAATGCACTTCATTAACGTATAAAAATAATACTTTGTTAAATAATACGGAACAATTTAACGAAATATCTGCTGAGAATTAAAAATTATTAATTATCATTACTTTTGTAAACATACAACATACAAGCTTGCAGCCAGCTGCCGCCAAAACGGATGTATAGGTAAACAAAATACACCCCATCCCGCACGGTAGATTTAATAAAGAATCGAGAACCGGCTAAGCATTACAAACTAGTCAGTGTCAATAAAATGTCCTTTGTCCTTACATGTTCCTATAAATAACGAGAGTGAAATAAAAATTGTAATATTTTAAGGAACTTACTAGAAGCCTTTAAGTCTAAATCTATTTAAATCAAAGACCTTGTGAGTCAAGCCCTAACCAAAGCAATTTAAAGTATGCATAATAAAATATTTCATATACACCATGTGATGGCGGTGTAAGAAAATATTTACATCATCAAAGTTATTAGTGTCATTATTGTCATAAAAGGCGAATATGTGAAATGCCATAATGTTCTTAAGGTCTCTTATAGAGGGCTTAGTAGCAGTGGCTTGATCACCTACGGTAAACTAAGAGGAACCCACATGGCTGGCCCGAGATAAATGGTCAGCCCTAGGTGCCCACTGCGAGCGGGCTTGGCGAGCCCACTTCAAATGTGTGTTGGTGGATTACGGCGATAGGGATATCCTCTCCCCCTACTGACACAACCAAGGTGGAGTCGCGAGAGAAGAGGAGTCTTGGTATGGCGATGTGCCACTCGCTCTATTTCCTGTGACTCTGGTGGAGCCGCACCGTTGATGCAGTGGTGGTGAGTTGCGAAATGAGAGGAGTGTCGGTATTGTGAAGTACCGCTCTCTCTACCCTCTGCAGCCAAAATTTGGTTGCCAGCGGATCCATAAACCAGAACCACCGCTGGGGCAGGCAGGCTGGTGCATCCAAACGCACCTTTTTCCAAGCCTCTTGGCCTTAGCGTATCTTGGGCGATCAGCGCTGGTGGGGTAGCGGATTTATGCAAAAGCGTTCCCGCGGCACTGTCAATATGCGGCGAAGATGAAACAAAAGACCACGCTCTCGCTGAATACAAGCGTAAAATAGCAACTTAAAATTGCTGTGTTTCGTATGGTGAGTGTAAACAACCGGAGACCCTATTTACTGGAAACAAGGCATTTCATCTTAGTCCTCATGAGTGACAACGCATCTGCATTTTGATTCGCAAACGAGAATAGATGTAGATATCTATGGGCCACATCAACCGCTTAACATCAGGTGGACTGTGTGCTCGTTTGTCACCCTATCCTATAAAAAATGAAATTATATTCTTCAATATCTTTCTAGGAATTATTACAACACATCAATCAGTATTCATTAATCGTTGCATATTGAAGAATGCATATGAAAGATGTAGATGTCTATGGGCCACAGCAATCAATTACGATCAGATGGACTGTGTGCTCGTTTGTCACCCTTATGCTATAAAAAAATATACACATACAAATTACCGAATGCAATAAAAAATGGTGAATAATTTGTTTTATAAGGTTTTTTGTTGCTTTTATAAGTCTTAAATCAATCAATGTAAAATCAGCAAGTAAACTTTAGTTTACTTACGATTTTAGTTTACTACTATTTTAATCGTAATAAACTTTTTGATTGGACAAAATTGAAGTTATTGGCACATAAAATGGTAGGTATAACAGCATTTACTGTGCTAAACTGATGGTTAACTGTAAACTTTCGGTTGACCGATTCCTAATTATAAATTACCTTTCACCTGGTTACAGTGCGAGATTGTTCTCATTCTGTTCCATTGGTTTTCAATTTAAATCTGATAGATTAATTTGTTTCTAGATACTTAAATGTATTAAATGAAATAAATGTTTTACATGTGTGTAAGTACACCTGTAATGTCGTTAGATACTATTACAAGTTTCTCACGACCTAGTAACGTTTCGTTTGATTTTTTCTTCTTGTAAGATTACAATAATCTACACCTGGGCATGTGAGGAAACGTTTGTTAGCAAACATGCACAAGCTATTTTAGGCAAGCGGAATGGGAATGACAGTTCCAGATCTTACTCATCTTTGACCATAATTCCTCGAAGCCGGTCTAGATAATTATTTAAAATTAAAGTTACAGCCTATATTTACGTCCCACTGCTGGGCACAGGCCTTCTCTCATTTCCGTGAGGGTTTTAGGGCAAGAAAAAGTCCATTGGGCTGCCCCAATGACGAACTTCACATGCCTTCGATTTTTTTCTTATTTTTTAGACCTGCAGGTATCCTCACAATGTTTTGCTTCACCGCTGAGCACGTGGTAAATAAGCATTTAAAATTGCAATTAACAATTTCATTAGTGCCGCTCGGAATCGAACCCGGATTATCGAAATGGAGAATTGTTTTTCTTACATTTTTTTTATAGGATTACGGTGACAAACGAGCACACAGTCCACCTGATGGTAAGTGGTTGCTGCGGCCCATAGACATCTACATCTATCCTCGTTTGCGAATCAAAATACAGATGCGTTGTCACCCGTGAGGACTAAGAAGGAATGCCTCATTTCCAGTAAAAAGGGCCAGTAAAAAGGGCATGGCCACAACACGAACAAATTGGGTCAAAATGCAAATTGTTAATTTTGAAGTCCGGCGGTGTATTGTTTGAATCCATTTCTTAAATATTAACTATCAACCAAATGTACTTTCAACCTTATTACATTAGTGTCCATTCGGATATGAAAATGTTTGAACGAGTCCTCCTCAGTCTCGATCACTACATACATATTATTGCACATGTCAAGATAATAGATTTTACAAAGTGTATAACTTTAAAGTATTTCCAAGTTTTTGCCATTGCCGGAAACTGTTATTCGCGGTAGAGCCACACTGCAGCTATATAATGGTTGTAGTATGAATGAGTCGGCGCAACCTGGGAAGGGCCGAGCTATTACAGAATTCAGCTGTATTTCATATGGCGAATGTAGAGAACCGCAGACCCTTTTACTATAAATGAGACTTCATTTGTTAATTCTCAGGGGTGACAACGTATCTGCATTTTAAATTTTAATTGAAGATAGATTAAGATGTCTATGGGCCACAGTATGCACTTATATAAATGAACTGTGTACAATGTAATCCTTATCTGCCGACTTCCAAAAAGGAGACGGTACTCAATTCGACGTGTATGTTTTTTTTGTGTGTGTTACCTCATAACTTTTACTGGGTGGACCGATTTCGATGATTCTTTTATTATATGAAAGCTGATACTTCTCGTGTGGTCCCATTTGAATTTGACCAAGATCAGACCAATAGTTTTTGAGTTATTTGAGTTATTCTTAATAACTTATATTGAAGTCGGCTGTACAAAATTTTAAATTTTAAATTATGACCCTTTATTATATAAAAGAACA
Source organism: Parnassius glacialis (assembly GCA_033319125.1). Taxonomy (NCBI): domain Eukaryota; kingdom Metazoa; phylum Arthropoda; class Insecta; order Lepidoptera; family Papilionidae; genus Parnassius; species Parnassius glacialis. The sequence goes on along the minus strand of JAVANC010000025.1, from coordinate 22,660,495 downwards.
ACCAGAAGAACATCATTACCATTTATTAATTATATTCGTTTTCCACAATAATTATCTACCACCAATTTATTTTTGTTTAATAATAAATGCTGTTGTAAGTTTCACAAACACTAAAATAAGAACCGTGATTAAGAAAAATCGTAAACATTCCAATGAGTTTATAACATTATGTTACACAGAACATTAAATTGCATTTTCTACTATGATTGAAAGTTTTACGATCAATTATCTGACTAAAGGAAATCATCTTTTCTTTTCTATAGTTTCCAGAGTTGTTTACCGCCGGAAAGTGCAACGGTGGACCGCAAAACCGCAAAAGATTGTCTGATGACTGAAGCATTGACGTTGATAAAAACATGTCTGAGAATGTCTTCATTATTCTTTTGAACTTACTTTATGATGTAGTCTTGGACGGCACTTACTCCATGAATATAATATTATTCGAAGCTGTTATTTGAGAGTAAGTTATTATTTTGCTACTCATGCTCGCGTCAAAATTTGACACAAGTTTTAACTGTGACCCAGAAGTATTAGCACGTAAGTAATTTTATTATATACTATAATAGTATTATAGTTAAATATTTTCATGAATACTATATATGATCTGTTAATTTTTTTAAAGACAGATTACAGATAAAAAAATGCATGAGTGTCGTGGAACACTCGGTTGGAACGAAGTTCCTTTTTTTATAAGAAAGGGTGACAAACGAGCACACAGTCCACCTGATGGTAAGTGGTTGCTGTGGCCCATAGAAATCTACATCTATCTTCCTTTGCGAATCAAAATGCAGATGCATTGTCACCCGTGAGGACTAAGATGGAATGCCTCTTTTCCAGTAAAAAGGGTCTCCGGTTCTCTACACTCACCATACGAAACACAGCAGCATTAAGCTGCTATTTTACGCTGGTATTCTGTGAGAGCGTGGTCCTTCCCCGATCGAGCCGGCACATTCGTGCTACAACTATACTGTTAATATAGCTGCAGCATGGCGCTACCACGTAAAAATGATTGAATGAAATGTTTATTAATTGCGTAGTATATTATTTTTGATAAACGTAGGTATTATATTATTGATTAACAAATACAAATAAATGAATTACTAGTGACTAGTAAAATGAAGCGTCATTTGAAATAAAATAATATTTCTTTCACGACAAGATAAAAAAAAGTGCGAGGGAGATGGATATTATGCATATGATATATATATTATTATATATCCATCTCACTTCCTTATTTCGCCGCCAAGGTCGTTTAGACTATGACACAAGGGGTAGTGACGAAAAAATCTTACACTTTTTGTCGCCTAACTCCCATCCGCCAAACCCGTGCCGTCCGATAAAGAACTTCGTTCCAAAACTTCGTTCCTAAACTTCGTTTCAATATTGAGATAGAAAATATCTATTCACTTTAACAAAGTACAATGATTGGATAACGATGTGCGGACTTAAATGAATTCCTAAATTCTATAAGTGTTATAATACTGGAGTTTTCTATTGCGAATAAATAATGTCGTCAAAGTCAAAATATTTTATACAAATTCCCTTATCCTCTCATCTGTGAGGCGACCGGGTCCCGGTTGCCGACAGAATATGCGCGTCTGTGAAGCGACCGGGCGCCGGATCCAATAACTGGTCCGTTGTCTTGCTTATATTAAGGGTTATCCTATATTTCTTTCTCTTTTTAACTTATTACGAAAGCGTAATGCATTAAAGCTCTTATGAACCTGAAAATCTAAAAAAACCAAATCTAATTTAAAAAAAAAATTGTAGTAAATATCTATGAAAACTAGCCAATTGATAGGACTCGTTTTGATAGATCCGTCTAGATAGGCCACCCTCTTGGCCATTTCTACCGCCAAGCAACAGTGCATGCTCTGTTGCCTGCTGGGTTTCAGTTTGAGGGGTACAGAGAGGTATAGAGAGTATAACTACAAACTGTGAAGCAAGGCAATCTTTATATAAAGCTGTTGCAAATATCCTTGTGCTGCAGTACCCACTTACCATCAGGTGAACTGTAAGCATAGAATAAAAAAATGTGTAAGTTTGTTTGTCACTTGAATTAAAATAAACGCCCCTACATGAAAACGGGGAATATAACACATAAGTGTTCGGACTAATTATTATAATTTTAAAATTATTACCATTTACAGAGATAAAAAGTTTTGGTGTAGTTAAAAATTAACCGTCATTATTGCCCTTCACAAGTCCACCGCAAAGGCCTCTATCAAATAATGTCACAAAACACGGACGTCAGCGACCTACATCCTTCGACTTTCTGCATGACTTACCACGTCATCACTCCTTCTAGTCGGGGACCGCCCCATATTTCGCTTAGAGATACGAAGCTGCCACTCGAGAACCTTTCTTTGGAGAAGAAAGGTTCTCGAGTGGCAGCTCCATCAGCTGCCGGAGATTTAATGTCATTGCTGCAGGTATGTTATATAATTGAGAAGTTCATCTCATTCCTTTAGAAGTCATCATCATCATTACAGCCCTTCACAAGTCCACTGCTGAACATAGGCCTCCCCCAAGGAATGCCACAAAGCACGGTCCTGAGCCACCTGCATCCATCGACTTCCTGCATGTCTTACCAGGTCGTCACTCCATCTCGTGGGGGGTCGCCCTACACTTCGCCTACCGGTACGAGACGAGGTGGGCAGCGTTCGGGAAGCTACGACACATCTTCTCGTCAGACATACCTCAAAACCTTAAAACGAGATTGTACAACCAGTGCGTGTTGCCAGTGATGACCTACGGAACTGAGACATGGTCCTTCACTGCTGGCCGTATGAGGAAGCTCAAGGTCGCTCAGCGAGCTATGGAGAGGGCTATGCTCGGAGTTTCTCTTCGTGATAAACTTAAAAACGAGGATATCCGCAGTAGAACCAGAGTAACCGACATAGCCAAACGGATTAGTAAGCTGAAGTGGCAGTGGGCCGGCCATATAGCTCGAAGAACCGACAACCGTTGGGGAAGAAAGGTTCTCGAGTGTCAGCCTCGTACCGGCAGGCGAAATGTAGGGCGTCCCCCCACTTGATGGAGTGACGACCTGGTAAGACATACAAGAAGTCATGAATGCAGGTGACTCGAGACCGTGCTTTGTGGCGTTTCTTGGCCTATGTTCAGAAGTGAACTTGTGAGGGGCTGTAATGATATTGATGATGATGTGACAATACATGAAATTATATTGATTTATTTGCCTCTGTACATGTTTAATTCGCGACTCCATAGATCCTCCCGTTGAAATCTTTTTGATACTTGATACTTTTTGACACTATGATGCCCACAATCCTGTTATATTGAAGAAATACTAGAGTAGTGAAGTGATCGCGTCTCTATACTTTATTCATGTTATTACTGTAAAGCTACTTACGTCCATAGAGATTATTTCAGTCATGAATGCTAATTATGAAGCATACTCTGACTACTGTTAAGTCCTATTTGGAGGGAGGCTCCAGCCGGGGGTGAGTTAACACCCTAAGCAAAGACATATTAATCCTAAAACCAGTTTTGAAATAATCTATCTATGTAGACAGTTGCATTGAGGCGCGGTCGTTTATTAAGTCCAGCGGCTAATTTTCTAGATACGAAGCAAGTTTGCACTACTAGTTGCAGCTTCGAAGCGTAATTAGTGAGCTACTCATGAAATGAAGTCCCTGCAGCCTACATGATAGGCTACATTACCGTAATTCTGTTTTAGTCGCTAGCTTTAGTGTGTGATTTTTTATCACAATGCAATTCTCTTGCCTATTCACTCCACTACGCATTTAAAGAGTTCAAAAAGAGAAAGAGTAAGTTTCGCAGCGATTGAATCAATTGCATTATTGAGATGCATTATTGAGCCTGTATATATACGTCTGTAATAACCCTGTTAGCTCACCTTTTCTACAATTTTGATATTGGCAGCCGCTGCGATATGATTGTAAAGCAGCACCCTACTATACAACTGCTTTTTCTGATGAACTCTAACGCTTGTCTCAAGTATTATATCATCATATCAAGTATATATTATAGTTGTTACCATACCAAAAAACCAACTTCACTTAGATAGGCGTGGAATTTTGCGGTGTCGAGCACCAATTTAGACAAGAAATAAATACAGGGTACAGGTTACCATTAGGAACTTTCTCCTAAGCATTGTCTAGTGAAGTCTATATCGTCATATTCCTTTACTATTTGCTATTACCGAGGTTTGCAACGAATAATGCTATAAGTGGAAAGATTGGGAAGAGATTAGACATTTCTTTACATCACATGTCGGTAGATGAGCGAAACATTAATTACAAGTATGTGTTTGACGTGTACGTCGTAAGTAGAAAGCACGAGCTTTTAGCGAAAAAAAAACTGCATAAAAAATAGTTTTTATATTTTTTATTTTAAAATTACGAAAGACGGTTAGTTGTTATAAACTTATTGATTATTCTAAATATTTAAAACGTAGGATATATTAGAATAGTTAGCATTCTATTTAATCTTGTGCGCTCAATATTAACAAGCCATGAATAACATGGCACATTGATTGCTGCATTAACAAGCCTTACATAGGCGTATTGCGATAAAGTGTTCAAACATTCAGCCAATGTGAATTTATAGAGATCGCCTTTACAAAAGGCGGACTATTCTCGTTGCCATCACAGCTATCGATGTATACAATATTCTACAGAAACGTTGAAAGAGGATAACAGATTGTAAATACCTATTATTACAACGAACTCTGGAGAGCATTTGATCAATTTAAGTTATGGGTTGTTTATTGTTTTCATCCATAAATACATGTTAGTCATTTTACAATAGAGAGGATTGGCGTAGACTGCCACTTAGACACAACTATTGTTGTTTCTTTATCTAACTTTCTGAGTGTTTGTGCTTATTACCTTTATAATTGCTTTAGGGAAAATAAACGTATGTCCGTGATGTTATGTTGTGTCCGCATGCAGGTATGAGATAAAAGCTACCATATCTAATAGCAATTTAATAAGTGCAATTTTATACGTGGTAGAGCCATGCTGCAGCTATATTATAGTTGTAGCACAAATGGGTCGGCTCGACCGGGGAAGGACCATGCTCTCACAGAATACCAGCGTAAAATAGCAGCTTAACGCTGCTGTGTTTCGTATGGTGAGTGTAGAGAACCGGAGACCCTTTTTACTGGAAACGAGGCATTCCATCTTAGTTCTCACGGGTGACAACGCGTCTGCATTTTGATTCGTAATACAAGATAGATGTAGATGTGTATGGGCCACAGCAACCACTTACCATCAGGTGGACTGTATGCTCGTTTGTCACCCTTATCCTATAAAAAAAATGAAGAGACAAAAATAAATAAACTTACAGATGGTAAGTGCAACCGTCTTTAAATAAGGATGCGTCACAGTCTGCAATTACACTGGCTCTCTGTACCCTACAGATCGTAACACCGCACTGCACGCACTACTACTTGGCGGCAGTAATAGACAAGAGGGTGGTACTTACCCGGACGAACTTCCAGACAGAAATAGTGTCCTACTCCCTGGTGGGATGTCTGCATTTATCCTCGATTAAGAATCAAAATGCAGACGCATTATCACCCCTGAGGACTAAGATGAAATGCCTCGTTTCCAGTAAAAACGGTCTCCGGTTCTCTACACTCACCATACGATACACAGCATCGTTAAACTGCTATTTCACGCTGGTATTCTATGAGAGCGTGGTCCTACCCCGTGGTCGCCCATTCGTGCTACAATCATAATATATTATAGTTAGACATTAATAATGTTTTACACGTGGTAGAGTCATGCAGCAGCTATACTAGAAGTATAGTTGTAGCACGTGTTTCCTATGATGAGTGTAGAGGACCGGAGATCCTTTTTACTGGAAACTAGGCATTCCATCCTAGTTCCCACGGGTGATAACGCATCTGCATTTTGATTCGTAATCGAGGATAGATGTAGATGTCTATGGGCCGCAGCAACTACTTATCATCAGGTGGACTGTGTGCTCGTTTGTCACCCTTATCCTATATAAAAAGGAGCTTTATTTCAAAATATATTTGTTTATATTCATAGAAGATATTTCTCTTTCTGTCATTATACTGTATGTTGTAGAGACTATCGGTCTATCGGTCCGTGGGTTCCACGTGCGGTCAAGTTCCTAAAGAAACTGTATCCACGACTTGTAGTTGCGGCTGGTGATAAGAGGGCTGGTTCTTTTTTGCTCAAAGGCTAAGTATAGCCATTCAGCGAGGAAATATAGCCAGCGTTCTTAGTATGATACCACGGGAAATAGGACTGTATGATAATTTAAGTTATTAGTTTTAGTCTAGATTATTTTAATAACAAGATAACAATACCAAAGTGTCTTATTTTCTTGTTGTTCTTTGTTTAATTAAGTTTTAAAACAAAAGTATGCACAATAGTCAACAAAACTTTCAGTTGCAAAGTGGCTTTACATGTATGTTACATTAAGTAAAAGCATGCCTAAACCGGTATTATAATAAATATTAATAATCCGATGGCCTCTTAACGTCTCAACGGCAAATTGTATGCGTCGAAGGCGTGTTGTTAAGATCGCAACGCGGATATCCCAGGCTTTGTGGAGGCAAACCCCTTAAATGCACATCGACTGAACGTTTGAACACTTTATCTAATGCAATGCGTTTGTGTAAGACTTGTTTCCGCAACAATCGACATGTAACTCATAATCTCGAGCACGCTGTGCAATTACAGTCTATTACACGGTGCGTGTTCACCTTTATCAAAACCAGAAGAACAAATTTGTAGCAGCAAATTGCTATTGGCGTAAAGTAGGAATACGTACTTATTAGCTAATACAAGATTCGTTGTAATTACTTGTTTTTTGTTTAATATTCACATAATACATAACATAAAGTTACCATGCTCTTGAGTATAGCATTACCCTTCTCTTAATTAAATAACGAGCTGATGAGGAGTATGTGTTATCAGGTCGGGAATTAATAAATGTATCTAAAGAGACTACTCCTTTGTAAGAGGCCGGCAACGCACCTGCAATGACTTTGGTGTTGCGAATGTTCATGGGCGACGATAATCACTTACCATCAGGTGAGCCTAATGTTCGTTTGCCTCCTCTTCCTTTAAAAAAAAGTAAGTCATTACTGTGAGAGAACATAGGTCTGTCCTGCAGTTATGACGACTACAGACAGCTACAAACAGCTACAAACACTCATTCTTAGGTCATATCGATCAATGAGTAAATAACCGCACATATACTACTGCACTAAATAGCAGAATAAAAGTTTAGTATTCGATTAGCAAAGATGTAGTCGATATATTGGTAACTTTTATATAAATCGGCTATAATTATTTGCTTGCGTGATTGAAGACTATGCAACGGACAATGCGTTTATTTTATAGAATAAGTGCTACAAACGAGCCCACATTCCCCCTAATGGTATGTGGATGATGTGGTCACGCTAATAATCTGTGAAAGTGTGGTTCATAATATAGCTGCATAACATAAAACATATTCGGCAACATGTTCGGTATACGCATAGTATTCTAAATCTTATATAACAGTGACCTTAGTGTCGACCGCTCAAATACTTTTAAATTCCATAAAGTATTGGCCAAAAGATATCGTTAAATATTTTAAAATATGTTGAGAAAACGGCATACTTATTTCATCGGCATTTTGATTTCCGTTAAAGTTATTGCATCTATAATAGATATTGTAGCACCTTATCTAGCCATGATTTTTCATACAAGCGTCGAATCTGGTGTGTTTCTGGTCTAATGAAAGTAAAGTCATACCTTTATTTAAATCTGGTAGTACATTAGACCCCGCCAATTTTAGACCAATTTCTGTACTACCAACATTCAGAATTTTTTTTGAAAAAAGTATTTTTGATCAGATGATAAGTTTTTTTTAATATAAATAAATTGTTTCATACAAGTCAATTTGGTTTTACAAGGGTTTGCTTGACTACCGACGCTGGAGTTGGGCTTATAAAACATATTTTTTGTGCAGAGAGATACTCTATGTGTATTTTGTGACCTTTCCAAGGCCTTCGATTGTGTTCACCATGAGACATTAATCAGGAAGCTACAGTACTGTTGTCATGAATACAGCACTTTTTTTATACGATGGGGTGACAAACGAGCACACAGTTCACCTGATGGTAAGTGGTTGCTATGGTCCATAGAGATCTACATCTATCCTCGTTTGCGAATCAACATGGAGATGCGTTGTCACGCGTGAGGACTAAAATGGAATGCCTCTTTTGCAGTAAAATAGGTCTCCGGTTCTCTACACTCACCGTACGAAACACAGCTGTGTTAAGCTGCTATTTAACGCTAGTATTCTGTGAGAGCGTGGTCTTTCTCCGGTCGTGCCGACCCATTCGAGCTACAACTATACTAATAATACATTATGAACGTGGTAGAGCCATGCTGCCACGTTCAAAACGTTCAAAGCTTAAACTTATTACTTCATATTTAGGTAATAGAATGCATTAAGTTATTATCAATGGTAAAAGTTCTTCCGGATATGCCCGTACAAATGGGTGTCTTTCAGGGCTTCATTCTTGGCCCATTCATATTTTTAATGTATATTAATGACTTACCTTCACTTGTAGGGGATAATCATAGTATAGTATTATTTGGTGATGATACTTTCTTGATTTTTAAACTTAAACGTTGATTTTGAAACTTAACTTAAATGTTAATGTCAATTTAAATGTTTTTAAAAGGCCGGCAACACATCTACAATTCCCCTGGTTCCCCAGATGTTGCAGTTGTTCATGGGCGGCGGTAGTCACTTACTATCAGGTAAGCCGCATGCTCGTTTGCCCCCTCTCATATAAAAAAAATGTGACGAAGTGAATAATGCTATATCAAAATTAGTGCATTGGTTTAATGTTAAAAATCTACATTTAAACGGCAAGAAAACCAAGTTTGTAACTACTTATATAGTAAAATTTATTTTAAAAAATGTCCCGCTGGATATCTTGCTGGTTTTTCCCAGGACAGAGGTCTTTTTCAGAACCAGTGGTAAAGTAAAAGAATTACTTTCAATAAGATTCACATGTAATCAATATTGAATAAAAAAAATCTATTCTATTCTATTCAAATTGTATCAAAATATACGGTCACGCACCACTACGCCACTTGCACCAAATGCTTTCCACTCAAATCAAGCCCAATATTTACTCAGCACGCTACAATACCAGAGCGTGTGTTTATCATGCATGATGAATGTTCAGCATCATTCTGAACTCTCTAGCACACTCGACACTCGTCGCACATTCTCCAAACTTAATTCGGGATGAAACTTTTTTGAAAAGACGTAACAGTGGTAGAGCCAAGCGGTAGCTTTTGCTGTCGGACGCATGGGCCAGCTCGAACCGGGGTGGTACCACGACCTCATAGAATACCAGCGTGAAGTAGAGGTTTACCTCTGCGTTGCGCTTGGTGAGTGCAGGTGGCCGGAGGCCCAATTCCCCCCCCCCCCCATCAACATGGTAGTGGAATTAAATAAAAGACTACCCCAGGAAGGTACCAGCACCCCTGGAGAATCCCTCGCTGAGCATCCACGAACAAACTACTCCACTCCTGGGCGTGGGTGCTCAGGCTGCCCCGCGTATTCTGGGGGGGGGGGGGGCGAAATTCCGCTCAAGACGAAACCTGCTCGGGGCAAGCGGAGCAAGAAGACAAAGGCAACCCCTGCCAAAGAAATCCACGGTAAGCGTGTTACCGTGGATTTCTGCAATATCAGGGGACTTCATTCAAACCTAACGCCGTCCACTACCATCTGGAGATAGCTAAGCCGGCCTTGCTCTTTCTAACCGAGACACAGGTGTCCTCTCCGGCTGACACTTCGTATCTTTCCTACCCGGGGTACAAATTAGAACACTCATTTGTGCCCCGGGCTGGAGTTTGCGTGTATGTCAGAGAGGACATCTGTTTTCGACGCCTCGGCAGTCTTGAAGGTACGGACGGTCCTATGGCTGCGCGTAGACAGCGACGATCATCCCCGCGTCTACGCGTGCCTCTATAGGTCCCATAGCGGTAATGCCGACACAGACCGACTCATCGACCACGTCCAAATGGCTGCAGACTCCGTGCTACAACAGGTCCCATCCGCAGAGATCGTGATACTCGGTGATTTCAACGCCCACCACGCTGAATGGCTTGGTTCTCGTTTAGTCGATCATGCGGGTAGATCTGTCTATGACTTTGCTTTGGCATATGGTCTAACACAACTGGTTACTTCGCCTACGCGGATCCCAGATGTGGAAGGCCATGTACCTTCCCTGTTGGACCTTCTGCTGACCTCTCATTCGGACGGATATCAGGTCTCCGTCGATGCCCCTCTGGGCTCTTCGGACCATTGTCTGATCCGGAGTACGGTGCCACTCACGCTCCAATCACAGTTGCGATCTACAGCTTGCCGCCGTGTTTGGCACTATAGGTCAGCTGATTGGGACGGGATGCGGTCTTTTTTTGCATCCTACCCTTAGGGGCGGGTTTGCTTCTCGCCGGAAGATCCCAGCGTTGTTGCCGATTCTGTTGCTGATGTGGTACTTCAGGGTATCGAACTTTTTATTCCATCCTCTGTGGTGCCCATCGGAGGCAGATCCCAGCCATGGTTTGATCGCTCCTGTAAAATAGCATCACGCTATAAGCAGGAGTGCTACCGGGCCTGGGCTGACGCATCAAAGTCTCGGGATGTAAACACCAGCGCACTTAAGAAGAAGTATAATTCCGCCTCCAGGTCATTCAAAAGCGTCATTGCCAAGGCAAGGTCTGAGCACATCGGCAGAATTGGCGAGAAGCTAGTTCGCCTTCCTTCGGGAACGCGTGCATTCTGGTCTCTCGCTAAGGCTGTATAAGGGAACTTCTGTCAGCCATCTCTTCCATCTCTGCACAGGGAGGACGACTCACTGGCCCATGCCGCAAAGAAGAAAGCCGATTTGTTGAGCTCTCTTTTTGCGTCCAACTCGACTCTAGATGACGGGGGGAACACACCACCGACCATCCCGCGATGTGAGTTCTCCATGCCGGATGTGCGATTTACACAGCGCTCGGTCTGCAAAGCACTCTTCTCCCTGGACGTCAGCCAGTCGAGTGGGCCCGATGGAGTCCCTCCCATTGTGCTGAAGACGTGTGCTCCGGAGTTGGCACCGGTTTTAACGCGTCTTTTCCGGTACTCCTACTCCCAAGGCGTAGTCCCGAACTCATAGAAGACAGCTTTGGTGCACCCGATCCCTAAACAAGGCGACCGCTCAGACCCGTCCAACTACAGGCCTATCGCCATCACCTCCTTGTTCTCCAAAATAATGGATGCCGTTATAAACTGCCAGCTCATGAGGTACCTTGAGGATCACCAGCTGATTAGTGATCGCCAGTACGGTTTTCGTCGGGGTCGATCAGCTGGTGATCTTCTAGTCTACTTAACTCACAGATGGGCGGAGGCAGTAGAGTCCAAGGGGGAGGCATTAGCCGTTAGTTTGAACGTAGCGAAGGCCTTTGGTCGGGTCTGGCACAAAGCGCTTCTTTCGAAGCTTCCTGCCTATGGGCTTCCCGAGAAATTGTGCAAATGGATCACCAGTTTCCTTGCTGATCGGAGCATCAAGGTCGTAGTAGACGGTGCATGCTCTGATCTCAAGCCCATCAACGCTGGTGTTCCACAAGGCTGCGTGTTTTCTCCTGCATATCAATGATATGTTGCTAACTGGTAGCATTCAATGCTATGCAGACGACAGCACTGGTGATGCCTTATATACCGGCCGTGCCAAATTTCTCGGGAAAACGTCGCTGAGTACCGGGACAAACTTGTGTCTGAAGTCGAGTCTTTGCTTAACAAAGTCTCGGATTGGGGCCGACTAAATCTAGTCCAGTTCAATCCCCAGAAGACACAAGTTTGCGCGTTTACCGCTAAAAAGAACCCCTTTGTCGTATCTCCTCAGTTTCAAGGCACTCCCCTTGCTGCCTCAGCCAGTATCGGGATCCTTGGCGTCGACATATCGAATTGTGTGCAGTTTCGTGGTCACTTGGAAGGGAAAAAGCTCAAGGTCGCTCAGCGAGCTATGGAGAGGGCTATGCTCGGAGTTTCTCTGCGTAATAAACTTAGAAATGAGGATATCCGCAGTAGAACCAGAGTAACCGACATAACCCAACGGATTAGTAAGCTGAAGTGGCAGTGGGCTGCCATATAGCTCGAAGAACCGACAACCGATGGAGAAGAAAGGTTCTCGAGTGGCAGCCTCGTACTGGTAGGCGAAGTGTAGGGCGACCCCCCACGAGCTGGAGTGATGACCTGGTAAGACGTGCAGGAAGTCGATGGATGCAGGTGGCTCAGGACCGTGCTTTGTGGCCCTTTCCCGTTCCCTTGGGGGAGGCCTATGTTCAGCAGTGGACTTATGAAAGGATTCAATGATGATGATGATATGAAACTATATGATCATCCGACGTGGTAGAGCCATGCTGCAGCTATATTAGTAGTATAGTTGTAGCATGAATGGGTCGGCTCGACCGGGGAAGGACCACGCTCTCACAGAATACCAGCGTAAAACAGCAGCTTAACACTGCTGTGTTTCGTATGGTGAGTGTAGAAAACCAGAGACTATTTTTACTGGAAAAGAGGCATTCCATCTTAGTCTTCACGGGTGACAACACATCTGCATTTTGATTCGCAAACGAGGATAAATGTAGATGTCTATGGGCCACAGCAACCACTTACCAACAGGTGGACTGTGTGCTCGTTTGTCACCCTATCCTATAAAAAAAATCCAGTGAGAAATACCTGGAAGATCATATGGTTTCATATAGTTAATCGACTATTATGTTCGAAAAGTCGAAATGACTAGATGGTGTAATGGACTTCCTCGAGCTTTATCTACACGGTGAATATACGAACTTACAAAGAAGCCAAAATGCCCCACATATTTTTGTAAGTGCATATATATGCTAATGTAGGTCATGGATCACTCCAAATAAAGAATGCCACAAGGAAGTCAGTATCAGCTCCAGAGACACCTAGTCTATAACGTCAAATTTTCGAAGAACAAAGAACTGGTAAACTCGATAGTAACGGAGCGTAAAGGTTGAAGCGCAATTCCGTACTATCATATGTATTAACGCTTACGCAACTAAAATATTTTATGCTGGCAATAGAGCCACCATATCATTATGAAGCGACTGCTCTGACCGGTAGTAAAATTACGATTTTTGGGTATATATTATAAAGTACTCGGTGATCACTACTGTAATTCTTTTACGGTCTTTTACTTAAAACCGGAACACTGAGTGGGTGCATTGCTATTTAAGGGCTGATATAGGTAAGAGTGTGTTACCAACTCGGACGAATTTATAGAAAAGTAAACGGTAGAAAATTCGAAACTTAATGAAACTCTTATTTCATGTTAAAGTGAATATTTACTTTAACATATAAATATATTTAAATTGTAGTATTAATTCGAACATTATAAATAATTCCATTATAAACTCCATAAACTTCAATTATGTATTCAATTCTTATTCTCACAGGATGATAATACGAGTGCGACTGTGCATAAGATATACAGCAGACGCAGATAACATCCGTCACAGGCGCAACGAATGGACCGAGCACACGCGACTCTTTCTATCAAGATATTATGATATTCAGACTGTCACAGGCATTGTGTACACGAATGTACACAACGATGTTACCTGTTGAACAGAGTTGTAAGGGACTTTATCTGATATAGAATTTCTCTATTGACCCCCTTTGTCGTCGGAATCGCCATCTGCAACATTTACAACGCTACTTTACAGTATCGCATAGATCTAGAGATATGTGAACATTGAATCCCAAGATAATTAGGCCTACAAAGCTCTCGCTATCAATATATTCAATTTACACCGTAGAAACATTATATTGTAAGTAGTATTCTATGGTGAAAACAAATATTTAGTCTTGTAGTTTTTTGAATGTCCTTAATATTTCAATTTTTTATAGTATAACGGTGACAAATGAGCACACAGTCCACCTGATATTAAGTGGGTGCTTTGGTCCATACACATCTACATCCATACTCGATTAAGAATCAAAATGCAGATGTGTTGTCACACCTGAGGGCTAAGGTAGAATGCCTCATTTCCAGTAAAAAGGATATCCGGTTCTTAAAACTCACCGCATAAAACACAGCAACATTGAGCTGCAATTTTCCGCTGGTATTCTGTGAAAACATGGTCCTTCTCCGGCCGAACCGACCCATTCGTGGTATAACCATAATATAGCCGCATCATGCCTCTACCACGTAAATTATCTCTTAGAATTATACCTACCTGGATCGACGATCCCTGAATAGTTGGGGACTAGCGGTAATAATAAGAATAAAATTAGGCGTGTGGTGGCTCCATAAAAGAGTCCATCACTCCATTTCGTCCTGAGAAATTCACCAAAACACCAAAATAACCTTATGGCTTTCAATAGATAGCTGTATAGCTAGCTCATACATGAGACGTTAAATACTGAGATCACCAATCTGATTACCAAGTGTGACGGTTAAGACAAGTTCATGTTTTAGCAAGGCAAGGCAAGTACGAGTATAATGAAAAAGAAAATTCAAAGATAACGAAGATGGAATTAAATTAGTATTATATCAGTTTATGTTACATTCATATAGCAAGTATGATAGTACTAGTTTCTTTTTTCACAACGTGTATAGTATCATCAGTGTTCGGTAATCACAAGAATCATTGCAACTTTCAATGAGGCTCTCCTTCAGACCGAATGACTTGACAAATATCTAAACTAATGATGGCGTTGTCCTCATCATCATTATCATTAAAGCCTATCAACACAGACTGTTGCTGAACAAAGGCCTCCCTTAAGTGTTGCCTCATAGGGGGGATATTTAGCCAGTTTAATGAACTAAGTCCTTCGTCGTAACATAACTTATTGGCTGCATTTTTGTTTAACGTTGATTACTACGTGTTCATGGTCTGCTGTAACCATTTACCATCAGACAAATTGTTATTTCGTTTGTCGGTCATCAAGACCTGGATTCGACAATTTATTTTCTTTAAAACCCCACTTTATAACCTTTTACGTAATAGTGTCTCAGTCTGACTACTAAGATTACCATACAATCGTCAAATTTAGTGACAAAATAGCAGTTTCTTAAATAACTTTCTCCTTTACTTATTTATAATGATTTAATAAACTAACTTTAGCCCCATAGATTCCTAGAAAAAGTTAAACGAAGAAAATCACTAAGGAAAATAAAACTTTTAACGTAATGAGCAAAGAACATGTTAACTATTTTGATAGAAATAGTCCAGAAAAAACATTACGTCAATACATATTTATTAAAAGATTGTAATTTTTTTCCGCATTTTAAATTATAAACAGGATAGACATATTCTATTTGCTGCAGGAAGCGCTGAGTTAAAAATATAAATTGTGATAATAATAATAATGATTTTCGACTATCATCGGTTCTAAATTTTCTGCAATATAAGTAGAAATTAGATATTAGTGTAAACTTTACAGATTACTGAGATAAACTATGAGATTTACGCACTTTTTTATTACGCACCCACGCACGCTGAAGCTCACTGGTTAGATTGTATGGTATCATGACTACGCTTTATCTTATGAAACAAGTTAAAAATTTATCAGATAGCCAGAAGGTAGTTCTCGTCCCAGTGGAGTGCCAATAAAGGACACAGATATTAGGAAAAAAGAATAAGTATTAAGGAAGTTATCAATCTACTTCAATTAAATTACTTCTCTTGTAATTGTAACAGCCTCTTGTTAAAAAAGATGGTATGTAACAAGCATAAGTATTATAATGAGGCTTTTGTTGGATCTTAATTAAACTGCAAATAATATAATTTAAATTAAGAAAATACAAAAGTCTTTCACTTTGTTCAGTTTATATATTTTATAAATTTTAAACAAATTATATATTTTTTGTTACATTTAACCTGGAGGTGTACATATTTATTAACTTTACGATTAAATAAAGAAATTATGTCGACCCACAAAGTTCATTTTTAAAATTGTTTCTAAAAACCTTTAAACTCGTTTAACATATTTAAGAAAATATGTTTTCCAGTCGGTATTTTTTCCAACTCGCTTATTTTGACATTAATTTTGAATGCCTTTGTCTGTTCTATTATAATTGACTCAGCTTTCAACGGCCATGGCTGCAACGTTAACGAAAAATTTACAGTCTATTTAACCTGTAACCGCGACTCAACGGAAAGAAAGTTATATGCTGCGTTAAACACGAGAAATTTGTCCAAATTACAGTTTAGTAGCGTTTTAGTCTAATTGCACGGATTCATCAAAAACCTTGCATTCAGAACGAGCGGCAGCCATGACACTAGCTTGTTAACAATGACAACGATTTGGGCGGAAAAAGTGAAGCGTTTCGCATTCGATGGAATATAACAGGCACGTTCGAATAATGTGCAACAATTTAGTATTAAAAAAAAAAACATTTTCTTTACATATTCGCTTATCCCAAAAATAGTTTGTCTGTTATTACTTTATTGTTTAAATTTATTTAAGATGTATATTTAAAATAAAAAGTAATAAAATAAGATTTTTACAGTTCCACCAACTAGTGGAAATGAGTTTAAATGAAGAATTATAATTTTTGCTATTATTTTCTAATAAGCTCAACATCTTCACGATATGATGCTTGTATTTCCTCGATAAAACATATTTCGACATCAAATACTTAATTTCTGTTTTTAATAAAATCACATAATTTATTAAAGCATATAATCGCAAACATATTTATAGTACGGATATTACATGGCTCTTTTCTCTAACGGTTCGTGAAATGCCCCAAAATGACAGTTAATGACAACGAAGAGAAAAAAATAATAATGACAAAATTGGCCTCAGTGCACCATCCACTAATGATTGTGCCCGTGCTCTATTGTCGACATATAAATAGCCTTCTATAAACGATCACTTTTTCGTTTATAAGGAAGTCACTTTGTAAGCGGTAGCACTGGCGGCCCACTAACCTACAATTTTCCAGCGCTATTATCGAAAAAAACTTTCTTATTATCAATGATTACCAATACAATATTCGTTGCTATACCAAATTAGCTTTGGTTAAACTCAACACTATGTTCTTCAAATAACATAAATCATTATTTTTGTTCGCTATATTGAGAAATCAAAGGCCAAATCTTAAGTAAGACCGGCGCAATAATACTTAATTGTTGAATCCGAAAGTAAATTGAAGCCAAAATTGACTCGCAAACAAAGGCTTCCGAACGTAACCAACACAACTTTCACCACATTAAACATTAATCAAAGCGAGTTAATCTGAATAAAGGTTGCATTTTATTGTTTTATTTGTGTATTGGTCTGAGAAAATACAAGGACAGTGGTGGGAATGTTTCTTTTATTAAAAGTTGTGTGCCTTACATCTTGTACTTATTTTTTTTTAATAAAACGTTACCTTCACAATAGGATTTTCTCCTTTATCATTACATATTCATTGTTCCGTTGTAGATTCGAACCCGTGGTCCTCAACGTAATTACTTAGTTGTTGAACGATGAATGAATGAATGAATATACTTTTATTGTACACCACGAACAAATATACAAATGTCATAACAAAAATCAGATTATAATATGTACAATTTGACGGCCTTATCGCTACATAGCGATCTCTTCCAGGCAACCAAAGATGTAAAGTAATACAAACAATGAATAGGTAGGTGGTAGGTGGTGCAATATAAATATACAAATAATAAATCCAAAAAAAAAGATATAAATAACTAAGTAATACATGAAATAATATAAATTACTAACACATAATAAAAGATACAGTAAAACATATAATATATACATATACATACACATATACACATATACATACATACATATATAAATATACATATACACATATATATAAACATATATACATAAATATATAGAACGATGTTAACGTTTGGCGTATGAAAAACTGTACAACGTAATTTCATTCGATTCAATGACTTATTTTGTGTTTCCTTTAAGTAGATAAGTTTCTCCTTTTCTTTTTTATCAGCTCGTAAAGGTTTTTATTTATAGGAGAGGGGGCAAACGAGCATACGGCTCACCTGATGGTAAGTGACTACCCCCGCCCATGAACAAATGCAACACCAAGGGAATTGCAGGTACGTTGCCGGCCTTTTAAAAAGGAGTAAGCTCTTTTCTTCAAGGTCCCTAAGTCGTATCGTTCCGGAAAAATCGCCGGTGGTAAATTATTCCACAGAAAGCTCGTACGTGGAAGAAAACTCCTAGTGAAACGTACAATGGTGGACGGTAAAGCATCCAGATGGTGTGGATGGTATCGGGAGTTTTGTCGCGATGTGCGTTCGTGAAATTTGGCGGCTGTAATTAATCCGAACAATTCCTCAGAGCACTCCCCGTGTTAAATGCGAAAGTTAACTGTTAGACATGAACCTCCCTATTGTCCCATTGTTCTCTAATCCTACCTGATGGGCCTTAATCGTCACACGCTTGGCAGGCAGATAGACGATCGCAGTGTCAATGTGGTCAGACGTCACACCGCTGACGTTGCTGTCTGTCGTTCTAAGTATTTTAAGTCTGACATATTAAGTCTTTAAGTCACACATATTAACAGTGGTAGAGCCACGTGGCAGCTTTTGCTGTCGCACGGATGGGCTGGCTCGGACCGGGGTGGTACCACGACCTCACAGAAAACCAGCGTGAAGTAGAGGTTTACCTCTGCGTTTCGCTTGGTGAGTGCAGGTGGCCGGAGGCTGTTTTTACCGGAAATGAGGCATTCCATCTTAGTCCTCACGGGTGACAACGCATCTGCATTTTGATTCGCAAACGAGGATAGATGTAGATGTCTATGGGCCGCAGCAACCACTTACCATCAGGTGGACTGTGTGCTCGTTTGTCACCCTTATCCTATAAAAAAAATGGACATAATCTATGGCTACACCGCCGTCTATGGAAAAACGTAAGATTTTTGGGTATCCGATACTTGCATTTTACGATACCCACTCGACAAAATGGGATGACCGTGGATTCTCCTATGCCGGTACCACACGGTAAGCGGTAAATAAACTTATTGTATAACATATGAGAGTAATTATAAAGATGATTTCAATGACGAATGCAGCTCTACCCTTTAAATTTCTAAACTAAACGTGTGAAAACGTTGTAACGGTTAACTTCTATATAAATATATAAAAACTAACTGTCAGTACACTGGCAGTACTAAAAAAAGAACAATAAAAACACGTAGCAATTTTTTGAATTAGTATTTACCAAACTAAGCGCTGCTTGATTCTGACGGAGTAAACTGTGCGCTGATAAGTTATTGACAAAAGTAGCGATAAAAGTGAGTTATGAGTCCTTGAATGAATCATGTCAAAAATACAATGAGATAAGAAAGTTCCAGTTAAAAATGCAATAGACAATTGTTACTAGTTTTCCTTCCTAAAGTCATTCGCTCCAAATAATTTCTATGGCACTATCGTAATTAAGATAAAGAATGTTATCTACGAAAGTTTAATTCAGTGTATTTAGTCATTTCATTTTACTATTCGTGATTCGATCTCAATTAATTACAAGGGAAAGGCAATATGACAAAGATAAATACAATTCATAATTTACATCAAACTTAATTAAATTTCATGTCAGTCGATAAAAAGTGACAGATTTTTAAACGTTCCACTTATGTAATGTAAGGCTTCGTCTGGCTTTTTAGGGAACAATACAAGGTTTAAATGTGATCCAATACAGCAAGCTACTCTAATTCTAGTACGGGTTTGTGGAGAAAGACACACATAAATAAGCCGCTGTAGCTGGGGAAATAAGCACTCGCCTCAAACAAACATATTACGCGTGCAAATTTAATTCGATCCCCGTCGACAGCACAAAAGTTGTTAATTGCAATTTTAAGTTGTGATTTATCGCGTACTCGTTGATGAAGGAAAGCATTAAAATTCTTTCCAGCATGTCTGAAAAATAGAAACATTGCAAAGACGTAATATGAATTCTCTTCTATAGTAAATCTTCCCAAGAATGGTCTATCAATGAACTAGGAGTATTATGCTAGAGAAGAAGCAAATACTTTACAAATAAATAATTATAACTTTTTACAAAAAGTAAAACACGATTTCAAATTGCTAAAATAGAAGTTATTTAATTGCAACCCTTAGGGGTGGAACTTTTTCTTCAAATTTTTATAAGATCACTCTTGGAGTATAACCTATTTAATAAAAAAAGGATCATCAAAATTGGTTCACAATCTGCAAAGATATCCCGTAACATACGTAGATACAATTAACAAGTGGTAAAATTAAAAATGTTGTACAACAGACATCAATGTAAACTATTAAGGATAACTCAAAAACTACTGGTCAGATCGTAATCAAATTTATACGAAACTACATGAGAAGCACCAGCTTTTAAATAAAAAAAAGAATCATCGGAATCGGTTCACTAAGAAAAAAGTTTTGAGGTGACACACTAGAATTGATTACCTCCTCCTTTTTGAATTCAGATAAAAAAATAATTTTCACCATAAGTCTTTTACCTATACAAAAATTAACTAAGCTAAGTCATAGTGTAGAAAATAATAAAGCCGCGAATTGAGAATAAGAAATTATTTTATTCTATTTAGTTGTTTGAAGTCGATTTTTACTTTTTATTAAAAGTTAACTTTTTTATCCTTTTGAGTGAATATTACAATCACAATGTCGTCTAAATAATTGCACTAAAAATGTTATTCTCTATTATTTTTACCCCCGACGAAAAAGAGGGGTATTATAAGTTTGTAGTGCGTATAAATATATATATATATATATATATATATCATCATCATCATTACAGCCCTTCACAAGTCCACTGCTGAACATAGGCCTCCCCCAAAGAATGCCACAAAGCACGGTCCTGAGCCACCTGCATCCATCGACTTCCTGCATATCTTACCAGGTCGTCACTCCATCTAGTGGGGGGACGCCCTACACTTCGCTTGCCGGTACGAGGCTGCCACTCGAGAACCTTTCTTCCCCATCGGTTGTCGGTTCTTCGAGCTATATGGCCGGCCCATTGCCACTTCAGCTTACTAATCCGTTGGGCTATGTCGGTCACTCTGGTTCTACTGCGGATATCCTCATTTCTGAGTTTATCACGCAGAGAAACTCCGAGCATAGCCCTCTCCATAGCTCGCTGAGCGACCTTGAGCTTCCTCATACGGCCAGCAGTGAAGGACCACGTCTCAGTTCCGTAAGTCATCACTGGCAACACGCACTGGTTGTACAATTTCGTTTTAAGGTTTTGAGGTATGTCTGACGAGAAGATGTGTCGTAGCTTCCCGAACGCTGCCCAGCCGAGTTGAATCCGTCGATTGACCTCTCGGTCGAAGTTGGACTTACCTAGTCGGACTATTTGTCCCAGGTAAACATACTCGTCAACAACTTCGAGCTTAGTGTTCCCAACAACTACCGGCATAGGTGTGACATGGACATTAAACATGATCTTTGTTTTGTCCATGTTCATCTTAAGACCTATCCGTTGGGAAACACTATTGAGGTCATTGAGCATAGTGCTTAGGTCCTCCAGCGATTCTGCCATAAGGACTATATCGTCGGCAAATCGAAGGTGAGTGATGTACTCGCCATTGATGTTGATACCGTATCCTTTCCAGTCCAGAAGCTTGAAAACGTCTTCCAATGCAGCGGTGAAGAGTTTCGGGGATATGACGTCACCCTGTCTTACACCTCTCTGCAATTGGATAGGTTTCGTACTCTGGTTCTGTACTCGGATAGCCATCGTAGCCCTACTGTACAAGCACTTCAACACTTCGATATACCGACAGTCAACTTGGCACCGCTGAAGGGACTGCAGCACCGCCCAAATTTCGACGGAATCAAAGGCTTTCTCATAGTCCACATACGCTAGACATAGTGGCAAATTGTACTCCTTGGACTTCTGTACAATTTGCCGTAGGGTATGTATGTGGTCTATGGTGCTAAAGCCTTTTCGGAAACCGGCTTGTTCGGGAGACTGGAAGTCGTCAAGTCTGCGCGCGAGACGATTCGTAATGACTCTCGAAAACAGCACGTAGACGCGGCTCAGAAGGGAAATCGGTCTGTAGTTCTTCAAGAGAGCGTTGTCGCCTTTCTTGAAGAACAAGACCACCGCACTTCTGCTCCACGCCTCCGGTGTAATGCCACCATGGAGGACGGAATTAAAGAGCTTCTGAAGGACTTCAAGTACCGGTTTTCCACCCGCTTTCAGAAGCTCCGCTGTAATTCCATCCTCGCCTGGGGCCTTGCCGTTTTTAAGGTGCTGGAGAGCCATTCTAATCTCGCTCAGACTGACGTCCGGGATATCATCGGAATAATGTCGGATAAGACTCGCTCTTGGATCGTTACTCACACTTGCGTGTGGCTCCAACGATGACGTGTACAGCTGCCTATAGAACCTCTCAATCTCACTCAAAATCTCAGGTGCCCCGGAAACGATGCTGCCACATTCGGTCTTCAGCTTTGACAGTTGGCTCTTTCTGGCAGACAGATCTCTGGCAAAGACTTTGGAGCCTTGGTTCCGATTGATCGCTTCTTCAATACGAGCAGTATTGAAGTTGCGTAAGTCCCGCCGCATGCATTTGGAGATCTGTCTGTTCAGTTGCCTGTATGCTGCCAAATCTGTTGAAGAATGTAGCTTCATCTCCCGTCTAACAGCCATGAGATTAAGAGTGTGATCGGAGAGTTTTTGTGTTCTTCTGCGGCGGGTCTTGTAGAACTTAGCTCCGACCGCATGGACAGTTTCCACGAGCTTGTCATTCAAATCGTCCACTTCATTGCAGTCTTCTAGGCATTGAAAACGGTTTTGTAACTCGAGCTGAAAGGTTTCGGGACTTTGGATTAAAGCCCGAGGGGGACGGAGCGTTGACTTCATTAGACGAGACCTCTCCAACTTAACGTTTAGGTTCAGTGTGCCTCTAACCATTCGGTGATCGCTGCCGGTTTTCACCCTCGCGATCACTGAGACATCACTGAACAGTTGTCGTCTGGTCGTCATAATGAAGTCAATCTCATTTTTTGTCGAACCGTCGGGGCTCGACCAGGTCCACTTCCTGTGGGGCCGCTTCTGGAAGAAAGAGTTCATCATAAAGAGTCCCTCTTTCTCCATGAAGTCGGCCAGCTGCTGGCCCCTTGGGTTCCGTTGCCCTATTCCAAATTTCCCCACTTTCAGCTCACCGTTCTCTCTTGTGCCTAGTTATATATATAGATATATATATATATATATATCTGTGTATTCATGTATCTGGGTGTCTGTCTGTGTATATGTGGAGTAGCACCTGAATGAATAAACCGATTGAGATTAAGTTTTTTTTTTTCATTTGAAAGGTGTCCTAATCGAGTGATCTTTTCAAGAAAATCTGTTCAGCCGTTTGAAGAAAATCAGCTCTCTTTTTTCGGGGATTTTTAAAATTTTTAATATAAATTATTTCTAAATGTATAAAGGAACACCCCTAAAATGTGTTAATATATAATATTAATATTTAATAAACTATTTAATAATGTATTTGACGAAGATATCGCGTAACATACATAGAAAAGAGCCTACTCCTTTTTAAAAGGCCAGCAACGCATCTGCAATTCCCCTGGTTCCCCTGGTGTTGCGGTTGTTCATGCGCGGCGGTAGTCACTTACCATCAGGTGAGCCGCATACTCGTTTGCACTCTCTCCTATAAAAAAATAGAAAAAAATGAGAAAAAAACATACATTCAAAAGTAAACTTAATTTATTGTTATCCTATGTTGATCTAAACAGAAAACTCTGAAGTAAAACAAAAACTTGTATATCTATTTAGTTATTTTGTAACTCCGTTACACAGAACATAATATAATATTGGAAATTTGAGAATACTGCTTTTTCTGTAAAGTAATATAATTTTAAGTCCAATTTGAGTTCAATTGACTTAATATCACTATTTTGTTGGAATCTGCCAGTCATTTTTACTTATCCCGTCCAAACAAATTTAATAATAAAAATATCACTTTGATATTCCACTTTAATATCGAGCTTAACATAATGAAACTTTCCAAAGCATATGAAACTGGAAATTCATACAGGCAATAAGTGTAAATTACCGTTTGTGAGAGCAGAACTGTCATCGATGAGCTATGGTACATTAATTGTCCGGAACACACAAACGGAGGTAATAATTATTATGAACACGCTGTTGTGTTGTCCTCCGGCAATGTTAATGAGAACAGTTTACAGATAGAGAATTTATCAATTTACAATCCGAAATATATCTTAATTAAAAATAATAACTGACCTAAAGATATAATAAGTCATTTAAGATGTTGTAATTGAACTGAAGTGATCTACAATAGTTGGAGTTATCTCTCATTCCTGAGAGCAATGGAGCAATTAGTCCACCGCGCTGCTTCATTACGTGTTGCTGGATCTCGCATGTCATCGAAATATCCTTTTACTCAGACAGGAAATTTTCCCCACGATGATTTCCTTCACCGCTGAGCACGTGGTAAATTAGCATTTATGATTACAATTAACAATTTCATTGGTGCTGACGGGGATCTATCCTATGGTGCTCATGTACTGTGAAATTTACGGCGAACACTTAGCCTCTGAGTTAATTTTTCTTATAGGAGAGGGGGCAAACGAGCATGCGGCTCACCTGATGGTAAGTGACTACCGCCGCCCATGAACAACTGCAACACCAGGGAGGGAATTGCAGATGCGTTGCCGGCCTTTTAATAAGGAGTACGCTCTTTTCTTGAAGGTCCCTAAGTCGTATAGGCCCGGATAAATCGCTGATGTTAATCGATTCCACAAGGAAGTCGTGCGAGGAAGAAAACATCTTCTAAATCGCACAGTGGTGGACCGCCAATCATCCAGGTGGTGTGGATGGTATCGGGAGTTCTGCCGCGATGTGCGTTCGTGAAATTTGGCGGCTGGGATTGATCCGAACAATTCACTCCCCATGGTAGATGCGAAAGAAAATGCAAAGGCTATCTACAATTTGGCTATCTACATATATTATTTAGCTAGAACGTTAAAGAAAACCCATTATTTAAGGATTAAATGTACCGCTATAAAACTTAGCATTTGATACTCCAAAAATGGCGACCAGTCAAACCTTTAAAATCGGTTAAGCGGCTTAGCATACGAGAGATTACAAAGGAAAATACAAGCATACCATCAAAAATACGTAATATATACTTTAGGGACCATCTTATGAAAAAATTTAATAGGATTAAATTGTTGGATGTTTTACAATACAACGAAGTTATAAAGAGTTTCATGACGGCTAAAGATTAAAAATAATTTAAAATTAAAAATTTTGTACAGCCGACTTCAATATAAGCGACTTCAATATAGGTTATTTAAGAATAACTCAATAACCATTGGTCTGACCTTGATCAATTCATATGGGACCACACGAGAACTATCAGCTTTCATATAAAAAAGAATCATCTAAATCGGTTCGCCCAGTACAAAGTTATGAGGTAACACACATAAAAAAACATACACTCGAATTGAGTACCGTCTCCTTTTTGGAAGTCGGCAGAAAAGATGAACAGTAACAAGTAAGCAGCAACATCTCAACACAAAATTATGCAATAACGGTAACAATGCATGATTTCAGAGAAATTTTTGGCCAAAAACCAGAAAGTTTTTTGTGCATTCATGGACTTGGAAAAGGCTTATGACAGAGTGGACAGGAACGTGAACGCAAACACTGACCTCATTTGGGTTGAGCGCTGGTCTAATACAGGCATTGAAGTCTCTATATAGGTACTCTAGTGCTTGTGTCAGGATCAACGGGGCCTACTCGGACTGGTTTGGCATCCATAAAGGTGTCAGACAGGGCTGTGTAGCTTCCCCGTGGCTGTTCAACCTATTTATGAACAGTTGTTTGGAAAATTTGAAAGTAGAAGAATGCGGGTTAAGAATGGGTGAGTTAACGGTCAAATGCCTTTTGTACGCCGATGATCAAGTCATACTTGCGTCTTCGGCAGCCGAGTTGCAAATGATGGTTAAATTAATGAACAGGACATTAAAAGAAAAGGGAATGAAAGTGAACGCAAGTAAGACTAAAGTTATGGTTTTTGAAAGAGAAGAAAGTTAAACGATATGTGAAATAAGAATAGAAGGGGAGTTGGTAGAGCAAGTAGATGAGTTTGTGTATTTGGGATGTGTGTTTAGCAGGGATGGTAGATATGATAAGGATATAGAACGACGAGTGAATGCAGGAAATATAGTGAATGGTGCTCTACACTCTATTGTGAAAAGTCAGAATGTGTCCAAAAAGGCACGTATGGCAATTCACAATGCTGTGTTAGTGCCTACTTTTAATGTATGGTAGTGAAAGTTGGGTGTGGCAGAAGAAGCACGAGAGTAGAATAAATGCTGTAGAAATGCGATCATTAAGGAGTATGTTAGGGATGAATCTGAATGACAGAGTGAGAAATTGTTTAATATAAGAGAAGAGTGTGGTTTGCAAGATGATGTTGTGACCAGGATTAAGAAAGGAATGCTTCGGTGGTTTGGTCATGTGGAAAGAATGAATGAGGAAAGAGTGACAAAGCAAATTTATGTTGCAGAGGTGAACGGCAGAGTCGGGAAGGGTCGCCATAGGCGAAAGTTTATCGACCAAATTGGCGATATGTTGAAAATGGGCCAAATCAAGAGTACCTTTAACCGACGAGCGTGTATGCATAGGTGTATGGATGTGGAGGAAGCGAGAGAGGTCTGTCAGGATCGTGCCAAATGGAAGTCCATAGTCTGTGCCTACCCCTCTGGGTGACAGGCGTGAGTGTTTACGTATGTATGTATGGTAACAACGCACCTCTACGCTAGGAGGCCATTTTCAGCATTAAAATTACAACACGATTGTGGATTAAGTATTATAAAATAACAGTTTATTAAAATTCCACTAAGGGCAGGACGGGTATAATAAGAAGAGCCTTATTCCTGAAAGGGTGATGTAGTAGAGTAAATAATTTAAAATTAAAAATTTTGTACAGCCGACTTCAATATAGGTTATTTAAGAATAACTCAATAACCTTTGGTCTGACATTGATCAAATTCATATGGGACCACACGAGAACTATCAGCTTTCATATAAAAAAAACATCGAAATCGGTTCGCCCAGTACAAAGTTATGAGGTAACACACATAAAAAAAACATACACTCGAATTGAGTACCGTCTTCTTTTTGGAAGTCGGCAGAAAATGTAAGATAACTGGTGCTGCGATCGTTAATTCGCCTATTATGCGTAAAGGCAAATTCTTTCTACTACAGGGAAAGTTATCCCAGCTATATCCAGCGGAGGACAATTGCAGGCTGATAAAAAAGAAGAAAGATGATTTTCTGAAATCTTATTCGTTACTACTGTACCGATATTTATTTCGGATTAAATTACCTTTCGAACCTGCAACCCTTAACGACGCAAGTCAATGCTAAGGCATTGCGCCACGGAGCCTTCAAGCTCTGAGGGATAAAAACCTCAATATAATGCGTACATTTTGTTCACTACTATCATCATTAGCAGTCAACTGCCCTAAGCTGTTGTAGAAACGTCCCAGAAGCTTCACAATGCAAGCCGTCGACATATTGCAATTGCATAATATCACAGATAACATTCTAATCAATAAACTAATATTTTTATATAATAAGGGTGACAAACGACACACAGACCACCTGATGATAACTGAATGATGTGCACCATAGGGATTTACATCTATCTTCAGTTAAGAATCAAAATGCAGATGCGTTGTCACCCCTGAGAACTAAGATGGAATACCTCGTTTCCAGTTACAATGGTCTCTAGTTCTCTACACTCACCATACAAAACACAGTGGCATTAGGCTGCTATTATGCGCTGATATTGTGTGAGAGCGTAGTCCTTTCGGTTCCGGTAGAGCTGACCCATTCGTGCTACAACCATAACTGCAGCATAAGTTGCAGCATGGCTCTACCATGAACTTTTATTATAATTTATAATTATTTTTTAATATGTACTTTAATAAAATTATGAATTCTGATAGTGAATGATTTTTATAATTAATTACATACGAGAAGAGATACAAACAAATTCAACAAAATGATTTATCGAACCAACCAATTATATGCTCAAGAGACAAATTAAGATAAAGAAGTTAAGATGACTAAGAAATAATTTATCTGCTACATGTAGCAGATACTCCACCTTACAATATAATTTAAAAATATACGTTCAAATTCATGATTGAGACGATATGAAATAATACGGGTTCCACAATTATGGTGTGCATATTATCATTTTTATAGAATTTCTGTATTATTTATCTCTATTATTTGTTAAGTTTCAATTTGTGAAGTTATATTGTTTGGTAAACAGTTCAGTAAGTACTATTTTTCACAATTTTTCCAAATTGCAGGTTGCAATTTTTTTAAATAATAGTTGAACTGAATTTTCAAACTGAATATTTTAAAAACCTAGCTTAATTATGTTTCTGAATATTTAATTTCAAACTTATGTACTTTTAAACAAATTTTGCTCTTGTATAAAAAACTATAGAAGTTATAATGATGTAACATATTAATTTAGGAAGATGAACAAAACGCAATTTAAATTTAAGTTTTCCTTTTCTTAACTACGAAAAGAAAGAAAGAAAAGCAGGCAAGAATATTGTCTATTTCTTACTTAAATACATAATTATACAAACAGAGCAAAGGAGCATGTGGCTCACCTTATAGTAAGTGTTGACCTAGGAACAATTGCAACACCAGGAGAATTGCTCTTAGGGGGTTCGTTACCGGTCTTTTAAAAAGGAATCAGCTCGTTACTTGAAAATGCCTAAGTCGTATCGGTCCGGTAAAACCGGCGATGGTAAAAAAAAACTCCCCAAATAGTCATGCGAGGAAGAAAACTTCTACTCTCTCTACCACTGAATCATACGATTAACAGTGGTAGAGCCACGCGGCAGCTTTTGCTGTCGCACGGATGGGCCGGCTCGAACCGGGGTGGTACCACGACCTCACAGAATACCAGCGTGAAGTAGAGGTTTACCTCTGCGTTTCGCTTGGTGAGTGCAGGTGGCCGGAGGCCCTTTTTACTGAAAATGAGGCATTCCATCTTAGTCCTCACGGGTGACAACGCATCTGCATTTTGATTCGCAAACGAGGATAGATGTAAATGTCTATGGGCCGCAGCGACCACTTACCATCAGGTGGACTGTGTGCTCGTTTGTCACCCTTATCCTATAAAAAAAAGCGAATTTACAATCCAAGGCTACTGACGCTCACGGACACCTGCAGTTAAATTTTAAACAAAGAAGACTACAGATGCGTGGTCTCCTCAGAGGACTAACGTGGAATTTACAACTTGTAGTTATACAGGCTTTTTATACCCTTCAGACCGAAACAAAACAGTGCAAGCACTGTTATTTGGCAGCAGAACAAATATAATTTAAAATTAAAATTTTGTACAGCCGACTTCAATATAAATTATTAAGAATAACTCAAAAACTATTTGTCTGACCTTGATCAAATTCATATGGGACCACATGTGAATTATCAGCTTTCAAATAAGAAAAGAATCATCGAAATCGGTTCACCCAGTAAAAAGTAATGAGGTAACACACATAAAAACATACAGTCGAATTGAGTACCGGCTCCTTTTTGACGTAGGCAGAAAAGTAAAATCTATCCAGATGGACTCCTAGGCACTAAAAGAGTCCCACCATCCAGTACAAACAGTTAAGTTTTAATGAAGTCGTGTATTTTTAATATCGTGTACGAACATAAAAATCAGTTTCTCACTTTTATATTTGTACATGATATTAGTCAGTTACAATTTTGTGAATAAAAATTGACTACAGCAACATTAAATCGGTAAAAACAAAAGGTAAATATATTATATAATCATCATAATAATTTGCGAGTTTACAAACTATCTTTGCTTTCGCTCTAGCACGATTCGACCAGACGAGGAGATTTCGATCTTCAATTTTATTGGCTCCAGTCTTGAAGAGTATTTTCACTTAATCCATTTAGATAAGATCGGGTATAACAAACCTCTTAATGGTTTTTGAAAAGAACATTAATAAATATTGTCGATGTGCCGTTACAAAGCACGAATCAAATATTGTTATTAAACATAAATTTATGGCCGTTACGGGTGTGTAACTAAAATATTTGTGTATAAAATAAGACTTCACGAACGGCATACTCAATATATTTATAAGGCTCTATATGTAACTGTCGTTTTTCGCATGGCCTTTTAAATTACAGTCAGAAATTAGGAATATTTTGAAATAATCGGTAGAAGAAAAACTGTGTTTTCTTGTTGATCACATGCCTATACCCGTAATTCGTATTACTTGCAAACGTTTAGATGGTTTAAACAAAATTTTATTCAGTATAGACCAGTCAATTCCGAGCTTTCCCACTTACCTTACTAACTTAATCGGCTTTTTCGCTCACCACAAAGCAAATAGGGTAAAAGATATTCTTCATACTGCAACAAGATTACTTTACTTTACCCTATACTTACTAATTTTGAAAGCTCCACTAGATTTTAAACATTTTTAATATACACAATAGAAGGTGTGTCTGGACGAATGGAGTGATAAATTTCCCTCAAGCTTTATATATCAATATTATGATATCTTTCCTTTAAATTTTCTACTTGAAAATCCTCTTTCCATCTTGTGTATGTATGGCTGCGAGCGCGCGCGCGCGTGGGTGTGTGTGTGTGTGTGTGTGTGTGTGTGTGTGTGTGTATGCTCGCGTACGTATGTGTATGCGTGAATGCGTGCGTGCGTGCGTGTCATTTTACTTTCTCCGTCCACCTAGCTGTACTATTATAATTATTTTGTGATTGTTCTAATATCTGTGATATGGATCTCATTTGTTATCCGAAATAAAGATTTATTATTATTATTTTTATCTTCCTCCATCTAATTTTATTGTCGAGAAATTTAACGTGTTTACATTTCTTTTCTTTTCTTTGTTTTAAAAAACGTTACCTCCACACTAAGATTGTCCTCCTATATCGTGGGGGCAGTTTACATACATAAATTTCACAAGGATAAATATCCAGACCCGGAACAATTATTTGTAGGCCATACAAGTACTTGTTCCGTACGGGATTCGAACCCGCGGCCCTTAGCGTGGCAACTCATTGCTAAGCCACTGCAACAATGAGCTGTCATATATAAAACTATATAAAGAAAATGATCAATAATTTTGTCCTATTTCGCGTTTACCGCGTTTATTTAGTATTTTGTGTTTACCTTGTGGCAATATTAGCCATTAACACAACAAGTCGGTTGTGAGGCTTGGTTATCTACATGTTGTGTTATCTTTCCATATTCCCGGCGAAAGTAGATAGTGTGCTGTGATTATTTGTAGTTCACCCGCGGAATGCTCTTACCTTTAACAACTCTACCTGTTACTTGGTATATTTAGCATGCTGTTTATAAAGTGAGATATTTATTTACATAAATCAATAACATAGTGAGATTAACAAGTAAAAAATAAAACATTTGAGAATACCATATTAAATTAATGCCAATGAGATAAAAGGAGTACGTACTGGTAACACTAATAAAGAAGCTTTCTGTAAACCCAAATAGTACAGCAAGTATTCAAAGAAATCCTCATAGGAATGATAGGAATCTAATGCTCATCGGTTGGATGCTACAGGTTGTTACTAAGTATATACGCAACACTTGTACCCGTGTCTAATGCAACAACTAAAGGATGGGTCAGAGGTATAAGGTGGAATGCTAAGAGAGAGAAATGAGAAATATCACAGTTATATTTAATAATATCTAAAATGAACCAAAAATTGTGACCTTATTTAAAACACACTATTCAGCAGTAAATTGGATAACCGTTATAGAAAAAGAGTATTAATTATAAGTCACAAGGTAGCCTTTCACCGGCGCTTGAAAAGATATGCAGAACTGGAGGTGGCTCAAGACAGCTTTATGGCAGTGTACAGAGGCTAGGTTTCTGCTCAGCAATGGCCTTGTAATGATGATAATGTTAATGTTGATGATTTCAGGTCAATAAATTCAAGTAGTCCTGTGCTAAGTAGGTTTTACGCTACTTACTAAGAGACGAAATTTATGAAGATTTCAGAAAGTCAGATGCCGTCGAATCTAAACTTTTTATAGCTTGTTGGTCTTGAGGTGAAAGTAGCTGCAAGTGAACAAGGAGTTATTGCGAAAGTGCGAAAGAATTTCCAAGGTAGCTTCAGCACAAGCGCTGATCTGGCTGTCAATGTAGTACCTTTGCCGTATATGAGCTGGTGCTGCTAAATACCAACCAGCAGCTTTGCACTCGGTGAGGAGACATGCTAAGAGTTTTATTGGATATTTTGATTTTATATCTACCAAGCTGAAAATCGACAGTAATCGACTTGAGGATAAATTTTGAAGAGTATACGCAGGAATTGCACAATTTAGTTCCCCTATCACCTCATATTTAACTTTTTTTTTTATACGATAAGGGTGACAAACGAGCACACAGTCCACCTGATGGTAAGTGGTTGCTGCGGCCCATTGACATCTACATCTATCCTCCATTACAAGTCAAAATGTAGATGCGTTGTCACCCGTGAGGACTAAGATGGAATGCCTCATTTCCAGTAAAAAGGGCCTCCGGCCACCTGCACTCACCAAGCGAAACGCAGAGGTAAATCTCTACTTCACGCTGGTTTTCTGTGAGGTCGTGGTACCACCCCGGTTCGAGCCGGCCCATCCGTGTGACAGCAAAAGCTGCCGCGTGGCTCTACCACTATTAACTTATTATTTATAAAAACCATTAACACCATGTTTTTTTTAACTTAGTGTAACTCATTAACACGACTTGCACGTTCGATAGCAATATTAAATACAATAGTAACCTAATATATTATTAAAATATATTCTGCGTAAATGAACACTTGCGCTAATTTCACAATGCATAAAGTATATAACATTGTGAAACTAGTAAAAGTGTTCTAGCAAATACTTACAGTCATGATATGATTAATTTACGCAAGATGTCCCTTCGATACATAGATATTGAGTTACATGCGTGTGGCTCAATTGTCAGAGTTACCTAACTTGTAATGCTCCTGGACTTAAAAACCCAGAAGCTTATTCGTGCCAACATGAAATTACTTCGAACCTTAACTTTGGGTGGTTCATTAAATCCAAGGCGTATAGACAAAGGTATGGCGATCTTTCACGCTGGGCTTTAACTTATAACCCATTTACAAAGCGTAAGTCCGGTCGTGCACGGAGTACTGCTATCACATATATGCTTCAAAATGTCACCTAGCAACAGCTTTAAAAGCAGCATGTTTCACGTAGTAGAGCCATGCTGCAGCTATATTAGTAGTATAGTTGTAGCACGAATGGGTCGACTCGATCGGGGAAGGACCACGCTCTCACAGAACACCAGTGTAACATAGCAGCTTAACACTGCTGTGTTTCGTATGGTGAGTGTAGGGAACCGGAGACCATTTTTACTGGAAAAGAGACATTCCATCTTTGTCCTCGCGGGTGACAACGCATCTGCATTTTGATTCTTTATTGAGGATAGGTATGGATGCATATGGGTCACAGCAACCACTTACCATCAGGTGGACTGTGTGCTCGTTTGTCACCCTATCCTATAAAAAAGCAGCTTTTAACAGCAGATACACATGCAGTATAGATACCAATGCAATCTTTTAAGTCTCAAACACATGCGCAAACAGCCAGTCTTCCAGTATTTTACGAAATACATTTCAAACCGTGTGACTATGAATTACATAATTTAAATCATCTCTCTCATTTCCACTGGACTCGGACCGGAACGGATCCGATAACCAGACGCTCATTGGGTCTCCCGACCCCTTTTCTTGTCCACAATCCACGCTTTCTAACAATGCGATTTACCATCTGAGGCTTTATCACCGCTAACCACCAGGTGGGATTGTAGTCGAACACTATAATAAGAACACCACAGAAAAGCTTATATTAATAAAAACTAAGTTGTGTCTTAATTATCTCATTTTAATAGTTATATCCTCCTTGTACAGACCCTTCACCATCATCAAGATTGAAAATACGGCTTTAACATATTGTTACTGAAATATTTATCTTCTATTATGTCTTATTCTATCCTTGAGTTTGTTGTTCTCAGTAAACATGTAAATTAGAGAACGACAGATTAAAATATCTCACATTATTCTTTCTAAGATACTAATACTGTGTGTCGTATATGTGCTTAGAACATATCACTATCTACCAGCCATTCATCAGTCTTACAGCTAATATATACTCGATACAGGCTTGAAAGTATATCGAACGATCGAGACAAAACACAAAATACGTTTTGTTTTTGTCTACGCCTTATTTTAGATTTTTGCATTGGTAACTTACATTTAAAGATAAAACGGGTAGTGATATTAATAAAAAAATTACATTATTTCTTTTTATTAGACTTATCATCGTTTTCCATGGGATGTTGCCGCAAAATCCATTAGCGTGTACAATTTCCTTTAGTCTATAATTACTGGCACTAGAATCTCGCAGCGGAAGGCACGTCGTATTCCAGAGGATGTGGTATTTGATATTTATTGCACTGACGTCGATATTACAATATAACTTTTTCATATTTTTAATTATGGCGGTTGAAATTTTTTTCTTTTCTGTAATCAAGCAATAAGGACAAATGAATGTTATAGGAAAGTCGCAATGCAACGCAATGTCCAACAATGGAGTACTTACAGCCTAATTTAAAATTTCCAGAGCAATAAAATGTCCAAAAGCTGGTGGAACTGTAAGAAGAACTTTACTGAGGTGTGGTCTCGTGGTACATTCAGAAGATGATGTCAATTTGTACTTGGTTGTTTTATATCCGTATATTTTATTCTGCATACGTGATAAGTTATAGTTATAATATATTGTCGTAACAATGAACTATTAAAAAAATATAATAATAAAAAAAACTAAAACTAATAACGTAAATTATAATACAGTCCTACTCGCCGTGGTATCGTGCCCAGAACGTTGGCTGCGTTTCCTCGCTGAATAGCTATACTTAGCCTTTGAGCGAGAAAAGAACCAGCCCTCTTATCACCAGCAACGATAACCAATCGCGAATAAAGTTCCTTTAGGAACTTCACCGCACGTGGACCCCACGGACTGATAGTCTCTATAGCAAAAGGCACAAATATGTAGTCATCTCGCAGAGACCCATATTTGTGCCACTTACTTAGTTCAGCTGCCTTTGATGCCGCCCCAGCTCTAAACGAGGTACCCCTGATATGAGAGACTGACAAAGTGTCTACACTAGTAGCATACCACACTAGGACTTTACCTCTCTCCCAAGGGCCCAATGTCATACTGGTGGGTCTCCTGCCATCGTCGCTAAATATTTCACAATGCTCTAAAACCGAGGGAACATTTATAGAGGCAAGAGCCCGAGCTATTGTCGCTATAATATACATTATGTATTTTTTAATAAAATTGCTTAAAAAGATTCGCCCAGGGGAAGATTATAGTCAGTTTAACTTAAATAACAGAATGGATATATATGGCTGGAAACAGAAACAGAAACAGAAACAGAAACTTTTTTATTCAATATAGATTATAAAATAATGCTTATTGAAAGTCACTCTTTTGTATAATTACCACTGGTTCGAAAAAAAACCTCTGTCCTGGGAAGAACCAGCAAGAAACCCAGCAGGACTTTTTTTTTAAAATAACAGCTTACAATCATGTATGTTACACAAATTAACAACACAACAAATTAAAAATAGCTTGGTAGCGATCACCTGAAACCAGTGCAACGCGTAATGCTCGGCGAATACCGAGCCTGTTCCCGTTGCCTTACATTATAATCGTATAATTAGTGATAGTAGTTAATTGGTTAATTGTGAATGTTCATTTTTTATAGAATTTTTAAGTCTAATTATTTTTTATGTGTATACTTACATTGTTTTCTTTTGTAAACTTATTACTGTGTGGCAATAAATATTTATAAAGTTTCCTCATCTGGTTGGGCTGAATAAATATATAAGGGGAAATGATAAACATACATAAATATATTTTATATATACTAACATAAATAAATAATACATAAATAAATAATGGTCCTTCACTGCTGGCCGTATGAGGAAGCTCAAGGTCGCTCAGCGAGCTATAGAGAGGGCTATGCTTGGAGTTTCTCTGCGTGATAAACTTAGGAATGAGGTTATCCGCAGTAGAACCAGAGCAACCGACATAGCCCAACGGATTAGTAAGCTGAAGTGGCAGTGGGCTGGCCATATAGCTCGAAGAACCGACAACCGATGGGGAAGAAAGGTTCTCGAGTGGCAGCCTCGTACCGGTAGGCGAAGTGTAAGGCGTCCCCCCACGAGATGGAGTGACGACCTGGTAAGACATGCAAGAAGTCGATGGATGCAGGTGGCTCAGGACCGTGCTTTGTGGCATTCTTTGGTGGAGGCCTATGTTCACCAGTAGACTTGTGAAGGGCTGTAATGATGATGATGATGAAATAAATAAAAGCCCAACTGGATGCAAGCCCTCAGCAGGGAAGACCAAACGGCCGAGGATTAGGGGGAAACGGAAAGAAACCGGTGGACGATGCGGGCGGTATCGAGGAGCACCGCCTTCCGCATTTGAGCCTGGAGCGGTCCGTCGCGGAGCCCCAGTCGCCTCAGATGACCCGAGAGGCTGACCGGGATTACTTCGTTCTCAGAGTCGACTACAGTAATAATTTCGGTCGGCAGACCACCCCACATGTCGGTTACCTCATGAGCCAGCTTCCGATATTTTGTTCGCTTATCTGTTCTGCTTTTACGATGTTCTCGTCATACGGAATGGTAATATCGAAAATAATATCAGGCTTATTCGCAAGAATAGTCCTGTCTGTGATGATAGCCCGGTCCCAGTAGAGCCTGGCGCCGTCATTTTCGAGCACGGCTTCCGGCAAGTCTTTATAATAAGGTAGTTTCCGATCCAGGAGACCGCATTTCAGAGCGAACGCCTGGTGTAGAACCCAGGCTATTAGATTGTGTCTGTGCAAGTACTCAGAGTTAGAAAGCGCCGAACAACTGGAGATGACATGCCTAAGTGACTCTCCGGAATGGCGACAAGCTCGACAGATGTCGATAGTACCATCCGTTAGGATGCATCTCCGATAATTGTTGGTCTTAATAACCTGATCCTGTATCTCACAGACAAAACCCTCGTTTTCCCAAAGATGTCACCGAAACGTAGCCAGTGAAGGGAGGCGACTGTGTCTACCTTGTAGAACCTCCCATGGAGCTCCTTCTCCTTCCATACGGTCTCACGGTCGGGAATGCTCTGTACTGCCGGATCTTGCCATTGCTCGTTGGCTAAGTGATCATCACAATGATTCATCCGATCTCGCCAGGAAGTAATTATGGAGACTGCACTCTTCGCGATTATGCATGGTAAGCGCGCGCAAGTACAGCCTCATCACTGACGATCTCGGGTGGTGCACCCTATGGGACGTCATAACAGTGCAGACTTTTCTATCCAATGGATTCAGTTCGGTCCGAGTCCACCTGAGTATGCCAAAGGTATAC
Source organism: Parnassius glacialis (assembly GCA_033319125.1). Classification (NCBI taxonomy): domain Eukaryota; kingdom Metazoa; phylum Arthropoda; class Insecta; order Lepidoptera; family Papilionidae; genus Parnassius; species Parnassius glacialis. The sequence goes on along the minus strand of JAVANC010000025.1, from coordinate 22,622,931 downwards.
ATATTTCTTATTATTATTATACATACATGTAATATACTTTGTGAGAATTCACTTTTAAATTGAAAATTAAAAGCCAAAAGACTCACAACACCAACATCACAGAATATAAATTAATGTAATTTTACGAAAAAGAAAGTTGATAATTCAGTTCTAATACTCGAAAGTAACTCTATTTACAATCAATGAAGTACCTGAATTTGCCATCTTCATTTATTTAATACAAACGAGAACAACCATCTATTATACACTAACAAATTACTAATTAATTTAGAAGATTAATGTTATACTCCAGATTACATCCTCGGAGCTTTACGATCACTTTGAGAAATCAACCATTGACTAATGAACGGGAAAACAATTATATTAAACCAATATACTCATTTGATAGTGCGATAAATAACTTCAAATCATTGAATAAAGGCAAGCAAAAGCATAATTAGATATTTATTTTACACAAGCAATATAGACGATAGTTAGAAGAAAGTCTTTAACGTAAAATACCTCGAGTACTGAACCTCGTTCAAAATTCACCCATAATTTATGAATGGATTGTTATGGATGGTTAATTAAGATAATAATTTATATTATAGTCGTTTATTTCCTTTTATAATTAACAAAAGTCAGTGGGGTCCTAAGATAAATTAAGTAACCAAACTGTTTTTTCTTTTACAATATAATCTCCGTTGAGTTCAGCATATAAAAGTGAGGCGGATAAATAAGTGGCGCACTGATATTTTTAAAGAATAGCTATAGAAAATTTGCTCTTGTGAATCGACGCGTTTTCTTGCAAAGGAATACTCTACCTTGGATATTTCAGCCTGCTTTTTTTTCTTCTGGATTGATTTGTTTGTTTGACGTTTATTCGTAAACGAATGAGAAAATGAATACAATGATATTATTTAAAATTAAACATTTTTTTTATAGGATAAGGGTGACAAACGAGCACACAGTCCACCTGATGGTAAGTGGTTGCTGCAGCCCATAGACATCTACATCTATCCTCTATTACAATTCAAAATGTAGATGCGTTGTCACCCGTGAGGACTAAGATGGAATGCCTCATTTCCAGTAAAAAGGGCCTCCGGCCACCTGCACTCACCAAGCGAAACGCAGAGGTAGAGGTATTTTGTACAACTGACTTCAATATAAATTATTAAGAATAACTGAAAAACTATTGGTCAGACCTTGATCAAATTTATATGGAACCACATAAGAAGCACCAGTTTCCAAATACAAAAAAATCATCGAAACCGGTTCACCCAGATATAAGTTATGAGGTAACACTCATATAAAAACATACAGTCGAATTGACTAATTCCTCCTTTTTGAAGCCGGTAGAAAAATACTCCTATCACTAATCCTTCTCCTTAATTATGCAGACTGTCCGATCCCCCATCATACCAAGAGAAGAATATGCAAGCTATCCTACAATGTAACCTGCTCACCGTACACCGCGATGGCTAACAAACAAGGCTCTGGCGATCACCAAATTAACAAAAAATCCATCCAAAAAAGTAGGAATAACAAATCCCACAAACAGGATAAGGGACAGCATTATTAAATATTTAAATAGAATTCTATTGCGTTAGCTCACTGTATTCGTTATAACTGAATCGGTTTTACAAATGCTTAAGTCCTATGTTCTAAAACAAAACCGGCCAAGTGCGAGTCGGACTCGCGCACAGAGGGTTCCGAACAAATCTGTAGGTAATTAAGTTTAAAATTATTAAAAATATTTTTATCATATGATGTAAATTAAAATTTATGCTTTTCGCAATTTTTCCTTTATCTGTGCTATTCTACGTTGCTTCATACCAAATTTTAAAATTCTGAGTTCACGGGAAGTAACCTGTACGTTTTGATTCCCTTGCGAATATCGAAAATTTGCGACATAAACGACTGTATCTATTGATTGCGTTGACTTAGAAGTTTGATTTTTTCATATCTCCAAGGAACAGTAGACATGAGTATTTGATATGAATTTCAACTTGATGCCTCCACGCGTTCCTGAGAAAAAGGGTCTTGACAGACAGACAGACAGACGGACAACAAAGTGATCCTATAAGGGTTCCGTTTTTTCCTTTTGAAGTACGGAACCCTAAAAAAGGTTCAAAAACAGTTAATTTTTGTTACAACAAAACATCAATAGACTGAAGAAACCGACGTTAGCATAAATCAGAGCCTTGCGTTAGTACTTGTAAAATTTATATGACATATAATAACGGAAGTTGTTCCGTAAAGTAATAAAACCTATAATTATCAAAGTATCATGCCCACTTTCCATACATTGATTGACTGTCACTTGATTCGTTTTACAGGTCGCGTCTACCTACAATAGTGATGCATAAAAACAATTATAGTTTATAATAACATAATAACATAATATCACCTTTTCATTTAGAGTCTAGGGAAATGATTTTAAGTACAGTAATACCCCGAACTTTCGCGATAGGCATAAAGTAATATAATACGTATAAAGTTTATGAAATCGGGACCAGAGTCTTCAATCATTTTCTTAAGTTTTTCTGGATAAAGAGACGCAGCTTCTTTGTCGTCACTTGCCGCCTCTCCACTTTCTGCGATGCTAGGCATAGCATAATTACAACGACTTTTAAATCGACTGAACCAGCCGTTTTCGGCCGCCTGCCCAGCTTCTCAAAAATCTGCTTAGCTTGAAAGCACACTGTGTTTTGGTCAACAGGATAATTTCTAAATCTCACTTGATTATCACACCATAATTGTAACATTGTTTCCATCTGAGCGATAACACCGTGACGTTTACGAATGATGCTTGAATTCAAAGATTGAGAGCCTTTCACAGCTTCCGTAATTTTTTCTTTACTTTTTATAACCGTTCGGACTGTTGATTCCAGTAGGTCAGATTTCTTTGCCAATTCACAAATGTTTATTTTCGATTCAAAGTCTTTGATAATATTTAGTTTACACTCCAAAGACAGTGTTTATCGTGTTTTCTTTTTAGGTTCAAATGACTAATTTTTTGATCTTTTGGATGACATAATTAAAGATAAATCAATAATTTGCACTACATACGTACAATAATTCCACGAGGAACACGTCCGAGCTTGTCGTAAACCAAATGTGTATTGCGTACGTAAAACAATTCCACGAGTACATACGTTAGAACTTGCCGTAAACCGAACACTGACAGACCGAAGTGGGCAAATGAAAAAACGCGTATCTCCGAATTCGCGTAAAACGGGATAGATTTTTGAGGTTATTATAACAGCTGTCATGCTGGTCGCTTCCAAGCAGTTTCTAGAAATAAATTTTGTAAATAGTTTGTAATCATTTTGTATGGTAAAAGTTTTTTTTAAAAAAGTACCGCTGTGTTTCTTGCTGGTTCTTCCCAGGACAGAGGGTTTATTCGAACCAGTGGTAAAGTAAAAAATGACTTTCAATAAGAGTTACTCATGTAATGTATATTGAATAAAAAATATTCTATTCTAATCTATTCTATTTTCGTCTAGTCGCCGAGTTGACTCACTATTAATATTTATTTCACATATTGTTGTACTGTCGACTTTTACATCTACCCTTCGGGTATGGTGTGCTATCAAATCACTTGCAGAAAGAGAACTACAACCTTCATATTCTAAAACTTGACTAATTTTGTCAATGGAACCATTGAGTTATACAAAACTAGAGAAGCAAACCACATTGACGCGCGTCGAAAAAAGTGTAACCACTATCCAAACGCGACGACGTAGCTTTGAAATCATTAAAATTTTAAAGTATACATATATCTGTCTCACTTCCACAAGTCGCGGAAAACAATATCGTCCCTAAGATTAGATAAAGATAGACACACAAACATGAAGGGTTGGTGTTGCATACTTTATGAAATTTTACCCAAAATGAGCAATATAAAGGAGTTTTTTTTAAAGTTGCAGTAAATTGTTTTTATTTAAATTTGTATATTTTCTTATTAGATGAACATAAGTAAGCATGACTAATGAAATAAAAGTTGTTTTTATATGTTATTTTTATTGTACTAATAAATCAAACAAAAAATAAAGCAAATAAAAAAAAACAATTTAAGGTTTCTTAAGCGAGATCTGTGTTGAATATGCATAAGTTGTGAAATCATCAGCAAGTTTTTGTCTCTTAAATTTAGTCTCATGACATTAGCTACAAAAACTTTGGTTATCAATAAATTTCGATGATTTTCTTGTTTATAAAATTTCCATACTACTTAACAACTTTAAAAAGTTTTTATATTTCTTTTTGCAACAATACTGAGGATAGTTAATGGATTCAGGCGTGACTCTGCGGAAGTCTTTTTGTAAGATAATATAAATGGTTTTAATCTGTAATACTAATCTGCTTAAATATTCATAATAGTCCATGCTCTCAAACTCCGCTATGAAGCATCAGTTTGTTATATAATTGTCTTTTGGATTCTTTTTGTGTGTTTGAGTGTATAATTTACTTTCGTGGTACAATCTTATTTTTAAGTACTTATAAATAATGGCATTAATCAATAAAGGGGAATGATCAACTTGTATTGAAGATAAATGATCTCCCGGGTGTATTGCAAATTCCTTTAATAATTTATTTCCTTGAAGCTCTTTTAATGTTTTTGTAGCTAATGTCATAAGACTAAATTTAGTAGACAAAGACTTAGTTTCGGAAAGTTTGCAATGCAAATTTATTAATATAAAATAAAATAATAAAATATAATTAATAGACCATTAATGAATAAACTAAAATAAGAATAATTAATTATTTTGTATAAAGGTTGAAGCATAGTTTTTATTTTTAAACAAACAATTTAACTTGTTCATTTTAAAACAAAATTAACTTATTCCATAAATTATTTAGTCTCCCATTAATGTGGAAAAATCACAAAGGCGGAAAAGTGGCAACATTGAAGATAAATTGCAATATTCGATATTTTATTTTATTTTTTGGTGTTTTAAACGTTAATATGAATATATAAATTAAAACTTAGGTGTGGAAAGTGATTCCGCTTGATTTATTATGTTTTTGTGACCTTGAATCGCATTCTTTCACTACGCATTTACTCATTTTTTGTCGTGAATCGTTCGGCTTAACTCGGACGGCGTCACATTGAACACTGAACCGATGTTCGCTGGTCATATGGCTGTGGCCATATGTGAAGTGGCAACGCTATGGCGCGGCAATTACTTATCTATATAGTGTAACATATAAATCAATGAATGGAACCCAAAAACTCTTTTTATAATTTTTTGGTTTCAACTCTAAGATCTGGTAAGTGATAACTGTTTGCTTTAATACTTTATTTGCATTTTTGTCTCACCTTTAATTTCAGACAAATTCTTTATACCACCTACAATAAGAAGATTATGAAACTCATGAGACCAAGACACATTTGATTATCCATACTATCCTAAAAATACTCATGCTCTGCACGCCTCATGTTTCTTCCAGCATCTATGACTCCGAGAATTCAACCCAAATTGCTTCTGAATATTTTTAACTATACCTTCTATTTTTTTATCATTTTTCATTCACTCAATAAGTGGAGTCCTTCGGTCTCCGGTCAAAATCTGTAAATATATAAGTATGACATTATTGAAACCTCAAGCCGTTAAGTGACAAGAGATTCTACTACTCAATATCATCCCGTGGTATTGATAAGATGATTGTAAGAGGAGACAGAGGGAAAACAGGTAAAACACCTACCTGATAAAAACGCAAAGCAATAAAGGAAATATGCAATCACAGGGGGAATGAAGACATTTATGGGGGAGTCCTATTTATAGCAGTAGATTTTTATCGGCTGTCATGGGTGAATTGATATTGAAACTCATATAAATCTAAATAGGCTATATACAAAAACTTTAAAGAAACCTATTTATAATTTTTTTTAAATTTATTTAAGGCAACAGTCGTGTATAAAGATAGTAACATGGATAAATATTAATATAACTAAAGACCTATAGTGCCTTTAACTAAACTTTTACAATATTTTAAACTTATTGAGCCACTTTTAGGACTAAAGGACATTATAAATTTATTTATTTATTAATACACTAAGTTCTAAGATAAGGTAACTAGTTAACATTTGGTGTCAATTAAGGAAAATAGAGAAGAAAAACCTATGTTAAAAATCGGATTATTATAACACTGACAGATTCAATTCAGATTCAATTAGTGAATTGAGTGCTGCATCATTTTTAATTATGGGTAACTAGATTATTCACAAGCCAAACATTGAAAAATAATACAACTTTGTAATTACTAGAAGTAATGAACTGTGAAAGTAATAAATTTAATCGTCGATATTGGCCTATCCATTAAATCATAAATCATATGTCACAGCCAAGATGCTTCAAGCCAAATCTTATCTTTGACATTTTTAAGCATACTCTCATATAATATATCATTAAAAGCAGAACGACAGTGTGACGTGAAGGTGCCTGTGTGACGTGAATTTATCTTTCATAATGATAATATTATATTTCTGGAATAAGAAAGAAAGTTTCACATTACAGCGGTAGAGCCATGCTACAGCTATATAATTATAGCACAAATGGGTCGGCTCGACTGGGGTAGGATCACGCGGTCACAGAATACCAGCGTAAAATAGTAGCTTAATACTGTGTTGTGTTTCGTATGGTGAGTTAGAGAACGGGAGAACCGTTTTACAGGAAACAACGCAATCCATCTTAGGCGATACGGGTGACAACGCATCTGCATTTTTATTCTTAATCGAGGCTAAATGTAAACGTCTAGGGGCCACAGCATCCACTTACCATCAGGTGGACTATGTAGTAGTTAATCACCCTTATTCTATAATAAAAATGTATAAAAACGATTATAAAATAAAGTAATAAAAAAATATATGTATCTATGCAGATATAACCTTAAAAAGTCCATCATTCCTTCATCGGAAAACATTGAAAGAAAGTAACGATGTACGGAACCAAATCCCTAACTTAATCTTTAGCCAAACGCGTTATATCGTCGTTTGGGGATGTTTTTGTAGATGTTGAACTTCACACATTGGCCAGCCTATTATCAGAAAACCATCGGGATACTAATCTTGGATACGATGATCGTCCCCGTACTGACTATTTTACTGTATGAATTAATTTTTACCCTAAAATAAAAAATAACCATTAAATGAGTATAGACGGTTTCAAATATAATATTAAAGTAATTAACACAATTCTACAGTTAGATTTAAAAATAAACATATTAGACATTTAATTCGTGTTCCGTCCAGTGAATTGAAATAAAACTCTTTGCATATATCCTTTTTTACTCATTTTATTATTTTATGGGTCCAGGCATTATTAATTCTTTTTAAAACGGCACTATAGTTAGAAGTAGGAAATTGTGTATAATTTTCAGGTGGGAAAGTAAAAAGTTCAATTGTGATCACAAATCATTCCTTATAAAGTCAGTATACGACGCTGCTCTTTCACCGGTCTGGTTATTTTACCTAACGTAATCGAGATGGTTGTACCGCCATCTGTCGGAAGCCATAGGATCTTTTTAGCAGCAGTTCTTATAGTTTGATGGATTCTCTTACGCGCCACGGGGGAAATACAACATGATTCAAATAAAATTATATTTAAAACTTTAAATATAAAACATCAATTCAAAATTTAAATTTATAATTTTGTTTTTCCTTCTTTTTTTTCTAATTTCGCCGCATAAATCCATAGACAAATAAAAAATCGAATATAAATCTACACAGAGAAATAAACAATAAGTACTTACGTTCCGAAGTTACGTTTTCGCTCTCTGTTCTTACATCATTAATACAAGCTAGACTGTAGACTTCATCTGAATTCACAATTTTCTTTATCTTATCGTCATAAACCACTAAGTGTCCAAAATATTACCAACAAAAGGTCACTCGGTTACGTGGATAGAATAATACAAGGACGTGTAGTTTCGATAGATCAGTGTTTTGTAAATTTTACAAAAAATAAAATTGAAGTTTGTCTGTCTGCCTGTTTGTTTCGGCTAATCTCCGAAACGGCTGGACGGGTTTTGACGGGACTTTCACTGGCAGATAACTGATGAGAAAAATTAGAACCCATGAAATGGTGAACAAAATCCGATTCAAATAGGGAATTATAATAATTAAAGTACTGAAAATTATTTTATGCGAACTAAGTTGCGGGCACTACTAGTGTATATATTATACAATCAATTAGTAAATATTTTTACTCAAACGAATTTATTACGAAGCGTGTGGTCAATGTCACGGCGCCGCCATCGTCAATCAAGTAGCTTACTATTTATAAACAATTATTGTATAGTAGTGAGGATCCACAAAATTGTGCATAGAAATAAATTGTTACGTTTTTAAGTTAAATATGAAAAAATAACCTACAGAACAAACTTATATAATATTTAATAATATTAAATTAACTTTTAAAATCATAAATTAAAAAATAGTTTCGTTATAAAACGATTTAATCAAAACAACGAAAACGAAATTTACGGCGGTTCTGGTTGTCGCAAAAGTTTCACCGTGGTTTTGGTTTTACAAGCACTTCTTTTTATTTATATACTTAGATGTTTAAATTTATACTTCCTATAAAATGTAATTGAGCAATATAACGCATAAAACTTTAAGCATACACATGGCAAAGCAATTAAATTACCAACATTGTAATTGTTATGCTAGAAGGGAAGCGAGTTAAGCACCGCTCTCACCATCGAGGTAGGTAAAGGTAATAAAAATAAGTATGGATTACGGGCTACAGCTTCAGACATAATGGCCACAGATGAGATAAGCATCGATCCACTTCGCTCGGATAGTCCACAATTAGTAAATATTTATAAATAAGAAAGTGGGATGATTTGACAATATCGTATCGCTACTATTTATCTTAGATCACGCAAAGCTTAATTTTTTCTTTTGAAACTTATTTTCTTTTTTTATATAAATAAGACATACTAATTCAGTAAAGTTAGTGTCGAAGTCAAAATATTTTTATTCAAAATTCGCCTTTACAAAGCACGTAAGTTTTTAGTTCCAGTTTCGAATCCCGGGTCGAGTTGAGCTTTACCATCAAGAAATTATCAGTAACTGCCCGGAATCAGGAAGTTGGCAGTGTCTCACCCCCGTGACTCGGAAAGCACGTAAAGCCGTTGGTCCAGCGCCTGATCTCCCTCCGGTCGTGTCGGTTTACCGTCCCATCGGACTATGAGAGTGAGGGAATAGAGAGTGCAGCTGTGCTTGCGCATACACTTGGGTATTCATAGTATAGTAGCTTCTCTTAATTTCAAATAGCACCATCTCTAATTTTTTTCCTGTATTATTAACAGCTGTCTTCAGCGCTGTACACGTTTAAACGGAACGATGTCGTTTGATGACTGTAGTCACCATGGCCAGGTGAGGCAATAATTTTTTTAGAGAGATTCACTGTGGACGGTTGAGTACTTCGATCAACAATATATTGTTCATCGAAGGTTGAGTAGTTAAAATGTAGGTATGGATTATCGTTAAATAATGTTATTTTATATATATATATATATATATATATATATATATATATATATATATATATATATATATATATATATAAATTTGGTCGTCAGCAAATTAAAGCTTAAGAAATGGAGAGAGACGTATAGAAGAGGTGCAATGAAAAACGACCATTACGCAAATCCAAAGAAACGATAATACTTTAAACTAAATAAAAATATTTCTTTATTAAACGTTCGCTGAAATAATAATCATCGTGGCAGTCACCGAGTGCAGAGAAACTTCTGTCTCTCGGTGTTGTTAATAAAAGTCTGTGCTTATTTGATTGATAAACGCTTCAATCGCGTAACGAAACTTTCGATCATAAAACGGAATCGTGCGGCGTGTTCATATTGATTTTGCACTTTATTGTTTTTGCTTTATTATGCAATGGTGTAATGAATAGAATTGCAATCATTTCACTGCCGCTACAGCAGGCGTAAATTATAGCCGTGTACTAGAGAAATCACTCTGAATTAGAAAGATAAAAAGTTTCACAGTAAACCAAATTCGGAATCCGCACCTTCAGTAGATTTTAGATATACATTCGCGTTTAAATCAAAGACTTTCGAAAATAATTTATATATTCCATTAAACTTTAAATTTGAAATTCTATACGGAGCAAAAAATAATCCTAAATCTTATAATACGAATCCTAGCGTGATACTGAAAGATGGTCATGTAAGTGTAAGTCATGGTAAGTGGATTATAATTAAGGTTTTATTAAACTTTAATTTACTTTTCTGCCGACTTCCAAAAAGGAGACGGTACTCAATTCGAGTGTATGTTTTTTTTTATGTGTGTTACCTCATAACTTTGTACTGGGCAAACCGATTTCAATGATTCTTTTTTTATATGAAAGCTAATAGTTCTCGTGTGGTCCCATATAAATTTGATCAAGGTCAGACCAATGGTTATTGAGTTACTCTTAAATAACCTATATTGAAGTCGCTTATATTGAAGTCGGCTGTACAATATTTTTAATTTTAAATTATATGAGAATTAGGAATTTAATAAAATCAATAGAATTTAAAAATAAAGTTATATATCCAGAAATCTATGATAACTTGTTAAAATAGAACAATGTATAAAATTTCACCACTTAGTATAGTGGGGGTTGAACGTGAACGTGACCGTGTGGTGACGGTTCAAGAATATCCACTACCCCATATCGTCCCGTCGGTGTCAAAAAGAAACAAACCAGAAGATACCTTTCTGGTTTGTTCTTAATAATAACTAAAAAATAAAAAAAACTGCGATTGCCAACCTACCTGCCAAGTGTTGCAACTATGGTAAATATGGAGGATATTTACCATAGCTTTTTGTCGGATTCGGAAACATTTTAAGTTTTTTCCGGTAAAAGTATAAATGGCTTCCAATAAAAGTATTCTTGTAATGTATATTGAATAAAAGTTATTTTAATCGTTTCTATTCTATTCTGTGTATGAAGAAAAGTCACAAACATCATCAAAGAGATGTGATGGGATTCAAGCGTGATACAAACTCTTGCCATCCAGTACCGGCCGAAAAGTACGCCCACTAATATGGTTTTAGGATCGTAACTATTGTTATATTAAATTTTAATTACGTTCATCTGTGTATAAATGGTTTTTTTACCGACTTCAAAAAGGAGACGGTACACAATTCGACTATATGTTTTTTTATGTGTGTTACCTCATAACTTTTTACTGGGTGATCCGATTTCGATGATTCTTTTTTTATTTGAAAGCTGGTGCTTCACATGTGGTTCCATATAAATTTGATCAAGGTCTGGCCAATAGTTTTTGAGTTATTTTTAATAATTTATATTGAAGTCGGCTGCACAAAATTTTTAATTTTTAATTATTAAATATAATTCTTTTATAAATTAATCTTATCAGCATAATCAAAGCGAAAATAATTACCCCTCCGGTAATTTTGAACTTAAGAGGGGAGGAGTTACATATTCTGAATGTAGCCGTAATATAAAAACAATCTGTTCTAAATTGTCCTGACTAAACTTTTAATATTAGATTACTCGTAAACATGTTATACTCGTAAATGTTGAATAAAATTAATTTTACAGATTTTATCGCGTTTAAATATATTCATTTTTAATTGCCGACGTTTCGGGTGTTTTACAGCACCCATGGTCACGGGGGACTGATGTGATTGACGTCCCGATATCAGAGTTAACCCGGAGAACCTTCAGCTTCTTAATTATTACTTTTCTACTGTGTCTTGAAGTCTTGCAGCAGGGCTAGCATGGACAGGAGACCATTTTATTCCCGGGGAAAGGAGAAAATGTTTATCCACCCTTCGAGCATGGACACACCGGTGAATATAATATTCACAGTAGATAAAATGGGACATAACTTAGACTTAGACTTAGATAGATTTTTGTATGAATATAAACTTAAACCCACGTCCAATGAACTAGGATAGACTTGTCCCTTTCAAATGTCAAAAAAGCATAATTGTTTATCTTTCATTTGGATGGAGTTACGGACGGGGGATATATGTCTACTCGTTATGTCAAACGGGGATATACTTGTCCCCGTTGCCATGCTTTGGCATAGGAACAAGATAACTTTAACTCTTGTCGGTGGATATAATCGGGGGATAAAATTTTTGTCCCCAGCCCATGCTAGCCGTGAAGTGGTATGCTTGGGCTTAGTTTTAATTTTACGAAACGTAATAAGTATAACTAAACGCGATAAACTCCGTAAAAGTAGTTTTATTCAATGTGTATTATTCGCGTAAAAAATTATGCTATGAATGTATAATCTTACGGAAGACGCTGGCTCCACTGTTTAATTCTTATTTCTAGTCGAAGCAAGGTATCATACTTTTAGTAAACAGACTTCCTTTGACCACCCTATAAAAGCCCTTCTTTTTATATTCATTGTGCCCACGTGTCGAGACCGGTTTTTTTATTAGATTCAGAATTACATCAACTGGTTCCCTATTTCATATCAATAGCTTAGTACTTAGTACGCGTAATTTATTAATAAAATGATTTTCACCTTTTATAGGTTTTATTGCTATTAAAAATTTAAAGGCGTTTTCATATTTTTTTTGCCCTTGATAGACAAAGGATAAATGTACCATACAACCTATATCGATTTTATACTTTGTGTAATTGATTTATTTTGCTAAACATTATTTTTTCCCTGTAGGTAACGCTACCTATTAAAATTAGTAAAGCGCTAAATTTAAAACACGTAAATAATATATTTTAAAAGTCAGGAATACAATTTTTTTTTTCATCAAAATTAAATGGTTTCGTGGGTTAATATGTCATAAGGCGTGCACTTTTGGATTTTCCAAACTATTTTACTTTTTCTTAAAACCAGTAACTATCTTAAATGAAAATACAACATATTTACCGTACCGGCTACTCGTCCAGTCGGCGCCCGCGCTCTCTCGGTCCACAGCTGCGACATTGTTTTTGTTCTGAATTTTTATAACGACATAATTATACAGGTGCTGAATCTTGGATTTGTTTTTATAATTTGATCCAGAAATAGAGTGTTAGTCGACGGTTTGGCTGTTTCAAAATACACCTACCAACGTGAACCGATCTAGAAACGCAGGGCAGATCGGTAGTATTTTTTCATTTGACAGAGTATTTGATGTCAATATTTTAATGACATCGAAGCAGCGTCAATTTATATACTTCAAGTGCTTGCCAACGAACACGAAACACCGCGGGCTACTGCTGCACCATATTGTCACCCAAAAGGAGAGACATAATGAACAGCTTACCGGTTAAACTTTTGTGTTACCCTTTAGCCAGCACCGTCCGATTTCTTTTCATTCTATAAAATAAAAAATCAGCTAAAGGAACACAGTTTTCAACGCTGGTTCCTGCAGTAACACCGTTACAACAGGCCGTAGAAGAGGTGTCTGAGGCGGACTGAAAAAAGCGATTTGAAAATAGGTTCAAACTTCAAACGCATAAAGCTCTGAATAGATGTTGACGGAGAGATGTTTAAAAAATTACGTAATAAATACATTAACCATAGATTTTTTTATTTATTTTAGCTAAACTTTCTGAGTGATCCATGTAGATTATAATATTTACCTTAATTTATTGGACATAAAATGTAAATATACCTTTTCTACGTTATTTTGAACGTTATATAAAGCATTAGCCTATTATTCGATTACATACTCATTTCACAATTAAGAACACAAAAAAAAACCATTATTGTATCTCATGTAAGCTCACAAAATCGCTTTAAAAAATATGAACGATTGACGTTTAAAAATTACATTGCGCGCCCAAAAAAAACGGAAGTGCTAAATCAAATCGAAAGTTTAAAAATAAGCTTGTCATTGGCAATCGCGCCATCGTTCACCTCCATTACTTTTACTTCTTCATAATGTCACGAATTAATACACGTTAATTTAGGTATACGCTGCGTCTTGGTAGCTCTGACACGCCGGTAGATGGCGTCGCTGGACAATTAATCACTGCAGACGCTATCGTTAAAAATCACAGCACTTAATTTAAAGCGTCCGCAGTTTCGCTTAGAGTCGATAAGAAAGCTTTCTAACGCCTCTCAGCGAACGTATCGAAATGTGGGAAACGGGCAAAGGTCGATAATTTGCTCCTGTTCAAAGTATATAGTGATGTTCTCTGTCGCAACTTCCTTTATCCTAACCTTATGTTTACAGCATACAGAGTGTAAAGAAGGGAAGTTGAGCATCCCGAGAAAGGTGGTAGAGGATCTCACATCTTATGCATTTAACACCATGTATGGTTTGTAATTATTAAAGTTATATTAATTTGGGGCAAACATCTATAAACTATATGAATCATTAAAGACTTTATTACTTTTTTATAAAACTAAAGTGACAAACAAACTTACAGTTCACCTCATAGTAAGTGGCTACTTTAGTCCATGTACAGCTGTAGTCAACTTCAAACAATGAAGACTACAGGTGTGTTGTCACCTCTGAGATTTAAAATGGAATGCCTTACAGTATTTATATACAGTGAATTAATACTAGAAGAACTGTGAATACTAAAAGAATTAATACTAACGACAGTTAAGTTAATACCTGATAAATTTTAAAGTAATTAAAAAATTTGTTAAATTTATTCCAAATCCAATGATTGCTTTGCCCTTCAAAAGCCATATTAAATATAACAATATAAATTTTGTTCAACTTATCTCAATATTTTATTAATCTATTAGCAGAGATGTACGAGTATCATGACTGAAATTATCTTTATTTTTCTATACCACGACTCCATTTATTAAATATGTGACAAAAATAAATTAAATGACGAACTTTTTAATTCAAAGAAAGAAGGTGATTGCATTTATGAGTAGTATTTTTTTTAATTTTGAATATTGCTTATCGTTATTAAGTGAAGGAAGAGAGAGAGAGGGAAAGAGAGAAAGAGAGAGAACGAGAGAGAGCATTTCCTAAATTGTCGTCCTTTATAATGAGTAAGGCTATGTATTAATAGATTGTGTATTAAAATCAGTATTTTTATGTTACCTTTACCGTTACTGTTACAGCCTATTAAATTCCACTGCTGAACATAGGTCTCCCCATAGATTGCCTCATAGGGGGGATATTTGCCATAGTTGCCACGCTTGGCAAGCGGGTTGACAACTGCAGATTTTTATTGTTAGTCGTTATTAAGAAGACGCTGCTGCCCATCTCCTGATTTGTTTCGCTCTGTCTCCACTTACAACACCCAAGGCAAAAAAAAGGCAAGGCCCCAGGCGAGGATGAAATTACAGCGTAGCTTCTGAAAGCGGGTGGGAAAACCGGTACTAGAAGTCCCTCAGAAGCTCTTTAATTCCGTCGTCCATGGTGGCACTACACCGTAGGCGTGGAGCAGAAGTGCGGTGGTCTTGTTCTTCAAGAAAGGCGACAACGCTCTCTTGAAGAACTACAGACCGATTTCCCTTCTGAGCCGCGTCTACGTACTGTTTTGGAAAGTCATTACGAATCATTTCCTACATGCGAGATGATTCGTAATATGATAAAAAAAACTCGACGACTTCCAGCCTGCCGAACAAGCTGCTTTCCGAAAAGGCTTTAGCACCATAGACCACGTACATACCATTTGGAATATTGTACAGAAGTCCGAGGAGTACTATTTGCCTCTATGTCTGGCTCTGGCGTATGTGGACTATGAGAAAGCCTTTGATTTCGCCGAAATTTGGGCGGTGCTGCAGTCCCTTCAGCGGTGCCAAGTTGACTGTCGGTATATCGAAGTGCTTACGTGTTTGTACAGTAGGATTACGATGGCTATCCGAGTACAGAACCAGAATACGAAACCTATCCAACTGCAGAGAGGTGTAAGACAGAGTGGAGTTATATCCTCATAACTCTTCACCGCTGCATTGGAAGATGTTTTCAAGATTCTGGACTGGAAAGGATACATTATTAACATCAACGGCGAGTATATAACTCACCTTCGATTTGCCGTTATAGTCCTTATGGCAGAATCGGTGGAAACCTAAGCACTATGCTCAATGACCTCAATAGTGCCTCCCAACGGATTAGTCTTAATATGAACATGGCCAAAACAAAGATCATGTATAACGTCCATGTCACACCTAGGCCGGTAGTTGTTCTCCCCCAAACGGGTTCCCGCCTTATCGTGGTGGGGGGCTTAGTAACCGTGGTTTGGTCACCCGCGTTGAATAAAGGGGAATCCTTTGGCTGGCCCGTGGTGTAGAGATGCGGCGAGAAGGGTGCCCTCTCCCCCTACCGATGCAGCCGAGTTGGAGTCGCGGGGGAAGATGAGTGTTGGTATGGCGATGCGCCACTCACCCTATCCTCCGCGAATTTTATGGGGCCACAACTGTTATTTAATGTGGTGGTGGTGGGGCTGCGAGGGAAGAGGAGTGTTGGTATTGCGAGACGCTGCTCTCCACTGAATCATGGCTAGCGGCTAAGCTATGGACCAGATCCGCCGATGGGGTCAAGAAGGCTGGTGCTTCTGAGTGCTAGTATTTCCTGGCCCCGTAGCCTTCGCGCATTGGACACGGGGGCGTTCGTTGCGCATATGAAGTTGGAGGCAGCGGAGGAGGGCACGCCATGTGTTCTAGTGCGCCTTACCTGAGAAGGAGATGAGGGAAGAGTAGTCCTCTCTCGAGGAGGGGCCGCCAAGGGGCGGCCAGCGCTGGTGGGACTGCGAATGTGTGAGAAAACGTTCCCATAGCCCTGCCAATATGCGACGAAGGTGGATCACCATGGGGTTTTAATCGGTGCGAGTCCGACATAACCCGCCTTGCCACCGCGAGGCGGGTATGCGTAGGCATTTCCCCGTGTAAAAAATAAGGGCGGTAGTTGTTGGGAGCACTAAGCTCGAAGTTGTTGACGAGTATGTTTACCTGAGACAAATAGTCCGACTAGATAAGTCCAACTTCGACCGAGAGGTCAGTCGACGGATTTAACTCGGTTGGGCAGCGTTCTGGAAATTACGGCACATCTTCTCGTCAGGTATACCTCAAAACTTAAAAACGAGACTGTACAACCAGTGCGTATTTCCAATGAGGACCTATGGAACTGAGACATGGTCCTTCACTGCTGGCCGGATGAGGAAGCTCAAGGTCGCTCAGCGAGCTATGGTGAGGGCTATGCTCGGAGTTTCTCTGCGGGATAAACCTAGAAATGAGGATATCCGCAGAAGAACCAGAATGACCGACATAGCCCAACGGATTGGTAAGCTGAAGTGGTAATGGGCCGGCCATATAGCTCGAAGAATCGACAACTGATCGAAAAAGGTTCTCGGGTGACGGCCTCGTACCGGCGGAAGTATAGGGTGCCCCCCCCCCCCCCCCACTAGATGGAATGATGACCTGGTAAGACATGTAAGAAGTCGATGGATGGAGGTGGCTCAGGACCGTGTTTTGTGGCATCCTTTGGGGGAGGCCTATGCTCAACAGCGGACTAGTGAAGGGTTGTAATGATGATGACGATGAATCACTTCAACTCAAAGTTGTTTATTTTATAGGATAAGGGTGATAAACGAACGCACAGTCCACCTGATGGTAAGTGGTTGCTGTGACCAATAGACATCTATCCTCACAGAATACCAGCGTGAAATAGCAGCTTAATGTTGTTGCGTTTCGTATGGTAAGTGTATAGAAGCGGAGACCTTTTTTACTGAAAACAAGGCATTCCATCTTAGTCCTCGGAGGTGACAAGGCATCTGCATGTTTAATCTTGGAGATAAATATAGATGTCTATGGGCCACAGCATCCACTTACCACCAGGTTAACTGTGTGCTAGTTTGCTACTTGTTTTACCTATTATATTTTATATATTTCACCCTAATTCTATAAAAAAAACACAACGTGATGGTTAGCCTAAAATAATGCTCTTTTTTATTTCTCATAATCGCCGTCAATAACATAGGCAACGAGTTTTCTTACGCTGTCATTAAAGTGCCTGCTATCATTATATTGTTATTGTAGTAATATCAAGTATTAATCTTTATATATAAAAAGTACGTGTCACGTTGTTTGTCCGCGATGGACTCCTAAACTACTGAACTGATTTCAATGAAATTTTTGGTCAATGTGCAGTTTGGTCCAACTTAAAAGATAGGATAGCTTACATCTCAATTTATAGTCGCAATACAATATTATTCTATTGAAAATTATTTGTCTATTATTTGACAGTCACAATTATCTGTTAGCTCCAAACGATTCTGTCAGATGACGATATCTGTTGACTGGATTGAGTAAATATTTAATAGATGGCGCTATGTTAAAAATACAAACGTTTAATATAAGCTACAATTTAGTAGTATAACCACCACGTGTTGCTGTAAGTATTCAACAGATAGAATCGATTTCAAAAAAAAATTTGCAGACTGTGTGCAGTTTGGTCCAACTTGAGAGATAGGATAGTCTTTATCCCGATAAGTGACCCTCAATTTTTTATTGCTAATTTCAAGAGTTTTTTTGGGAAAACAAATGGTCGTTCGGAAAGGGCAGAAGAACGTCTGCCGGGTCAGCTAGTATATTATAAAAATATACGACAATAACCAAGTCTGCGTTTACGAACGTAAGTGACATCCCTATAGTCTTAATAACTAATCGTTGACAACAAGTGTGTAGGCCTGATTAATGATTGTCGTTGCAAATGGAAAGGCAATAAATTCCAATTAATCGAAACATTATTTAACTTTGCGACAATGTTCAGTTAGAGAACAGAAGTAGGCTTTAAGGGAAATAGAAGATAATGTTTCGATGAATCTACTTGTAAAACATTATTACTAGTTATACGAATCACGAATCTTATTTTATACCTCTACATAGTATAAGGGTGAATACCTATACGCTATTTGAATTCCAACGGTCCATAACAGTGGTAGAGCCACGCGGCATCTTATGCTGTCGCACGGATGGGCCGGCTCGAACCGGGGTGGTACCACGACCTCACAGAATACCAGCGTGAAGTAGAGGTTTACCTCTGCGTTTCGCTTGGTAAGTGCAGGTGCCCGGAGGCCCTTTTTACTGGAAATGAGGCATTCCATCTTAGTCCTCGCGGGTGACAACGCATCTGTATTTTGATTTGTAATAGAGGATAGATGTAGATGTCTATGGGCCGCAGCAACCACTTACCATCAGGTGGACTGTGTGGTCGTTTGTCACCCTTATCCTATAAGAAAAAATAGACAAATTTTATGTTAAACATAATATATTATTGTTACTGTATGCTTAAGCAATAAAGAATATCGTCTATTATTTGGCCCACACAGTCAATTCACAATAATTGTTTAATTTAAGGTATTAATAGTTTAAAATAGTTATAAATGTATACGCCCCTGGCCTCCCCTATTACTATATTATATAATTTTATGGCCATATGTATTATATACTTAAGCTATTATGTTTTCTTTTAACATGATCATACATCTAAATAAACATTGAAACATATTTTATCGAAATACATTGTAAAAATATTTATTAATATAAAAAAAATATCTTATTTTCACGTCCCGTTACAATTATGTCACTTTACCTGGCGAAACTGGAAAACCAAAAATTTGAGATAAAACCGCTAAAGTATGTTTTTGAGCTTGATCTACACGCGTAGTACAGTATGAAGTTCGAAGTAAGCTAACGGTGATGAGCAAAACTCAAATAATATTGCGTTAGTTTTGTATTCACTGTAAGAAAGCGTGTTTTTGCCAGTTGTTGGAGTATTTCCCTTGGTAAGTATACCTTTTTGTATTTTGCCGTTACGAAATTGTAAATTTGCACAATGTAATGTTTATTTTGTGTAGATGTCATGTATTACGTTAAACTGTGGTCAGAAAAACAAGTGATGTTGTTTTTGTAGGTTGTGTGCGATTTTGTCACTTCTCTGGTATCGTTTCTCTGGCACATTTAATGCCAAGGGAAAACCAGCCGTCCCAGGGAAGTGATAAAATTTTGTTTCGTTAATACTTAATCTTATAACGCTTCAATTTATTTGTTCTATGTAGTCGATCATAATCGGATTTCATGGCGAATGTTAAAAAGAAGCAAACAAGGGAAGAGAGACTTGAAAAAGCATCAAGATGAATAATTACACTACTAAAGAATTCAAAATGATCCGGTTAAAAGTGCTGAATTAAAAGAAAAAGAAAAGCAGAAATATAAAAAAAGGAAAAGGGACAAACTAAGAGCATTAATGGTATGATTGAAAAGGAACAAAGGGCTGTTAGAAAAATATGGTGAGAGAAGACTAAAAAGTTACACTCTACCAGAAACTATCAAGTAACACCACCTGCGTCTGATAATGAAAACCAACCTCCACTTTCACAAAGTAATTTAGCTCTGGCTGCTAAAAGACTATCAGAAAGTCAGCGTTAAGTACAAAATAAAGTTATAAAAAACAAAAATATGAAATTACGTCAAAAAGTACATTAGTAATAAAAGAAAATAAGGCGCATCGAAAAACAGAAGAAGGAGCTCCAAGAAATATATAATAGCTTATATCGGAGAGACATGTAAACGAACCCTGACAAAGTTGTTGCTTCAGGAACTAACATACACATACACATACATACAAGACTTTGCTAAGGAATTAGAAAAAAACTGCCCCAGCATTCATATTTTTGTGATACACGAAAAAGAAATTGATTTACAAAGGAAGATAATTGAAGATAATAATCGACCGAACATTAAACCTTTTGCTGGTACAATAAAAATACATCAAGTCCGAGGAACCTTTATGAGCAGTACGTTGTACATCAAGAGCTTGAGCTGCTTTGGTAGCAACTTTTGCCCTCATTTCCACTTAGATGACATTAAATACGCCCAAAATGATAAAACAAATTATATGTTGCTGCAGTATACACTGATTCTGCGGAAATTGTGCGAAACAAAATGATTCCACAAACATCTACTAATCTGATTAATACTATAAACAATGAAGATACGGCTATGTTGTCAAGAACGGTTAATTTATACTTGTGGAATACCAGAGTAATAATAAAAAAATATAGATATGCTGGCGTACGTTTGTCAGATTTTGATCTAGAAGATGGATAGATCAGGTTTACTTTCTAAAGATCTCCAATGAAGATGGTACTCTTTTTAGAATATCTGCCTAATGTTAAATGAGAACAGATCTTGAACATACTACCAGTGCCAAATATACTTATGATGTATTTGAAAAGTAAATTGTTGATTGTTTTGTATTAAAGTAAAATATATTAATTTAGTCGTAATAATTGATTCTGTTCTTTGCAAAAAATGGAAATTTTCATTTATACTGTGCATTGATAATTTTTAAGTTTATTTGTTTAGATAGCCTCGATAATGATAGGTGTTCACTAGATAGTACTATTTTTTTGTTAGCGAATTTTTTTAGTTTAATTTAGAAGTTTTATTTAGATATGCCTAAGACTTTGCTTTAAGTTTTTGAACATTTTATAATTAAAATTGTCAAATACTATGTGCTGTAATTTTTATATTAGATAATTACTTTAAATCTCAGATGAGACTGATAAGTAGAAAATATTAATGCCATCAAAAACATAAGTTGTAAAAAAAGCCAAGTCTCGCAACTCAGTTCTTCTACCGTAAAAAGTTGTGAGATCCATGTATAATACCAAGTCGGTTAATTTATTCAGTCCATAGGTTGATACATAAATTGACTTGGCAATCGCATGAAAACACAATATATCTCACAAGCAATACATATTATATTAAATTAGACTGTTAAGTGCGATTGCCAAGTCAATCTATATGTATCAATCTATGGACTGAATAAATTACCCGACTTGGTATTACATGGCTCTCACAACTTTTTACGGTAGAAGAACTGAGTTGCGAGACTTGGCTTTTTTTACAACTTATGTTTTTGATGGCATCTCATTTCTTTTTGTAGATAGTTGTATCTAGGTAGCTATTTACACCTATTATTCCATTATACATAATATATAGGTACACTGATTCATTCACTGCAAATGTAAGTTTGTAATACTATATGTTTATATGGGATTACAAAGTTATTTATACAGTTGGTGTATCTCGAAAACTGAACCGAAATTGTAAAATATTTTAATTTTTCCTTGATTTATATATTAAACAATAATTGTATTCCAAATTTGAAATTTCTATGTATGCTAGAAGTGCCTTAGAGTTTTAATGATCAGTCAGTCAGTGAGTGACAAAATTAAGGAACTTTGACTAGTTATAATTCTTAAACTGCTGGTTCAAATTCAATGAAATTTGAAATATACCGAGTTTATACAATGCCTACAGTCAGGTTTCTAGTTTTATCCATAACGAAGTTATAGGGTTTCGGAAATGGCCTGAACTGCTTCGAGAAAAGGATGGTACGGCCGCGCCGCTTTTTTGCTCGACTTGGCGGGGGCACTGCCGTGCCCCCAGATTCAATTATTTGATTCGGGCAATTGAAACTTAAGCATTAACAAACCATTAATATCTAAAATTAATTTGTTGAAAGAAGCTGAAGAAACTGTCAACACTGAATGTATCTAATATATTAAAAAATATCTAGACTATAATTTATATATGTCTTATTCAATATTATTCCCCTTTCTTAGCTAATAATCAATGCATTTTTCACAATCCTGCATTCATTTGTCACTACTCTGCCAATAGTGTCATTTCCCTGATAACACATTTTCCCCTGGTGCTTATAAAATTCAAAAAAATGGAAAAATCTTCTGGCCCGTATCATTACAAATACACAAATAGTGTCAAATAGTGATATTATTAATAATGAATTAAACAGACTAAATTTTCTTCAGGGACACAAAAAAATTAAATACCGTATATTCACCCATAAAACAAAGTCGCTTCCCGCCGTCTGTATGCCTATCTTATAATTGCAATTTTAAGTGCTGATTTACCACGTGCTCGGCCGTGAAGGAAAACATCTTGAGGAAACCTGCATGTCTGAGAAATAAGAAAAAAAATATTTCGAAGACATGTGAAGTTCGTCAACACGCATTGGGGCAGCGCGAGGGACATTTCCTTACCCTAAAACCCTCTCACAAATGAGAAGAGGCCTGTGCCCAGCAGTGAGACGTCAAGAGGCTGCGACTTTACTAATTGCAAACATTGCATTATTGGAATAATTTCTCACCAAAATGTATCTTCCACACTCATTCATATACCCATATACCCACAATATGTCATAACGACGATTATCAGCATCAAACTGCGCGGCATGTTGTACTACATTTATATATTATAATCTTCTTAAGAGCATTCAGTAAAGTGTTGTTGATAGCTCGTAAACAAATTGTCATGCACCAAAACATAATTCACTTAGTAATCATTACAATTATAATCAATTACAGCCGCTCAAAATTTTTATAGAGGGATATTTGTCATAGTTGCACAATTACATTTGCAATTGCGTGTTGATAATTCGTACGTGGTCGCTACGCTGCTACTACGTATATGATGGTTGTAGTACGAAAGGATCGGCTCGACCGGGGAAGGATCATACTCTCATCGAATATTAGCGTGAAATAGCAGCTTGATGTTGTTACTGTGTTTCGTATGGTGAATGTAGAGATCCGGAGATCCTATTTACTGGAAACGAAGCATTATATATTTTCGTAATCAGAGCGCATCTGCATTTAGATTTTTTATAGATGTAGATAGATATTCATGGGCACCACAGCATCTATTTACCATGAGGCTGACTTTGTGCTCGTTTGTTACCCTTATTATTAAAAAAAATCGCAGTTATTATCAGGGAGATACCGCTGCCCACCTTCTGTTTGATTTACCTCTTCTGCATCTTACGACACCCACGTACTATGTAGTCGATTCTCTTACACCGCCAATACACGATAAATTCACTTATTAAACGAATCGGATCCTCGCCTAACTGTTCTTTTGCCAAGGCATTCTGGTTCATTACAAAATAAAATATGTCACACAGCTAATTCCGTCAGTCATAATAGCATCAGCCATTCTACAATGGGAAAACTATTATAAAAACGTGTTGTATGAAAAAAAATATGTTGTAAGGATGTGTACCTCTTTGTAAATGCTCTAATTAACCATTGCAGTTACCAAAAGTAATAATTATGAAACACATCAATCTACCATTAACTGTTTTCGGAATGGGCAGGTAAATAGTAAATATCCCCAGAGGCAAAACCGTCTCGTCT
This sequence comes from Parnassius glacialis, assembly GCA_033319125.1. Taxonomy (NCBI): domain Eukaryota; kingdom Metazoa; phylum Arthropoda; class Insecta; order Lepidoptera; family Papilionidae; genus Parnassius; species Parnassius glacialis. Next base: position 22,598,818 of record JAVANC010000025.1, on the reverse strand, counting down.
ATTTCACGTGTTACGGCATGTCAGTCAGTATACATTGACGCACGATTAAAAGAAACGTTCCAGCCGTGCACGTGATCCGCTGACATGTAAACTATTATATCAGTGTAATACTGAACAGAGTTGCTCGTTAGAATTGCCTCAGGATAGTCGTTTATAACTTTAGGGTGATGTTGGGCTAGCGTCTTGAGGTGCCGAGGCATCAGCTTTATGTAACTACATTAATCTCTTACCAGCGAAGTAATTTACAAAACATGTTGTAAAGTCGTGACTAGTCAATGTTATTATTTATATTTTAACTAGCTGACCAAGCAGACGTTGTTCTGCCCTTTCTAACGACCCTTCCTATAAAAATCCTTAAAATCGCAATAAAAAATTTTGACGATCATTTATCGGGATAAAAACTATCCTATCTCTCAAGTTGGACCAAAATGCACACAGTGTGCAACATTTCATTGAAATTAGTTCAGTAGTTTAGGAGTCCATCGCGGACAAACAACGTGACACGTACTTTTATATATATATATATATATATATATATATATATATATATATATATATATATATATATATATTATTTATATGTAATATACGCAAAAAGCAATAATGCTGATCAAAAGCATAACTCACAATGGAATGCTGTCAACTATAAAAATAATCAGTTATATTTACAGTTTCTACAAAAAACAACATTTACAAGGACATATTGATCTCTTATATTTACGCGAATGCTATTGCTATTTAAAATCGATGGTCACATTGAATAAAACTACTTTTACGGATTTTATCGCGTTTAATACAACTTATTTTTAAGTCCCACGTTTTTGATGAATCACCGTTCTTAACAACTTTTAACTTTCCTGATTTAAGATCTTAAACGTCTAATATCTTAATCAAAATTCGAATGATTATTCTTGATTTAGCCATTCGATAATTCGAATTTTGATTTAGACATTAGACATTGCTTGATCTTGAGATCATTCTCAAGATCGAGCGCGTAAGATACATAACATCTTTAAACTTCTTGAAGAGATGCAGAGACCATAATCTCATTCGGATATCATTCAAAAGGACATTCCATGAAGCTCTAAAATCTTAAATCAGGCAAATAAAAAGTTTTTAAGAATGGTGATTCTACAAAAACGTAGGACTTAAAAATAAGTAGTATTAAACGCGATAGATGTTTCAAAATGTGTTGGCATTACAGCGAAAGTGAATAACCTGTAGAAAACAGAGAACTGTTATTGAACTCTTGTGGTATAGCACGAATCTTATTTTAGACCTCTACATAGTACCTCACAGAATACCAGCGTGAAGTAGAGGTTTACCTCTGCGTTTCGCTTGGTGAGTGCAGGTGGCCGGAGGCCCTTTTTACTGGAAATGAGGCATTTTATCTTAGTCCTCACGGGTGACAACGCATCTGCATTTTGATTCGCAAACGAGGATAGATGTAGATGTCTATGGGCCGCAGCAACCACTTACCATCAGGTGGACTGTGTGCTCGTTTGTCACCCCTATCCTATAAAAAAATAGTATAAAACTAAGTCGTTTCCCGCCGTCTATACGTCTGTGTACCTTTTAAACTACACAACGGATTTTGATGTAGTTTTCAATTGATGAAAACCATATTAAAATTCGACAGAATGATTCAAAAGAAAGGTTTCTATGTATAATTCATGCATATTATATATCATACTAGCTGGCCAGACAGACGTCGTACTGCCCTTAGCGGCGAACTTCTGTACTATAAAAATACTTAAATTTGCAATATAAATTACTGCGGGTCACTTATCGGGATAAAAACTATCCTATCTCTCAAGATGGACCAAACTGCACAAGTGTGCACAAATCTCATTGAAATCATTTCAGTGGCTTAGGAGTTTATCGCGGACAAACAACGTGACACGTAATTTTTATATATAAAGATAATACTTCCGTCGGTGTGTATGTAACTGAACCCGTCCTAAACGGCTACTGATTTTGATGAAATTTTGTGTGTACGATTAAGTTGATTAGAGAATGGTTTAAATTTACAACTGGGCCCAGTATCTAAGTGGCATTGCTGTCGTGATCCAGAAATCAACCGTGCGAAGCCGGGGCGGGTCGCTAGTTATTATTATAAACTGCAACTCCGTGAAATGTGAAATAAGTAATAGGTAATCTTTCATTTCTACATTCTATTTCAAATGTCAACACGCCCGATCTCATTCATTCTCTCTCTCATTTACTCGCTGAGTGAACTCTTACTTACTCGGCACGTTTCATTTTGTTGCCTGATGGCGAAATTTTGAGTTAACGCAATGACCCGGCGCAGTAGACTGCGCCTGAGTTACTGGGTTAACGCAAGAAATTTCGCTGAGTTACCCATGTCTAATTTCTGGTACTACGATAGTCAATCCGCCCTCCAAGCGTGACGGTTAAGATCAATCTTTCCTATAACGAAAGAGGTCCATGTCAAGCAGTGGACTGTTACGGATAAAAAGAAAAAAAAATAGCTGAACGACTATGATAAACTATTTATAATTAATAGAATCAGGCGTTACTTTGCGGAAATCCATTATATAAAAGCTTTTAGAAAAATTTACTTCGCAAATATCCGCGTTATAACATAAAATGTTGTGTCTTACCTAGTATGAAGAGCACCTCCCGCCCTCCCTAAATTGCGTGCACTATCCCCGTCACCACTAATCCCAGCACCGCTACTCCCAACACCACTACACTAGGCAAGACACACCACTGACGACAATACGACACGTGTTTCGCCTCTACACGAGGCATCCTCAGGTGATATAGACTCTACTCACCTATATACTCTACTACTATATAAATTTTTCTAAAAGCTTTTATAAACTATTTATTACACATCTAATTAATCGCTAGTGTAATAAGGCCTTTATAGTTCTAACAGAGCTACTGATCGTATGCGTCTAAAACTCGTGATGTAAAGTTACGAAAGGGAACGTAAATATAAATATACTAGAATAGCAACAAAGGGCCGCTTCTGAAATAGGTCGGTGCACTTCCTAGTGGATCCAAGACTCGGAAAGCATGACGCCCTAAAATTAACTATTAGCTCACCCACGTCTCATGCCACTCATATTGGTAGTGATTTATGTAACAGTCGGTATTTAATATAGCTCTGCTATTAAGTCGTAACGATAACTGTTATTTATTACGATATATTGTTTTATTGAACGTACCTAAATAATTCTCAAATCTAACCAATTGTCAGTTAAAAATGCAATTCAACAGACATCAGTAAATGCAACGTAAGTACATTTAGTTATTGTAAAATTTAGATATTAAGTTACATTAGTAGGCCTAGAACATATTAGCAATAGTAACCACGCTTGGCAGGCATTTTTTTATTAATTTGAATTGTTATCAGGAAAATTGCTGCTGCTGCTTATATATATATTATTATATTTCATTTCCCTCTGTCGCCTCCTACGACACCCGCGGGACGATATTTACTTGAAGATATTCTTACACTGCCACTAGACGGTAAACTAATTGGCATATTATATATTATTTTTAAATAAAATACAAAACGTATAGTGGTTATATTAAAGATAAAATACAACTAAATGGCATATCGCTTTTCTCGATATAATAAAGAATCCTATACATAATAGTATGAAGCCATATACAATAACTAATATTAGTTAATATAACATAGGAATATAATCTCAACAAATACATCATTGGTTTCATCGCTCATCTCATAAATGAGCCGCGTCTTCCGCGAAAGTTTACGCAACAGGAAAACGACGGAAAGACGTAAACTGGAAACGCGCAAGAATACTGGAAAATGATGTTACGAAATAAATAACAACTTTATGTTTTAATTTCAATAGATCCAATTCAATCAATCTTAATTTAAACCTTAATTTTTGAATTTATCATGTTAACGCGATAATAAATTGAGAAGTAAAACTATTTAGTAAGGGTCGATTTGACGATCGTCAAATAAAAATTACTCTTAAGATAAAATGTTGAACATAAGCGAATTAAAAATTACACCAGCGTGAATAAAAAAATTCAATTGTTTCACTTTTTTATTAAGTCAGGTTATAATTTATTCGATTCGATAATGTATGAGGATATCTCTAAAGCCATGCATTCCTCCAAAACCGAGAGAGAACGGTGAGCTGAAGGAAGGGAAGCGAGGCCAGCAACAGACAGAGGAACTCTTTATGATGAACTCTTTCTTTCAGAAGCGGCCTCTCAGGAAGTGGACCGGATCGAGCACCGACGGTTGGAAAAAATGAGATTGAATTGATTATGACGCCCAGACGACAACTGTTCAGTGATGTCTCAGTGATCGCGAGGGTGAAAACTGGTGGCGATCACTGAATGTTTAGTGGAACACTGAACCTAAACGTTAAGTTGGCTCTTGTCGAAAGTACCGAAACCTTTCAACTCGAAATACAAAACCGTTTTCAGTGCCTAGAATACTGCAATGAAGTGGACGATATGAATGATAAGCTCGTGGAAACTGTCCATGCGTCTGGAGCTAAGTTCTGCAAGACCCGCCGCAGAAGAACACAAAAGCTCTCCGATCACACTCTTAATCTCATGGCTGTTAGACGGAAAATAAAGCTGTAGTATTCAACAAATTTGACAGCATACAGGCAACTTCAATACAGATTTCCAAATGCATGAGGCGGGACTTACGCAACTTCAATACAGCTGGTATTGAAGAAGCGATCGAGAGGAACCAAGATTCCAAAGTCTTTGCCAGAGATCTGTCTGCCAGAAAGAGCCAACTGTCAAAGCTGAAGACCGAGTGTGGCAGCATCGTTTCCGGGCACCTGAGATTTTGAGTGAGATTGAGAGGTTCTATGGGCAGCTTTACACGTCATCGTTGGAGCCACACGCAAGTGTGAGTAACGATCCAAGAGCGAGTCTTATCCGACACTATTCCGAAGATATCCCGGACGTCAGTCTGAGCGAGATTAGAATGGCTCTCCAGCACCTTAAAAATGGCAAGGCCCCAGGCGAGGATGGAATTACAGCGGAGCTTCTGAAAGCGGGTGGAAAACCGATACTTGAAGTCCTTCAGAAGCTCTTTGATTCCGTCCTCCATGGTGGGACTATACCGGAGGCGTGGAGCAGAAGTGCGGTGGTCTTGTTTCTTCAAGAAGGCGACAAAGAATTCGACGGTGGTAGAGCCACGCAACAGTTTACGCTGTTGCACGTATGGGCCGGCTCGAGCCGGGTTGGTACCACGACCTCACAGAAAACCGGCGTGAAGTAGAAGCTTTGCTTCTGCGTTTCGTCTGGTGAGTGCAGGTGGCCGGAGGCCCAATTCCCCCCCCCCCCATCAACATGGTAGCGGAATTACACAAAAGACTACCCCAGGAGGGTACCAGTACCCCTGGAGAATCCCTTGCTGAGCATCCCCGACCATGTTATTCTAATCCTGAGCGTGGGTGCTCAGGCTGCCCCGCGTATTCTGGGGGGGGCAAAATTCCGCTCAAAAACATAACTGCTCGGGGCAAACTGAGCAATAATACCAAGGCGACCCCTGCCACGCTATCCGTGAATTTCTGCAATATCAGGGGACTTCACTCTAACCTGAACGCCGTCCACTACCATCTCGAGACGGCAAAGCCGGCCTTGCTCTTCCTGACCGAGACGCAGGTTTCCTCTCCGGCTGATATTTCGTATCTCTCCTACCCGGGGTACAAATTGGAGCACTCCTTTGTGCCTCGGGCTGGAGTTTGCGTGTATGTCAGAGAGGACATCTGTTCTCGACGCCTCGGCAGTCTTGAAGGTTCGGACCTGTCCATCCTTTGGCTACGCGTAGACAGCGACGACCATCCGCGCATCTACGGGTGCCTCTATAGGTCCCATATCGGTAATACCGAAACAGACCGACTCATCGACCACGTCCAAATGGCTACAGATTCCTTGCTACAACAGGTCCCATCCGCAGAGATCGTGATCCTTGGCGATTTTAACGCCCACCATGCCGAATGGCTGGGTTCACGTTTAACCGATCATGCGGGGAGAGCTGTTTATGACTTTGCCTTGGCATATGGTCTGACACAACTGGTTACTTCGCCTACGCGGATTCCAGATGTGGAGGATCATACACCTTCCCTGTTGGACCTTCTGCTGACCTCTCATCCGGACGGATATCAGGTTTCTGTCGATGCCCCTCTCGGCTCTTCGGACCACTGTCTGATCCGGAGTGTGGTGCCACTCACGCTCCCTTCGCGGTTGCGTTCTGCAGGTTGCCGCCGTGTTTGGCATTACAGGTCGGCGGATTGGGACGGAATGCGGTCTTTCTTTGCATCCTACCCATGGGGGCGGGTTTGCTTCTCGCCGGATGATCCCAGCGCTGTTGCTGACTCTGTCACTGATGTGGTGCTACAGGGAATGGAACTATTTATTCCATCATCTGTGGTACCCATCGGAGGCAGATCTCAGCCTTGGTTTGGTCGCTCCTGTAAAACTGCATTACGCAGTAAGCAGGAGTGTTATCAAGCCTGGGCTGCGGCTTCGGCGACTCGGGATGTAAACACCAGCATACTTAAAAAGAAGTATAACTTCGCCTGCAGGTCCTTCAAAAGAGTTATTGCCAAGGCAAAGTCAGAGCACATAGGCAGAATTGGCGAGAAACTAGTTCGCCTTCCTTCGGGAACCCGTGCATTCTGGTCTCTCGCCAAGGCTGTCCAAGGGAATTTCTGTAAGCCATCACTACCATCTTTGCACAGGGAGGACGACTCACTGGCCCATGACGCAAAAGACAAAGCCGACCTTTTAGGCTCCCTTTTTGCGTCCAACTCGACTCTTGATGACGGGGGGAAAACACCGCCGACCATCCCGCGGTGTGAGTGCTCCATGCCGGATGTGCTGTTCTCACAGCGCTCGGTTCGCAAAGCACTTCTCTCCCTGGACATCCAGAAGTCGAGTGGGCCTGACGGAATCCCCCCAATTGTGCTGAGGACGTGTGCTCCGGAGTTGGCACCGGTCCTAACGCGTTTTTTCCGGTACTCCTACTCCCAAGGCGTAGTCCCGAATTCATGGAAGACAGCTTTTGTCCACCCGATCCCTAAAAAAGGCGACCGCTCAGACCCGTCCAACTATAGGCCTATCGCGATCACCTCCTTGTTCTCCAAATTAATGGAATCCATTGTTAACTGCCAGCTCATCCGGTACCTTGAGGATCACCAGCTGATTAGTGACCGCCATTACGGTTTTTGTCGGGGTCGATCAGCTGGTGATCTTCTGGTCTACCTGACCCATAGATGGGCGGAGGCAGTAGAGTCCAAGGGGGAGGAGTTGGCCGTTAGTTTGGACATTGCGAAGGCCTTCGATCGGGTTTGGCACAAAGCGCTTCTTTCGAAGCTCCCTTCCTATGGGCTTCCCGAGAAATTGTGCAATTGGATCACCAGCTTCCTTGCAGATCGGAGCATCAAGGTCGTTGTAGACGGTGCATGTTCTGACTGCAAGCCTATTAACGCTGGTGTTCCACAAGGCTGTGTGCTATCACCAACTCTGTTTCTTCTGCATATCAATGATATGTTGCTAACTGGTAACATTCATTGCTATGCGGATGACAGCACTGGTGATGCTCTATACACCGGCCGTGCTAATATTTCTCGGGAAAACGTCTCCGAGTACCGGAATAAACTTGTGTCTGAAGTCGAGTCTTTGCTGGACAAAGTCTCGGACTGGGGGCGACTAAATCTAGTCCAGTTTAATCCTCAGAAGACACAAGTTTGCGCGTTTACCGCTAAAAAGAACCCCTTTGTCGTATCTCCTCAGTTTCAAGGCACTCCCCTAGTTGCCTCAGCCAGTATCGGAATCCTTGGCGTCGACATATCGAGTGACGTGCAGTTTCGTGGTCACTTGGAAGAGAAGGCCAAATTAGCCTCTAAAAAGCTTGGCGTGCTCAGCAGAGCGGGACAGTATTTCATGCCGGCACACCGCCTGCAACTTTACAAGGCGCAGGTTAGGCCTCACATGGAATACTGTTCCCATCTCTGGGCAGGGGCTCCCCAGTGCCAGCTCCTTCCACTTGACCGCATCCAGCGCAGAGCGGCTCGAATCGTCAACGACCGAGCCCTTTCCGATCGGCTCGATTCATTGGCACTGCGAAGAGATGTTGCATCTCTTTGCATTTTCTTTCGCATCTACCATGGGGAGTGCTCTGAGGAATTGTTCGGATTAATCCCAGCCGCCAAATTTCACGAACGCACATCGCGGCAGAACTCCCGATACCATCCACACCATCTGGATGATTGGCGGTCCACCACTGTGCGATTTAGAAGATGTTTTCTTCCTCGCATGACTTCCTTGTGGAATCGATTACCATCAGCGATTTTTCCGGACCGATACGACTTAGGGACCTTCAAGAAAAGAGCGTACTCCTTTTTAAAAGGCCGGCAACGCATCTGCAATTCCCTCCCTGGTGTTGCAGTTGTTCATGGGCGGCGGTAGTCACTTACCATCAGGTGAGCCGCATGCTCGTTTGCCCCCTCTCCTATAAAAAAAAAACAAAGCTTTCTTAAAGAAATTCAGACCGATTTCCCTTCTGAGCCGCGTATGTGGACTATGAGAAAGCCTTTGATTCCGTTGAAATTTGGGAGGTGCTACAGTCCTTTCAGCGGTGCCAAGTTGACTATCGGTATATCGAAGTGCTGAAGTGTTTATACAGGAAGGCTACGATAGCTATCTGAGTACAGAACCAGAGTACGAAACCTATCCAACTGCAGAGTTGTGTAAGACAAGGTGACGTTATATCCCCGAAACTCTTCACCGCTGCATTGGAAGACATTTTCAAGCTACTGGATTGGAAAGGATATGGTATTAACATCCATGGCGAGTTCATCACTCACCTTCGATTTGCCGACGATATAGTCCTCGTGGCAGAATCGCTGGAAGACCTAAGCACCTCAATAGTGTCTCCCAACGGATAGGTCTTAAGATGAACATGGGAAAAACAAAGATCATGTTAATGTCTATGTCACACCTATGCCGGTAGTAGTTGGGAGCACTAAGGTTGAAGTTTTACTTACCGGTTATTAACTGCACACAGGAATTGTATTACGTAAGTAGTTTTGTTATTTACAACTTTATACATTATGAATTCTAAAATGAATTGCAAAGCCTTTCTCTAGTTGCATAGCGCTGTAATATTCATGTTTGACAGACGGATGTGTGATCGCGGTACATGTCTCCACCGTTTAAAAACCCTATAATTTGTTCAGATAGTTATTTCAAAGACTAGCCATGGTCACAAATTTATACTGGCTTTCCCCTTGATCTTTGCCGCCATACGGGAATTTATTCTTGAGATTCATCTATAATAAAGAAATATGTACGTATATATTTATTTATAAAACTTACCGCGCAATTTAACTTCAAAACTAAGGAGAATACTTACCTGAAAAAGAAAATATAACAAATTAGAAATCATAAGTTTTATACATATATAGGTAACATGCATTACACAATAGGTTTAATTGCTCATGATTACTATCAATGAGGCGCATCTGCGGAGTTAGGTACATTTCTAAATAACTCGACCTAGTTATTGAAAAAAAAAATAAAGCCGTTGCATTTCATCCACTTGAACCCCGATTAGTTCTATAAATAAAAACCGGAAAAGTGCGAGTAGGATTCATGCCCTAAAAGTTTATTATAAACTTAATTATATATGAAGATAATTTATCCATCCCATATTCCAATAATGTTGCACCGAGCCTGAACGTACCTCTCTCCTTTACTTTAATCATTCCATCATCTGGTTTCAGGCAAAACGTGGACTTATCTGTAAATAGAACTTGACTGCAAGCTTCATCATTCCAATTTTCGTGATTGAGAGCAAAATTAACTCGAGCCACTCGATGTCATAAAGCAAGAAAAGGAAAGCCTCTGGCAGATAAGTGTGAAATTATTCCACCCAATTTCAGTAAATTTTTCAAAATTTTTGTGCTTACTGTATCCATTCAAATTTCTTGGAGCGTCGTTCTTACTTCAGAAATAATTCAGGTCCGGTCCTAAACATGCTGGTGAACCGGTCATCTCTGGCCACAGTTTTCCGTTTACGTCCTTTTCTCTCGTATACTGTCCGGTCTGCTGATACCTCTTGACAACTCGGTGTTCCATAGATTTTGATATTCGTAATGTTTAGGCCAAATGTTTGCTGGTGTGCCTAGTTTCAATTAAAGAACAGTCCCATCAACTTGATTGGCATTTAAGATCTAAATTCTCATGTTTATTTTCAGGCATTATCAGTTTATTTTGCAATAGTAATTCACACTTAACACACATTCCACTTTATACGTAGTAGAAACATTTAGCTATAAATATAATTATATAACTTGGTAGAGCTTGCAGGTATTTTATAGTTGTAACACAAATAAGTCGGCTTGACCATAAAAGGACCCCAAAAACTCAAATTCAAAAGTTGGTAAAATATTTCGCAATATCACGCAATAATTACATAAAAACAAATAAAATTTGAAAAAAAAATTCCAAAACTGTCTTTTTTATAATAAATTAATTACCGAAGTAACTAATATTTAAAACCGATGACAGCTTCACATCAGTAGACGTTACGATTCGCGAAAATCACTTAAAGACTCACTTCTAGCAAGAACAGGTGCCACTCCATTTCCTAAAAAATTACAACAATATCGCCTTTATGTCAAGTGTCCTTTCGGTATTTTTTTTTTATTTAACTAGTTTAGTATTTTTTTATATTTATTGTTTGCGTAAGCATACTAAGTATTACCCTTATTCCGATAGGATGCTTGAAGGTGGGGCATAATTGCCGTGATTTGTACCCGACAATCAAATGGTTCACTTTAAATACGTTCGGTGAGATAGATTGCGTATTAGGCTCAGATGCGTGCTCCAAATTCTTTGAACGTCTTGCAATCACAACTCTTTTATTCGGAGAAAGGAGATTCGTTTTGATGTTGAACACAAATATCTTCTGACGTTTCTAATAGTATGCTGGAGATACGGTGTTCAGGACATCTGGAGGATCCACGGTTATTAACAAGAATAAGTAAGTAATAAGTGTTTCATTTTTCCCGTCGATTCTATTAAAAATTAATAACACATCAATCATTTGAACTTAAAAACAGTAAAATTATGCTCGCTAAAAACTTCATTGCTTATTTATATTCATTGGTTATTACACTGCCGCGTATAGAGACCTGTAGTCGCCAACTCGCCTGCCCTGCGTGAAGAGTATGGAAATGCCTTCATCTATTTTTTTTTAACAGAATAAGGGTGACAAACGAGCACACAGTCCACCTATTTCCATTAATCATTATCATTATTACAGCCCATTAAAAGACACTGCACATGAGATATTTGTTTTTATAGAATGAGGGTGACAAGCGAGAACACAGTCCACCTGATGGTAAGTAGATGCTGCGGCCCGTAGACATCTACATTCATTCGCGATTAAATATCAAAATATAGATGCATTGTCACCTCTGAGGACTAAGATGGGATGGCTCGTTTCCAATAAAAAGAGCCCCCGCATATCGACACTCACCATCTCAACATACGTGGTATAACAGTGGTAGAGCCAGGCGGCAGCTTTTGCTGTTGCATGGATGGGCCGGCTCGAACCGGGGTGGTACCACGGTACCTCACAGAATAGCAGCGTGAAGTAGAGGTTTACCACTGCGTTTCGCTTGGTGAGTGCAGGTGGCCGGAAGCCCTTTTTACTGGAAATGAGGCATTCCATCCTAGTCCTCACGGGTGAAAACGCATCTGCATTTTGATCTGTAACAGAGGATAGATGTAGATGTCTATGGGCCGTAGCAACCACTTACCATCAGGTGGACTGTGTGCCCGTTTTTCACCCTAATTCTATAAAAAAAAAACAAATACGAAACACAGCAGCATTAAGCTGCTATTTCACGCTGGTATTCTGTGAGAGCGTGGTCCTTCCCCGGTCGAGCCGACCCATTCGTGCTACAACTATGCTATTAATATAGCTGCAGCATGGCTATACCACGTATATAATAATACCTATACCACGTATATATCTACCACGTATAAAATATTGTATCTAGCAGTGGACTTGATTACTGTTACCTACAGGAAAATAATAGAATTTTCCAAATATATTACAGAAATTAACTAAACTAACTAAATTAACGTTATTTTTTAATAGGATTAGGGCGACAAACGAGCACACAGTCCACCTGATGGTAAGTGGTTGCTGTGGCCCATAGACTTCTACATCTATCTTATTAAGTGGCGAAGCTTGCGAAGTCACTTATTGATTTCACGATTTCTGTCCGTCTGTCCGTCTGTCCGTCTGTCCGTCTGTCCGTCTGTCCGTCTGCCCGTCCGTCTGTCCGTCTGTCTGTCTGTCCCACGATTATCTCGAGAACGGTTTCGAATTTTTAAATTCTGTTTTCAGCAATCGATTACTGATCATCCAGGCATCTGAATCTTCTATTTAAAAAAAAAAATCCGTTAGAAACCGCTACAAAGCTGATTGCTTCGCCACTTTGCTATGCTGTTAGCTTGCTAGGTTTATTATGTATGTATCTATCTTATATCGTATTTGAAAAACGTAGAATAACGGACAAACGGATCATACGCAGTAATGTTATAAGTATGTGGTATATGGTATATCGTACACATGGTACGATACACCCATCCTAAAAAAGGAGTCCTGCATGCAGCAATAAACAAAATTCCCGTAATTTCTAATTCGGGGCAAGCGGAGCCGTAGCGGTCGCTAGTTATAGGTATAGTTTTTTTTTCTGACCAAAATAATAAATGTCAAGGGATTTAGAAGATTCGTCAACATTTTGAAAGTATCATGATGTAAATTAAATATTGTATATATACACATGCCTATTCGTAGTTTTTTAGCATCGTCAGGCAGGGCGTTCCAGAGCATATTCTGTCAAGTGTGAGATGCAATAAAGAACCGTATTGGATTACGATTACGGGACGAGAGCAGTTGTAGTCGCAGGCGGAGTAAAGAAAGTTGAAGTTATTTTTAGAATATTCTCTATCATATCATGAATCATATCAATTAATAATTTAAAATCGGAAAAAAGCTGTGTATAATATTTTGCAGAACGGTATGCAGGGAACGTAAACATAAATTGAAAATAAATATTATGCAGTTCTTAATAACGCATTCCAACATGTTAAAAAGACTGCAATTGGTCTGGGATAGTACCGTAAAGTATTTAGATAATACACATATGAACAAATATAATTTTGTATGGTAAATTTTATAAGGCGAAGAACAAAGATAGAAACCCCGTTGTCGTATGTCTTAAATTTCAGGGTACTCCCGTTTTTGCCTCAGCCACCATCGGAATCCTTGGGATCCTCCATATAGAATACTGTTCTCATCTCTAGGCCGGAACACCCCAGTACTGGCTCCTTCAACGTTATAGGCAACCAAGTTCTTTCCGATCGGCTTGATCCACGGGCCGTGCGAAGAGACGTTGCACCTCTGTGTGTATTCTATCGCATATACCGCGAGGAGTGCTCTGAAGAATTGTTCGGATTAATTCCAGCTGCTGAATTCCACTATCGTGCTCTGCGACAGAATTCGAAATTCTATCCACATCGCCTTGATGGTTGCATTTTACAAGTAATTTTCTTGTAAGCAAAATCACGTTACGTAATTTACTGTTGCCAGCTGTTTGTCCGGGCCGATACGACTTAGGAACCTTCATCAAATAAAATAGGCTCTATTCCTTTTTAAAATGCCAGCTACGTACTTGCAATTTCTCTGACGTTGCATATTGTCATGGGCGGCGGTGATTACTTATCATCAAGTGAGCCGTATGCTCGTTTGCTTCCAATATGTGATTGCGTAGGTACAGATTTTTGGTTTCGGCTAAGATTTGAACCTAACAAACCAAGAGCAAGTCAATAGTCACTCCAAGCAGTTAGCCATTAATTCATCTAATATACTAACGTAGTCTCTGAATTTACATTAGTTTTATATTTAACTAGCTGGTACACGGCGCACTTCTGCCGCAGAAGGAATAATTGTGGATATATCGTTTTACACATGGAAGAGTTAAATTGTTTAACAATTGTCCCCTGCGTCTTCGCCCACGTGGAATTTACTACGATTTCATGGGATTTTTCACGTGAACCCTAATTACTTTTCTAAAATAAAAGTGTCCTAAGTAACTCCTTATAACATCAGCTATCTGCCAGTGACAATCGCGTCTAAATCGGTTCAGCCGTTTCGGGGACTAGCCGGAACAGACAAACAGACAACCAAATTTTAATTTTGTTATTAGTACCGTATATATTTTCATATGCATTTAGTGAAAAGCTGTTATTTTAACATTACAAACAGACACTTCAATTTTATTTATTTGTATAGATGTATACATTAAGTATGCTAATACTATATATATATATACTCATTGAAATTGAATGATCTATAACTTTCAAATAAATTATAGGTACGATACGCGCGCCACCTAGTGTAAGTTAATTGTACTATGCCTACAACATTCACGCAAGTGCAAGTAATAAGTTGACAAAGTTTTACCGCAATCTGATGAACGGTATAGCAGCGTATAAAGTACTAAAAAACAAATATTACTTTTTATATATTAGATTACGAAAATTACTCTTTAAATAATAATCTTTCAGTCTTGAAGGTAAATAATAAAATAAAAACTAATTTGTTGTGCGAAAACCGAATAAATCTTATTCTTTATTATATCTACAACAACTCAAAATGTTTTATGACCGGGGCTCCGAAATCATAAATTGTGTATCAGGAAAGACCTATTCCTGATGAAGAATTGACCACAAATCAGTCGGTGGCAAGCGGAGCGAATCTAGTAGATTATTCCTTGCTACTATTGCTTCGTAACTCATCGCTGTTCGATCGGCATTGCTTTTATATCGCCGACTGCGGCCGACCGATTGTAACTAATCTGTGATTATTTCAGTACAATGATAATCTGAACTATTTCGGATGATTTGATATAGTTCTATAAAAACCGATACATTTTCGTTTCTATAGTTAACATATTAACTAAGTTTTCTATGGATGTTGTTAATTTATTTATTTTGTTCAAAACATTTTACTGTTAAAAATAATTGCAACTTTATATTTTCATCTGATTATTATCAGAAACAGAAACAGAAACAGAAACTTTTTTATTCAATATAGATTATAAATAATACTTATTGAAAGTCACTCTTTTGTATAATTACCACTGGTTCGAAAAAAACCTCTGTCCTGGGAAGAACCAGCAAGAAACCCAGCGGGACTTGTTTTTTTAAATAACAGCTTACAATCATGTATGTTACACAAATTAACAACACAACAAATTAGAAATAGCTTGGGAGCGATCACCTCACTTCCAGGGGTTATTATCATCTATAAATTCTTTAATATTATAATAACCCTTTTTATACAAACTTAGTTTAATAAAGTTTTTGAACTTTGAGCAGGTCAAATTTTGTATATTTTCTGGAATTTTGTTGTAAAAGCGTATACATCGCCCCAAGAATGAATTACTGACTCGATGGAGTCGGGTAACTGGTACTACTAGCTTGTATCTGTTCCTAGTATTTACAGAATGAATATCACTTATTTTTGTAAAACTACTTTTATTTTTGTGTACGTACATTACATTTTCATAAATGTATTGAGAGGCCAAAGTTAATATATTAATTTCCTTAAATTTTTGTCGCAGCGACTCTTTAGGCTTTAAATCATAAATTGCTCTTATGGCCCTCTTCTGCAAAACAAATATAATTTCAGTGTCAGCTGCGTGTCCCCATAGCAAAATACCATACGACATTATGCTGTGGAAATAGCTAAAGTAAACTAGTCTAGCTGTTTCAACACTAGTTAGACTTCTAATCTTTTTTACAGCATATGCTGCAGAACTAAGTCTGCTTGCTAGCTTTGATATATGGGAGCTCCATTGAAGCTTCGCGTCTAGTGTGATTCCAAGAAAAATGGTGGTATCTACAAGACTCAGTTTCTCCCCATTTAAAATTACATTAGTATTTAATTGTTTGACATTTGGAGTCATAAATTTCATACATTTCGTTTTAGTGCCATTTAAATGCAAATTATTGACATTGAACCAATTCACTAATTTAGATATAGCATTATTTACTTCGTCATATTTTAGCAAATGTCGACTTAATTTGAAAATTAAAGAAGTGTCATCTGCAAATAATACTATATCATGGTTATCTCCTACTATGTAAGGTAAGTCATTAATATATACAAAAAACAGAAAGGGGCCGAGAATTGAGCCTTGAGGCACGCCCATCTGTACCATCGACCCGGAAGAACTCGTACTGTTGATGACAACTTTTTGCGTTCTCTTACTTAAATATGAAATAATTAATTTTAGAGCATCACTTCTTACACGGTAGTGTTGAAGTTTCCTGATTAATGTTTCATGGTGAACACAATCGAAGGCTTTGGATAGGTCACAAAATATACCCAAAGCATCCTGTGAATTCTCCCATGCATTAAATATATATTTAATCAGCTCAACACCGGCATCAGTTGTCGAGCGACCCCTTGTAAAACCAAATTGATTTTTATGAAGTAAATTATTTATATTAAAGAAATTTAACATTTGATCAAGAATAATTTTTTCAAAAATCTTACTAAGTGTTGGTAGTACAGAAATAGGTCTAAAATTGGCGGGGTCTAATGTACTACCAGATTTAAATAAAGGTATTACTTTACTATACTTCATTAAATCAGGAAACACACCAGATTCGATACTAGTATTAAAAATAACAGCTAAATGAGGCGCGATTGTATCTATTATAGACGCAATAACTTTAACAGAAATCCCCCACAGATCCGCAGTTTTCTTAACATCAATAGTTTTAAAATATTTTACAATATCTTTTGATGATACTTTATGAAATGTAAAATTCTTTGTACACGCATTTACATTTTGTTTAAGTAATGATTCGGCGACCGCAGGAGAAGAATTCAGTGACTTAGTGGTTAATATCGGAATATCAGTAAATATTTCTCAAAAACCACTGCAACGTCCTGATCTGATTCGGTTAATTTGTTATTAACACTTAACTTGTAGTTTGAATTGCGAGAGTTGATCTTACCAGTTTCGCTATTAATTATACTCCATGTCATTTTAATTTTATTAGAAGCCGTCTTAATTTTGTTGCTCAAATGCAAAGACTTGGCTGTGGAGCACACTCTTTTAAATATTTTTGAATATTTTTTTACATATTCTCTAAATTCGACGCTATGGTTATATGACCTTTCATGGTAAAGATCATATAACCTGCGTCTGCTCTTATGGACTCCTGCTGTCGCCCATTCATTAAATGACTTCCGACTGTTCAAGGAGAATGTTTTAGAAGTAAAAGTATTATTAAATTCATTGCAAATAAGCTTAAATAATGTTCCATACAAAAAATTTGGATCATTTTGGTATGAAAGTGATGGAAGTTTTTTCACTATGTTACTTCTAAATTTCTCCAAGCGACGTGCATTTACTGGAACAAACACAACTTTCTCATCTACTTGCTTTTTGTGAACATATGGTAACGAAACTACTTGTCCACAGTGATCAGAACTTAATTTTTGAATTATACATTTATGCAATGGCTTCACATTTGTAAAAATATTATCTATACATGTTGCACTAGATTGAGCAATACGCGTTGGCTCTATAAATAAATTAAAAAGACCATATGATTTAAATAATGATCTAAATTTAATATTGATTGAGGAAGCTTCTAGGAGATTGATATTAAAGTCTCCACATATTACAACAGATTTATTCTGTTTATTCTGTTTATATATATCTTATCATAAATATAATTAATATATTATCATAAGTAACATCCATGTCACAATTTTTTTTGTTGGTAGTAGTTGGGAGCACTACGCTTAAATTTGATGACGAGTATGTTTACCTAGGACAAATTGTCCGACCAGGGTAAGTTCAACTTTGATCGAGAGATCAATCGATGGATACAACTCGACTGGACGGCGTTCGGGATATTATGACGTGGTATTTCACAACTGGCCATATGAGGAAGCTTAAAGTCGCACAGCGATCTATGAAAAAGGCTATGCTCGGAATTTCTTTGCGTAATAGACTTAGAAATTAAGATATTCACAGAAGAACCAGAGTAACCGGATAGCCCATCGGATTAGTAAGCTGAAGTTGAAATTGCCCGGCCATATAATTCGAAGGATGACAACCGATGGAGAAGAAAGGTTATCGAGTGGCAGCCTCATACCAGTAAGCGAAAAGTAAGCAAGTGGAGGGGCCACCCTCACTAGACGACCTCGTAAAAAATGCAGAAAGTCGATGGATGCATGTGACTTAGGACCGTACTTTGTGGCATACCTTGGGGGAAGCTTATGTTCATCGGTGGACTTGTTAAGGGCTGTAGTGATGACAATTGCATTATCAACGTGACAGCCAGAACAGAGAACAGCAACTGCAGTGGCATAAGAGTATCCGTTACAGTCTGTTAAAGTTCATTGCTGAACACGGACTTTGTACGTGGTAGAGCCATGCTGCAGCTATATTAGTAGTATGGTTGCAGCACGAATGGGTCGGCTCGACCGGGGAAGTACCACGCTCTCACAGAATACCAGCGCAAAATAGCAGCTTAACTCTGCTGTGTTTCGTATGGTTACTGTAGAGAACCGGAAAGAGGCATTCCATCTTAGTCCTTACGGGTGACATCGCATCTGCATTTTAATTTGCAAACGCGGATAGATGTATGTAGATGTATATGGTCCACAGCAACCACTTACCTTCAGGTGGACTGTGTGCTCGTTTGTTACCTATCCTATAAAAAACATAGGCCTCCACCATAGATAGCCTCATAGGGAGAGTATATGCCATAGATGCCGCGCTTGGCAAGTGAAGTGGCAACCGCAGTTTTTATTTGTAGTCGTTATTAGGAAGAAGCTGCTGCCCATCTCCTGATATTTTTTTCCTCTGTCACACACCAGCACCAGCAACCAGCACCCACGGAGTGATATGGGGAAGTGGATATTCTTACACCGCCACTACATGATATAAGAGTATATTTTATGCAATATGTTAATATTATAATTTGTAATATTCATCCATAACCCGAACTTCAGCAAATGATTAGAACATTTAATGATCCATAATTTACTAATCGTTACAGGCAATTATCTCGAAGTATCGACGCGTAGAGCATTCTACGGACGATGTCCGAACCGCGTAAGGTCAGTGACCCACCATGCGCTGGCGCATTGTTCCGCGAATGCGTCTGGACACGGAAACGAGAGCACAAGGAATCGAGACCACTTAGATTGGGCATGAGATTTTGATGAAAAGTACAAACACAAATGTTCGAAACTTTGTTCGTGCACTAAAACAAACAATACAAAAATATATAAGACCAGAGGTCCGCCCTGGCTTCGCCTGAATAGAATCTATAAATGTCAAGTTTTTTGGATAAAATATTCTAGATCCCTCCAAACATCCATTCCGAAGTCTTTAGATTATAAATTGTTAACAAATATAGATAATTAGTCTGAAATAAATTGAGTGATCATTATTATTATTATTATCATTATTACAGCCCATTAAAAGTCCAATGCTCAAGAGACATTTGTTTTTATAGAATAAGGGTTACAAGCGAGAACACAGTCCACCTGATGGTAAGTGGGTTCTGTGGCCCGTAGACATCTATATTTATCCGCGATTAAGTATGAAAATACAGATGCATTGTCACCTCTGAGGACTAACATAGGATGCCCCGTTTCCAATAAAACGCATATCTACACTCACCATACGAAACACAGCAGCATTGTGGTGCTACTTCACGCTGGTATTCTGTGAGAGCGTGGTCCTACCCCGGTCGAGCCGACCCATTCGTGCTGCAGGCATCATATAGCTGCAGTGTGCCTCTACCACGTCTATAAACATGAATAATTAGGGCCACATATTCATACACATTTTATGTACATACTTAGAAAATTTCAAAAGTTACAGATAATTTTTCCAATAGCCCATAAATTAAAAACAAAATATAACCCGATCATATTCCAAATATATAATTTCGTAGTATGCTAGGGCTGAATCTGAATGACAGGGTGAGAAATAATGTGATAAGAGAAATGTGTGATTTGCAAGATGATGTTGTGACTAGGGTTAAGAAAGGAATGCTTCGGTGGTTTGGTCATGTAGAAAGAATGAATGAGGAAAGAGTGACAAAGCAAATTTATGTTGCAGAGGTGAATGGCAGAGTCGGGAAGGATCGCCCTAGGCGAAAGTTTATCGACCAAATTGGCGATATATTGAAAATGGGCCAAATTAAGAGTACCTTTAACCGACGAGCGTGTATGCGTAGGTATATGGATGTGGAGGAAGCGAGAGAGGTGTGTCAGGATCGTGCCAAATGGAATTCCATAGTCTCTGCCTACCCTTCTGGGTGACAGGCATGAGTGTTAATGTTATGTTATGTTATATAATTTCTTTAATTATAAAATTATATAATTTCTTGGAATCTGATTGATTTAACGACTGAATGTTTTAATATTTTTTATTACCTGTAAATATTACATCGTATTGCAATTACTCTAATTTTAGTAAAAACTCTTAAAAGCATCATTGTTTGTCCAAACCGTTCACTCGTCTCTGGCAGCCGCATCTGTCGAAGACTATTCGTAGCACAGTTAAAGCCAGCGCTTGTCAGCTGTCTTAAATAAAATTATCAAGGAATATACATACATTTTATATATTATGTGATTGTAAAACTATGCTACGAGTATAAATGCGACAACCATTTACGGACCCATTTTATGTTACTGTTTTTTACACCGGGATATTTCTATGAAAACATTAAAACCAATGTAACAGCGGAAAATCGTAATAACCTTTAAAGATATACGAGTACAACCATTTTATAGCTAAGCCTCTGTCACGCTTCAGATATTGGGAACATTTTGTACAACAAAATTTAAAACAGACAAGACAAGAAAGACGTAAGGAAAGATACTCAGTAAGATTTATTAAGAATAAAATATTTACTCTCCTTTAGGAACAATATTGAATTGAATAAATTTACAAGTTATTTGCACCAAAATTATCATTCAATAATATACCAATATTTTCATTCGATGAAATAATCTCAGATTCTCTTTCATTATTATCTACAATTGTCTTTTAAATCAGAAAGATAATAAGATTTTCAAATGTGCATTACCGTCACAGCCAATTAAAGTCTACTGCTGAACATAGACCTCCCCCACAAATTGCTTTATAGGGGGGATATTTGCCATAGTTTCATTTTTAGTCGTTATTAGGAAGACACTGCTGCCCATCTCCTGTTTTGTTTCCCTCTGTCGCCTCTTACGACACCCACGGGATGATATGGGGAAGTGGATATTCTTACACCGCCACTACATAGTAGCTGACAAGCATAGCTAGAAAGATTTTCCCATACACCCCACTCAGGCAAACTGTTTCCCATCATCAGTCTTTTAAGCCGCGTCTCCACCAAAGTTTTGTTGCCAACACAACAGTTGCCAACAAAACTTGTTTCCATTTTCGGCGGCAACATCAAAGGAATACGCTTGTTGCTAACATTTGTTCCCTCGGTGGAGACGCTTGTTGGAAAAATAACTGTTGTGAACATTTTTGGTGGATACGCGGTTTAATATTTACGTTCAGCGTTTTGGATGGTTTTCACCAGTTCAGTTGGTCGCCAGAGCCTAGTCCATCAATCAGCACGGTGAATTGAATGGCATATTCCTCCTTACATAACGAATAATTCAGATCTATTAGAATGCTATGTTCACTACAATATGTTATTTCTGTGAGGAATTACAAATAACATATTTAAAATGCAATGCAAAACAATGTTATACCAGTATGAAAAATGAATAATGTTTTTGTTATTTTTTTTTCTAATTTTGTTATTATTGTAGTTCTTCGTGATTAACTACTACTAATTTCAAATTTAATGTCATTATAGGAGGAAACTTATTGAACCGCCGACAGAAGGAAATTGAATTGACGGAGTATGGGTCAAGTGAGTAACGTCAGTGTTATTCAATTACTGAGATAATTTTCTGAGAATGCATATTTGAGACGGCATCGGCATTATTTTGATATTATAAGGTAAAGAAATCAATTAGAAAAAATCTATATCTCAGTATGATTATTTAACACAGATGACTCTGTTCTAATCTTTCTTTATCGATATATAAGATAAACATTTAAGTGCCTTAACTAAAGCTCTTTCTTACAAAAGATCGATATCGACATATCGACCTTTAATAATCCTAACTTTCATCTGAAGGGGAAACACTGCCGTGTTTAACTTATCAGTAACGTTTTCGTAATTACAAAGGGAATGAGCGACTCGACGGTGATCTAATAGGTTTCAAACTTTTGAATCACTGGGCGACAATGGTTTCAAGGAACTTAAAATACATATAACATAATAAAAGAAACATATGATTTAGTTCTATCGTCTATTTAACAAGTAAAAATGAATGTTCAGTTAAAGGATGTAAATAAAAATGTTTATAAAAAATGAGATTGAATAGAATTATCGTTACTTTGTCTAAGCTTACTGTCAGACTTATGTTAGACAGACTATTAAAATAATAATAATAAAATTAAGAACCACTTGTTTAATTGCAATTTCATAAGCAAGAGCATAGTTTGTAATGTCCTATTAAATCTTGACTAAGGAGAAATAAAACCGGCTGCAGTAATACTTCATTCTGTGACAGATTTACCTGCACTTGATTGCAGATAAGATCAGAATACTGCAGCAATAACTTTTAACTCCATCAGATACGTCAAGCATAAATAATGGCATACGTTTATTGAAATGTGTAACTACTTATAAATTATTCTAAATAATGTAAAGACATTATTACCTCAGTAAAAAATGTTAATATTGCGGTAATACCTTGCAGAAAACACTCCAAATCTTATCATATATCTATACAAATAAAATTGACGTGTCTGTATATAATATCGAAACAACTACCTTCTAATAATTAAGACACGATCGACCATTTTTTAAATTTTTGTCTGTCTGTTCGGGCTAATATAAGACTGCATATAATTTCAAATGGTTATTTTAACTGTTTACGATGAAACTTTACGAACAGATTCGGTGATAATTTTTTTTTATAAAATTAGGGTGACAGACGAGCATACAGTCCAACTGATGGTAAGTGGTTACTGTGGCCCATAGACATCTACATCTATCTTCGTTTGCGAATTAAAAACGGCGTTGTCAGCCGTGAGGACTAAGATAGAATGCCTCTTTTCCAGTAAAAAAGGTCTCTAGTTCTCTACACTAACCATGCGAAACACAGCAGCATTAAGCTGCTATCTTACGCTGGTAGTCTGTGAGAGCGTGGTCCTTCCCCGGTCGAGCCGACCCATTCGTGCTATAACTATACTATTAATATAGCTGCAGCATGGCTCTACCACGTCAAGATTATATTATATCCAAAAACCTTTAAGGGCTTATTATTTTGATATCAAAAAATACATATAATAAATGGTTTTTGATGTTTATCTCATAATCAATAAGAAATAATAAAAACATCTGAAAAATTTACACGTATTTACGAAAGGCAAATGAGGCAAACTAGGCAGTACACTTTTCTAAATATTATGAAAACTACTAGGTGCTTGGCCTCTTCTAGGGATCCATCTAGTTCTTTACTCTTTTGCAACGCACTCGTTGCTGTTTTTTTGTAGAATAAGGGTGACAAACGAGTACACAGTCCACCTGATGGTAAGTGGATGCTGTGGTCCGTGGCCATCTACACCCATCCTCGAGTACGGGTCAAAATGCAGACATCAAGTTACGGGCCTTTTCACCCCTGAGGACTAAAGTGCTGTGTAAGAGAATTCTAAATATAGAGGTAAGACATCCAGTCAGAGCTAGATAGATAATGGTATAACCACTATGTATAATGCCAGATGTAAAACACATTACTTCGGAAAGTAGCGATAAAGGTGCCATATGTATGCTTCTACGATTGACAATATATCCGCCAAGCATGGCAACCATGACATATTCTTCGCACTATGTGTGAGTTTATTTATATCAAGCTGTGGACTATATCAAATTGATGAAGAAATAAAAAAAGTTTTCAAGCTTAATACGTTGTGAAAGAACCCGAATCTCTGATACTGCGTCTAAGCCCAACCTCGCTTTTATCACACACGATCGTATCATTATCGATTTGATATAGTCGATCGAGTTGATACCATAACTCGTAATCGTTACGTAAAATACTATTAGTACATAGATTAGTACGAACGAGTGTCTCGATGTTAACTGCGCGTAAAGTTAACACCGCTGTACGATAGTATATCAGTAGATAGCTTTCAATTATATTCAGAAGTGTCATCATTGTTGAAATTAACCAAGCGAGAACGACAGCATCACCGCAACGTCCCTGTGGTCAATGAACTGATCAAAATGTATATAGAGATATGTTTTTTTTCAATTCGATGGCATTGTTATATGAGTTTTGTTTGTTTACGAGTCGTGTCTCTATTTCCGGGTAAAAGGTATCAAGTAACAATTTCAAAAAAACAAACTGGCGCCTATCATGTAACAGCCCACCAAACTCGACGCACCGATGTCAAGTCGATTTGACATCTATCATTTCTTATGGCGAGACTTTGTATACACATTACACAGTACTGGTGTTTTCTGTGTTTTGAATGTAGTGATGTAAATAAACATCTTTATATATAAAAATTACGTGTCACGTTGTTTGTCCGCGATGGACTAAACTACTGAACTGATTTCAATGAAATTTTGCACACTGTGTGCATTTTGGTCCAACTTGAGAGATAGGATAGTTTTTATCCCGATAAATGACCCTCAAAATTTTTTATTGCGAATTTAAGGATTTTTATAGGAAGGGTCGCTGGTAAGGTCAGAACAACGTCTGCCTGGCGATCTAGTAGTCTTATAAATTTTACTAAAACAATAAAGTAACAACTCCTTGGTTTAGTGTTCGCAAACGTGACTACTCGTCATGTTGTTCCAGGTTCATCATTCTGGTTCGGAAAATATCAGTTAATGCCTTTTTCAGTCATGAAGTTTTTGGTAGCAGCCTGTAGTCAGGAAGTAGGTCGCGTTACACCCCCTCTTGCTTCAGAAAACACGTAAAGCCCTTGGGCTTGCGGTTGATCTCCCTCTGGCCGTATCAGATTGCCGTCCCATTGGACTATGAGACTGAGGAAACAAAGAGTGCACCTGTGCTTGCGGCCCAGCCACACTCGTATCGTAAGATTATTATAGTAACAATCCTGTCCAGTGCAAATGGCTAGTCGCCGTTAAGACTGGTCGCCGTAACTGAAATTCGATCCAGAGGACATTAAATGAGGTGGCAATTCTTTATTTCCCTAGCCTTCAAAAATTTGGGTATTTCAATCTCGAAGGACAAACAAAATTAAATGTCTAACATCTTAACAACGTAATCTTTATATATAAAAATTACGTGTCACATTGTTTGTCCGCGATGAACTCCTAAACTACTGCACTGATTTCAATGAAATTTGGCACACTGTGTGCAGTTTGTTTCAACTTGAGAGATTGGATAGTTTTTGGTCCAGATAAGTGACCCATAACATTTTTTATTAAGAATTGAAGGATTTTTTTTTTATTGGAGAAAGGGTCATCTCAGGAAAGGGCAGAACAACGTCTGCCTGGTCAGCTAGTAATCTTATATATTACAATCAGGGGCGTAGCTACCACCGTATCAGCCGTATCAATGATACGGGGCCCCCGGGCTACAGACGCCCCGAACGTTTGTAAGCCAAAATTCCAAGGACTTCTGTGCGACAGGAAAGGCTATCACTACTGTCTATAGAAGCAAAGAATTTAGAAAAACTGTTATCGTCTTCAGCTATGTTTGCCTTACAAAAGGCAAGGAAAGTGTGTATGTGTAGAAAGGGTAATTTAGTATAGTACAGAGACTAATTTTGTAGTTAGGAATAATATTAATCCGTTTACACGAATTAATTATTCAACGAGTCAAGGATAAACTAGTAACGGAATACGACAAGCGCACCGTTCCACGTCAGAGCCAAGACTGTCTTAACAGCGGCCGCTCAGTCCGTTTTATACAAGCTAAACGGGCGCCACCGCAGCTGCAATGGTGCAGGTGTGCGGAACACGTGTTATTTACAAGAATTCTACACCGACTCCGCCGCACGTACAACGGTGCTGGTGCCGTCACGGCCATACTGACATGCGTGCGTCCTCGCACGCGCTCCATCACAATTTTAGTTATCTGTAGACAAAGAAACATCGTTCAACTATCCTGACATAACAGCGTCTGGTCCGGTCTATATTGACCCTTCAGACTTGGGTGACAATCTGTTTTGTACCGGCAGTAAGCCCTACAAAACTTAAATCAACTTTATGCGAGATCGGAATGATTAGTCTGTAGCTTTTTTCTATTTTCTCTTTTTTTTTCAAGTACTGTTTTCGCTAGTCCGGAATAACTATTCCCTATAGCCATATCATTGGACCGGCACAAAGCCCTGCAATGATAGTAAGAACTATTTTTTTCTTACGCTTTTTTTTTCAATTCAGTATAGAACAGGTACAGACCAACCATACCGCAAACATGTCCCTGTCACAATCACACAAAAGTGTATCGTGAGGGATGTAGTGACATGACAACACCTAAGTATGTAAACCAACAGCAACACGACACATCCCAGTGAAGCACAGACCAGCCTCCCTGCAACTCCATGTTCCTTTCCTGCACTAGAATAATTACTTCGCTAGAGTGTTGCAACGTCTCTAGTATTTTCTAGATGCACAGACACGGCTACCTCTGACTGTCGCACGTCCTCGTGCGGTTGACAGTGAACAGCATACGGTATATCAGTTATCACCACCTCCAGGCAGACGCACTTCAGCTTTCCGTTCTGTTGCGTTCGTGCCACATTCGCGCCAGTGAGCCGTCGCGCCGTACTAGCGCTAGCGAATCGTCGTACTGCTTTGCAAAATTAAAAGAAATCGAGATAAATGTATTGCAAAAAATTCCGAACTTCCAAAATTCATCACATATTCTCTTATGAAACGGCAACTGTATGACATTTGAAAACATTGCAAAAAACGGAAACTATGTGTAGAGGCAGATACCACTACATATTTCAAAGGGAAGGAGGCAACTGCGCAAAATCTACGAAAGCCCACCAAGCCTCAGACGTCCATTTACAGCGCCAAAGCACCATTTGTTTGGCGGCCGCTTGAATTGCCTTGCCGTAAGATCAGCCGATAAGTTACCGGCTGTAGCGGTGTAGGCTCAATCTTACCAGCGCTCGGCCGTACCTGACCAATTCGATTAGCCGTCACAACATCTTCCTCATTGATCATTGTTGTAGAGACTTCTACGAATCCCTCGACATCAAACCCCAATCTTGTCGACGATACAATATTCGGAGCAAACTGCAACACTGATCAACACATTAGAACACAAAAATATCACTTATTAAAAAAAGTGTTAAAGTTAATCCTTTATTTTGATACATCCCTTAGACGTTTTGGACTTCAAAATATAGCAAATGATAATCATGTTTCGCGTGAACTATCAAATTACAACATAACTTATAACATAATTAGAAAGCCTCCAACTTCTTTCGACATTTGTTAACATATTTAGGTACATCAAGAAATAATGAAAATACTTGCGGGGTACTTTTAATACAAATCGAACAAATTAAAAAAAATTGGCTTAAATAATTTCACTTTATCTTTTCTCTACACTTTAATGATACGAAAATATCGTAAGTAGCATAGCAAAATTCATTACGGTATTTAACATAAAAACATATTCATCAATGCGGAATGCATTACAGTCTTCCACAAATGTAATAATCCTCATACTATTCGAAGATTAAATGTGGGCAAAAACGGGGACTTTATCCTACTTCTGATGTAGAAAGGGTAATTTAGTATAGTACAGAGACTAATTTTGTAGTTAGGAATAATATTAATCCGTTTACACGAATTAATTATTCAACGAGTCAAGGATAAACTAGTAACGGAATACGACAAGCGCACCGTTCCACGTCAGAGCCAAGACTGTCTTAACAGCGGCCGCTCAGTCCGTTTTATACAAGCTAAACGGGCGCCACCGCAGCTGCAATGGTGCAGGTGTGCGGAACACGTGTTATTTACAAGAATTCTACACCGACTCCGCCGCACGTACAACGGTGCAGGTGCCGTCATATGTATTTGTTTTTTTTTGTTGTTTTTTTTTTGTTTGGCTAGCTTAGTTCCTTGGAGTATTAACAGTAAGTAACAAAATTATAACCAATATATAATAATTTTAATTCAATGCAAGCGTTTTTGTTCCTTTTATGAAATCTTTACTCTTCATTAGGACTCCCCAACAAATTTTGATACAGGGCCTATCTAAGGCACGCTACGCCACTGATTACAATGTTAACAAATATTTATATGTCAACTGCTAGAGTTCTCATATAAGTGGGTATATTATATAGACATTTGCAGTCAACTCTCAACGTTATCACCACTGAGAACTAAATTGCCCTTTATAGCATGTAAGTAACTGGATATTTATACACTTCGATCTGAAAAACAGCAGTCTAAACAGGTAAGAAGATGGTACATCCACAAACAGACTTCGAAGCAGAGTCTAGAACTACAGAACCAGAAAATACATTGTAATTACTATGCATGTAAATGCGACCTCTCAATGCAGTATGTTGAATAACGAAAGAGGCTCTGGTTATTCTGAAATCAACTTTTACAGTCTGTTGATGAACAAAACCAGAAAGAATTAATCACGAGTGATTCTTCTGAGTATTGCTTGCCACCGGACGCATTCATGGACTTTATCGATTTGAATCATCATGTTATTTGAGCCATAGTATTTGTTACGGCCGACAGCTGCCTATCCCAGGAGTAGAATCCTTCGCGGCCCATAGACGAAGAAGCTACAGGCAGATGCTGGTCGGGCGTCCTCACGCCACGGGTTAAAAGTCTAATTACACTAAACAATCCGGGGGGAGCGTTACAATTATTGAACAGAGCTTACTTACCTCTATTCAAGGCGACTGGTCCCTCAGGATTCGGTCAGGTCTCGTGTGGATGTATTGTGCTAGAAAGTAAAGGTCAGTGATGTGTATTTGGGTGTGGCTGGTAGTGTTATTGACCTTATTTGACCGTTCCCCCTGCAGCAGTTCGGCCCTCAGCTCCTCTCCAAGCTAAGGTCGCCTTCCGCAGTCACTTTCTTCCTTTGTTACGATTGACTCGCGAAAATGAACACAGAACGTACGGGTCAAAGGTCACCGTTATTTCTAGAATATTAACTACCGCACTAGTAACTAATACAGTCGAATCCACTTATACAGATTCTGCGTTAAACCTAAAGTCCCGGGTAAACTCTCAACACGCGCTACCATTCCCAGTGGTATATTTACTATACGCGCCTAACATAAAATTAGATCTAAGAGCTCCCAAACAAAACGGACTGCCTTCTCTTTCGACGCGAAGAAGACTTCTAATCTTTTCGCTCTCGACTCCCACCGTTCAGTAAGCTCGGACGTTCAACACGCACGAACGTCATCCCGTATCAGCCGAGCCGAGAGCCATCTAACGTCGATGCCTGACACCAACGCTTTTGCGTAAACAAACCCCCGTCCCGGACATAAGGATTTAGGTCCGCGAGCAAACCGGTCAGCGGGACAGGGTCGCGACGGCAAGTTGCAAGATCGAATCTACAACCAAACTAGGCCACCCTACGCACCCAATCAGATCTTGCAACCCTGACCAACGCCTCAAAATTACAGCCCCAACGTGGGCTAGCCGGAGAGTTGAACTGGATGCCCTTCCTGGTCATCGCAGCACATAAATAAGTCCTATTCCTAGACAGAAGTCAGACGACCTCCTTCAAACACCTATCTGCGCTCCTATGATTAGTTCCGCAACTCGACCGGATCAGGTCTGCAAACAGCGACGCGACACGAAGCGGCCCAGAGGGACCTTCAAGCTTCAGTGCAGAGAGCACCCCCAAATTCCCCATGAACGTCGTCTGTGGAGAGCTGAACGAAACGCACAGATGGTCCCTAGCAGGTGATCCTATGCTCATATTTCAACTAATTTTTCAAAAGCATCAATGTTCAATTACAGAATTAATAAAAGAAGAAATAAAAACAAGTAATCACCGATGCACATAGGTCAACTTGGCAAAGTAAACAAAAATAAACGTAAGAGACAGCCTATTTCTTATTTCAAATAAATATCTTAGGCAGTGCCAACAAAATCTAAACCAAAGAGAATTTACTCTTATTTCCTTTGACAACCACAGGGTTATCTAATTTCAACCTTCCTTATCACAAAGCAAAATGATTAAACACTATCACAAACATATACATAATTTTCAAAATAGCGCGCCATTCAAATTTCAAATGAATCCAAACTTCCCTTCAGCACAGGCGCGACAATCAAATACAATTACAAGCATACGCACAAGCATTAAAAAAGGGCACACAATTTAATCTCAATTTTTCGTGCCACAATAAACGCAGTGATCAAATGTATTTACAAAACATATGCAGCAGCATTTAAAGGAGTATTTTAAATTCAATTCTTTTAATCACAACCGCTACAATATTAATTTCGCGGAAAACTCAAAGCATTTTAATTTTAATTCAAAGAATTCTTAACTAAGTGCTCGACCAAACCAAATCCAATACCCCTTGAGAGCGTGATTCAACGCTCCAGGGGGCCCTAATCTTCCCACCACCAAGTGGAGGCCACACCGCGTGAACCCGATACTAACAGAGCGCAACCGCTAACAGTCGCCACTCGGGTTGTACGCCCTCACTGAGGCCGTCGGCAACAGAACAGCTTGACAAGTGGACTGATGACGGCTTAAGGCTCAGTAGAGGCAGCCATGGTGGGAGCTAAGGCGGCAGCTAGCTAGGGCCGCCTCCATCAAATGGGGTACAGTGGTCCACCAGTCGCGGCCACTCAGCTAAAGGGAGTGAGAAGGGTCCAGCGGACTGATGAGTGGCCGTGAAGTTCCTCTCCGCACACTGAGGGGGTGTGTTGACACCCCCGCCCCTGGGGGAATTACCCCCCGACTGGTCGGGGGAGGGACCCCTTTCAAACCTAGGGGCCTGGTGGCTAGCCGGCGGGCGCCGAGCGTCGCCCGTCAAAGGGCATGGCGGAGCGCCCCCGCCCGTGGGGGTCGAGGGCCTGGCAGCGCCCCGAGAGGAGACGCCGTTCGCACCCAGGCACAGTACGACATTGTGATTGCCCTGGCAATGCAGACAGGGCCGCTGGTGCGGACAGTCTCGCTGGAGGTGCCCTTCCAAACAGGAGTAGCACCAGCGGCGCTCCTTGGCGATAGTTCGCCTCGCCGGAACCGGCTTACTTAATAATTTTGGGCAAGACGTTACCCGGTGATCAGATGCTCGACAATAGGAGCAGGGGGGGGTTGACGAAGACTTGCCCGGCGGATTTCGCCTCTCACTGGGCACGGCTCGTAAGTCATCGACGGTGCCCGCCGCGTGCTCGATCTGTCGGCACTGCTCCTCCAAAAACCGCAGCAGGTCATAGAAGGGCGGAATATAAGAGGCCTCGTCCCCGCCGTACCTCTCCTCAAAATGCATTTGAAGGTCGAGAGGTAGACGGGACATCACGATGCGGAGCAACAAGAAGGCCCATTCGCCTACTGGTAAATCCAGCCGCCTCAACGTGTTACAGGCCACCAAGACTGGATCCAACAGGTCCGGACGTAGTCTGGCCCGGTCACTAAGCAGCGGAAGGCTTAGAAGCTGCTTAACATGTTCGTCGGCAATTCGCCGGACGTTGGCGTATCTTCTGGCTAAAAGGTCCCGAGCAGTCTGGTAGGCGTCGTCCGACAATCTCAAATGGCTGACAACGCCCAGGGCCTCCCCCTCCAGTGAGGCCAGGAGGTACGCCATCTTCTGGCTCGGGGTCAAGTCACTCCGGGCGTCCACTAGGCCGTCGAAAAGACCAATGAAGGTCAGCCATTCGGAAAGGACCCCGGAGAACCTTGGCAAGTCCAGAGTTGGGAGTCGTCCCAACAGCTCCGGCTGAGGCTGCTTCCGAAAGGACTCGGGCAGGCCACTCGTCCGAGCTTCACGCGCCTCCTCGGCATACCTGCCTTCAGCCTCGATCAACTCGTCCGTGAGCCACAAAAACTGCTCGTAGTCTGCGAAGCAGGAGTCCAGGACTCCCTTTTCCACATCCGAATCCTCGAGCTCAGCGTAAGCCTCCTCCACTGCAGCCCTTCGAGCATCGACCTGCTCCAACCGCTTCATCAAATTATGGACCCTATCCGGTCGACCTATCAAAGCATGGGCGCTGGTGGCCCAGCGCAACTCAGTCCGCAGGCAACGGATTAGCATCTTGGGCGAGGACATCACTACTAAATACAAATTACGACGCTGCTCGAGCACAATTACAAAAATAACAAATAAAAAATACAAAAAAAATTAACAGCTAACCAATGCAGTTCCTATCAAATCGAGTTGAATAGAAATTACACAAATAAGAACCGCTATTTATTAAATCAAACACAAGTTAGTACAAAAGAAAAGGCAAATCAAATTAACAATAACAAATACTAGTGCGATCAAATCAAGTTAAATTCAAATTACGTAAATACAAATTACCACTCTTTAGTTCAAATACAAATTACAATACGAAAGATACATAACGAAGATACAGATCAACAAAAAATGCCTTGCTCGGAAATCGACCCTTCGATAAGTAATACACCACAACTATCCGCAACGATAATTAACCGATTACGCAAAAATAACCATCTACCTACATGACGCAATCTCCCGCTTGCGCGCTAAACGGGCGCGGTTTTTTAAATTTACCCGCAAACAACAAAGCAAGCTAACAAAGAAAGGAATTTTATTATTACGTATATAATAAAAAATATATATTTTTACGTATTACGGACGGGCGTGATTGTAGACACAAAATTAAACCAATCAACCCAACGCTCCCTGCCACCAAAATTATTTAATTTTTATCAAATACTATGGTCGGTGGATCGACCGGGAATCGATCCCAGCACCGCGTTCTGCTACCAAATGTTACGGCCGGCAGCTGCCTATCCCAGGAGTATAATCCTTCGCGGCCCATAGACGAAGAAGCTACAGGCAGATGCTGGTCGGGCGTCCTCACGCCACGGGTTAAAAGTCTAATTACACTAAACAATCCGGGGGGAGCGTTACAATTATTGAACAGAGCTTACTTACCTCTATTCAAGGCGACTGGTCCCTCAGGATTCGGTCAGGTCTCGTGTAGATGTATTGTGCTAGAAAGTAAAGGTCAGTGATGTGTATTTGGGTGTGGCTGGTAGTGTTATTGACCTTATTTGACAGTTCCCCCTGCAGCAGTTCGGCCCTCAGCTCCTCTCCAAGCTAAGGTCGCCTTCCGCAGTCACTTTCTTCCTTTGTTACGATTGACTCGCGAAAATGAACACTGAACGTATGGGTCAAAGGTCACCGTTATTTCTAGAATATTAACTACCGCACTAGTAACTAATACAGTCGAATCCACTTATACAGATTCTGCGTTAAACCTAAAGTCCCGGGTAAACTCTCAACACGCGCTACCATTCCCAGTGGTATATTTACTATACGCGCCTAACATAAAATTAGATCTAAGAGCTCCCAAACAAAACGGACTGCCTTCTCTTTCTACGCGAAGAAGACTTCTAATCTTTTCGCTCTCGACTCCCACCGTTCAGTAAGCTCGGACGTTCAACACGCACGAACGTCATCCCGTATCAGCCGAGCCGAGAGCCATCTAACGTCGATGCCTGACACCAACGCTTTTGCGTAAACAGTATTTCTGAGATTAAGCTCTCGCTGTAAATTCCAGTACGCGAGCACCAATGAAATTGCTAATTGCATCTTTAAGTGTTGGTTTACCACGTTTTAAGCGATGAAGGAAAACCTTGTGAGGAAACTTGCATGTTTGAAAAATGAAAGAAATAATATATTTATATAAATTATATATAAATTAAAGAAAACAATTCTATAAAATTAATTTTTCTCTTATTTATGCTTCTTCCGCAATACCTTACTTTCACTACCATACATACATTAATGTAGGGATTTATAGAGCATTGCACATTTTCATTCGTACCTTTTCTGACACATTCTAACTTCCTATAATAGAGTGAAGTGGGGCCCTTCACTCTATTATAGGAAGTTAGAATGGAGTTTACTCTTTTTTTTATAGAATAGGGGGCAAACGAGTATGCGGCTCACCTGATAGTAAGTGACTACCGCCGCCCATGAACAACCGCAACACCAGGGGAATTGCAGATGTGTTGCCGGCCTTTTAGAAAGGTGTAAGCTCTTTTCTTGAAGGTCCCTAAGTCATATCGGTCCGGAAAATTCGCTGGTGGTAATTGATTCTACAAGGAAGTTGTGCGAGGAAGAAAACTTCTTCTAAATCCCACAGTGGTGGACCGCCAATCATACAGATGGTAACGCGAGTTTTGTCGCGATGGTGAAATTGAGCGGCTGGAATTAGTCCGAACAATTCCTCAGAGCATTCCCCGTAGTAAATAGAAAAGAGATGCAACATCTCTACGCAGTGCCAGTGTATCGTGCCGATCAGAAAGAACTCGGTCATCGACGATTCGAACCGCTCTGCGCTGGATGCGGTCAAGTGGAAGGAGCTGGCACTGGGGTGCCCCGGCCCACAGATGAGAACAGTATTCCATGTGGGGCCGAACTTGCGCTTTGTAAAGTTGCAAGCGATGTGCCGGCATGAAATACTGACTCGCTCTGCTGAGTACGCCAAGCTTTTTAAAGGCCAATTTGGCCTTCCCGTCCAAGTGACCACGCAAACTGCACACTATTCGATATGTTAACGTCAAGAATTCCGATACTGGCTGAGGCAGCAAGAGGAGTGCCTTGAAACTGAGGAGATACGACAAAGGGGTTCCTTTTAGCGGTAAACGCGCAAACTTATGTCGTCTGGGGATTGAACTGGACTAGATTTAGTCGGCCCCAATCCGATACTTTGTTAAGCAAAGACTCGACTTCAGACACAAGTTTGTCCCGGTACTCGGCGACGTTTTCCCGAGAAATATTGGCACAGCCGGAATATAAGGCATCACCATTGCTGTCGTCCGCATAGCAATGAATGCTACCAGTTAGCAACATATCATTGATATGCAGGAGAAACAGCGTTTGTGATAGCACGCAGCTTTGTGGAACACCAGCGTTGATAGGCTTGAAATCAGAGCATGCACCGTCTACTACGACCTTGATGCTCCGATCAGAAGGAAAATGGTGATCCATTTGCACAATTTTTTGAGAAGCCCATAGGAAGGAAGCTTCGAAAGAAGCGCTTTGTGCCAGACCCGATCAAGGCCTTCGCTATGTCTAAACTAACGACCAATGCCTCCCTCTTGGACTCTACTGCCTCCGCCCATCTATGAGTTACATAGACTAGAAGATCACCAGCTGATCGACCCCGACGAAAACCGCATTGGCGATCACTAATCAGCTGGTGATCCTCAAGGTACCTCATGAGCTGGCAGTTTATAATGGCTTGCATTATTTTGGAGAACAAGGAGGTGATGGCGATAGGCCTGTAGTTGGACGGGTCTGAGCGGTCGCCTTTTTTAGGGATCGGGTGGACCAAAGCTGTCTTCCATGAATTCGGGACTATGCCTTGGGAGTAGGAGTACCGGAAAAGACGCGTTAAAATCGGTGCCAACTCCGGAGCACACGTCTTCAGCACAATGGGAGGGACTACATCGGGCCCACTCGACTTGCTGACGTCCAGGGAGAAGAGTGCTTTGCGAACCGAGCGCTGTGTAAATCGCACATCCGGCATGGAGCACTCATATCGCGGGATGGTCGGTGGTGTGTTCCCCCCGTCATCTAGAGTCGAGTTGGACGCAAAAAGAGAGATCAACAGATCGGCTTTCTCCTTTGCAGCATGGGCCAGTGAGTCGTCCTCGCTGTGCAGAGATGGAAGAGATGACTGACAGAAGTTCCCTTGGACAGCCTTGGCGAGAGAATGCACGGGTTTCCGAAGGAAGGCGAACTAGCTTCTCGCCAATTCTGCCGATGTGCTCAGACCTTGACTTGGTAATGACGCTTTTGAAGGACCTGGAGGCGGAATTATACTTCTTTTTAAGTGCGCTGGTGTTTACATCTCGAGACGTTGATGCGTCAGTCCAGGCCTGGTAGCACTCCTGCTTATAGCGTGATGCTATTTTACAGGAGCGACCAAACCATGGCTGGGATTTGCCTCCGTTGGGCACCACAGAGGATGGAATAAAAAGTTCTATACCTTGAAGTACCACATCAGCAACAGAATCGGCAACAACGCTGGGATCTTCCCTCGAGAAGCAAACCCGCCCCCAAGGGTAGGATGCAAAAAAAGACCGCAGCCTGTCCCAATCAGCTGACCTATAATGCCAAACACAGCGGCAAGCTGCAGATAACTGCGATTGGAGTGTGAGTGGCCCCGTACTCC
Organism: Parnassius glacialis; assembly: GCA_033319125.1. Lineage (NCBI taxonomy): Eukaryota > Metazoa > Arthropoda > Insecta > Lepidoptera > Papilionidae > Parnassius > Parnassius glacialis. The sequence goes on along the minus strand of JAVANC010000025.1, from coordinate 22,562,287 downwards.
GGATCAGACAATGGTCCAAAGAGCCCAGAGGGGCATCGACGGAGACCTGATATCCGTCCGGATGAGAGGTCAGCCGAAGGTCCAACAGGAAAGGTACATGGTCTTCCACATCTGGGATCCGCGTAGGCGAAGTAACCAGTTGTGTTAGACCATATGCCAAAGCAAAGTCATAGACAGATCTACCCGCATGATCGGTTAAACGAGAACCAAGCCATTCAGCGTGGTGGGCGTTGATATCACCGAGTATCACGATCTCTGCGGATGGGACCTGTTGTAGCACGGACTCTGCAGCCATTTGGACGTGGTCGATGAGTCGGTCTGTGTCGGCTTTACCGCTATGGGACCTATAGAGGCACCCATAGACGGGAGGATGGTCGTCGGTGTCTACGCGCAGCCATAGGATGGACAGGCCCGTACCTTAAAGACTGCCGAGGCGTCGAAAACAGATGTCCTCTCTGACGTACACGCAAACTCCAGCCTGGGGCACAAAGGAGTGTTCCAGTTTGTACCCCGGGTAGGAGAGATATGAAGTATCAGCCGGAGAGGACACCTGAGTCTCGGTTAAAAAGAGCAAGGCCGGCTTCGCCGTCTCTAGATGGTAATGGACAGCGTTAAGGTTGGAATGAAGTCCCCTGATGATGCAAAAATTCACGGATAGCGTGACAGGGGTCCCCTTGGTTGTATTGCTCCGCTTGCCCCGAGCAGCATTCGTCGCGAGCGGAATTTTGTTACCCCCCCCCCCCCCCCCGAATACGCGGGGCAGCCTAAGCACCCACGCTCAGGAGTGAAGTAGTTTGGTCGTGGATGCTCAGCGACGGATTCTCCAGGAGTGCTGGTACCCTCCTGGAGTAGTCACGCTGGTCTTCTGTGAGATCGTGGTACCACCCCGGTTCGAACTGGCTCATCCGTGCGACAGCAAAAGCTACCGCTTGGCTCTACCACTGTTAGAATACTCTGTTTCCCGCATTCCCTTTTTTATAATATTGAATATCGTTCTATGTGCTTGTAATGTCCACCATCTTGGTTAATCCCCCTGTGTCCTGCATTAACTCTTTATTGTGTATTATTATCATGTCTATCATCTAGACTATGCATTTTGTACACTTGTCACAAGTTACATTATAGGATATTCGTTGAATTTTATCGCAGACGTACAACTTAATATAATATGTCCTTTCGGTGGTTAGTACTTTCCGTAATAATTATAATAAATAAATAAAATTAACACAATAATAATAGTTGTAGATTAGCCACCTACAGCTTTTCTTACATTTTATATCGAAACAGGCACAAAACTCATTCTAACTGTGCTTGTCATATCACTAACATCAGAAAACCACAATGGCAAAGAGAGGTAGCGCCAGCGAAACGGACAAAAGCATTTGTGCGGTACGGTAAACTTGTCATTATGCTCAAAAGCTTTTGCTGCAAAAAAAATGTTTAGGACATTTTAGTCGAATTTCCATCCCAACCTATAAATAGCTACAGTCACGTTTTAACTGACAATTTAGTAACAAGGCAGTCACTTCTCTTATTCACTTTCCATATATCATAGTGTCCTCAAAACCGAATTTTGATCACGGAAGTCAGTCTCAACGGACGGACTAGGAATTTGTGCGGGACAAGATTATAATGCACTCTCTATTCCCTCTCTCTCATAGTCCGATGGAATGGTAACCTGGCACGACCGGAGGGAGATCAGGCGCAGGACCAATGACTTTTCATGTTTTCCGAGGCGCGGGGGTAAAACACAGCTGACTGCCTGATTCCGGGCTGTTACTGTGAATTTACTGACAGACAAACCCCGCAAATAGTTTTGACACGACTCGAGATTTGAACTGGGATCCCAGGATCAGCAGCCGCGTTTACGACTACTAGACCAACGCGGCCGTCGCTACACAAATAAAACTCTAACCATAGCATCATAGTTGTTCATAGCTCATCCTCATCATAGCTCTTACCAAGTGTAATTCAACTATACGGCCAGAGTAGTCGACCAAGTGGACCGAACGATGTGTCAGAATTTCCCGAACACTTCATCTGATAGCCATCATGGAAGGTAAGGGGCCTGTGCAATCGCTCGCCTTACTTGCACGACGCTGTGATATTATATTCTTATCTTATTTAACATCTTCAGAAAGTATCCATAGGAACCATGGTAGGTGAAATTGCATGTCACATCATTAGTAATGAATGACCTGTAGCTACACTTGAGTTTCTTATGCACTCGATGATAGGTGCTTGGTGACTCGGTGACAGAGATATATTGCGGTTTTTTCTAATTGCCAATATTGTTACACTTAATACGCCTATGTATATGAGATATATCTCGATGCTTATCTCTGACAGGCATCTAGTTCGGTCTCTAATATCTTGACTTCTCATCTAGAAGCTGATGTATTTGTAGCTACACTTTCATTATTTGTTTTCCTTATGGTATTTTTCTGAATATTGCTTTAGTAATTTTATTATATTAATTTTGCAGCTGAATATTAAAATAATCACTTTGAATTGTATTTAATGATTATTTAAATTAAATTACCTTAAGCAAGTAACTATACCATACAGGCTATTGACAAATAACTGTACTCTATCGGGTTATTTCGAATCAATGGCGATTAAAATGGGCGAGTCATTTACTAACCTGTCAAGTGCCCGATAAAAGAAACAAGTAAACACGCGTGTACAACTAGCGACGAGAACACGGTCTAATGCTCAGACCAACGGTACTGCTGTACTAACTTACTGAAAGGTCTTAATTTGTTTGTACACAAATGCAGTAAATTTTTGATACCATTAAATCAGAGACACGGTATTTTGTATATTATACAAATTATGCTATATTATAATATATATATATATATATATATATATATATATAATTAATATATATTATAATATATTTGTATACGTGGTAGAGCCATGCTGCAGCTATATTATGGTTGTAGCACGAATGGGTCGGCTCGACCGGGGAAGGACCACGCTCTCACAGAAAACCAGCGTAAAATAGCAGCGTTAAGCTGCTATTTTACGCTGGTTTTCGTATGGTGAGTGTAGAGAACCGAAAACCCTTTTTACTGGCAAAGAGGCATTCCATCTTAGTCCTCACGGGTGACAACGCATCTGCATCTTGAGTCTTTATTGAGGATAGATGTAGATGTCTATGGGTCACAGTAACCACTTACTATCAGGTGGACTGTGTGCTCGTTTGTCACCCAATCCTATAAAAAAAATGCTTATATCCTTTATTTGTATTGTATTAGAGACTATATAACCACTTCCTTTTTATTTTACTTTAAAATAATTAATTTGTCATATAGATTATCGTGTAGTGGCGGTGTAACAATATCTCATATCGTCACTTTGGTGTCGTAAGAGGCGACAAAGGGAAACAGAAGATGAGCAGCATATTTCTGATAACAATTAAAAATTTAAAAAAAACAGCGAATTCCAACCCGCGTGCCGAGCGTGGCAACTATAGCAAATTCCGCTATGTGACGGCGCGGCAACAGACGGCTTTACGTACTCTCCGAGGCACGGCAGTGAAACACCGCCAACTTCCTAACTTCAATCTACTACTGAGAATTTCTCAACATAAAACTCAATAACTGATTTCCCAGTATAGTGTATGTCTGAATGTAAAATAAGATATGTAATACGTGTAAGAATAGTTTCAACCAACAAGTTTGTGTGTGTCGTAGGAGGCGACAGAGGGAAAATACCAAAGGATAGGCAGAAGCGTCTTCCTAATAAATAATTTTTTTTATTTACCCGTCAAGCTTGGCAACTATGGAAAATATACAATCTATGGGGATGCCTGTGTTCAGCAGTGGACATTAATGGGCTGTAATAAATGAATTCATATCTCCATACAATAAAGATATTTAAAAGTTGTGCTTGTACTTTGAGTGTCCATTTATTTGTCCCCCTACCGCTGCAGCCGAGGTGGAGTCGCGGGGGAAGAGGAGTGTTGGCATGGCGATGCGCCACTCGCCCTACCCTCCGCGACTCTGACGGGGCCGCACCGTTGATGCGGTGGTGGTGGGGCCGCGGAGGGAGAGGAGTGTCGGTATTTCGCCAACTTCAAAGGACTAAAATGAATCAAATTATTTCGAGGCACCGCTCTCCCTACCCTCCCCGGCCGAAACTTGGTTGGCGGCGAAGCCAAACACCAGGTCCGCCGCTGGGGTCGGGAAAGGGGGCACTATAGCGCGCTCAGTTTTCCTGGCCCCATGGCCTCCACGTATCGGACTCGGGGGGGGGGGGGGGGCGTTACGCAGGTGGAGTTAGGCAGCAGCATTAGTTAGCAGGTGGTGTAGGGCGGCCTCCTACTAGATGGAGTGACGACTCGGTAAGAGATGTAGGAAGTCGATAGATGCAGGTAGCTCAGGCCTTGTGGCATTCCTTGGGGGTGGCTTATGTTCAGCAGTGGACTTGTGATGATCTGTAATAATAGCAATGATGATGATGAAATTAAATTAAACAGGATAATAAAATAGGTACGTACAGCTTCCACTCAGTAGGGGTCCATTATCAAAGAGAATCACTGTGTCCTAGTCCTAGTGTAGAGACTGGACTCGTTCAAAGAATAAATAAGGAGTTCGTATGTAACATGAAATCACAGTTGACACCAACATCATCGCCTCTAATGTATTGTTACATCATCAAGATGACTTGTAAGAGATGGACTATTATTATATAGAGATCTATCACACAGGAGGTGTTCACACGTTCCAGCGTTCCGCGTTCGCGTTCTGCGTTCGTTGTGTTGTATTACGTTACAATAGACATACCCAGATAGCAGGCAGTAATGTAACGGGAACGCGGAACGCTTGAACGCGTGAACGCCTTCTGTCTGATAGATCCCTTATTATCATACTGCATATGATTATATTTTAACAAATAATGTATTCTAGTTCTAGACTAACTTTACATTTTGTTCTATTTGACATTTTCAGCTAACTTCAAAAACAGAAAATTATTTTTTTTTCTAACGAATTGGACTGTGTTTTTCTTTTTTGTATGTGTATCAAAATTGATTAAACGTGGTGTATGTATGTCAAAATTTAAACGCGGTAAAGCCACGTTGCAGCTATATTATGGATGTAGCACGAATGGGTCGACTCGACCGGGGTAGCTCCACGCTCTCACAGAATACCAGCGTAAAATACCAGTTTAATGTCGCTGCGTTTCGTATGGTGAATGTAGAGAACCGGAGACCTTTTTTTGTGGAAAAGAGGCATTCTATCTTAGTCCTCACGGCTAACAACGCATCTGCATTTTAATTCGCAAACGAAGATACATGTAGATGTATATGGGCCACAGCAATCACTTACCATCTGGTGGACTGTGTGCTCGTTTGTCACCCTTATTCCATAAAAAAAGTGTCATCTAAAGCTAGATTACTTGGCCAAGTGTACCTAAGTAAAACACATTTAGTTTCTTTTGTTTTTTGAAATCGGCTTCTATTTATTACCGTTACCGTTACAGCCTATTAAAGTCCACTGCTGAACATAGACCTGTATGCATATTTGCCATAGTTGCCACGGTTTGTAAGCGAGTTTACAACTGCAGTTTTTAATTTTAGTCGTTATTAGGAATACGCTGCTGCCCATCTTCTAATTTGTTTCCCTCTCTTGCCTCTTACGACATCCACTGGGTAATGTAGGGTAGTGGATATTCTTACATTGCCACTACACCAAGCATTAAACATTAAAAATGCAATATTAAATGAAGAAGTTGTTCATTGATCCTGAATAATTAATTAATATGATAAATAATGAAACGAACAACATGACGACACAAGCTCGTATGAACATCATATCTTCAATCTAGATTGGATGAATTCTTCTATTATATTCAGTATATAACTATCAATCAAGACAATCAACATAGATTATTTCCTAATCTATCGATTCATCTTTGCTATTCAGACGCAAGATGTAATCTTATTGGTTTGAGAATTCGCACTGAACTAAGTAGGCACTTAAAACACCGTACCCACCATCGGTTATACCAGTAAAAGTAGTAGGTTCGTTGATCGTCGTCGTTATCAGGCTAATAATGTCCACTACTATATAAACAATAAACCTTAAGGATTATAATATCTTTGAAATGTATGTAAAAGCATTTATGTAAAAACAATCTTTATATATAAAAATTACGTGTCACATTGTTTGTCCGCGATGAACTCCGAAACCACTCAACAGATTTTAATAAAATTTTGTAAATGTGTATTGCTTGCTCCTACTTGAGAAATAGGATAGTTTTTATTCCGATAAGTGACCATCAATATTTTTTATCGTGATTTTAAGATTTTTAAAGGACAAAGAAAAGAGCAGAACAAAGTCTGCCTGGTCAGCTAGTAATTTTATAAAATTAATTCGATCACACCAACACTCACTGGATTACCGTAACAGTCTCTACTCGCACCCAAAAAAAAAACCACGTCGTCGTCGTCATCGTCATCGTCTTCGTAGACATCGTCATAGCATAAGTGTGACAAAAGAGCACACAATCCACCTGATAGTAAGTGGATGATGATAGACATCTTTTTCTATCACCCATTAGGAATCAAAATGCAGAAACATTGCCATCGCTGAGAACTGATATAATGTCTCGTTTCTAGTAAGGGTCTTCAGTTGTCTTACACTCACCATATGAAACACTATTTCTACTAACTGCTATTTCACGTTGGTATTCTGTGAGAGCTTGGTCCTACTCAGGTCGAGTCGACCCATTCGTGCTATATGCCGTTGTATGCCTCCAAAAACGAGGTGGTTATCAATTCAACTGTATTTTTGTACGTCTATATTTCGCGATATCTTCGCCTATATTTGACCGCTTTCAACAATGCTTCTTTTTATATAACTCGAGAATTATGGTTACATTTAAATTTAAAGTAAAATTCATATCCCAAAGGGTGGAAAAATGGGAGATAATTTTTTAATAATCCAAAACACAACGATCTAGCCTTTACCTTGACCTTGTTATTGTTTAGTATACTCCAAACATTCAAATAATAAAACTATAAAAATAAATATGAGCCGATTCTAAATAACTTAAAATAATAAAATAAATGCCATATATTATAATTTGAAATCGGGGCTAAAATTCTCATACTTCATACTGTCTTTTTGTTTTGTCTCAATATGTCTACCGATTCGCAGCTCCGAGCAGGGAGTCCGTATTTATAAACTAGCTTCGAAGTTATGTTCTGTAATGTTCGCTGTTAGGAGTGGTTGCTAACCCTTGGTGTTTGTGCTTTGTGGCATTTCGTGGGGGAGGCCTAAGTTCTGCAGTGGACTTGTGAAGAGCTGTAATGAGAAGGACTAGACTTTTTTCTTTTACCTAAAAAAAGACGAAGAGTGCCCAAACATTTGATATATTGCCTTATTATATATTTCATTATTTGCCGTATCCTGGCTACAAAAGAAATGTTATTAGCACCCTCTCTCGGTCCCGTAAAACCAGAAGCGGTATACCGCTTCTAGTATAAATACAATTCCTAGACCGGCGACTGGAAGCAGCGTCGCAAACGTCCGTAACCGCGATCGCCAATCCGCAAATAACAGCTAAATTGGTACTTGTTTACTTCCACAGTACCATGTCTTTACACCATACACAATGGATCATTCTCATCATCATCGTCATCGTCATGTACATGGTCATAATCATGGTATTGGTCATGGTCATCGTCATAGTCATGGTCATCGTCATCGCTATAGTCACCTTCATCGGCATCGCCATCGTCATCGACATCGTCATACCTTCGATCCTTTTTAGAAGTTACTTTAAGTTTTGTCGTTGGTAGAAAAAGGGGCAATCCCCTGGTTCAGGCGAACAACACGATATGTGGCAGTACTTGGTAGTGCAGTAGTAGCTTGCCTAGGAAGCTATTACTTATTTAATAATTTTATAAAATTAATTCGAACACCACCATCACTCACTGGATCAGCGTAATAATCTTTACACGCACCCAAAAAAAAAACCCGTCGGCATCTTCATCGTCATCATCGTCATCGCCATTATCATCTTCATCGTCATCATCATTGTCATCGTCATCCCTCCGATGCTTTAAAGAAGTTACTTAAACTCATAGTTTTTATCGTTGGTAGTAAAAGGGGTGATCCCCTGGTTCCGGGGAACAACACGGTATGTGGCAGTACTTGATGGCCCAAAGGGTGGCAACTATGGTAAATCTTATGAGGCAATCTATTAGGAAGACCTATATTCAGGTTTGTTGTAATAAATGAATGAATGGATTCTACACGATACAAAGTAAGTGTGTCACGTACTTTTACCCCAAAAATCATCTTATATCGGTAATCGGGGCAGCTTCGCCACAATGGAGGCATGCGGCGCATCGTCAGCAGAAGCCATCAATCACCAAAACGTTGTTTAGTCTATCGACCGGTTTAAAAAGTTTCGGCATGAATTGGAACGAGTGCCAGCCGGAGATGGGACGGCGCCACGCATATCGTTTCGTTCGAACAATGTCACATGCCTAATAAACTTATATTGTCTTTTTACTGTTTCGAAATTTTTACATTGCCCTTCACAAGCAATTTGCAAAACGCGAAAAGATCAAAAGATCTCTTATTATTCTTATTATTCTTTACATTACTGTAGAGAATAAACTTATTTTATTACTAAATAAACAGAAAGCTTTCGTAATGTAATAAATAAAAGATAGTTCGCCGTACGAATAAAAACATCAGCTACAGTCTATCTGTTCAATAAGTGTACACCTTCATAAAATACTGACCCTCTATAATCAAGAAAGATTTTTAAAATAACTTCATAAAAATCAACAAACTTTACGAAAAAAATGCGTGCGCCAGTGATGCATTTTCACCCCAGCAGTGCTAGTATGGGCAGAAGACAAATTTATCCCCGGGAAAAGGAGAAAATGTTTATCGCCTCGCTTAGTTTTATCCACTCTTCGAGCATGGGCACACCAGTGGATATAATATCCACAATAGATAAAATTGGAGATTGACTTAGAGTTAGACAGATTTTTTGTATGAATATAAACTTAAACCCACGTCCAATGAACTAGGATAGAATTGTCCTTTTCAAATGTCAAAAAAGCATAATTTTTTATCTTTCATTTGGCTCCATGCTACGGACGGGGGATATATGTCTACTCGTTATGTCAAACGGGGATATACTTCTCCCCGATGCCGTGCTTTGGCATAGGGACAAGATAATTTTATCTCTTGTCAGTGGATATAATCGGGGGATAAAATTTTTGTCCCCAGCCCATGCTAGTCGTGCTAGGCCTGTGATTATACTACCCAACAAACCAAAAGAGGAATGCAAGTACTGCTGCTTGGACCACCAAGATAACCATTATGTTACTATTTCCCTCGTATTTATAAAAAGTGACATTTTTTTTATAGGATAAGGGTGACAAACGAGCACACAGTCCACCTGATGGTAAGTGGTTGCTGCGGCCCATAGACATCTACATCTATCCTCGTTTGCGAATCAAAATGCAGATGCGTTGTCACCCGTGAGGACTAAGATGGAATGCCTCATTTCCAGTAAAAAGGGCCTGCGGCCACCTGCACTCACCAAGCGAAACGCAGAGATAAGCCTCTACTTCACGCTGGTATTCTGTGAGGTCGTGGTACCACCCCGGTTCGAGCCGGCCCATCCGTGCGACAGCAAAAGCTGCCGCGTGGCTCTACCACTGTTAAAACATTGTATAATGACATTTCTAAGGGTTAGTGCATCAAAGAGCAACACCCAACTGCTCAGTACATAGGAGGGGAGTAGCCATACGCAGGCGTTCCTCTTTAAGTAAAATTCCATGCGGTCCTATGCGTACAATAAAACCAGTTGCAGCAGCACTGCTCACTAAGCTAAATCTAGTAGCGAGTCTGAATCGACGTCTTTTAAAAATGTCGAATTGTTCAGTTTTTCGCTGCAAAACAAGATCTGCCACGTCAAATTTACATAAAGATGTTATCTTTCATATAAGTAACGTTTAATTACATTATTACTATTTACTTATTTTTAAACTAAAAAATTACAATAATAACTAACGGTCGTGTTGTTTTGGATTTGTTTGCCAGCACAGGGCGCTCGTCCTCATACAATATGCAGATCGGTCGAAGGACTGATCCTTGTCGCTGTCACCGAGCGATACTGTTATAATGTTTGTGGAATTGTTACTTTATTGTTTTAAATTTATATATGAATTTGCAAAAAAATGCAGTTCTAATGACTACTTATCTTTACGCGAGCGCTACACATTAAAAGAAACTAATTTTACGGATTTTATCGCGTTTAATTGTTAATTCTCGACGTTTCATATAACATATATTCGTAGCTGACGTGAAGCACCGACGCTCCGGAAAGTTTCCAGTCTATGAAGATTTTCTACATCGTCCCCGACATTATATTAGATTTAATATACCACAAATCCTCGCAAAAGAACACCAGATTCCTACCAAGGATGATTCCTGAGGCTATTGAAGTTTAAACAACATTGGATTGGGATCCTATAATTAATAAAACTAAACCCAGCCCCAAGACTGCAAGACTTTGAGAAGACACTATAATCTCATTCTGCGTAGATCGGGCCAAAAATTAATATTCTAAAACTGAAGGTAGACGGGCTAACTATGACATCGGGACGTCAAACACCTCAGTTCCCCTTCCCCCTTACCCCGTGACCATGGGTGCTGTAAAGCACAAAATAATGGAAGCCATTATAAACTGCCAGCTCATGAGGTACCTTGAGGATCACCAGCTGATTAGTGACCGCCAGTACGGTTTTCGTCGGGGTCGATCAGCTGGTGATCTTCTAGTCTACTTAACTCATAGATGGGCGAAGGCAGTAGAGTCCAAGGGGGAGGCATTGGCCGTTAGTTTGGACGTAGCGAAGGCCTTTGATCGGGTCTGGCACAAAGCGCTTCTTTCGAAGCTTCCTGCGTATGGGCTTCCTGAGAAATTGTGCAAATGGATCACCAGTTTCCTTGCTGATCGGAGCATCAAGGTCGTAGTAGACGGTGCATGCTCTGATCTCAAGCCTATCAACGCTGGTGTTCCACAAGGCTGCGTGCTATCACCAACGCTGTTTCTCCTGCATATCAATGATATGTTGCTAACTGGTAGCATTCATTGCTATGCAGACGACAGCACTGGTGATGCCTTATGTACCGGCCGTGCCAATATTTCTCGGGAAAACGTCGCCGAGTACCGGGACAAACTTGTGTCTGAAGTCGAGTCTTTGCTTAACAAAGTCTCGGATTGGGGCCGACTAAATCTAGTCCAGTTCAATCCCCAGAATACACAAGTTTGCGCGTTTACCGCTAAAAAGAACCCCTTTGTCGTATCTCCTCAGTTTCAAGGCACTCCCCTTGCTGCCTCAGCTAGTATCGGAATCCTTGGCGTCGACATATCGAATAGTGTGCAGTTTCGTGGTCACTTGGAAGGGAAGGCCAAATTGGCCTCTAAAAAGCTTGGCGTGCTCAGCAGAGCGGGACAGTATTTCATGCCGGCACATCGCTTGCAACTTTACAAAGCGCAAGTTCGGCCCCACATGGAATACTGTTCTCATCTCTGGGCCGGGGCACCCCAGTGCCAGCTCCTTCCACTTGACCGCATCCAGCGCAGAGCGGTTCGAATCGTCGACGACCGAGTTCTTTCTGATCGGCTCGATACACTGGCACTGCGTAGAGATGTTGCATCTCTTTGCGTATTTTATCGCATTTATCACGGGGAGTGCTCTGAGGAATTGTTCGGACTAATTCCAGCCGCTCAATTTCACCATCGCACATCGCGACAAAACTCGCGTTACCATCCATACCATCTGGATGATTGGCGGTCCACCACTGTGCGATTTAGAAGAAGTTTTCTCCCTCGCACGACTTCCTTGTGGAATCAATTACCACCAGCGAATTTTCCGGACCGATACGACTTAGGAACCTTCAAGAAAAGAGCTTACACCTTTCTAAAAGGTCGGCAACGCATCTGCAATTCCCCTGGTGTTGCGGTTGTTCATGGGCGGCGGTAGTCACTTACCATCAGGTGAGCCGCATGCTCGTTTGCCCCCTATTCCATAAAAAAAAAAAGCATCCGAAACATCGCGAATGAAAAAGTTAAATTAAAGGCGATAAAATCCTTAAAATTAGTTTCATTTAAAGTGACTGACAGTTCTGTATCGGGGAAAAACGCTATGGCTACTGCCCTTCGGTCCGCCGGTGACCCGTGTTGCTCTTTGTAATGCGCACCGAACCCAAAAACGGCGGTGTGACATATTCCATATAATTTCATATTATATTACAAGTAGATCCGCAGCGCATAGATCAAGGTAAGTGTTGCACACGCATTTACTAATTTGCTACAATCCAAATACTCGGATCGATCCTCATTAATAACCGCAAATATCCTATCGAAACTATACTATATTTAGCCGCCTTTTAAATAAAGGTCGGGCTTTAAATAAAAGTAGGTTTACAATTCGAAAGTGTTTTTTTTTTTCTATGGTAAGGAGTTATTTTCGCATTTTGGCGGATAAAATATTTTATAAAAGATGGCTCTTAACCATGTAGTGGCGCGGTGTAAAAATTTTTACTACCCCATATCGTCCCGTCGCGTCGGTATCATAGCAGGCGACAAAGAGAAACAAGCCAAAAGATGGGCAGCAGCGTCTTCCTAATAGCAACTAGGAAATAAAAAACTGTCATTGCAAGCCCGACTGCCAAGCGTGGCAACTATGGCAAATACTCTCCTGTGAGGCAATATATGGCGAAGACTATGTTCAGCAGTGGGCTTTTAATAAGCTGAAATGAATAAATGAATGTTTGTTCATGTCTGTATTTTGTACTAACCCGCGTTCTACAACATCCAAGCATGTGTTCACGGCGGAGTTCTCGAACGTGACTTCAAATAATGCATCGACGCTCCTGGACGTAGTTACGGAAAGATCTCTAGAAAGGAAGAGGAATCGGACGTAAGGTATTATTATAGTAGGGTTAGTATGTTAAGAGATAAAGAACAAATCATCACAATGTTTAAGAACTATGCAACCTATTTCAATCGCTACATTTGGCAGGCAGACTTACATAGAGTTTACTCCTTTTGAAAAGCCGGCAATGCACCTGCAATGCCCCTGGTGTTGCAATTGTTTATTTGTTTATGGGCGGAGGTCGATACTTACTATCAGGTGAGCCGCATGCTCATTTGCCCCGTCTTCTATAATATATATATAATATATATATATATATATATATATATATATATATATATATATATATATATATATATATATATATATATATATAACTATACTACTAATATAGCTGCAGCATGGCTCTACCACGTATAAAAATGATGATCCACATTTTGAAAGTTGGTATGACTTACAATATTTCTAATAAAAATGCCGAAATTCAATTTCAACCACAATAAATTTTCGAGCTTTATAACGGACCCTAGTATGCATAAGAAAGTTATTAAAATGTTTAACTTGCTTTATAGCACATTTTTTAGAATTCCGTACTTCCTCTGTTGCATATTCCTTTGTTGAATTGCGGCGAGATATCGGAACCGATACAAGACGACCGCCGATAATGACAGGAGGTCGTCATGTATAATCAGAGCAATTATCCAATCGCTTTTTGCCTCGCACCGTCATATTATCGTTCTCGAACGTTTCATTTCGATTGGAGAAAGTGTGATGGTGAAATATGCTTTTGTACTTGTAACTACATATCTTGGTATACATTTTCAGTGGAACTCGTACATTTTAAAACCTTATAGCAAACCTTCACTTAGTTTGACCATGGCTGGTGCAATTGCATGATAGGAAAGAATTTCTAAGTCATCAACAGAATTTTAGCATACGCAAAAGATAACTGCATGTTTGTTTGTTAGTTATTAATTATCAATTAATTGATAGCTTCTGTTTATAATTCTGTATACGTTGCTGATAAAAATCAGCGAGTACAAAGGCCATTGAATCCCCTCATTGGCCTACAGCAATCTATGAGGGAAGTCTCAGCAGTGGACTTTTATTGGCTGTAATGGATGGATGGACATAGACCAGTGGATCAGTAAACAAAAGTGGCAATGAGCCGGTCATATCGAAGAAAACAACAACCGATGAGTAAGAAAGCTTCTCGAGTGATAACCTGGTACAGCTAAGGGAAGTGTAGAGCAGCCCTTCATTATATGGAGTAACGACCTGATAAAAGATTCAGAAAGTCGATGTAAGCAATGTATTTGTGTTGTGGCATTCTTTGGGGGAGGCCTATGTTCAGCAGCGGACTTTCGATGGGCTATAATGATGATGATGATGATGATTTGTACCAGTTAATAAGTAATATGATGTCGATAGCAAATGAAGATTAAGATTTACTTTGGAAATGTAAGGGTTGTAAAGGAATTTTCAGTTATAAAGGAATTTGCTGATTTTTCTATGTGCACTGGAAGTGATAGGTCTAGCCTAGTCAAGTACACTATTTGGGGAAACTCCTTCTATGTAATGCAATGGTTTCGTGTAGCGACAAGCTTAGGCTTGCAACGGGAAATTCCTTTTGAGGTACGGAACCCTAAAAATGACTTTCAATATGAATTACACATGTGATCTATATTAAATAAAAATTATTCTATTAGTTCTATGGAGGGAGGTGCTCTTCAAACTGAGTAAGACATCATTTTTATTTTTACGTGCATCTTAGTTAACTTTAACATATTCAATTTTTTTAATAAGTAAGATTTGACAATCTTTAATATGCTTTTTCCTGCAAAATATGTTAGTAGCAATTTTTATTTCGTAGCTTCTGGCTTTGCACGAATTCTTTAATACAATACCCTCAATGATCGAAACTACAACTTTGCAAGTAAGAAAATACATTTATACGAAATATTTTTCTTCATTTGGGTATAAAACCAAAATCAATACACCTGCAATTACACAAATCGTTCGAGTTGAGAAATTAACGAAAGTATTATTAGAGGAGTCTTGCTTCAATAAACGTCCGCTGCGAGCGGAAAATGACTAAGTTTCACCTGCACTAATGAGCTGTAATACTGTGATACTAGTACGGTTGAATACCAGTACAGACCGCCTCGGGTACCGTCCACTTCTCTGATAGATCATTAGCAAATTGTTACGGGTGATTGATTTCAATACAGATAATTGGTTACGTTAAACAATTTGAAGCAGTGATTTATTTGTAATCATCTTTTAAATGATGCTTCTAATTAACGTATTGCTATAAAGGCTGATTTACATGTATTGAGTAATTAAGTACCTAGTCATCTTTTTAAGTGACATAATTTAACGAATTAGTAAGCGTTATTAACATTTAATATTTGTCAAGCTCTTTCGTTTGTCCAAGATGGACGACTAATAGCACATTCCTGTCGAAAATTTATTGATTTAATTCGTAGTGAGATTTCGGGCGAAATAAGGGTAATAGTTAGGGAAGTGAATATACCTAAAGGACAAAGGACGGGGGGGGGGGGGAGATGAATTGGGATTAGCTCAAATGCAATTTTGTTTCATGAACTAGCACACTAAACTTTTACTTGCAACTTATTGCTAAATTCATTGTTTAAATTAAGTAATTTAAAATTAAATTAAAATTTAGTTTTATTTTTTCAAATTTAAATAACATTTATTTACATGACATAATATACAATATTTTATATTTTATTGTATACAATATTAAAAACTATAATAAAAAAAATTAAATTAGTAATTTAATTATCAAACTGAAAATCTGTTTCTGTTCTGTTAAAACAGCCCTACTCCTCGCGGTATCGTGCCAAGAACGCCGGCTGTGTTTCCCCACTGAATGGCCTATATACTTAGCCTTTGGGCGAGAAAAGAAGAAAATTTAGTTCATTCCTTGACAACGTAATACTTGTTAATCACGGCACCGGGGTGGTTTTAGCCGGTAAGAGTCCGGCACGCCCCTCCGCCTTTCCCCAGGCGGAGAAAGTCCATGAGGATTTCCTCCCGTAAAAAAAAAGGTTAGGTTAGCTGTATTTCGTATGGTGAGTATAAAGACACTAACCATACGAACCATAGCAGCATTTACGCTGGTAATTTACGACTATTTCGTAAAATACCACTGTCCTGAGAAGAGATTTTTAACAGTGGTAGAGCCACGCGGCAGCTTTTGCTGTCCCACGGATGGGCCGGCTCGAACCGGGGTGGTACCACGACCTCACAGAATACCAGCGTGAAGTAGAGGTTTACCTCTACGTTTCGCTTGGTGAGTGCAGGTGGCCGGAGGCCCTTTTTACTGGAAATGAGGCATTACATCTTAGTCCTCACGCGTGACAACGCATCTGCATTTGGAATTGTAATAGAGGATAGATGTAGATGTCTATGGGCCGCAGTAACCACTTACCATCAGGTGGACTGTGTGCTCGTTTGTCACCCTTATCATATAAAAAAAGATAGCAAAACCCCAGCGGGACATTTTTTTTGGAAAAAAGAACAGCTTACGATTATATATTACGCTACACAATTAACTACATAAAAAATAGATATAGCTTGACAGTGATCACCATATTCCCAGGGTTATTAGCATCTACAAATCCCTTTATATTATAATAACCCTTTATATACAATCTTCCCTTTTCTTTTTAATAAAGGTTTTAAATTTGTTTAAATTACCTTCATTTAAATTATTAACATAGTTTTTAGAAAAAAATGGTAAAAGCTTAAGTAAAAAAAAAACAGGTGTAATTTGTGACTGCAAATTGAAATCAGCCACAAATCATACCTGATAATAATTTTACTCCCATACTAGTATAGTGGAGGGTCCACTACTAAACATAGGTGCCACAAGGCACCTTAACCACCTGCATCCATCGACGTCATAGCTCACTTAACTTAGACTATAATATACAGATGCAATAACTTAGGTAAAACGAAAACCGATTTCACCAACTCATTAGGAGATATGTGATTCTCCAGACGCCCACTAGGACTTTCAAAGTTTCCAATGCCTCGCGGCAGAGCAAATTTTCAATAAGGTTAGATATAATTTAATTCAATGTAAGAACTTCTTTGAAATTATTAAGTGATATTCTTGATTACTAGAAAAGGCTTGTTAATCGCCTTTTAGTATTGTATTTTTTTAAATATTAAATAAGTTTCTTGTCCGGCAGCTTTTATAGCTGCATAGAGACGTACGAATAGAAATATTTATTTGTATATCACAATTCATAACGAACCTAAGCTAATTAATATATTATTTCCTATCCATACCAATAATTTTATAATTGAAGTGTCTGTTTGTAATGTCAAAAACAGATTTTTACTTAACACATATGAAAGTATATACGGTATTTTTCTTTATTTTCAAATAAATCAAAAAAATACTGAGGATTATCGGTTTTACAAGCCCTGCTAAAGACCCGATTAAAAGACGGCGACTGTTTACACCTATTCCAATGATTCCATTTTTAAATTTTTTTTTTAATTTCATACAATGCAAATCTTAATTATTAAAAACTAATCAAGAAAATATTATAAACTAAATAATTAAGTATATAATCTTTATACGCGTGCACATGCGCAGTCTATATAAATCAAATTTCTCTCTGTCGGTACTTCGCCTCTCATCATAATCGATATCAGAGGCAAACGAGACAGGCGTATAATTGTTCACGTCTTCCACTCTTCAAACCGCAGCTTAGTATGGAATCATACAGGAAGTGAATAAATCGATTACAAGCTAGTATCCAACTGAAACAATTTCACCTTCGAGCCCTCCTTTAGGCACAGATCAAGTTATTACTGACAAAGTACACTTATTTTGAAATAACTGGCGAGATAAGTTTAGGCCCGATTTTATTTTTACCACACTTTTCTACAGCTTTACTTTTTTATATAGAATTAGGGCGACAAACGAGCACATAGTTCACCTGATGGTAAGTGGTTGCTATGGCCCATAGACATCTGCATCTATCTTTGTTTGCGAATTAAAATGCAGATGCGTTGTCAGCCGTGAGGACTAAGATAGAATGCCTCTTTGCCAGTAAAAAGGGTATCCGGTTCTCTACACTCACCATACGAAACAGAGTAGCATTAAGCTGCTATTTTACGCTGGTATTCTGTGAGAGCGTGGTCTTTCCCCGGTCGAGCCGACCCATTCGTGCTACAACTATACTATTAATATAGCTGCAGCATGGCTCTACCACGTAACGACTTTTACACGTTCTCGTAAAATAAGTTTATAACTGCAAACATTTAGAATTCGCCTTAATTAATTTCAGTTGTATGATTAGCGCATACAAAAAAATGTTGACGTCTGGCATTCTCTTAACTGGACGAAAATATATAAACAGATCGGCAAATAACGGTAGCTTTTGAGAAAAGATGCTGAACTATAATTTGTAATAATATTAGAATTTAAAAAGAACACACGCAAAATGCCTAATGAAAATACGTCTGAAAAAATTTCAGATTATTTGGACGCCCAGAAGTGAATGAATATTGAATTATAACATTCATTACATTAATCATACATACACGTCAATTAAAAACGTGTTAAAAAATGTGTAACATTTTATTACAACAAACTGCCTCAATCGAAGATTAAATTAACTGCGGCTTTATACAATTATATTAAAAAAAGAAACATTCCTACGTTTACAAAATAGAGACAGAACACACAACAAAATTTGTTCGAAATGTTCATTCGTTGTTTGCTGTCGTATTAGGAAACAATTTGAAAGCTATAAAAGTTTCCCTAATTTATATCCCATCCCTAGCAATTTGTTCTCTACGGGAAGAAATATAAACACAAAGCCCTTTTGTGGGTTAGTGTGCTCTGTAATTGACACTATCTGTCTTTTATAGCTATTGTATCGAAAAGTTCTAATTAACAGATATCGCCGTTGCGACGCGACGGGGCGAATAACAATCAAGACTTACATTCACTATTGTTGTATATTTATTTATATACTAGCTGAACTGTAATGGTATTATGATTATATTATTATAAACCCTTGGTTACCGTGTTCTAACAGTTAACGAAATTATTAAAAATAACTTAAATAGCTGCAATAAAATTTCCCAATAAATAGGGTAAGCATTAATAATCATATGCTTTAAGTGAGTAATTCTTGTTTATTGTATAAATTTTATTTGTTTCTCAATGTCTGATGAAAAAATCTGATAGTAAAATCATTCAGTTTAAAATTTTATATATTTATTTACAATTTACTCCACACAAAACTATGTTTGTTAACAACTTAAGCTAAAATCATGCTTAAAATTATAGTATTTCTTTCAAACTAAACTATACTTTGTTTTTAGTTTGAACCGACAAGATAGATTGTAAAAAAAATATTTCCTCATATTAAGTTTATTTAGGACAGGAACAAAAAACAATCAAGAATGGATTTAAAAAATAATACATTTATAAATAATAATATCAACATCATTAGTTCTTATCACCTACAATACCATTGTTAACAAAATCTGTGTGATGAAATGGGCACAGGAAACGTTCTCGTACCAACGAAGACTCAAAATTCGAATCCGTGCTGAAGCCAATATAAGTTCTTAATGAACTTTGTCCAATATTTTTTCCTTAATCCAAAATTTTTCTGATATGATCAATAATTATGTTCGGTGTTACTGTTGTTGTTATTTATATAGTTTCAAGCATTAGCTTTTAATATATCATAAGACGTCCGATATCAGTTCATTATACTCGTATAATACGATACTGGAAATTTACTAAGTTTAATATTTGTTTTTTTTTGTTCCTTAACTCCTTAAAAGAAATTCATTTGATGAAAATGAATTAACTAGTTGTTGCACGCAAGACAGAATAAATTAAATATTATTTTTTCCAGTCCTACTGTGTGATAATTGTCACAATTTCTGTTTGAACAATGTGTTTGTTAATAACATATTAATATATGTTTTAAATTAAATATTCCTACTGCGGACTGTTAAAGGCTATTGTTAATACTAAAATTTGTTTTAATAAAATCTTGCTTTAACACAAAAATATTTCAACAATCTGGTAACACTATTTATTCACATGTCATTTTGGAAAACATAGGTACCGAGAAAGTGACATTAGGAATAATATTTTACTGCTTTATCATGACACAAATATATCATTTTTCTTAAAGGTCCCAAAGGCGTATCGATCCGGAAAATATCTGATGGTTGCCGATTCCACAAAGAAGTCGTCCGAGAAAGAAAACTATTGATAAATCGCACAGCGATGGACCGCCAAGCATCCAGATGGTGTAATGATATCGCGAATTCTGTCGCGATGTGCAACTTCCTCGAGTCCGATTTTTTTTTTTATAGTAATAGAGTGAGAAACGAGCACACAGTCCACCTGATGGTAAGTAGATCCTGTGACTCATAGACATCTACATCTATCCTCAATTAAGAATCAAAATGTAGATGCGTTGTCACCCCTGAGGACTAAGATGGAATGCCTCGTTCCCAGTAAAAAGGGTCTCCAGTTCTCAACACTCACTATACGAAACACAACAGTGTAAAGCTGCTATTTTACGCTGGTTACATAAATTGTTTAACGTATAGACAACGTTTAATTCGATATTTTGATGAAAATTTCATTTAAGAATATTCTTTATTATGTCAATTGTGTCACAATTGAATAAAATTGTGAATTGCAATTTTTAGTGCTGATTTAACACGTGCTTGCCAGTGTAGGATAACATAGTGAGGAAATCTATATGTATACCTTTATTATATATATTAAGAGCCCTCTTACATTTCGGCGTTTCGCAAATTTAGGTATTTTACGCACCGAGCGGGCGGCAAGCTACGCGACCGATACTTTCTTTCATATCTATTCACTCGCTCGCACTATAATACTGTGAGTATGGCGATTAAACGATCTTGATCTTCCATAATACAAAGTTTTCTTAGGATGGACTTCAGTGGATGGAATATTTTTTGATGTGTCATTTTAATGTTATCTTATTAATTTATTATTATATAATTATATAATTTATTATTATATACCATTTTGATATATTATTCATTATTTATGAAATTTAGTGTCAAAATAAGTACACATAAATATTTTAATTGTTACGCTGTAATCGAATGTTAATAATCGATTATGTCTACTACCGGTCGAATAGTGGTATAAATAAATAAACGGTTGCAACCTGTTTTAATAAAAATAACAACCAAATGTAACTAATATGTTTTTAATCGGTACTTACAGTCAATTACTATACTTTTTATAAGAAAAATATAAGATAATTTCAGGCAGTACACACTTTTCATAAAAAGCTTGTAACTTGGGTATTAAAAATTGGTCGTATTTGTAAATTTTTAGTACTTTTACTGCATTAATCTGGGCCAATACATATTATGGCAAGTATTCAGACATTTTATTTGCTAAATGAAGCTGGCTTTGGATTTGGTAAAACCAGTCATTATTTTGATTTAATGTTACACTTGAATCACTGAATTTATAACATTTAACTTTTTTTTGTCGAAAGGCCGTATCAAAATCTATTCCGAAAGCTGAAATAGGACGTTTAACTTCAATAAGACCGTCGCTGTATAGGTGAAGCCCTCAAATAACAATGATCTAGGTCAATGAATAGACCACATTTTTCTATAATAATATTTTTTTGTTTGCTCAATTGTGCCAATGCTGCAGACTCGTTGTCCCTACCATGTTTAATGGAAGAGACGTGATCTAAATTATTATAACTATATAAAATAGTTTTAAACCGATCGATCAAAAATTGCGGTCGTAGTTGACGATGCTCTAGTATGCAGGCAATCGACGCACACTACGGTAGTATCGAAACGATGCAGCGCCCGAAATCAACTGACACAGGTCCACCCTCGGCAAGCGCTCGCGCGTTAATGATCGCAGATGGCCGGCACAGAGAAATATATAGTACTTTTATTTAATTAATTAAAATATAATAGTAACGATTTAAAAAGTAAATATAATAGCATAGTTTAAGCAAATGTTGATGATTATTTTGGTATAAATTTTACTTATAAATGATGTAGAACTTCGGAAATATAGAGGCTTGTATCGAAGCTTTTTTGTCGTTTTTTGAATTATGTCGATTTTTTTTCCTAGCGTGAAAAGTATATAACGAAAATATATTCAATTATTATTAAAGTGTAGGATATTTCGGAGATAAAAATATATTTTTTTGATGGTCGATATTCAATAGAATCTACAAATTAGAGCTCCCAAATCAGTCTTCGAGAGTTTTTGCCTAAACATGCATCGGGAGATTGATTATTACTGATTAAATAAATAAGTTATCTAAAATCCGTTCCAAGCTTATTTGAGGAGAGAAAACGAACTATTTTTACCAAGTAATTGTTTTTTCAAGCAATGAACGATAAACATAAAATTTCAACGTGGAAACCTAGTAATTTCGCGTTTTTTTGTAATACGCCTCTTAAAGTCTAATGCTGAAAATAGGTCTCCCCTTATATTGCCGCATAGATGAGATATTTGCCATAGTTGCCACGCTTGGCAAGCGGCTTGGCAATCGCAGTTTTGCTGCTGCCCATCTCCTGATTTTTTTCCCTCTGTCACCCCTAACGACACCCACTGGATGATATGGCATAATGGATATTCTTACACCGTCACTACATGGTACACTGTCTGTATATCTGTAATCTGTATATCGGAGGAATAAATATTTCGAAGATATATGCAGCCTCTGTCACCCCTAACGACACCCACTGGATGATATGGGATAATGGATATTCTTACACCGTTACTACATGTTACACTGTCTGTATATCTGTAATCTGTATATCTGAGGAATAAATATTTCGAAGATATATGCAGCCTCTGTCACCCCTAACGACACCCACTGGATGATATGGCATAATGGATATTCTTACACCGTCACTACATGGTACACTGTCTGTATATCTGTAATCTGTATATCTGAGGAATAAATATTTCGAACATATAATAATATGCAGTCCGCCATCACGCGCTAGAGCAGCGCAGCAGATAAATTGCTCCATTACACTCTCAAAAATATGAGCAGGGCCAGCTGCAGTGGTTGACTGCTATTTTACTTTGATCAATCTGCAACCAATATACTGTTATCATTAATTTAATAGTAAAATTTAATCTAAAAAAGATGACTATCATTTAATAAGCCGACCGGGAACTGCCAAACATGTCCCCATTACCAACAAAAACGACACAAAGCCTTATTAGTCGCTAACTACGTCGTGCCTCGTCGCGTCAAAACTACCGACTTCTGATTTATGTGAATGTGATTGATATACCGATAGAAACAATTCCTATGCTTCCTTTCGGGCTTAAAACGGGCCAACAGAATACGTAAAGAGTGTTCTTATAAAAAAGACACCATTTATCCTCAGACTATATAAACCTAGAATCAAACATTCACCGCTAACTTCGGAAAATCGAAAACACTTATTTCGAAGTCTATCGAGGAGGAAATATGTATATCGTATCGAATATTGTAATCAATGTGCATTTTTTAATTAAAGTAAATCTCCGGTTCTCCACACTCACCATACGAAACACAGCAGCAGCAATCTGCTATTGCTGTGTTTCGTATAGTGAGTATGGATCCTAGCATAGCTACGTACCATCGTCTCAACAAAACAAATATATTGTGCGGATATGACTTGAATCGGTCAAGTCCCTCAGAAGTTACACGGTCATTAACAAACGCACATACGTTTATTTATACATAGAAAGATATTGCGGTGTACGATTGTGCATTAAAATAAATTGGCAAATATATCCACATAAGGGTCATATAACTCAAAGCAGCAAATGTACCAGGACGGCAGCCAGGAGAAGGATTAGCGAAGCATGTAATAGCCATTGACTTCCGCGAGGGCGCGCCATCATTGTACGGGAGCGGGTCGATTCATGCATGACCGACGCCGGTGGCGCGAGATGCTTCCATCATTACCGGATCAACCGACTATAAGACACTGCCATCTGGCCGCTTACTTCATGGAATTCTCGACTTTATTTATATGTAAACATAGATCAAAATAATAATATGAATATATGAATGTACCACATTTTTAGGTATAAGTTTAGACAAACATTGTAATTGGAAAGATCACGTTCATAAAGTTTGTTCTAAAATATTTAAATTTAATTTTGCTTTACGTAGATTAGCTTCAATTTCGTCAAGAAACACTTCTCTTATAGCATATCATGCATATGTTGCTGCTGTTTTAAGATATGGTCTCATATTATGGGGAAACTCGACAGATGTGAACCGTGCTTTTATAGCGCAAAAACGCTGTATACGAGCAATCTGTGGCGTCGGGCCACTTGTTTCATGCAAATCACTATTTAAAGAATTAGGTGTTCTTACTCTGCCATCCATGTACATTTTTGAGCTTTCAATATTCGTAAAAAAGTATCCTCATTTTTTTACTAAATTAAAAGATACAGTAAAATATAGTACCAGATACCCCGAAAAAATTATTTTGCCTCCATTAAAAACTAGTATGTACTCAAAAAATTGTTTTGTGATGGCTATACAAGTATTTAATAAAATCCCAAATGAAATAAGGCAATTAGATTATAATCGATTTAGACGTAATTTATTAAAGTGGCTTTTGGAAAAACAATTTTATTCGGTAAATGAACTGCTAAAAATAAAAGAACGTTTCTAGTGACTGTTAAAACGCTGTTTCTTCTTTGATCGTGTTTTAAATTTAAATTGTTAATATCAAAAATTGTAAACTGATGCACGTTTAATTTTACTTAAATATTGTATTTTCTATTCATAAGTTTTCATATACCAAAATTGGTGAAATATGTGATACTTTATTATTTCACATGAACATCTTTGTACCATATTTCTTATGAATAAATTTATTTATTATTTAAATTTATTTATTATAATAATTCATTCTTAATACTACTTGTGGTATTAAGAATGGATTATATACCTACTTGTATGAATTAAATAAATGATCGCGGTGATACGACGTCAATAATATGACAGACCACGTTGAAAATTTTACGAAAAAAAAGTTCTTTTTGCATAAGACACATGGCTTAGTTTTATTACGAGTGTTCCAGTTTCGAATTTCCCTCTACGCTTTTTACGAACAATTTTTTTTTTAATTTATTTAATTAGATTACCAACGATTGTTACCTTACTCAAAATTATAATTGCTAAAGCCATCTAGGACAGCTATCTAGGACATAATGCACAATCACTTACAGGTAATCATCGCTTACACAATAAAACATTAAATATTAAGGCTAAAGACTAAAAGCTACATCTCTAAAATTGTTTTTTTTTTAATTTAGTGGTTGTCATACAATGTACGTCAAGGATTTGGTGATGGTCACAATATTTATTGTAAATATGGCTCATGCTAGAGATCGGGGAATTCGATCCTAGTAGCGTCCTACGGAATGGGCATACTAGAGGCTTAATAGGAGCACGAGGTATTCTCCGCGGCACTCTAAAGCAAAATTTTGAGAGGTGTTCTGGACAGCATATGTAGTTTCTAATAACTTTATAGAAGAACATTAGGTCATTTATATCTCTTCGCTTGTCCAGTGATGTCAACTTAAAGTATTTTAAGGACTTAGAGTACGAATAGGGATTACTCAGCTTGCCAATGGAGTACGATAAACCTTTTTTGATTCCGTTCAATCCTTAGACTATGAGTTGCAAAAAGGGGACGCCATACTACACTTCCGTATTCCAAAATTGAGCGCACTAGGCTGCAGTAGAGCAAAATTAAAAAAATATGTTTCATTGAATAATGGATCTGCGTCGGAAACAATTATTTACGATTTCAAAAGTCCCCAAAACTGGACTATTTGTTCGATAGACTTTCAATATCATTTATGAATGCTGACTGATACGACTTCGCTGATGTAAGAAATTTCAGCACAGTTGATTAATTCTGTGAGATGAAGAAAGAAATTGTAGCCCTTTGAGGGCTGTTACATCTATACAAATAAATAAAATTGAAGTGTCTGTTTGTAATGTTAAAATAACAGCTTTTTACTAAATGCATATGAATGTATATACGGTACTTATAACAAAAACACAATTTTTAAATTTTTTGTCTGTCTGTCTGTCTGTTTGTTCCGGCTAATCTCTGAAACGGCTGGACCGATTTCGACGGGACTTTCACTGGCAGATAGCTGACGGTCTAAGGAGTAACTTAGGCTACTTATATTTGAGAAAAAGAATTAGGGTTCTGAGCAATATAATTAAAACTCTAAATTACACGCGGGTGAAGTCGCGGGGAACAGCTAGTAGTAAATAATAATAATAATATTAATAATTTTTTACAAATGAACAAATGAGATCCATATCAGACAAGAAGTTATAAAAATCACAAAATATTAACTATACAGCTTCCACCAATGGCCAGAGGCGGTAAAATGACACACACACAGGTAAGTCAGCCACATAGGGACTTAACAATTTGCCTTATTATAGGACAGTCATATTTTTATACTATTATTATATTATTTTTATAGCCCCAGAATACTGTTGGCGCTGTTCCTTGTTCTGCTTAGTAGCGATGCGGCGTATTTGCGCATTATCGCGTCAAACCCGTCGGTGCGGGCCTCGCAGAACATGCCTGAAACACTGCAGAAGTGAGGCAGCCCCAGCAGAATCCTAAATGCATTGTTATATTGCACCTTTAATGCTTTATGCGCCCTTTGTGTGTGAGCGCGAATAGAAAGACTGGCAGTATACCTTAAAAATAGATACTTATTTTAGCGGCAGTACAGCACCGTGCAAACCTACGGGCCAACATATTACTCCAGGTCGCTCCGTAAAATCGTAACACGTGCTAGCAGTGAAACAGAAGGAGAAGGGAATATAATTAAAGACAATAGGGGAATTTAATTAAAAAGAATTAATTACATATGAAAATGTTTTTTTCGAAATTGAAGAACCATCAATGCCAAATGGTACATTACTAAAGTTCAGTTACAATTCTTGCCAGAATTGTTAATTGCGGAAAGCAGTAAGTGACGGTACACGGGACTTCACGGGCTGCTGCTTCACTGTGTCAACGCGCCGCGCACTCAGCGCTCTAGACAGCACACCGGTTAAGCTTTTGGGTTCCCCTCCTTACAAGCCTGGTTTGGCTCCGGGTAACTTTTTTATTCCAAAAATTTAAAAATAGATGTAAAAGTTATTGTTCTCATCGCCAAAAGATACGCTAGCAGCGTACGAGCAGGCCGTAAAAGATGAGTCTGAGGCAGACCGGAAAGAGTTTTTCGAAAATTGTTTCAGACACATGAAACTATTTATATATAGTTTATTTATTTATATATGTTTTGTACGTGGTAGAGCCATGCGGCAGCTATATTAGTAGTATAGTTGTAGCACGAATGGATCGGCTCGACCGGGGAAGTACCACGCTCTCACAGAATACCAGCGTAAAATGGCAGCTTAACACTGCTGTGTTTCGTATGACGAGTGTAGAGAACCGAAGACCCTTTTTACTGGAAAAGAGGCATTCCACCTTAGTCCTCACGGGTAACGACACATCTGCATTTTGATTCTTTATGGAGGATAAATGTAGATGTCTATGGGTATCATCAACCACTTACCAGCAGGTGGACTGTGTGCTCGTTTGTTGCCCTTATTCTATAAAAAAAAGATGGAGATTGAAACTTCTTTTAAAAGATTTAATAATAAAAATTAACCATTTATTTTTTTAAAGTTTATCAAGTGGCGTGCGTACGATGTTTTTTTTTTAATAATCATTATCAATATTTTATAAATAAGAATAGAAATGTTGAATTCTACCATACATCGAAGCATACAGCAAATCCTCGAAATGAGTAATGATAAAATACGGATCGTGGATTTCGTACGATATGACAAAAAGCGAAACAAATAAAATGCTGGCGGGTACAACTATCCGCAACTATCCTCCATGACTGGCGGGACCAACATGCTGCAACTCACTCCACGCCGCACGCTGATGCAGCGAAGGTGAAGCCGCAGGAGGAAAGTCCCGTCCTTTTCTGTCCATACCCTCTGAGGCTAAAATGTGCTAAATGCGTCGTAGTCATAGACCAGATCCGCAGATGTTACCGGAAAGGCTTATGTTTTAGAGTGCTCATTTTGCCGACGAGCGGCTGACGCTGGTAGGAGTACGAATGTGTAAAAAAGCATTAAAGTAGCTCAACATAAATAAATAGTTTCGCCTTTAATGCATACCGCATAAAAAATGAATCACTATAGGACTAAAACTATTTTTACGGATTTTATCGCGTTTAATTTACTATTTTAATTCCCGACGACCCATGGTCACGGGGGGACTGAGATATTTGACGTCCCGATATCACAGTTAACCCGGTTACCTTCAGTTTTTAATATTCATTTGACCCGTGACCATGGGTTGCTGTAAAGCACCCGAATCGTCGGGAATTAAAATAGTAAATTAAACGCGATAAAATCCGTAAAAATAGTTTTATTCAATGTGTAGTGTTCGCGTATAGGACTATTATGGGAACAAACAGCGTTTTATGTGCGTGTTACAGCTCATCACACATCCACAGCTGAACATAATCTCGATGCCACCTACCGTCTGCTTCTCCCATCTTTTACCAGGAAGTCTCTCCACTTCGCTTACCGGAATAACGCTACTTCTCGAGAACCTATCTTCTCAATCCGCATTTCATTGCCACTTCACATTACTGGTCCATTGCAGTATACCTGTTTGAAAATACCGAACCTTAAACTCCCAGACTAGTGATTAGAAGCAGCTTTAACAGTATGGAGGTATTGGCACCACGCTCTTCAACCCGCCTGTCTAATCTGTATATCTGACCTACCAATAACCTAAAGTATGGGTGAATTTTTTTTTATAGGAATAGGTTGACAAACGAGCAGCACAGTCCACCTGATGGTAAGTGGTTGCTGTGACCCATAGACATCTACATTTATCCTCAATAAAGAATCAAAATGCAGATGCGTCGTCAATCGTGAGGACTAAGATGGAATGCCTCTTTTCCAGTAAAATGGGTCTCCGGTTCTCTACACTCACCATACGAAACACAGCAGTGTCAACCTACCATTTTACACTGGTATTCTGTGAGAGCGTGGTCCTTCCCCGGTCGAGCCGACCCATTCGTGCTAAAACAATACTACTAATATAGCTGCAGCATAGCTCTACCACGTAAATAAAATGCACGTTAATAAAATGATGCAGAGACAATCGCACTTACAGTCCAGCCAATATTAAATGGCTGTTGTAGGTCATGTACTCCTGCAACCAAGTCCAAACAAAGAAGACTACAAATGCGTTTTCACCTCTGAGGACTAAGATGGAATGCCTTAAAACCAGTTATTATATTCTATTTACTCGTCAGACCAAAATACTGCAGTGCAGTACAGAGTGCAGGTGTATAAATTGTAATAATTACTAATATTGCCTATACTCAAAATTTGACTAGGATGGATACTCGGAAACGCGTGTTCATCTATCCACCCCGAACGGGGTTGGATAATTGGAATTCGTATATATTATTTTTCTTCCGATTTTCTCCCTCGGCTGTGTACAATGTTATAAAAACACGATAAAAGCTGGCACAAGATACTTAGTAGACATTACCTATAAAATATATACATAGGTACTTCTTGTTTGAATAGTCAACATTGAAAAAAGGAGTACCTCATAGGTTTACAGATTCATTGTAATCTTGGCATAAAATTATTTAAAATAAAGATAAAGACAAATATCCAATAAGTAACGATTTTGGAATGGTTGCAAAAATTCCTAGTTCTTCGCAAATACATCTATTGTAGCAAAGAAATTTAAAAGGCGATTGCAAATGTATATTAAAAGTGACGAATTTATCCATGTTATCAAATTATGTCTACTCAATAATGAAATTACTGTTACCTGAGCATGTTGCAGAATTTATATATCACGCAATAATATTATTTGAAACGTAGATGTTTAATTTAATTTTAATGCAATAGGTACGTAATTCATGGACTTAATAGACTGTAACGATAACGGTAACGGTTTTTTGATTAAGTTTATGGTTATTCACAATTAATAATTAATTAAAGTTTATGTGTTGAACTGTACTTGGGGTAAAAAGTCGGAAGCACCAATAAAAGTGAATTCCGACTATCCACCCTGTCTGCGGTGGATAGATGAACACGCCTTTTCGAGTATCCACCCTAGGGTGGATAAACGGAATAACCCGTACAGTTACGTTACGAATGATATAAGTTGTATAATAAATACTAAACAAGTTACTTCCATTTGCGATAATCACGTATTTGTATTCACGTATATAACTAATATCAAATTCACTGCTCGATATAGGCCTTCACAAGAATGCGCCAGCTTTTTTTTTCTTTTTTTTTAGGATAAGAGTGACAAACGAACACACAGTCCACCTGATGGTAAGTGGTTGCTGCGGCCCATAGACATCTACATCTATTCTTTATTACAAATCAAAATGCAGATACGTTTTCACCCGTGACGACTAGGATGGAATGCCTCATTTCCAGTAAAAAGGGCCTCCGGCCACCTGCACTCACCAAGGGAAACGCAGAGGTAAACCTCTACTTCACGCTGGTTTTCTGTGAGGTCGTGGTACCACCCCGGTTCGAGCCGGCCCATCCGTGCGACAGCAAAAGCTGCCGCGTGGCTCTACCACTGTTAAAAAGCTGGCATAAATTAATTAGAAAATTTCCCCCCTCCCCCTTTGGGTAGTAAAGTAAAGTTAAAGTTGCAGCCTATTTACGTCCCACTGCTGGGCACAGGCCTCCTCTTATTTCTGAGAGGCTTTTAAGGCAAGGAAATGTCCGCCGCGCTGCCCCAATGCGTGTTGGCGAACTTCACATATCTTCGAAATTTTTTTTCTTATTTCTTAGACATGCAGGTTTCCTCACGATGTTTTCCTTCACCGCCGAGCACGTGGTAAATCAGCACTTAAAATTGCAATTAACAATTTCATTGGTGCCGGCGGGTATCGAACCCGGGTTGCTCGAGTACTGTGAAGTGTACTGCCAGCGTTAATCATCTGAGCTACCTCGGCTCTTTTGGTACCTTTGGGTAGGTGGTTTGATAATCACGGGGCCGATACAATCGCACCATAATGTTGCTCTACATCAACAGTTTGTGAAATTTAAATAAAGCATATTCGATATATTCTCCGTCATCAGTCAGTGACCAACGCGTCATTTGGCAATCAGTAGAGAGCACCGCGAGTGGGTTAGGTTCGCACTCATAGATAAAGTTTGTATATTATTCTTTTCACCCCATATTGCTGAGTTACTATGTGTCAGGTACTTAGTAAATCCTGTAATTAATATTTTACTGTGCAATATGCAGTATAATACAGGACAATGCAAATTGCATTGTGTTATAAACTTTCCCTCACACAACTGCGGTAGCTGCAAGGCTTCCCGGAACCCAAGCCCGCGCCGGCTATCCTGTTACCATTAGTCCGCGCCCTGTCAAAGTAATGACAATCCTATTAAACGACGCCTTAGGCACTACAAACCTAAACAATTCACCCTTTACTACTACAATAACATAACAAATCACTTACGCTATTACACCGTGGAGAATGAAATTTAAATACAAACCAATAGCTACAATTTTCAATTCAACGCGCAAGCCGAAGGATACAATTCTATTGTTTCGTGATTTCGTCATGTAAAATTGTTCTATAAATGGCCGACAAATTGGCGGATCGAATCATAATAGAAAAGACAGTCGTTATGGCACTCTGCGACGCCATAACAAAATTTAACCCCTTTCAACGGGCTCAAGTATTAAGCGTTAAATAACAAAACAAAAAAATTATAAAAAAATAACTAAAGACATTCGAACAAGGCATAAAACAAAGGCAAATTACACTAAATGATTGTTCACCATAATTAGAAATACTTACAGCAGTCAGCTGCGCCGCCCACGGATACTGACTAAAATATAACTGGACCAACCTACACTTTCAATTAGACTTACTAATTTAAGCATCGAATCACAAATTAAACCGCTAGTTTATATTATGTCTATACGTTGCAAGTATACGAAGTATCTGTTTGTAACATAGAAATAACTGGCATCTATCAAGCTCAGGCAGTTATTTGCATACTATTAAGACATCAGACTGTCCGGGATAATCTTCGGAATGACTGAATTGATTGTAATGACACTTCACGGACAGGTAGCGAGAAATTAAAAGTTTCACCGCCGCAAATGATGAACGTTATGACAGCGTAGAATTTTTTTTGTATGATGTTATATGTCAAACGAGCACACAGTCCACCTGATGATAAGCGGTTGCTGTGGCCCATAGACGTCTACATTTATCCTCAATAAAAAATCAAAATTCAGATGCGTTGTCACCCGCGAAGACTAAGATGGAACGCCTCTTTTCTAGTAAAAGGGGTCTCAGGTTCTCTACGAAACACAGCAGTGTCAAGCTGCCATTTTACGCTGGTATTCTGCGAGAGCGTGGTTCTACCCCGGTCGAGCTGACCCATTCGTGCTACAACTATACTACTAATATAGCTGCTGCATGGGGTTACCACGTATAATAGTAAAATACGAACAAACAATAATTTATTTTTATATATTAGACTTTTGAAGTAGAAACTAATTTTCTTGTCCTTTGTTGTATTTATAAGACTGTATCCCCATAAAAAGACATTTCGCTCATCCAACAGAACAACGACTTAATTACATTTTCTATATTTTTCAGGGGAAGGGTTTCAATGTTTGGAATTGAAAATATAAATGTAGTTTTAATAATTTTGATTATATCTTTAAATATTATCGTATATTAGTTTATTACCAACAATAATTCATAAGAACTTACTATGTAAACTTAAGAAAATGTGTTTAAAACGCCAAATAAAAAAATCTAACATACACTTATGCCATTTTTTTACACAAAAAATGCAATTATGGTATATAGACGCGGTTTGGAAATGAGAACAAAAACATGAATTTAAACAACGAGAAATTCAATATAGCTTTTATCTGCCCATATAAACGTAGCCTCAAATAATAGAATTAAATATTTAAAAATAACAAACCCTACAAGCGAAATAACACCGGTCGTGGTCTTAATTACAACGATACAGTAAATGTTTAAAAGAAACAAAATAGTTAATAATTTAACAGTGGTAGAGCCACGAGGCAGCTTTTGCTGTCGTACGGATGGGCCGGCTCGAACCGGGGTGGTACCACGACCTCACAGAAAACCAGCGTGAAGTAGAGGTTTACCTCTGCGTTTCGCTTGGTGAGTGCAGGTGGCTGGAGGCCCTTTTTTACTGGAAATGAGGCATTTCATCTTAGTCCTCACGGGTGACAACGCATCTACATTTTGATTTGTAATAAAGGATAGATGTAGATGTCTATGGGGCGCAGCAACCACTTACCATCAGGTGGACTGTGTGCTCGTTTGTCACCCTTATCCTAAAAAAAAGTTAATTACTACGAATTAAATTAACGTAATCATTAAATGAAACTAATTTTATACGGCTTTTTTGCGTTTAATTTAACTTTTTACTTCCTGTCACAGGAGGGATACTTTCAAAATTTTACCATCTGACAATGTAACTGCATTTTTAGACCACCTTAATTCCATAAACTCTATAATACAATTCACAATGGAGTTAGAGGCAAACAGTACTTTAGCTTTCCTAGATGTTTTAGTCATCCGAAATTCTGATAACACTATTGGTCACACTGTGTATAAGAAAAAGACTCATATCAACCGATATTTAAATGGTGATTCGCACCATCATCCATCAGAGTTAGCTACCGTGGGAAAATATTTGTTTCACTGAGCACGAGGGATCTCTGACAGAAAACATCTGACCACCGAGCTACAGCACGTCGAGGAGGTATTGCAAGACAACAAGCTTCGGGTCACGCGCCTACGTCACAGTGACCGAGTGAAGCCGGCCACAGTCGAGCGTGTACCTGCTGTACTACCCTATGTCAGAGGTGTCACAGACAAGTTTGGCTACATCTTGAAGCGAGCTTCAATTAAAACATACTGAAAGCCGCCGAAGAAGATTAGTCAATTTTTACCATCCGACAAGTGTCATATCCTTCTACAAGATGCAGGAGATTCAATAGAGAAGATGGATGGGAGCTGCCATCTGCTTGGGATCCTATAATTAATAAAATTAAATCCAAACCCAAGCATACCACTGCAATACTTCAAGATACTATAAGCTCATTCTGCGTAGATCGGACCAAAAATTAATATTCAAAAACTGAAGGTAGCCGGGCTAACTATGACATCGGGACGTAAAACACCTCAGTCCCTTCTGTGACCACGGGTGCTGAAAAGCACCCGAAACGTCGGGAAGTAAAAAGTTAAATTAAACGCGAAAATATCCGTAAAAAATTAGTTTCATTTAATGTGCAGTCTTCGCGTAAATATAAGAAATCATTATGTTAACATAATCACTCATCTATTACTATAATAATAGTTAGTGTGATTTTCATATTGTCTGAGGTCCGAAGAGAGGGGGTCCTCCACGGTAATCCTCGAATCCGGCAACTTGTTCTATCACCGAGAGGGCGACCATCTGTCTCAAGGAGCTGTCGGATTTATCGTCCACAAGTCTCTCGTTAACAACGTTGTAAAGATTGGGAGTGTGTCGATGGGGGTTGCATACTTTATACTCAGAATCACCAAACGATATTCGCTGAAGATCATCTAGGTTTACGCACCAACCTTGGCACATCCCAATGAAGAGGTGGAGGAAATGTATGATGATATCTCTAAAGCCATGCATTCCTCCCAAACCCACCATACAGTGTTAATGGGGAACTGAACCTAAACATTAAGTTGGAGAGTTGTCGTCTAATAAAGTCAATGCTCCGTCCCCGCCAAGCCCCGAAAACATTCAGCTGGTGTTGCAAAATCGTTAGTGCTTAGAAGACTGCAATGAAGTGGACGATAGGAATGACAAGCTTGTGGAAACTGTCCATGCACTTGGAGCTAAGTTCTACAAGACCCGTCACAGAATAGCACAAAAACTCTCCGATCATACTCTTAATCTCATGGTTGTTGGACAGGAAATAAAGCTGCAGTCTTCAGCAGATTTGACAGCATACAGGTAACTGAATAGACAGATCTCCAAGTGCATGCGGCGGGACTTACGCAACTTTAATACAGCTCCTATTGAAGAAGCGATCGAGTAGAACCAGATCTTTAAAGTCTTTGCCAGAGATCTGTCTGCCAGAAAGAGCCAACTGTCGAAGCTGAAGACCGAGCAGCATCGTTTCCGGAACACCTGAGATTTTGAGTGACATTGAGAGGTTCCATAGGCAGCTGTACACGTTCTCATGGGAGCCACACGCAAGTGTAAGTAACTATCCAAGAACAAGTCTTATCCAACACTATTCCGATGATGTCCCGAACGTCAGCTCAAGCGAGATTAGTATGGCTCTCTAGCACCTTAAAAACGGCAATTCCCTGGGCGAGGAAATAATTGCAGTGGAGCTTCTGAAAGCGGGAGGAAAACCGGTACTTGAAGTCCTTCATAAGATCTTTCATTCCGTCCTCCATGGTGGGACTACTCCGGAGGCGTGGAGCAGAAGTGCGGTGGTCTTGTTCTTCAAGAAAGGCGACAGTGCCTTATTGAAGAAGTACAGACTGATTTCCCTTCAGAGCCGCGTCTACGTGCTGTTTTCGAGAGACATTACGTATCGTCTCGCATGTAGACTCGACGACTTCCAACCTCCCAAACAAGCTGGTTTGCGAAAAGGCTTTAGCGTCGTGGACAGGTATGTATGTGACAGATCCTTCAGCAAACTATACAAAAATCCGAAGAGTACAATTGATCACTTTGTCTTGAGTATGTGGACTATGAGAAAGCCTTTGATTCCGTCGAAATTTGGGCGGTGCTACAGTCCCTTCCGCGGTGCCAAGTTGGCTGTCGGTATATTGAATTGCTGAAGTGTTTTTACTGCATGGCTACGATCGCTATCCGAGTACAGAACCAGAGTACAAAGCCTATCCAACTGCAAGGAGGTGTAAGACAGTGTGACGTAATATCCCCGAAACTCTTCACTGCTGCATTGGATGACGTTTTTAAGCTACTGGCCTGGAGAGGATACGGTATTAACGTCAACGGCGAGTACATCACTCATCTTCGATTT
Source organism: Parnassius glacialis (assembly GCA_033319125.1). Lineage (NCBI taxonomy): Eukaryota > Metazoa > Arthropoda > Insecta > Lepidoptera > Papilionidae > Parnassius > Parnassius glacialis. The sequence continues at coordinate 22,526,145 of JAVANC010000025.1, read as the reverse complement.
GCCGAGTCCTTACGGTAGAATCACTAGAGGACCTAAGCACTATGCTCAATGTCCTCAATAGGACAAAACAAAAGTCATATGTAACAACCATGTAACACCTATGCCGGTAGTTGTTACGAGCACTAAGTTGTTGTCGAGTATGTTTACCTGGGACAAATAGTCCAACTAGGTAAGTCCAACTTCGACCGAGAAGTCAATCGAACTCGGCTGGGCAGCGTTCTGGAGATTACAACACATCATCTCGTCAAGCATACCTCAAAACCTCAAAACAAGATTGTTCAACCAGAACGTTATCACCGTCGTATGAGGAAGCTCAAGATCACTCAGGGAGCTATGGAAAAGGCTATGCTCGGGGTTTCTCTGCGTGATAGACTTAAAAACGAGGATATCCGCTGTTGAACCAGAGTAACCGACAAAGCCCAACGGATTAGTAAGCTGAAGTACCAATGAGCCGGCCATACATCTCGAAGAACCCACAACCGATGGAGAAGAAAGGTTCTCGAGTTGCAGCGTCGTACCGGCAGGCAAAGTGTAGGGCGTCCTCCCACTCGATGAAGTGATACCTGGTAAGACATGCAGGAAGTCAATGGATGCAGGTGGCTCGAGACCGTACATTGTGGCATTCCTTGGGGGAAGCCTATGTTCAGCAGTGGACTTGTGAAGGGCTATAATGATGATGATGATGAATATTAATTACACTATGTATACAAATATTATTATGAACTTGTCATATATATCAAGATAATCCATTGCAGTTTCGTGACACAACGACATAATTGTCAAATGCGTTATTGTGGCACCAATAATGTTGAAATTGATTGTCATAGCTCCCAACATATCCGCACTTCATGGGGCACAACGTACGACTGTGAAACTCAAATCCTCCGATATTTCTTCGTAGCTATCCAAAAACCGAGTCAATTCCCAAACTACATTCACGCCCTCTAACGAAAACTACTGTAAGAAAAACTCTGTCGTCTTTTCTATAAAGAGAACTTCAGCAACGGGAACTTTTGACACCAAAATGTAAATTTCACCTTTTCGGCAGTTACGTCATTGTTCTATTGGATGAGCGATTCAAAGAAGTGTTCACAGAACAGCTTTACGAGGGCGGCACTGAAATTTTCGGGAATCAAGGAAGTGACACAACATTACTATTTAAAAATGTATTTATTTGCTTTTCGAAGTATTCTCCGCGAAATTTGACACATTTTTCCATACGATGGAACCAATCATTGAAGCAACCATTCCATTCGGAAGTTGGGGTCTCCAAAATGGCCGTTTTGTAGGCGTCCACAGCTTCTTCAGGTGATGAAAATCTCTGTCCACGCAATTTATTCTTTATTTTAGGGAAAGTATAGAAATCATTAGAGCTTAGGTCGGGGCTGTACGGCGGATGGTCTAATAATTCTATGTTTTCTTGCTCTAAAAACTCTTTTGTTCTGTGTGCGGTGTGAGAACTCGCATTGTCGTGATGGAGGATGATGCGGCGCTTGCAGTTCTCTTTACGGAGTTCAGAAACGACCTGTGGCAAACGAATGCAAGCATACCATTCTGCATTAACCGTTCTTTGTTCCTCAAGAGAACGTCGTAACATGGCCGGTTTTGGAGACAAACGTGGCCACCATTTTTTTTGCAACACTCCGTGAACGAACAATTTTTGTTGGCTTTAACTCATTTTCGAACACCCAAACTCGTGACTGGTTATTTGTTTCGGGTTCGTACGCGTAAATCCAGGATTCGTCACCTGATACGATGTTGTATACAGCATTTGAGGATCCTGCGTGGAATCTTTCGAGAGTTCTGACGCACCAAGTAACGCGAGCCGCTTTTTGATCTTCACAGAGCGAATGCGGTATCCATCGGGGAAATAACTTTTTTACACCTAATTGTTCATGCAAAATTATTTGTATTTGACTCATGCCAACGTCTAAAGTTGCCTGAATTTAGCGGTATGTCACATGTCGATCTTCCTCAATCAGCTTACGCACAGCATCAACGTTTTCTTGAGTGACTGCAGTTTTTGGACGACCTTGACGGGGATCATCACTGAGCTTGACACGTCCACGTTGAAATTCAGCAAACCAGCGATATATTGTGGTTTTAGATGGGGCTTTATCATCAAATGCAGAAATCATCCGGTCAACACACTGTTTTTGTGTGAAACCACTTCGAAAGTCAAAATAAATCACCGCTCTTGAATTTTCTCGAGTCAATTCCATTTTCTCAACGACTAAACAAGTTTGACAAAACCTTGTGACAAGATCGAGAATCTTTAAATGGTATTCGATTTTTAAAACCAAGGCGTTTTCAATTAAAAAGATTTTAATATGACAGGAACTGTGGAAATATTCCATTCCCGATAATTTTAGTGCAACCTATGTACTTAGTTCCATAGGGTATTTTCTTTTAACCGACATAAAAAGGAAGAGGTTCTCAATTCGATTGTATGTTTTTTTATTGTATGTTTTGCGATATCGTCGCAGATCTAAGTTCACACCAATTATAATGATTCTTTTAAATATTGATTTTATTAAATAGGTTTACTTCAAGGGTAAAATAAAATATAAATATTTACAAATATCTTCGTGAATTATGAACCTATTTCTAAGACTCTTTTGTAATCGACTTCAAAAAAGAGAAGGTTCTCAATTCAAAAAAATTCAAAAAATTCTATTGCATGTTTTTTTTAATTGTATGTTTCGCGATATCGTCGCAGAACCTTGTTCACACCAATTATAATGTTTCTTTTAAATATTGAAAAATATAATATGAAATATTTTCTGCATATATATTTAGAGAAAAAATTTCATCCCTAAGGGTAGCAAATAAATAACTTATTTTTTAGTAATATGAAGTCGGTTTTCACTTACTATTAAAGTTATAATTATTTATTAAACAGGTTATTGTACTTTATGGATGGTCCTATATAAATTTGGAATAAAAATTCCACCTTCAAGGGAGCAAGATAGATGATGAAGTTTTTAATTTAACATTTTAGACGACATTGAGATTCTGATATTCCTTAGGACACTCAAATTAATTTATTATTATGTTAGTTTATTAATTTACTAGCTGCGCCCGCGACTTCGCTGCCGTGGAATTAGTACTTTTGCTTTTATTGTGATAAGTGATGATGATTTATTTATACTTTTAAATGCGAAGACCTTATTCTGCATAAAACCAATCAGTTAGCCAGTCAGTCAAACCAGCTAATGAACGAACCAACAATCGGGCCCACAAGGCACTAACGGGTGGACCCACAAATAGGTAGTAAATAAGCATCGATATGATCGCTTGATTATTTGCTGTAAAACCAAGTCTACCGGCAGGGTTTACCTTCTACGCTATCAGTTGTGTAAAGTTCACCGACCGAACGATCGAAGTTCGACCTGATTGACTTTTTGTATATGTTAGAAACAAAAAAATATTAAAAATTCGAATAATTTAAAAGCATTCAGTGCTCAAAATACTTAAAATTGCAATATTTCACATTAATTTATAAATAAACTTATATTATTTAAAACGTAAAATAACCTATGTATAATAAACGTAAAGTAACAGAGCATTAAGTTTCGGTAATTCGACGCTAACGCCATCTAGTTGAAACTCACCACAATACTAACTATAATAATGATAAAATTAACAACTTTAACGTTTTGTGTAACAACTATAGGACAGACATATAAAATTCTAAAATATTATGTATATTCATAATCAACGTATTATTTTGTCTTAAGGGTAATACTAATACTCCACCACCGTGCAAGTTAAATAACCATTTTTTTCCATGGAAAGTTTGTACCCTTAATTAATAGAATCAGGCGTTACCTTGCGGAAATCCATTATATTGGGGTAAAAGCTTAAAACTGGGCAGGACACATAATTTTCTTTCTTTACGAAAATTAATTTAAGCCAATTAGTTTATAACAACCCCTTGTATCCTTAAAGGTACAATTTACGGAAAATATAAAAATATATATTTTATTATTTTAACAATTGCACCAAGTTAAAAAAATTATTTAAAAATTCTACCCGATACGAAAAAATATCATGCAAGCTGTAACAACCTTTTTCTCCCTCTTAAGGTTAGAATTTTCCAAAATCTATTCTATTTTTACTACCCTGGCCGTGCTAATATTTCACGAGAACACGTCGTCAAGTGCCAGAATAAATTTGTGTCTGAAGTTGAGTCTTTGTTGAACAAGTTCTTTGTTCAAGTCTCGGATTGGGGGCGATTAAATCTAGTCCAGTTCAACCCCCAGAAAACTCAAGTTTGCGCGATTACCGCTAAAATGAACCCGTTTGTCGTATCTTCTCTATTTCAAGGCACTCCCCTCGTTGCCTCAGCTAGCTCCGCAGTCACTTGGAAGGGAAGGCTAAATTAGTCTAAAAAGCTTGGCATGCTCTGTAAAGCGGGAGTATTTCATGCCGGCACGCCGCTTGCAACTTTACAAGGCGCAAGTTCAGCCTCACATGGAATACTGTTCCCATCTCTGCCAGCGCACCCTAGTGCCAGCTCCTTCTACTTAGTTGTTTTGTAGTAGAGCGGTTAGAATCGTCGGCGACCGAGCTCTTTCTGATCGGCTTGACTCTCTGCCGCTGCGAAGAGATGTTGCATCTCTTTGCATTTTCTCTCGCATCTACTACGGGGAGTACTTCTTGTACGAACTAATTCCAGTCGCTCAATTTCACCATCGCACATCGCGACAAAATCATCGCGATACCATCTATACCATCTGGATGATTGGCGGTCTACCACTTTGCGATTTATAATAATAATAATAATAATAATAAATCTTTATTTCAGACCAGGGTCCATATTTGGTTAGTAGAAAAGAAAAAACAAAACAAAACGAAAAAAAAAATGAAAAAATCAATCACTAAAAGGAAAATAAATTAAAAATAAATCAAAATAAATTAAAATTAACTAAAATTAAATATAATTACTAACTACTACTAAGATTAACTAACTAACATTAAATACACACACGCTTGTTAGCATATGTGTGTGCACCATTCCAACTCCTCCAGAGTGGGCTGTCGAGTTTGCACGCCAAAGTGCTGAGAAGGGCATTGGTGCTGTTCACTAAACGGCCCATCATGGATGCAACACGTTTCCGGAAGATCGCGTAGAAGTCGTCTACACGAGCCTCCGCAAACATTGCAGATGCACTGCAGTGACGTGGCTTCCCCAATACCGCTCTCAGCACATTGTTGTACTGCACACGAAGAGTTCTGAAGGTCCGCTGCGTATAGTCCGCCCACAGACTGCACGTGTAAAAGGTTTGGCAGTAGGCTCTAAACAGCGTTAATTTTACCTCTGCATTACAACGCGCAAATCTGCGGGCCAACATATTGCCCCGGACCGACAGCGCCCTTCGCTCCCTCTCTATATCACCGTCGTCCACGAGGCGCTCGTTAACTATATGGCCGAGATATTTGAACTCCGCCACCTGTTTCAGGGGAATACCACACAATCGTATGATTGGCTGAAAATTGGTGGGTTTGTTTTTTCCCCTGAACACAAGGAACTCGCTCTTTTTGGCGTTGTATCTGAGTCCATTTCTCTCAGCATAGTCCTCACAGATTTTAAGTAGCTTCCGGAGGCCACTGACCGAACCGAAGAAGTTTTTTCTCGCACAACTTGTTGAAAATACTACCAGCAAAGATTTTTCCGAACCGATACGACAGAGGGACCTTCAGGAAAAAAGCCTACTCTTTTTTAAAAGGTCGGCAACACATCTGCAATTCCCCTTGTCTTGCAGTTGTTAATGGGCGGCAGTAGTCACTTACCATCCGGTGAGACGGATGCTCGTTTGCCCCCTCTCTTATAAAAAAAAATTATACAGCCATCATCTTATATTAAAAAAAAGTATTTTAATGCAGGCAAAGACGAAGTAGCCAGTATAGGGTGGAAAGAATATTTTAAAGAAAATCTGAACATACCTAACTTAATTTACCGTGCAAGAATATTATAATGTGATCTTATAATTCGTGATTTATTCTTCAAATAAAAGATTTATTGAAGTCGTTTAATTTGATTTTTTTGATCATGATTCAAATAGTTTTCCTCTAAATAATGTATGATGTAACAAATAAATAAATAAAAGTAATAATTTGATTTGATTGAGATTGACAAATTTCCTTAATAAGGAAGTCAACGAATATCACTTTCAGATCAAGCTCAAAGGAAACCTTAGATTTTGGTCCCAATTCGCACTTCTCTGTGTAGGTTCTATACAAAATAGTATTAGTTTGTTCCAAGGGTTTATAATATAATTTATCTCATTACGATGGAACTTTGCTGAGTTGGTGTGCGTGCACCCACGAGGGATCCTAACAAAACAAAGAGGCTTTGAACCCATGCCATACACAGCTAATATTGTATAATATCGTTCATTAGTAGCATTATTTTTAAAGTAGATAAGTTATACCTACTTTGTAACAGAGCTTCTCGACCCCTGCGGCAATCCAACAAAGATCAATGTGGAAGACATTCGAAATTTTCACTACACTACAACACGATAAATTTTGTTTAAAATACGTAAATAAACGCGGCCAACACCAACGAAAATCACTGACTGATACGTCAAAAATTTGGACGTAAGAATTTTTATAATGAATATTAACAAAATTTTCAAATTACGTGCCAGTACCTACGAGTTATATAGCGTACTGGGATATGAGTAACACACTTAAGTTTTATGACAAACTACACGTGGGTTGTTTTAATGTAGGTGTTTTAGTTATTCCACAGTTAACTGGAGTTATAATTTATTTTCGCTTTATGACAAATTTTAAACGAGACAGAAAGGAAACTGCAAGGACTTTTCATGTACGATTAGTTCTTAAAAGAAGCCATTGGTTGGTCATGATTATGAAACGCTCCGAAATATACAACTTGCAGATAATTTGGTACAAGAAAATGCTTGGAATTTTCGTGCGAAATACAATCCGTAAAGAGCATTTCCGCAGAATAACTGACACAGACTAACAGATATGTAAGTTAGATTGTCAATGGGCCGGTATAGCTTGAAAAAGTGACAATTGATGGGGAAGAAAGTTCTCGAGTGGCAGCCTCCTGCTGACAAGCGCCGTATTGGGCGAGCCTCACTAGATTGTGTGATGTCCTGATGAAACATGCAGGTTACTTAGAAGCTTAAGACACTGCGTTGTAGCAATCTAAGGGAGAAACCTATGTACAGCAGTAAACTTATGATGAAGAAATAGGAAAGATGTTTTACCGCCATCTATTGGCCTTTTTCTGGCCTTTACGAAGTGATAATTGACATTCTTTTTTTAAAACACCATAAATGAAATGGAGTTATGTTGTCCTTTTAGTAGCATGAACTGGGTTGCGGTATCTTTTTGTGGCATAGCATTGGGCGGCGGCCCTGGATGACGTGAGTTTAGGAGGTGGCATTTTGGGAATGAAAAACTTATTCTCCGTCTTATATTTTTAAAAGAGCCAGTAAATACAACAAAACGTTTATAATGATTGATGAATGAAATAGTTTTCATTAAAATATTACTAAAACTATAAAATAGCATACTAGTACCTACTGAAAATAGAGATAATCAGCACACCCGCTCCTATACCATGAGTAGGGATAGTTAAACAATACATTAAGTACATATTAAGCATATTGTTTTATTAATTTTTTTGTCCCTTCCATCCTTTCCTATCTTGAATTCGAGATCTTCCGTATCAAGTCTTCTCATTAGCATGGGTGACCACTTTTAAATTGACGAATCTACTACGACGATTTTAACAATCTACCAATTTTACGAAAGCTTAGAACAAACGCCATCACATATCTACCTTTTTTTAGATGGCGTAATGCTTACGCATACTCGCCTGGAGTAAGGACAGAATAGTCGCACCGACTAAAACCTCATGGTGTTCCATCTTCACCGCATATTGGCATATACCCACGGGAACGTTTACGCGAACATTCGCGACTCCACTAGCGCCAGCCGCTCCATGGCAGCCCCTCCATAGTAGAGTACACCTCCCTACTTCTCCTTCTCAAGTAAGGCGCATCATACCTCCAGGGCCTCTCACTCCACCCTCTTGACTCGGTACGTGGAAGCTATTGGGCCAGGAAAGTCTACGAAATATTTTTTTCTATTTTTCAGATACCGCTTTCCTCAGAATGTTTTCTTTCTCTACCGAACACGTGGTAAATCAACACTTAAAATTCCAAGTAAAAAGATCGGACCCAGGTTGCTTGCGTACCGTAAAATTAACAGCAAGTAAAAAAGTAAAATTAACAGCAAGCCCCTGAGCTACGAGGGCTCTTCGCCTTAATAGAGTAAACGCTATGTTCTAGAATTCAATCATAACTTCAACATCGGATTATTTTTAGAAGTTCTCAACCATCTAATACATATTATAATACTTAGTGCTGTCATGTTTCTTTTCTGTAAATTTTTGTCATTTGATCCTTTGTTTTTTCAAAATCCAAGTTAATAAACTGAATTGTCACAAATATCCATAATTCGGGCCCGCTGAAACCCAGCACTATTGTTTTGGCAACAGAATAATCTGTCAGGTCCGTGAGCCACATTACAAAACATCTGGAACGTATTTATACTGTAATTTTACTTAAAAACTTTTTTAAATGTTATTATCCATAAAAATGTTGTTTTTTTTAATTTTGGTATCCTTTTTAGTAATTAATATTTAAGTGCCTAGTTATGTTTGTAGCGTGTTGCAGTAAATGTTCCCTTCTTTCTTTCTATATTTTTTATTGGAGCAGAAGTGCGATGGTCAAGAAAGGCGACAACACTCTCTTGAAGAACTACAGACCCATTTCCCTTCTGGGCCGCGTCTACCTGCTGATTTCGAGAGTTATTACGGATCGTCTCGCACGCATACTCGACGATTTCCAGCCTCTCGAACAAGCCGCCTTCCGAAAAGGAATTAGCACCATAGACCATATACATACCTTTCAGTAAATTATACAGAAAACCGAAGAGTACAATCTGCCACTTTATCTTGCGTATGTGGACTATGAGAAAGCCTTTGATTCCGTCGAAATCTGGGTGGTGCTGCAATCCCTTCAGCGGTGCCAAGTTGACTATCGGTATATTGAATTGCTGAAGTGTTTTTACTGTAGCGCTACGATCGCTATCCGAATACAGAACCAGAGTACAAAACCTATCCAACTGCAAAGAGGTGTAAGACAGTGTGACGTAATATTCCTGAAACTGTTCACCTCTGCATTGAAAGACGTTTTCAAGCTAATGGACTGGAAAGGATACGGTCTTAACATCAATGGCGAGTACATCACTCATCCTCGATATGCCGACGATATAGTCCTTATGTCCGAATTGTTGGAAGACCTAAGCACTATGTTCAACGACCTCAATAGTACTTCCCAAAGGACAGGTCTTAAAATGAACATGACCAAAACAAAGATCATATCACACCTATGCCGGTAGTTGTTGGGAGCACTAAGTTCGAAGTTGTTGACGAGTATGTTTACCTAGGGCAAATAGTCCAACTAAGTAATTCCAATTTCGACCACGAGTTTAATCGACAGATTCAACTCGGCTGGGCAGCGTTCGAAAAATTACAACACATCTTCTCGTCAGGTATACCTCAAAATTTGAAAACGAGATTACACAACCAGTGCTTTAACAGTGTTTTAACAGTGGTAGAGCCACGCGGCAGCTTTTGCTGTCGCAGGGATGGGCCGGCTCGAACCGGGGTGGTACCACGACCTCACAGAAAACCAGCGTGAAGTAGAGGTTTACCTCTGCGTTTCGCTTGGTGAGTGCAGGTGGCCGGAGGCCCTTTTTACTGGAAATGAGGCATTCCATCTTAGTCCTCACGGATGACAACGCATCTACATTTTGGATAGATGTAGATGTCTATGGGCCGCAGCAACCACTTACCATTAGGTGGACTGTGTGCTCGTTTGTCACCCTTATCCAATTAAAAAAAAGCAGTGCGTGTTACCACTAATAACTTATGGATCTGAGACTTCCAGAAGAAGAAGGTCCTTCATAGCTGGCCGTATGAGGAGGCTCAAGGTCGCTCAGTGTGCTATGGAGAGGGCTATGCTCGGAGTTTCCCTACGTGATAAACTTAGAAATGAGGTTATCCGCAGTAAACCAGAGTAACTGACATAGTCCAAAGGATTAGTAGGCTGAAGTGGTAATGGGTCGGCCATATATCTCAAAGAACCGATTACCGATGAGGAAGCAAGATTCCCGAGTGGCAGTCTAGTACCGGTAGGCGATGGGGGCGGCCCCCCACTAGATGGAGTGACGATCTAGTAAGACATACAGCAAGTTGGTTTCAGGACTGTGCTTTGTGACATTCCTTCACCTACATGTAATCTTCGAATAATATGATGAAGGCGTGGTGCTGGGCGTGAGACGCCGCGAGATCGCCGCTGCTGCTGACCGACATTGATGTGTGAGGTAAGTAAATTTGTCTTAAATATTGCTTAAAAAAATGCTGTAGTAACAAGTGGTTAACTTTTTAATTGATTGAGAAAAATGCCTGAAAGCCAAGCTTATTTCAATTGCCTAACCTGAGTCTATTTGACCCTGTTAAATTTTTTTTTGACAAACGAGCACACAGTCCACCTTATGGTAAGTGGTTGCTGCGGCCCATAGACATCTACATCTATCCTCTATTACAAATCAAAATGTAGATGCGTTGTCACCCGTGAGGACTAAGATGGAATGCCTCATTTCCAGTAAAAAGGGCCTCCGGCCACCTGCACTCACCAAGCGAAACGCAGAGGTAAACCTCTACTTCACGCTGGTATTCTGTGAGGTCGTGGTACCACCCCGGTTCGAGCCGGCCCATCCGTGCGACAGCAAAAGCTGCCGCCTGGCTCTACCACTTTTAAAAATTGTAGAGTTGCTTACTTCATTTTATAAATGTTTGTAATCTCTGCATAAAAAAGTCACTTACTCTCAATTTCAAAGAAAACGCGTAGAAAAAGACGTAGTTACCCACCAAAAACAAGTATCATTCCGATTGTAACTGATGTTTGATGTCAACTAAACTTAATTAGGTCTAAACAAGTGAAAAAAGCATAAGAAAGATAATTATTTTTACACATGGCTGATGGCACAATAGACGTGTCATCAATGTCAATGACACGTCAGGTGTGCCATGAAATATTTGTTCGCCGCCACAGCTAAAAGTTGTCGAAAATTGCTGCCGCAACGAATCCGTTAACTAACTAGTGCTTAGTAACTATAATTTAACTAGTGTTACAAATAGCCGGGATAGTTTTCTAATGATGAGTTTTAATTAATTTAATTACTAAAATTGTAATTTAATAAAAGTAAATAATTGTAATTTTGTTTAATTATTTAATAATAGTTATAACGATTTTTAAAAAGACACGAAAACGTGTCGCTGCCGGGAACAAAGTCAATGGTGCCCTGACTGCGTTAGTCAAAAGGCAAGGCGTAGTGAAGAGTGCACGCCTTGCAATACATAACGCAGTGTTGGTACCGACTTTGTTATATGGCAGCGAAACCTGGGTATGCCAGAAGAAGCATAAAAGCAAGTTGAATGCAGTGGAGATGCGATCACTTCGTAAAATGTGCGGCGTTACCATGGCCGACCGAAAGCGAAACGAAGAGATTCGCAATATGGCAGGTTTGAAAGATGACCTTATCACAAAAATTGATAAGGGCGTGCTTCGATGGTTTGGGCACGTTGAGCGAATGAGTGAAGACCGAATGGTGAAGAAAATATATAACACGAAAGTTAATATTAAAAGGTGTCGAGGTAGACCGAGACTAACTTTCGAAGACCATGTGAGCAAACTGCTCGATGAGGGGAGGGTCAAGAGTACTCGGATACCTAGACGTGCATGTATGAAGAAGATAATGAATCTGAAAGAAGCGAAAGAGGTATGTAAGGATCGTGACACTTGGCGATCTGTTCTCTCTGGCTACCCCGTCAGGGATTGTGCGTGAAGATAAGTTAAGTTAAGTTAAAAAGACACGACTCGTGTGTCATACGCCACACACAAAAGTAATAGACGGCACGCCTGGCGTGTCATCCGCACTGAACCGGTTAAGTTATCATCATCATCAAAATTACAGCCTTTCATAAGTCCACTGCTGAACATAGGCCTCCCCAAAGGAATGCCACAAAGCACGGTCCTGAGCCACCTGCATCCATCGACTTCATGCATGTCTTACCAGGTCGTCACTCCATCTAGTGGAGGGTCGCCATACACAACTTACCGGTACGAGGCTGCCACTCAAGAACCTTTCTTCCTCATCGGTTGTCGGTTCTTCCAGCTAAATAGCCGGCCCACTGCCACTTCAGCTTACTAATCCGTTGGGCTATGTCGGTTACTCTGGTTCCACTGCGGATATCCTCATTTCTAAGTTTATCACGCAGAGAAACCCCGAGCATAGCCCTCTCCATAGCTCGCTGAGCGACCTTGAGCTTCCTCATACGGCCAGCAGTACTTATATCACAGGATAAATTGGTTATATTAAATTATGACGAAGTTAGTCATATTTAATAGTCTTTGATAGTTGTAATGGTAGTAATTATTAATTAATTTGCTTTTTTTGATAAATGTGGGTATCTATGGGCCACAGTGACCACTTACATCAGATGGACTGTGCTCATTTGTCACCCTTATTCTATATAAAAAAAAGAGCCAAGACTATATATACCGATTTATTGATATTTCGATGAAACTGGCGCCATTCTCAACGTGTGCGTCTTTTTTTTGGAGTTTATGGCCTGGTATCTAGACGTGTACGACGACTAGTGGCGTAGCGTGCCTTAGATGGGCCCTGTATCAAAATTTGTTGCGGGGCCCCAATGAAGAGTAGGGGGATGTAGTTGTTCACGTCCGCAGAAATTGCCGCCCGCACCCTGCACGTGTCCTCTGGGTGGCGCTAAACGAACAACAAACTACTGGCTGCTGTACTGTTGCGCTATAATCCTGCAACCTTACAGCACTATCACAGTCGTTCAAAGAATTATTATAGCATTTAATTACCCACTTGAAATGCCTCAATGCGATCAGCTCTCCTCGGAGAGCCACCGGACTAGAGATATTGGACCTATTACCCGAATCTGCCAACTTAATATGGAAAGTATTGGTCAAGCTAAATGCGAAGTAGTAAGTAAAAAAAGCAAGTTTCGTTAAATTAAAGAAAGCTGCGTCGCCACAAGCATTTTGGTATAATAACACTTCTCCCCAAAACTCGTCAGTTGTTTTGGTTTTTTTTCGATTGCTGAAGAGGTAGAATTCTCCACTCTTGCAGCGTCGCATCAACATTTTGCACTCCTCCAACCACATCCTTGAAAGCAACAACTATTTCTTCAATATTAGGTCTTACTTGGCTTGTCGCGATTTCGGGCGAGAAAATTGAATTTTTTTCTAATAATTTAATATTGTTCGGTAATTTAGGATTTCTTCACAGAGCCGAATAAGACACTGAGTACTGATATGTTAGTTGAACAAAAAGTACGTTCGTTTCATTGCACTTTTTATATTTTATCGTTTTAAAAATTCTAGCCCCCAAAGTTTCCCATTGTGTATTTTTCCCCCCAAAAGTTTCCCCAAAGATTCTATTTCCCTAGTTATTCCTCAAGAGTCCTTTTATTCCCCAGAATTGCGAAAAAACCTCCAATGTACCTGATATTGGTTACCTGATATTGTGACCTAATATTGGTACCCACCTAGTAAATTAAAGTAAATTTCATTTCGGTATTTTATGAATAACATAATTTACACTTTTATATAAGTTGTTAAATATGTTCTTTAATACTCGCTGAAATAAATATAATTTCATGTAAATTTTAACAAACATTTACATCAAACAAGGCATTAAAAATCGCATTGTTTTATTTTGGCCATAGACCATTATTTACCTCGGGCACGAATCTGAGTCCAAACAATTTTTTATTGCTTGCCTTTTTTACCTATTTTTGCTTTTTCTTCATTCAGATAGGCTATAAAATACAGATAGTAGAACTATTTTTGATCAAAAACTATATGAACTGTGCATAAACTATGTTTTTTTTTTCGGAATGCCTCGCAACTACGTACCAAAACCAGGTACTAAACGCTACAAAAAAATACGATGATCAAGTAATAAAACAAGCCCTGGACGAGATAGCTTTGACCAATAATAGCCTAAGTGCTGTAGCTGAAAAATACAACATAGCAAAATCAGTACTATTCCGTCATAAAAACCAAGAAATGAAACCTCACGGTAGGCCAACAGCACTAACCAAAGATGAAGAGCTATATTTAGTTGAACATTTAAATATTTGCGGCGATTGGGGTTACCCATTAGATACAACAGACCTTAGATATATAATAAAAATGTATCTAGACTAAATGAATATTAGGCACAAAATATTCAAAAATAACATTCCCGGTATACTTAGACTATGTTAATGGGTTCATGAAAAGACATGCAAATAAATTATCCAATATAATATGTCAGAATATTAAAAGAGCAAGGGCGGCAGTGTCTTCAGACATAATAAAAGAATATTTTGGCGAATTGGCAAAGTCTTTGGAGAACGTCCCAACCCAAAATATAATCAATTATGATGAGACAAACCTGACAGATGATCCTGATCACAAGAAGGTGATATTAAGACGAGGATGCAATTATCCAGAGCATGTAGTCAATCACTCAAAAGGGTCAATATCTTTGATGATGTCAGCCACAGCAGATGGTATTTTCCTACCGACTTATGTCGTCTATAAGGCTGCTCATTTATATGATTCATGGACGATAAGGGGGCCTCATAATGCAAGATTTAACAGGTCTTCATTCGGCTGGTTCGATGGTGATATTTTTGAAAATTGGGTTAAAACAATAGTTATGCCATTTTGGGAAAAGAAAGAGGGTAAGAAAATTTTGATAGGAGACAATTTGACCTCACATTTGTCTGTTGATGTTATAAAACTATGCCAAGAAAAAGATATTCACTTTATTTTTCTGCCCGCGAATTCGACGCACCTTACACAGCCCCTAAACGTTGCAGTTTTTAGACCCATGAAAATAATTTGGCGTCACTTATTAAACAAGTGGTGAAAAACCGACGATGGGAGAACCCAATCATGTGTTCCAAAGGCTTGTTTTCCATTTCTGATAAAAGTGCTAATGGATGAGCTAAGTGTGAATGTTGAAAAAAATACTAAAGCCGGGTTTAGAAAATGTGAGATTGTCCCATTAGACGCTAACCAATTTCTAGCAAGGTTTCATCTGCAAGAAGAGGCCGAAGAGGCAAAGAAAAAAGCAATGAATGATAGTGTTTTAACATTGTTAAAAGAAATGCGCTATGGATCCATGAATATTAGAGAACCCCAAAAGAAGAGAAAATTGGAGGTAGTGGCAGGAAGAAGTGCAAGTACTGAGGAATTAGAAAGAAATGAATATCAGGAACCTTTGAAACCAAAAAAGAAAAGAACACTAAAGCAAACAAATAAATCAACTCCAAAAGGAAAGGTATGGGCAAAAAACAAAACCAAAAATTTGCAAATTACGAGTACATTACGATATCAAAATATGCGGTGAAAGCAAAGAGATAAATGACAATAATATATTTGAGGTACCGGTTGGATTACATGATCCTGCCTTTTGATTTTTCCATTGAAGAAATGCCAATAATTTTTGCTGAAATTTTCGATTGCCAAGAAATTGATTTTAGAACTGTTGATGAAGACCAAAAGAACCAAAACACAAGTAAACAAGATTATGACAAAGAAAATGAAAATCTTGAAACAAAAAACACACAGAAGCCTAAAATTCAAATTGTATCTGATATAAAACTTAAATTGCTATTGCCTATGAAGAGGATAAACAGTAATTGTACCTTACTACTGAATTTCTCAAAATATCACAATAATATGGGAATCTAAAGCTATACCTAACATCTAAAAGAGCTTTCCACGCATCCTTAAGTATACCTTGAAATTCCCTATGCGTTACGGAAAATGGTTTAAATTAAAGTTGAAAGTGAAGATTGGACCAATTTACCCCGTTTTACGGTATTTCAAAATAATACTGAGTAATAACATCTTGCTCAGTGAACACCGAACGCGAGCAACTGATGCCGTGTACGTGACACTTCTAAACGGTACTACCGCCGACGTTGCGGGCAGAGGGGGGGGGGGGGGGGACTCCGCTTTCTTTCATACCGCGCCCCAAAGAGAATATAATCACTAAGTTTACCGCGCCCCATCGTTGCTCTGTCTAGTTGCCGAGTTGACTCACTAGCTCACTACTAAAATACTAATATTTATTAAACATATTGGGACAGTACAGGCGCATTGCTGCCAACTTTAAAAATAGACATATTTAGCAGTCGCCATTTTTATTACGAAAGCTAGGATATTTTCTGCATAACGCATCCATTATGATCGCTAAATGTATTTATATTCAAATGTATTTTGAAGCCATATGTATTTGAAATACCAACAATAAAATACCTCAGCGTCAGGTACTTGAAATACCAATTACAAATACCAATTTCAACAGTGGTAGAGCCACGCGGCAGCGTTTGCTGTCGCACGGATGGGCCGGCTCGAACCGGGGTGGTACCACGACCTCACAGAAAACCAGCGTGAAGTAGAGGTTTACCTCTGCGTTGCGCTTGGTGAGTGCAGGTGGCCGGAGGCCCTTTTTACTGGAAATGAGGCATTCCATCTTAGTCCTCACGGGTGACAACGCATCTACATTTTGATTTATAATAGAGGATAGATGTAGATGTCTATGGGCCGCAGTAACCACTTACCATCAGGTGGACTGTGTGCTCGTTTGTCACCCTAATTCTATAAAAAAAAAACATTTTTAGGAAGTAATTGAAATACAAATACCAAATACGTATTTGTATTTAAAATACGTATTTTAATTACAAGTAATTCAAATACTGCCCAACTCTGGCTGTATGCAACTTGTGAATGTAGTTAACGCGTAGTGTTTCTATATAGTTTGTGATGTAGTTGAGTCACTTCATTACAGTGCACTTGTTGTTTACACAGAATGTTCTGTGTGTATGAAATTGTTAATGTATTATTTTAATTATGTTTGAATTTCGTAGTGATAGACGATTATTTTTGTGTTGGAGTTTAAGAAAACGTGCGTGGCGCAGATTTCCCCTCGAAAAATGAAAGACAGTTTGGTATCGAAAAATAACACGATGGCGACTCCTGTGTTGCTCTATGCGTAGATGGGTAGAACACTGACTTAGAAGTATATGGACTAGTCATACCTACAGAATTAGCGTGACTACCTACTATGGAGTGTAGAGTACAAGGAGAACCATCTTATAAGGGGCGAAAGTTGAAAAAGTGTCCTACTATTTACTGAAAATAGAGGTTCCAAAACCTACGACAATAGCGCTGGCGTCTGAAAAACTACGATATGAAGATAGTTGTTGTCAACGGAATGAAGTCAGCTGAATTCAAATATTTAAAAAAATTTCATGACTAGTAGAGTAGTTAGTTAAATGCTAGTATAAAAAATTTCAACTATTTACGTAGTACAAAACCAAGCGGATTGGTCGGTCCTTGTTTATTTCTCCATCTTATTCTAATTACTTTTAGCGATTTTTTAAATTTATCCTATGCTACTGCAGCGCCACCCTTATTGGACACGTTTTTAGGGACACTTTTCATATATAGAGATGGTCCTCCTTCTACTCTACACTGCATACTACCTACAAAAATCTGGCCAATAAACAGGCCACCTTTTATAGGGTTGTAACTCAGCAATATGAGTAGCTGATATCGATATTTTTACTAATATGAATTTGTTCTCATTTCATATAATTGAATTTGTTGCTTAATTTACTATACTCCGTATGTATTAACACAGTCAGGTCATAAGTATTCTCACATAGTAAAAACTTTTCTTTTAGAATGCTGGCCACAAAAAAGTTTATTGAATTCGAATTTCGAATTGTTCAGGAAAATAAAACTGTATACTTTTTAGAATTTTACTCATTTTTAAATATGGAGTGGACGCTTAAAGAAGACGTGTTTCAGTTATTGCGTTGCATCGTTGCGGTTACGCGCCAATTCAAATTTTAGACATACTGAAAATTATGAATATAACCAAAAGATTCATTTATCGTACCATCAAACGATACAATGAAGACTCTAGTGTAGATGACAGGTCAAGAAGTGGTCGCCCTCGGTCTGTTAGGACTCCAGCAGTGATAAAAGCTGTGAAGGCGAGAATTCAAAGAAATCCCAAACGTCAGCAGAAACTGTTGGCCCTTCAGATGGGGTTAAGCAGAACGACGGTGAAAAGTGTGTTAAATGAAGACTTAGGGCTTCGGGCATATCGAAGAAAAACAGGACATCGTTTGAATGCTCGTCTAATGGACCTGAGACTGAAGAGATGCCGCGCTTTGTTGAAGCGGTACGCGGGAAAAAATATCGGGAAATTATTTTTTCGGATGTAAAAATTTTTACCGTAGAAGAGAGCTACAACAAACAAAATGATAAGGTGTACGCACACAGTAGTGAAGAAGCGAGCAACCGTATTCCGTGTGTCCAACGAGATCATTTTCCATCCTCGCTCATGGTATGGTTGGGAGTTTCTTATTGGGGCTTAACAGAGGTACATTTTTGTGAGAAAGGTGTAAAAACGAATGCAGTTGTGTATCAAAATACAGTCCTGACGAACCTTGTGGAACCTGTTTCTCATACCATGGGCGGCGCGTGAAATTGGCTTCATCCGGCACGAAGACTGGCCCTCCTCCAGTCCAGATTTGAATCCGTTAGATTACAAGATATGGCAACACTTGGAGGAAAAGGTGTGCTCAAAGCCTCATCCCAATTTGGAGTCACTCAAAACATCCTTGATTAAGGCAGCCGCCGATATTGTCATGGACCTCGTTCGTGCTGCGATAGACGACTGGCCGCGCAGATTAAGAATCTATGTTTTGTTAAGTTCATTTTGGTATGTAAATGGTTACATAATGAATAAACTTGTCTCAATTATTTAATATTAAACATGTTACAGAATTTATGACCTGACTAGGTATATAGGTACAGGGCTGAATTTTCTGAATCGTCAAATAACTTATCTGAAGAATAAATAATGTGTCTGACAGTTTTATAGCTTTTGTGTAGATAGAAATTAAATCCGTAGTCTAATTGCGTAACACACCTAAAATGGTAAACCATACCAATTTGACAGTTTAACAATATCCATTGCGCCGTTTTTGTTGTCGAGCAAACGAATTTTTCAATCACATGAAGCAATGGATATTGTTGGGTTGTCAAATTAGATTTTGATCCCTTAAGTTTCGCTTGAGTTGTTATTGATTGATATTGAGATGTCATTAAAATAACAGTTACTAAATGCATATGAAAGTATATACGGTACTAATAACAAAAACATAATTTTTAAAACTTTTGTCTGTCTGTCTGTCTGTTTGTTCCGGCTAATCTCCGAACCGGCTGAACCGATTTTGACAGGACTTTCACTGGCAGATAGCTGATGTTATAAGGAGTAACTTAGGATACTTTTAATTTAGAAAAATGATTATGTTTCCGTGCAAGAAATGAAAACCCATGAAACCGTAGTAAATTCCACGCGGGCGAAGTCGCAAGGAACAGCTAGTATAAAATAATAATGATTAGTTGAGTAAAAATTAAATAAACTATTATTAATCAATACCTATTTATTATTAATGTAATATAATATTAATAACATAGGAACGTTCTGCACATAATTGATCACATTTTTTTTAAATGTTACTCCCACACTAGGATTTTCTCCTGTATCGTGAACGCAGTTTACAAACATAAATTGCTCGTGGACAAACATCCAGAGCTGGAACAATTATTATTTGTAGGCCATAAACATACTTGTTCCGTGCGGGGTTCGAACCTGCGGTCCCCAGCGCAACAACTCATTGCTAAACCACTGCGTGACGCCATCAAAACCTACAAATGGTAAGTTATACAAGCATGTTCGGTCCTGCAAGATATCATATTTTATTTATTCATTCAAATTATAAATGAAAAAAGTTATTAGTTTTCGCAGTGCACGCACTTCTACTACATGGAGTAGGTACCATGAGGTACTCCATTCTTTAATCTGATCCACAGACTAACATAATGCTTATATTCCTCGAATCCTCGATTCAGATATAGAAAATAGTTAAACTAATAACATAAAATGAAATAAAAATATTAATAACTAAACATTTAGAAAAGCAAAGATAGACTATAAATGTATTCGCAAGTCACAAACAGACTTTTATTCTTACTAATTTGTCTATGGTGCGTTTTTCTAATCCAAAGAGTATAGTAAATCTTAATTCGAGTTTCTGAACTTACCATCTACATCTATCAAGCTTGTGACGGCTGTTGAGTGCTAGAACTTGTTTAGTTTTGAAAGTGTTTAAATTTTTAGAATTCTCTGTGTTGTAATAATGAAAACTGAATTAAATATTTAACCATGTTGAATTCAACATCTACGGAAGCAGCTTTATCGGCTACCTACGTTGAGAATTATTTAGATTGTGTTGAAAATCTTCCAAATGATTTGCAGCGACATTTATCGCGTATGAGAGAGCTCGACGTAACTTATAGAGGTAATTATTATATTTTTATTTGCTCCTCCGATTAGTAATTAAATTAAAATTATAAAAGGTACAATTGCAATTGTATTTAACTTAGGTCAGAACATTATTTACGTTATGTTGACGTTTTCTGTTTCTATGTATTGTATATGCATACGCAGTATAGACATGACTTTGGAGGAAATAGATTCCGAAATAACTCAGCATTGTACTTATTCGGAGATGGCTATTGATTATCATAAATTTACTATCGATTTCATTCATAAAGATCTTCTGACATGATGTCAAAAATATGTTTGACATTAAAGTTTGTTGGCTATTTATCATCATCTTTTCATATACTGTGTATATCATTTTAAACCAACCTTATAGATTGTAATACCTAATCCAGATTGAAAGATTTTGGTGTAGTTGATTGTACTTTTTTCTCAGAATGTCTTCGTGATGCAGAAACACATTTAGGTGTTTGCATAGGGCCAAATACAGAAGAGAGACGTCGTAGTCGAGCTGCCTTACGCTTGCAAGCTGCGCTTGTAGCAGCACAAGAAATTGGTGATGAAAAACTGCAAGTTGTACAGATCCTTCAGGATCTTATTGACAATAAACAGAGGTCTCTTGATGCCGACCATAAAAACCTTAGTAAGTATATTAAAGCACTAAATTACATTAAAATTGTTGGTGATTTTGGCCTTTATCAATGTACATTAATGCTCGGATGCACACCCTAGCAGCTTTTTACGCAGAAATATGTAGTTATCAAGATTGTTTCCAAAGTTTTTTCGTTATTTGGATGTATAAACAAGAAACATTTATTGCCTATGTTATTTTTTTTCTCAAAAACTATGAGACTCCATTAAGAACTAAGCATATTCGGAAGGGAGGTGCACCCCTTTCTCTTACCACCTTGCCTCCATCCCCTCTAACCTATATACTTTGATAGCAAGACAACTTATTTTGTTTCTATAATTTAACTAAAAACTGATTTTAAAATGAAATTTTCAAAAATTAAGTTTGAATGCAAGGGGAAGATCACATCCTTGTGCCACGAAATTCTAAAGCATTATCACAAAAACTATGAAATTGTATTTATTGTTAGTACAATGTTAATTATGCCATTGGAAAATAAAATTTAGCAAATTAATAAATATATCAATTTTAATATATAAAATATATGATTACCAATTTTATATACATTTCAGTCTCTTGCCTTGAAGTTAATACAAATGGAATAGCAAAAGAAGAACCTTCACCAGCTACTGAGTCCATACGAACAGGGGATAAAGAAAGCATTACACCACAACCACAACAACAACAAGCCCCGCCACCACCTCCTCCAGAACGTAATAATGAGAAAGAAAAAGAGAAGGAACGGGATAAGAGTGGAGGTAATTTTTAATACTTCTTTCAGTTTTAAAATCATTCCTAATTTATCCTCATTTGATATTCCTGAAAAAAATATAATGTTAATGGTGATATGAAGCCTAAAACTATTAAGAAAGTATTTAGTGACTATCAATGCATAGTATACAGGGTTATTTTGCAATAACCGGTCAAATTGGCAGAGCAGGTTCAAGTCAAAATAAGTAATATAGGCAAATGATGAAGAAAAATTAATTGAAAGAAATCTCCAAAAATTCTATTGTTTTTATCTTTTAAATTCAAAATGTGTGGTAATGCATTATTTTAACTGATTTTACTGTGCATGCTCACATTCTTAAGGATCGATCGGATTCAAAAACATTTCCCATAAATCACATTCAATTTGGGATAATTTCAAATAAAAGTAGAAGCTTTATTTACTCATATTTTCAAAAACTGCAATAATGGTATATCATTATTTATATAATTGAACTTAAGTTTAAAATTAGGCTACTCTGAAAAATAAGCCTGTATATTTTTATAGAGTTGTATGATTGTTACAAATTTTCTGCATTCATAATAATATTTTTGAAAATATTCTAATCACTCACATTTAAAAAGGTTGTAGTTGTAAATAGACATTATTTACAAAATCAACATATATATTTCAATGTTTCACTCTGCAGTTGATAAATAACATGATAATCTTAAAATAGCTGTAAAAAAAGTTCTTACTTTATCTTTAAATGCAACAGCCTAGACTTAAAACTTAACTATGCATGTTGAGATATCAGTGTAAGAAATATTTCTAGTGTTGCATTGCCCAATGCTTCCATGCATTGTGTCAGTGAATAACATAATTTTAAATAATGAAGTAGGCCTGTGCTTTGCTGCGGAGGCAAGCCAGTCATGGCGAACAATCTACCTAGGTGGTAATATTCCACTGGAAGTTAGCTAACAAAAACAGTGGGGTATTATATAATAGTATATAATTTAAGTTTTTATTTTTTATAATTGTATATTTGAATGTTATGAAATTAAATGTTAAATTCAAACAATATAAAAAATTATTTTACATTTTTAATAGGGGAGAGGTGGTCTAAACGAGCAAGACGTTCTCGAACTACAGCAGGTGCAGCTACAGATGGTGCAGAATCCAGTGAACGTGACAGTGAACGCCATGCACATAATACTACACATAAGAAAGGTATAGTAAGAATGGCTTCCTATAAATATTTATTCCTTAAAAAAATATATATTTACCCACACAAGGATTTTCTCCTGTATCGTGGAGGCAATTTATATACACAAATTGTACAAGGATAAACATCCAGTCCAGACCCACAAAAATTATTTGTAGGCCACAAAAATCGTTATCGTCGTAACTCATTGTATGGATAGGAATAACATATAATCTGCTCCCTTATATATTTTTATAATTAATTTTAAATACGTTTCAGTTTTATTGTTAAGCAAAGTATAGTCTATTAAAGTATTTTTGTTTTAGCCGACTTTAAAAAAAAGGTTTTCAATTGAACTGTATACTTTTTTATGTATGTTATGCAATATTTTCATCTGTTGTGAATCGATTTTGGTAATTCTTTTTTATTAATTTAATTCAGAGAAAAAATGTCCTTTTTTATAAAGAACTAGACATTACTACCAGATATTCCTATCCCAGTTCACTCCAAAGGGTCAAAAAACTTTTAATCAAAGGTAAAAGCCCAGAAGTTGGGATGTTCATTCTTCTATACACTATATCTTAGCCCCAACTTCAGAATGTGTAATTATTTTATAATTTTTGGTTCTTTGAAGTTGGCTCTTACTTACTGACTTGACACGACACTGGCAAAATTCTATCAAGAGAAGCCATAATTTAAAAGAAGAAGAAGAAGACTTTCTTTTTATTAAGTTTAATAATTTTTTTCTTCTATTAAAAATGTCAATGTTACTCTGAATATAAATCTTAAATACGAAACTAATATTTTTATAGGTATTGGGAAAAAGAAAAAGCGCAAAGCGAGACAAGCGGCACAACGATCTGAGACACCACCAGAAGAAAATGATGCAATTGATCCTGATGAACCTAGGTATTGCCTCTGTGATCAGATATCATTTGGAGAAATGATATTATGTGACAATGATCTTTGCCCTATTGAATGGTTCCACTTCTCCTGTGTCTCACTCACTACCAAACCAAAGGGCAAGTGGTTTTGTCCTAAGTGTCGTGGTGATAGACCTAATGTGATGAAACCAAAAGGACAGTTTCTTAAAGAACTAGAACGGTATAACAGAGAAAAGGAAGAAAAAGCATAGTGATTGCTAGAAGTGAAGCCAAGTAGGAGGCAAAAGTGATTTTGATTAATAAAAGATGCAGTAAATACTTTAACTAAAGGCAGTATAATTTATTTTGAATTATAATAACCCTTGATTCTAACAATAAATCAATCTGTGTTGTGCTATTTTATTTAAGAAATATTTTATTTTAATATAATATTTTAGTCCTTTAGTTTGCAGATAATAAAAGTTATCTCTTTTGAGTTAAAATTTAATATTCCGCCTTGTAATTCTAAACATTTGAGTAATAAATGTTTTCAAATATTTTTGTGACTTATCAAAATATGTGTAATTTATTGAAGTTTCTGAATTATTTAAATGTTAATTTAACATTGTAGGACTTGACGGCTCCGTAGCGCAGTGACTTAGCAATTAGTTGTGGCGTTGGGGGCCGCGGGTTCGAATCCCGCACGGAACAAATAATTGTTCCGGGTCTAGTTGTTTGTCCTCGTGCAATCTATGTTTGTAAACTGCCTCCAAAATACAGAAGAAAATCCTAGTGTGGGGGTAATGTTTAAAAAAAAGATTGTACTGTTTAATAAAAACTGACAGTCACTTATTAGCCCATAAGTGGCAAATCACAAACCAATCATTTTATGGTCTTAATAAATTAATGATTTACAGGAGACTTTCATAATATAATGCTCAATTACAAGCAACATAATCACTAAATAATTTTTGAAATAAAATATCTTGCATTGTTAAAAAATATTTATGTATAATTTCAATTCAGGCAGAAGGAAATAAAGGTATTAAGAATCTATTTTATTGTTTAGACTTAATAGAGGAGAAATGTAAATACAATTGTATATTTTATATCTTATGAGAAGTGTCTATAGACAATTTTAATAAAATTGAAGTACAGCGTTACAGTTACGCATTTATAATACTTAACTATAGTGTAAAAAGTGATTTTCTATGATAGTTGATACTGTCAGATTTAATTTCGTTACTTTGAATATAAGAGTTAAAATAATATGGTTATTTTATTTTTTTATAGCCCTGCTATTAGTAACAATAAACTTTGGATTACTATAATCAAGTTTGGCATTGAAACTTACGCTATTCCCTTCTCCATTAAATATAGTTTTATTCATATAAAAAGAAATAGGGCCAAGCATTTCTAAGTGCGTTGGCGGTTCCCTGCGTACTACCCTATATCTTCCTGTGGGTGTCATTAGAGGCGACAAAGGGAATAAACGGCCCCCAGTCCCGGCAGCCCCGCTATTCCTGGCTACAGTGGCGACATAGTCGCCATGGTAACGACGGAGCAGGGCTGCAATCCCCAGTGGAGGTTCGGTTGCCACCTAAGACGACTCGACCTGGCAACATATAACGCACGCGCCCTGAAGAATGACGAGAAGATCCTGCAGCTGAAAGAAGAGACAAGTTGCACTAGGATATAGGATTATCTGACGTCCAAGTAGGGGGAGGACACGATAATTCTCGAATCCGGCAACTTGTTCTATCACCGGGAGGGCGAGCATCTGTCCCAAGTTTTAACAGTGGTAGAGCCAAGCGATAGCTTTTGCTGTCGCACGG
Source organism: Parnassius glacialis (assembly GCA_033319125.1). Taxonomy (NCBI): domain Eukaryota; kingdom Metazoa; phylum Arthropoda; class Insecta; order Lepidoptera; family Papilionidae; genus Parnassius; species Parnassius glacialis. The sequence continues at coordinate 22,500,329 of JAVANC010000025.1, read as the reverse complement.
AAGGACCAGCTCGAACCGGGGTGGTACCACGACCTCACAGAATACCACCGTGAAGTAGAGGTTTACCTCTGCGTTGCGCTTGGTGAGTGCAGGTGGCCGGAGGCCCAATTCCCCCCCCTCCCCCCCCATCAAACATGGTAGTGGAATTAAATAAAAGACTACCCCAGGAGGGTACCACCACCCCTGGAGAATCTCTCGCTGAGCATCCACGACCAAACTACTTCACTCCTGAGCGTGGGTGCTCAGGCTGCCCCGCGTATTCTGGGGGGGGGGGGGGGGGGCAAAATTGCGCTCGCGACTAATGCTGCTCGGGGCAAGCGGAGCAATACAACCAAGGCGACCCCTGTCACGCTATCCGTGAATTTTTGCAATATCAGGGGACTTCATTCCAACCTTAACGCTGTCCGTTACCATCTAGAGACGGCGAAGCCGGCCTTGCTCTTTTTAACCGAGACTCAGGTGTCCTCTCCGGCTGATACTTCATATCTCTCCTACCCGGGGTACAAATTGGAACACTCCTTTGTGCCCCGGGCAGGAGTTTGCGTATACGTGAGAGAGGACATCTGTTTTCAACGCCTCGGCAGTCTTGAAGGTACGGACCTGTCCATCCTATGGCTGCGTGTCAGGGGCGTAGCTACCGCCGTATCAGCCGTATCAATGATACGGGGCCCCCAGGCTACAGGGGCCCCGAAAGTGTGTAACCAAAAATTCCAAGGACTTCTACGAAACAGGAAAGGCTATCACTATTATCTATAGAAGCAAAGAATTCAAAAAAACTGAAACGTCTACAGCTATGAATGCCGCCGAATCGTCTTCAGCTATGTTAGTATTGTTTGGCTAGGTTAGTTTGTAATTGTAAGTAATAACTTATAATCAATATCAATATATAATAATTTTAATTCAATTCAAGTGTTTTTGTTCCTTTTATGATATCTTTACTCTTCATTTATTTATTTATTCGTATGGCATTCTTACAATCGTTCACAATAAATTAAATCTAAAATCAAAATTATAAAGTTATTCTATCTTTTAATTGCTGAATCCATGGGATAGCGTCGTTTTCGAGAGAGAACAGGTCTGTTGGGCAGCCGTGGTACCTTATGAGTGGGCAGTCTCTAGCTATATGCTCAACATCCTGGACAGCAGCTCCACACTCACACCCCGGTGATTCCCTCCACTCGCACATGGACATGAAGGCATTGCTTCGCCCGCATCCGGTTCGTATTCATTTGGCACCATTGCCTTCTTGGGAGCGCAAAACCAGCAGGTTTAAGTGTAGCGTTGATAGTAACTTCCATGCTATCAGGGGGTTTTGCGTTCCATTCCTGCAACTACTCAGCAGATGTATTAAATCCGCCGGACACGAGTTCACATGCGGTCTGCTATGGTGGGTGACATGACTTCAAACGGTGGGGTGGCGGATCAGTAAACTCCGCGTGAGCTGGCAGGTTGGAATTTCCGTAGATCTTCTGGGACTCTCGTAGTAGTATTTTTTGTCTTCTCAAATGGGGTGGGCTTATATGGCTTAGCACGGGGAGCCACTGGAGGGTGGTGCATTTTAAGGTTCCAGATATGCATCTCATGGTCTGGTTCAGCTGGGTGTCCACATGCAGCACATGTGCACTATTTGACTATACTGGTGCACAGCACTCTGCTGTTGAGTACACCAAACTGAGACCGGTTGTACGCAGCACATCGGCGCTGGCCCCCCAAATGTTGCCCGCTAGCCTGTGCAAGATGTTGTTTCTGGTCTGGAGCTTTTTGGATAATTTGTCCATGTGCGGAGCGTACGTGAGACTCCGATCGAGAGTCACGCCTAGGTATCTTGGAGTGGGGTTGTAGTGCAACATGGCTCCAGCAAACCCAACAGTGGGCTCGTATTTTGCCATTTGTTCTTCTCCGCCCATTGCACGAGGTGTTCACCATTTGCATCATTTTTGTTATATCGCCAGGTCGTATGATGACTATTGAAGTCGCCGGCATATAGGCATGGGTGTGGGAAAGCGGGGAGGTTGTTAGTCCATGAAGAGTTCGGTGGTTTGTATACGTTTACAATGGTAAGGTTATTGATCTTTATTGCAGAGGCAAATACATCCGGACCCCAAGGCAAGTCTCCGCAGCGACATGTTTAATACCGTTTTTAACATAAGTGGCGATGCCATATTGCGCGTGGTTAATTGAATGAGCAAGGTAGTATCCCGGGATAGCACCACGTTTATATAGATCCTGTTCATCTCTAGCGTGAGTTTCTTGTAAAAGGAGTACGTCTATGTCATTTACTAATATAACCTTACTTACTACTTCGCATTTAGCTTGACTAATACTTTCTATATTAAGTTGGCAGATTCGGATAATAACTCCAATATCCCTAGTACGGTGGCTCTCCGAGGAGTGATCAACATTGAGGCATTTCAAGTGGGTAATTAAATGATACAATATTCTTTGAAGGACTGTGATAGTGCTGTGAGGTTGCAAGATTATAGCGCAACAGTACAGCAGCCAGTAGTTTGTTGTTCGGTTAGCGCCACCTAGGGGACACGTGCAGAGTGCAGGCGGCAATTCCTGCGGACGTGAACAACTTCATCCCCCTACTCTTCATTGGGGCCCCCCAACAAATTTTGATACAGGGCCCATCTAAGGCACGCTACGCCACTGCTGCGTGTAGACAGCGACGACCATCCCCGCGTCTATGGGTGCCTCTATAGGTCCCATAGCGGTAATGCCGACACAGATCGACTCATCGACCACGTCGAAATGGCTGCAGACTCCGTGCTACAACAGGTACCATCCGCAGAGATCGTGATACTCGGTGATTTCAACGCCCACCACATTGAATGGCTTGGTTCTCGTTTAACCGATCACGCGGGTAGATCTGTCTATGACTGCTTTGGCATATGGTCTAACACAACTGGTTACTTCGCCTACGCGGATCCCAGATGTGGAAGACCATGTACCTTCCCTGTTGGACCTTCTGCTGAACTCTTATCCGGACGGATATCAGGTCTCCGTCGATGCCCCTCTGGGCTCCTCGGACCATTGTCAGATCAGGAGTACGGTGCCACTCACGCTCCAATCGCAGTTGCGATCTGCAGCTTGCCGCCGTGTTTGGCACTATAGGTCAGCTGATTGGAACGGGATGCGGTCTTTTTTTGCATCCTACCCTTGGGGGTGGGTTTACTTCTCACCGAAAGATCCCAGCGTTGTTGCCGATTTTGTTGCTGATGTGGTACTTCAGGGTATGGAACGTTTTATTCCATTCTCTGTGGTGCCCATCGAAGGCAGATCCCATCCATGGTTTGGTCGCTCCTGTAAAATAGCATCACGCTATAAGCAGGAGTGCTACCGGGCCTGGGCTGACGCATCAACGTCTCAGGATGTAAACATCAGCGCACTTAAAAAGAAGTATAATTCCGCCTCCAGGTCCTTCAAAAGCGTCATTGCCAAGGCAAGGTCTGAGCACATCGGCAGAATTGGCGAGAAGCTAGTTCGCCTTCTTTCGGGAACCCGTGCATTCTGGTCTCTCGCCAAGGCTGTCCAAGGGAACTTCTGTCAGCCATCTCTTCCATCTCTGCACAGAGAGGACGACTCACTGGCCCATGCCGCAAAGGAGAAAGCCGATCTGTTGAGCTCTCTTTTTGCGTCCAACTCGACTCTAGATGACGGGGGGAACACACTGCCGACCATCCCGCGATGTGAGTGCTCCATCCCGCGATGTGAGTGCTCCATCCCACGATGTGAGTGCTCCATGCCGGATGTGCGATTTACACAGCGCTCGGTTCGCAAAGCATTCTCCCTGGACGTCAGCAAGTCGAGTGGGCCCGATGGAGTCCCTCCCATTTTTTTTTAGAATAGAATAATTTTTTTTCAATATACATTACATGTGTAGTTCTTATTGTAAGTCATTTTTACTTTACCACTGGTTCGAAAAAAACTCTCTGTCCTGGGAAGAACCAGCAAGAAACCGAGCGGGACTTTTTTAAATAAATTTTACAATATAAATGATTACGAACTATTTGAATCATCAATCGAACTATAGAACATTGTGCTGAAGACGTGTGCTCCGGAGTTGGCACCGGTTTTAACGCGTCTTTTCCGGTACTCCTACTCCCAAGGCGTAGTCCCGAATTCATGGAAGACAGCTTTGGTCCACCCGATCCCTAAAAAAGGCGACCGCTCAGACCCGTCCAACTACAGGCCTATCCCCATCACCTCCTTGTTCTCCAAAATAATGGAAGCCATTATAAACTGCCAGCTCATGAGGTACCTTGAGGATCACCAGCTGATTAGTGACCGCCAGTACGATTTTCGTCGGGGTCGATCAGCTGGTGATCTTCTAGTCTACTTAACTCATCGATGGGCGGAGGCAGTTGAGTCCAAGGGGGAGGCATTGGCCGTTAGTTTGGACATAGCGAAGGCGTTCGATCGGGTCTGGCACAAAGCGCTTCTTTCGAAGCTTCCTTCCTATGGGCTTCCCGAGAAATTGTGCAAATGGATCACCAGTTTCCTTGCTGATCGGAGCATCAAGGTCGCAGTAGACGATGCATGCTCTGATTTCAAGCCTATCAACGCTGGTGTTCCACAAGGCTACGTGCTATCACCAACGCTGTTTCTCCTGTATATCAATGATATGTTGCTAACTGGTAGCATTCATTGCTATGCAGACGACAGCACTGGTGATGCCTTATATACCGGCCGTGCCAATATTTCTCGGGAAAACGTCGCCGAGTACCGGAACAAACTTGTGTCTGAAGTCGAGTCTTTGCTTAACAAAGTCTCGGATTGGGGTCGACTAAATCTAGTCCAGTTCAATCCCCAGAAGACACAAGTTTGCGCGTTTACCGCTAAAAAGAACCCCTTTGTCGTATCTCCTCAGTTTCAAGGCACTCCCCTTGCTGCCTCAGCCAGTATCGGAATCATTGGCGTCGACATATCGAATAGTGTGCAGTTTCGTGGTCACTTGGAAGGGAAGGCCAAATTGGCCTCTAAAAAGCTTGGCGTGCTCAGCAGAGCGAGACAGTATTTCATGCCGGCACGTCGCTTGCAACTTTACAAAGCTCAAGTTCGGCCCCACATGGAATACTGTTCTCATCTCTAGGCCGGGGCACCCCAGTGCCGGCTCCTTCCACTTGACCGCATCCAGCGCAGAGCGGTTCGAATCGTCGACGACCGAATTCTTTCTGATCGGCTCGATACACTGGCACTGCGTAGAGATGTTGCATCTCTTTGCGTATTTTATCGCATCTATAACGGGGAGTGCTCTGAGGAATTGTTCGGTCTAATTCCAGCCGCTCAATTTCACCATCGCACATCGCGACAAAACTCGCGTTACCATCCATACCATCTGGATGATTGGTGGTCCACCACTGTGTGATTTAGAAGAAGTTTTCTCCCTCGCACAACTTCCTTGTGGAATCAATTACTGTGGAACAATTAATTCCGGACCGATACGACTTAGGAACCTTCAAGAAAAGAGCTTACACCTTTCTAAAAGGGCGGTAACGCATCTGCAATTCCCCTGGTGTTGCGGTAGTTCATGGGCGGCGGTAGTCACTTACCATCAGGTGAGCCGCATGCTCGTTTGCCCCCCATTCTATAAAAAAAAGTAGGTGTCGGATTTATCGTCGACAAATCTCTCGTTAACAACGTTGTAAAGATGGAAGTGTGTTGACGAGGGTTACGTTACCTTATATTCAGAAACACCAAACGGTATTCGCTGATGGTACTACATGTTTACGCACCAACCTCAGCACATCCCGATGAGGAAGTGTATGAGGATATCTCTAGAACCATGCATTCCTCCATAATACGGTGTTAGTGGGAGATTACAACGTAAAACTAGGCACAAGAGAAAACGGTAGGCTAAAATTAGGGAAATAGTGCTTTATTTTCTGTCCATAGACTTAGACTATACTCCAGTCATAGAGTTTGTATAATACTCAGGCCCGTATTCACAAACGACACATAGAATAAGTATGGTAGCAACACTAATTAAAATAAATTTTTTTAATTATTAAAATTTTTATTTAATTAAAATTAATTAAATAACAAATTACCTCCAAGATATTTGTCTAAGTCATAACTTAAAAATGCATATTAATGTACCTACACGCAAAAACTCATGCATAGACCACATGCTAAGTAATATTATAGACGCTAACGCTACGGTACTACCTTTATACTTGTCCGACCACGATACAGCTCAGTTATTATGTATCCCCGTGCAAAATAAAATTGAAAAACCAAAAACTTACACAGTACTTAAAAAGGACTATAGTTGCGAAAATATTTTCAGATTCAAGGAATGCCTGAATAGTATCATTTGGTCTGAGGTATACGCAGATATGAGTCTGAACTCTGCCTTCAATAACTTTCATGAACTACTGTGCATGTTTTATAATCTGTGTTTTCCTTTAATTAAAATTAAAGTTAACACTCATAAGAACACACAAGATTGGATTAGCAAAGGTCTAAGAACAAGCTGTAAAATTAAACGGTCACTAAGGTATAATTATTATTAAAAAAAAAACAGCAAGCAATAAAATCAAATATATAAATTACTCGAAAGTATTAAAAAAATGTATTAATACCGCCAAAAGGATTTCGCACATAAAATATATTAATAAAAGTAAAAACAAATGTAAAGCGACATGGAATATAATAAAAAAGGAAATCAATGCCTTAAAATGTGACAATATCATAAATGCAATAAATTTAAACAAAAAACAGTTGACAAATCCTTTTGACATAGCCTCAGCTTTTAATGAACATTTTATTGAATTGACTAATACATATAATTTGACGACAAATAAGACACAAAAAACAACTACTAAGAGCAAACTTATACCAAACACGATGTTTCTTCTTCCAACTACAAAAGAAGAAGTAAAAAAGAAATTATGGGTTTGAACAACACCAATTCAGAAGGCTTTGACGGAATCAGTACAAGAATAATTAAAATGTGTACTGATGAACTAGTACCTGTATTGACGTATTTAATTAATTTATCATTTTCATCTGGGACGTTTCCGGAAGCATTAAAAAAATCAGTCGTCAAACCATTGTATAAGAGAGGTAAAAAAAATGACGTCAACAATTATCGCCCAATTACTCTTATACCTGTTCTATCGAAGGTGTTCGAGAAATGCATGCACCTGAGAATACTTAATTATTGCAACACATACAACATCATTAATAAAGATCAATTCGGTTTCCAAAAAGAAAAGTCGACAACTTTAGCAATATTTACTCTTGTGCAAACAATACTGACAAAATTAAATAAAGGTTATCTAACAACAGGTCTATTTTTTGACTTGTCCAAGGCGTTTGATTTTGTAGACCACGACCTCTTATTAAATAAACTTGAAACGATTGGAATAAGAGGACCTACACTACAGTGGCTATCATCCTACTTGAGGAATCGGTGTCAGTGCGTCACTGTTAATAAAATCATAAATAGCGAACTGATAACATGTTCTTCTACCTTAAAAAATAACACGTATGGTATTCCTCAGGGAAGTGTGCTAGGTCCGCTTATGTTTATACTATACATAAATGACATAACCAGAGTGACGGGTCATAAATGTATCGTATTTGCAGATGACATATCAATAATTGTGACATCAGATAAAAATAAATATAATTCAATACATGACCATGAAAACGAAATTAATAATACTATTGACAACATTATTAAAAGGCTAGAGGAAAATAATCTAAAATTAAATTTAAATAAATCAAATTTCATACATTTTAATGAACCCAAACATGATAAACACAATTTTAACCTCAATATCGAAAAGATTAAAGAAATTACACATACCAAATTTTTAGGTGTAACGATAGACCAGGATCTAAACTGGAAATTACATATTGAGTCCCTTTGCAAGCGTATCAACAGCTTTGTTTATGCTCTTTATAAAACAAGGAGCGTAACTAACTTGCAAACAGCTATTACCACTTATCACGCGTATGTAGCCTCCATTCTACGTTATGGGGTAATGATATGGGGGTAATAGTACTGAGAGACAAAGGGCATTTGTAGCGCAAAAAAAAATGCATCAGAGCCATATGTGGGATTCCACCGGGCGAGTCCTGTAGAGCATCTTTTTGGAACCTGGGCTTACTCCCGTTGCCAGCACTGTACATTTTTGAAATAAGTTGCTTTGTCAAAAGTCATACTGAGCTCTTCCAGAAAGCCAGAGATATAAACTCTAGATTGAAAAGAAATCCGGATAGATTAGTGTTAAGCGTCATTCCGAGATCTGCTAAATTCAGAAAAAGTTGTGTAGCAATGTGTGTTAAAATATATAATAAGATCCCCAATGACATCAAAAACCTCAAAATGAATTTATTTAAATCGAGACTATATAAATGGCTTATTGAACTAAAAGTGTACGACATTAAAGAATTTATTGACCTTAGGCTTTAATAATTATGGATTTGTTAATATTAATTTTATGAATGTATTTTGACACTTTTTTTTAAATAAATGTAGCTAGAAATGTATATAACATAAACTTAAATTTGCATGCTAATTATAAGCAAAACATGTGTACTTATTTTACTGTACCACCTACAAATACCATGTTTTAAGCAAATAAAGAAATTATTATTATTATTATTATTATGCTAAGTAAGGTATTTCTCACCGCGTTCGTCATGGCAGGCCGTTCATTTCATGAACAATACTTAGTGGACTCCTTGTTGTGCGGACACATAGCAGTAAATGGGGCGCCGTGATTGGTTAACGTTGTGACGCGACTTCACTCGAGTTGAATGACAGATAAAAAATAATAACACGTGTTGTTTTCTTTCAGGTAGACGTTACTGGTACTGTTATTATAGGGTACCTATGCATAAGTATTATTAAAATAATGTGGATTTGAAACTGTTGGTAGGTATTAATTAATTAATATTAATAACTGAATTGTTATTACAAATCTGGAAACTCCCAGATGAATAAAATCTTAAGGCCACCAGTAACTTTCAAAAGATCTGCATTTATTAGAGGTAGAAGTATATTTATTACGATATCTTTTGAAAACCTATAGTGACTTTAAAATTCATTGGCACTGTAATAATCAAAAGGATTTTGAAAGTCACGTATCACTTTTCTTGTGCTAATCGTTCTTTGCACGTTTTTTCTCTCCAGGATATAATTATCAAAATCATCTTCGCTGCTGTAATCCATGGCAATTATTCAAACAAAACCAATCAGCGTATCACAAATCAATAAACAAGCTATATACCCCATACCAGTTTGACATTTACGTTGATTTGCCGCACTATGCGTAGCGTAAAGTAGCTAGCGAGCTACTTTATCTGTGCGTTCATTTTGATGAGCGCATAGTGTCGTCTAACACACAAGTGACGTTTATGAAACAAAATTTCGTCCACTGTGCGCTAAATGGCGCTAAAGCCTACTGTGCGCACGCATAGTATCGTTCTTGAATACGGGTGTCGATCTACGACTCCAGTTGACTCCAGTATATTCGAAGTCTATGCATCTGTCTGTAAACAAAGAGTATATATTCACTATATTTTGGCTGTAACCTGTAACCAAAAAATGTACCCATAGACCAGTAGGACATCGATATTGATTGAGATTTTGCGTCTTTTTACGATAGATACTTATTGCATCTTCTATTTCCGACAGAATTACAAATTTTAAGAGAGTGAATATTTATAATTTATCTGTTAAAAATAACATAGTAGAATCGGAATTCAATTTATATTCGACAGGGCGATATTCAATTTTGGATAATTCTTACTCATTAAGGACATCCGTTCATGATATAAAGTATGTGGCACACTGTTTATTCCGTATATGGTTTGTATATTTTGCTCACTTCATGCCACAGAACACATATACCCCTAAAGGGGCTTCATGCGTCCGTTCTTAACGGAAATGATGGCACGCTGTATATTCCGTGCATGGTTCGTAAGTTTTGCTCACTTCATGCGTCTATTCATAACGGAAATGATGGTACTCTGTATATGGTTCGTAAGTTTTGCTCACTTAATGCGTCCGTTCTTAACGACAATGATGTGGCACTCTTGTATATTATGTATATGGTTCCTATGTTTTGATCACTTCATGCATCTATTCATAGCGGAAATGATGGTACTTTGTATTTTCCGTATATGGTTCGTAAGTTTTGCTCACTTAATGCGTCCGTTCATAACGACAATGATGTGGCACTCTGTATATGGTTCCTATGTTTTGCTCACTTCATGCGTCCGTTCAGGACGGAAATGATGTGGCACTCCGTAAATTCCGTATATGGTTTAATTATTTTGTTCACTTAATGCGTTGACCTTGAGACCATCCCTAACCCGTATGAAATCATAGCAGTTATCCTAGTGGAACGGTCATGATTGATGAGCTGTCGGGAGTAAGATTGTTTGCGAAGAAATCTTCGTATTTTTTTTATAGAAGAGTGGGCAAACGAATATGCGGCTTACCAGATGGTAAGTTTCGACTGCCGCCCGTGAATATCTGCAACACTAAGGCAATCGCAGGTGTGTTACCGGGCATTTTAATAAAATAGTAGGTTCTTTTCTTGAAGGTCCCGAAGTCGTATCGGTCCGGAAAAATCGCTGGTGGTAGTCGATTCCACAAGTTGTGCGAGGAAAAAAATCTTTTTGTAAATCGCACAGTGGTGGACCACCAAACATCCAGATGGTAAATGTCGACGCCGAGGATTCCAATACTGGCTAAGGCAACAAGGGGAGCGCCCTGAAACTGAGAAGATACGACAAAGGGGTTCTTTCTAGCGTTAAACGTGCAAACTTGTGTCTTCTGGGGATTTGTTTCGAACCAGTGGTAAAATAAAAAAATTATTTTCAATAAGAATTACTTGTAATCAATATTGAATAAAAATTATTCTATTCTATTGAACTGGACTAAATTTCGTCGCCTCCAATCCGATACTTTATTCAACAAAGTCTCAACTTCAGATACTAGTTTGTTCCGGTACTTGGGAGACTTGCTGAGAAATACTGTGGCACGGCCTGTGTATAAAGTATCACCAATGCTGTCGTCCGCATAACAATGAATATTACCGGTTTGTAACATATCATTGATATTCGTTGTATAAGTGACGGCGTTGATGATAGCACGCACCCTTGTGGAACAAGCGTTAATACGCTTCTAATCTGAGAATGCAACGACTACTACCTTTTCTTATTTTTTTATTAGGGAAATCCTCAAACCTCCTGACACCTTCTGCTGCAGGGCAACAGAAAGGTTATGCCGGACTCCTACCGATCAAAACCCCACGGTGGTCACCATCAGCGTATATGAGGGGTCCCGGGATCTCTGTTCGGAACGCAACCGGGGCCCTTCTCTCGCGAGGAGGGCCGTGACGAACGCCTTGGCGACGTCGTCTCCGAGCGGAATCTATCCTCTCCCGACAACGCTCAGCGGTTTCCTTCTGAACCATAACGGATTCACAGAAGTTCGAATCGGCCCAACCGTGTGACAGCAAAAGCTGCCGCATGACGCTACGACTGTAAGACGCTTTTACGCCCCATCCGAACGCTGTCTGCACGCCTCGCAGTTCCCAATTTGCGGCCTCGGCCTACTTTGGTTACATACAAGCTATTTCTCTATTTCATCAAGATTTCAGTTACGTTGAATCTGAGGAGGAGCTTCAGGAGTTGCAAGACAAATGTTTTCTAATATTTTTGTTCTTCTAGGAAACTTCATGTACTCGTATGACAACACATTTTGAAAAAATAAAATAAAAATAGTATCAATCAGATAATGTATATGTTTAATTTTTTTTTATAAAATCAGTACAATCAGTAAATCTACAATTCAAATAAATGTAAAGAAAAACAAGACGATCTCAAAATTCTCACTTCACTTTTACGATTATGCAGCGACCGCTCCAAACGGACTCCAAATGACCGACCAGCGACCATTAGCTATAGTCCGTTCGCGTTAAGAAAATAGTGAGTCATCGTTGTCCGCCGGCCTGGCCACGCCCCGCAGCCAATTAAAATGCCAGAAATTAGAAAGTCGAGTTCACAGTGACCAGTTGAAGTCAGCTTACTTAAAACTTATTTAAAAAAAGAATTATTAATGAAAGTTGCCGAAATCGCCCCACAATATAATAAATATTTAATAGATGAGACTGCCAAAAGTAATGTCATTACAATTCTTCGCCTACCGCCTTACCATTCCAAACTTAATCAAATTGAATTGGTTTGGGCCAATAAAAAATTATGTTGGTGCCAATAACTCCACGTTCAAAATGAGTAACATAAAAAAATTATTAGATGACGCAATATCATTAATAGACGCTAATCGTTGGAAGAAGTGCTGCGACCACGTGATACGCGAAGAAAATGTGGACCATGTGGAATTTGGATGACATCATGGAACTTGCAGAACAAAATTCTTTCATAATTAATGTAACTGGAGAATCTAGCGATACTGATTTAAGTAATTTTAAGAAAATTTGTTTCCATTAAACTTAATTAAATGCTGGAAAAAAAAGAATTTTTACTCCACTGTGAATACACCTTTACCCTGTAGTTGCACTGATGACTCACTATTTTCTTAACGCGAACGGACTATAGTAAACAAATATTCGCCACGTGCCCGAGCGCGAATCGTAAGAGCCTCCCGCCCCCTTTCGTCTTTATTTCCCCGTACAGCCAATATCGTGTGCTCACTTTGCGGATGTAATTAAATCATCGATTTGAGTTGACAAAAACTTTAAAAATCTCTACAATATCAGAGTAACACAATACAAGGTAACAGGATACGCGGAGTAATAGATGGAGAAAAAAGTCGTATATACAGAACGCTGATAAATGCCAAAAAGTAGCGACCTACATATGTTGTGCGGCAAGTCGTGGAACTAAAATATTCACCGAAATTCATTTCAATTATGAAATAACGTCCATACCAATATTTTGCCCTGATTGTTTAATTATCAGGGTGTGTCAATCTTGCGTCCGTATGTAGGACGCAACAAGTCGGTCGGACACAACATCATAGGTAATTTCACCCATGTAGGACGCAAGATTACTCATGAGATATATGTGACCAATAAGCTTTTGGAGCGTAATGGAAGCGTAAGAGAATCCATCACTTCATTTTGTATAACGGGTATGGAAATTGTAGGCACATTTGTGTTTGATATACATTAAATATCATAGGATAGGCATTGCCCTAGTTGGAGACTGCATGATGAGACGATGTCTATGGGCCACAGCTTCAACTCACCATCAGGTGTATAACGGAAGCTCAGATCTTTTAAAACTCACGCTGATAAATAAAAGATTTTTTGCTCTAATGTTTTAATTGATACATAGGTATACACAATTATTAACTATAGTAACCATACAGAACAATATTATGTAATTACACTTTATAAATAATATTTAATGCTTACCAAGTATTCTAAGTTAAAAATTTCATAATACATTTTTATTATTGATTCTTACATTAATTTAATGTCATGACATATTGATATGAAAATTGTCTAAAAATGAGATAATGACATTTATTAATTAAAATATTGCAATGGCTTATATTTCCGACTAGATTATTATTATCAATACAATTACTAATATATTGTAAATTCATAAATTATGTAAGTGTCCGTATCTCACCCACAAAAATTAGAAAAACAGTTTTTCTACACTACATTAAACTATGCGAAATGTTACGTGTACGTCGTTCGATTTCTTTGACTTGGAAATTATTAATGGCAATTCTAAATGCTAATTTTAACACAGCGGTAAAGAACCGTGTAGTGGCGGTGTAAGAACATCCACTACCCAATATCATCCCGTGGGTGTCCTAAGAGGTAACACAAGGAAACAAAACCAGGACATGGGCAGCAGCGTCTTCCTAATAACGACTAAAAAATAAAAAACTGCGATTGCCAATTGTGGCCACTATGGCAAATATTCCTATGGGGCAATATATATACGAGGCGAATGTTCAGCAGTGCACTTTAATAAGCTGTAACGGAAGAAAATCATCTTAAGGTAACATGTATGTCGGAGGAAAACAATATTTCGGAAACGTGAAGTACACCAAGACGCAGTTGAATAACGTGCTAATTGTTTCATAACCATTTCAGATATGAAAGGTCTGTACCCAGTTGTGGAACGTAGATATTGTGCATGTAACTTTATATATTATGTGTTTTTTTTACTCTATCAGAGGTATGTGACCTTGGAATAAAATTATTAATTAATAAGATAATAAAAAAACTAGTACTTCTAAAAAGAAAATCCTCACACAAAACTCTACTTTTAAATCATCAAATTACCTACATTCCAAGAATTACAAAACAAAACTATTCTGACACACAAAGCGGACACTTATACATAGGCAAGATATAATAATACTTATAAAGTTAATAAAAACGAGACAATCCAATACGTACAAAATAAAATATTAAATGCAAACCCTACATAATCTTTACAAAACTGTTAACATTAACTATGTGAGAACACATTTTAATATGACACTAATTTGAACACAGATCTAAAATAATTTACACAAAAGCCGCGCAATAATTATTTCACCTTACTTGGTGACCAGTGAACACGGTATGCACACTACAACGCATTGTAAAAACCTATACGGTGTATATTTAATTGATTTTTGGTAGTAGTATATATATTCAACTAGTTTGCCAGGCAGACGTTGTTCTGCCCTTAGCGGCGAACCTATGAACTACAAAAATCTTTAAATTCGCAATAAAAAAATATTGAGTGTCACTTATCAAGATAAAAACTATCCTATCTCTCAAGTTGGACCAAACTGCACACAGTGTGCAAAATTTATTTGAAATCGGTTCAGTAGTTTAGGAGTTTATCGCGGACAAACAACGTGACACGTAATTTTTATATATAAAGATTGATTTATTTAATGACGATCAAGTTCTATGAATGTAGCATGTATTTTTAATTTTTTTGTTTATTGTTAAGTAGCAACGGACCTCGACACAGAATAATGCAACGTAAAATAACTTGGCGATTATTCTGGTAACGATTACAATGCAGACCCGGAGTTAGAAATCAACAAATATGGCATTTCAGGTGAAGAGAAAGGCACTTTGAATACTCCAATATTATAATGATTCTGGATGGGAATAAAGATCGTCGTAGTCGCAAAGCAGAATCGATTTCAAAAAAGCGCCCTAGAAATATGTCTGTAAGGTGTGGATCTATTCGTCGTCGTAGACTAGGCGTAAGATTGCAGTCGCAATCAATCGATCGATCAGAATCTTTGACGATGCCTGGGTCAAGAACAGTATAGAAATAGAAATAAATAATTTGATGCAGTCGGCATACATAAAAGTTTGCGAGTAATACAAGTTTTATGACCAATATAAATTATGTATATTCTCATCTTGTTGTGGGGAGGGGAGGGGAGGGGGGCGTAGTAGCCGGGGCTGTCACTCACTGAAAAACTGAATTTCAGGGCTATTTTCTGAACAATTTCTATACTTATCAGGTTATGATAAAAGGGTTTCACCTGAGTATCCCACGATGAACAAAGAGACTCACATGGCTGATCCGAGGTGAAGGACCGGCCCGAACAGACCACTGCTAGTGGGCTTGGCGAGTCCACGAGAGGAGTATCCTCTCCCCCTCACTCCGCAGTCATGTTGGAGTCGCGGGGGAAGAGTAGTGTTGGTAGGACGAGGCGCCACTCACCCTATGCTCGGCGACTCCGGCGGGACCGGTAGTGGAGAGCAGTGTGGCTATTGCGAATCAACACACTGCTATCTACCCTCCGCGGCCGATACTTGATCGCCGGCGAAGCCATACACTAGATCCGCCACTGGGATCAAGAAGGCTGGTGCTTTAGAAGTTATTCCTGGCTCCAGCCCTCCGAGTATCGATCTCGGACGGTTCCCGTGACCCGTATACGGCAAAGGTGAAAAACCATGATCATTTTCACAACACAGGATTTTTACATGTTTTTTCAATACTTCATAGGTTACTAGTAATGCGCCTATAAAGTTTCGTAAACAAACTACAAAGAAAGATTTCTGGTAATCAGGAGACTTTTTTTATATGGAATAAGGGTAATAAACGAGCACACAGTCCACCCGATGGTAAGTGGATCTTGTGGTCCATGGAAATCTTCACCTATCTATCTATCTTCTATCAAAATGCAGATACATTAATCACCCCTGAGGACTAAGATGAGTTAGTCCTCAGGGTTGAGACTAAGTGATGAGGAATGAGTTGTTACCTGTAAAAAAGGGTCTCCGGTTCTCTACACTCACCATACGAAACACAGCAGCATTAAGCTGCTATTTTGCGCTGATATTCTGTGAGAGCGTGGTCTCTCCCCGGTCGAGTTGACCCAATCGTGCTACAACTATAGTATAGCTGCAGCAAGGCTCTACCACGTCAACACATAAAACAGCAAAAACATAAGAAATGTTTCGTCGAGTACAGAAAACGTGTGAATATTGTAAATTTTAAGAATCTTTTGCATAAAGCGAATCCGTTACATGATTTCTTGGCGTGAGTTAGGAGGAAGTATATAAATAAACGAAGTTATTAAAGTACTAGTATTTCTTACAAAAATATATTATGGCAAATTTTCTAGTGAAACAACCTAATTATAATTAACTTGATAAATTTTCATATTAAATAAAATATTTTCTTGTGACTGTGATTTAGTACATAATGAAAATTTCACATACAATTTCTGAAGTAGTCAACATTACTCTTTAAATACACTTAAAAGTATAAAATCTAAGACATGAAGATATAGCGGAGGCATCGGATTGGTAAGAACAAAATCTTACTTCAAGAGTTTCTGATCACTACTTACACTTTTAATAACAATAAAATTTTGTGCACTTGCTGTGAGGTTGTTTGTTATAAAAATATATGGAAAATTGCAACGTAAATATATTTAAAGAGTTGCGTGATGCTACATTATCTATATAGTAGTTGCAAATATTTACAATATATATAATTATTTACGTAATCGTGTAATTTATATACTTATGTCTTCTTGGCCAATTTTAAAAAATAGCTCTTGCATAAAAGATTTGAAAAAATGTCACATTAATTTGAAATACTGTAAAATACTTTGAAACTTGTTTTAAACCCATACTCCATGAGGATTTTTATTGGTGGGAGCAGCATTTTCCAATTGTCTTGGAGAACCAATTATTCTGCGGGCACTTCCAGCCTTACATAATCCTGAAAATAATCGTATAATATATTTTTCTCTTTATCCAAGAGCCAGTTTCAGTTCAGTTTCAAGTTGTTATGATCAAATTCAATTCAAATATATACATGCAAGACATTATATATACTAGCTGACCGACGTTGTACTGCCCTTTTCGACGACCCTTCATATAAAAAATCCTTAAATTCATAATAAAAAAATATTGAGTGTCACTCATCAGGATAAAAACTATCCTATCTCCCAAGTTGGACCAAACTGCACAATTTCATTGAAATCAGTTCAGTAGTTTAGGAGTTCATCGCGGACAAACAATGTGACACATAATTTTCATATATAAAGATATATATATATATATATATATATATATATATATATATATATATATATATATATATATATATATACACAGTTGATACACATATATAAAAATATACGTAATATGTTGTTGATAAAGAAGACAACAATGATTCCAAAATATTAACCATGTAGTGACATTGTAAGAACTGCCACTACCGTCATTCTCGTGGCGTTTCTTAAGAGGCAACAGAGAGCAATTAAACAGAAGATTGACAGCAACATTTTATAACAACTAGAAAATAACAAACTGCGGTAGCAACCTGCCTGGCAAGCGTTGCAAGTATAGCATATATATATATATATATATATATATATATATATATATATATATATATATATATATATATATATATATATATATATATATATATATATATATATATATAGTAAATATTCCTCATAATATGAAACAATCTGAAGGGTAGGCCACATTCACCAGTTGACATTAATACGTTGTTATCATCGATCACTAATAAAAAAAACTAGATACACAATCTCATGCAGAGGTTCTCTAAAAACTGTCGTCAATTGTTTTGACGTAATTATAGTTGAAATAAAAATACATTAATATAAATTCAACCTTAAATCCATTAAATAAATTTGTATTCACAAAGCTACGTACAAATTAAAAGCGCATCCAAACGTTCCAGTGGGCGCTCATTCTGTGAGGACATTTTTTGTCACTGATTGTGTATCTAGTTTTTATTAGTGATCGATGGTCGTAATGAGCAATGGATTACCAACATACACACAGTACAAGTTAACAATTAATGAATTAGATCCATCACAATAAAAATAGCAACCATACCATCCAAGGGATGCCGCAGTTCATCCACACTGCCTGTGAGACTCTGAAGGTTGGCTTCCTTCATCTCTTGAACCAAGCGCTCCACTTGACGCTTCTTCTCCATAATGGCATTTTCTAATACTCCTACCTAAAATACAAAATAACCCAACTGTAGTCTTAACTAATGAACAATATTTTTTATATACAAAAACATAATAATGACCACACATGATAGAGTAGAATAATCTTTGTATGTATATTGTGTAATGTTTATATGTATGTGTTTACATATACATGTGAATATAAAATTCCTGTACTTCTGATTACACCTAGTTCTTTTATCACTGCACTACTCTAAGGTAAACTGGTAGATAATGCCTCAGGCATCAAGTGCGCCTATGCACATTAAATGTGTATATGAAGTTAAATAAATAAAATAATTTTACTCAAAATAGATTGCAAAAATACCTAATGAAAGTTTTATGCTCTTACTATTACCAATGGTTCAAAGACCTCTATGTTATAAGGAAACCCAGCGAGGCGTTAAAAATATATTTATAATTTATGTAAAATTAAATGTGAAAATAATTAGAAACAGCATTGTAGCAACCACATTTATTCATAATTTTTTTTAACTTTCGAAATTTTGGAAAGTTCACATCTGCCATATTTATTTTACGATTTTTACTAGAACATTGCTGGTATTTGCTTTTTCTGGAAACGAAACATTCCACTTAGTTCCTCAGGGGTAACAAAGCATCTGCACTTTGATTCTTAATCCAGGATAGATGCCTATGAGCCACAGCATCCAGATAGCATCAAATGAACTCTCATACTGTGTACTGTGTGCTTGTTTGTCACACTTATTCTATAAAACAAAATGCTTACATCCTATTATAGATGCGATGTAAGATATTCGCCGCGCTGTTATAATCTATATAATAAATATAATCTATATATAATATAATCATCATAGAGATATCATTTGTCAAAATTCGACGGCCTTCTTAGAAGTTACGGGCGAGCATAGAAACGTACTTAAATACATACATACCATACCAGACAAAAACGTTACCATATTTTTTATCAAAGCAGCCATCAAGTAAAGTGCACATTTAGATATATAATAATAATAAGAATAAGCAATCTTACATAAAATGTCATCACAGCATCCATCAGTGAGGATGGATTAATTAATATGAAGAAATATATGAAATGCTATTAATTTAAAATATCATAAACACCTACCTCTCTCTTTAGGTTTTCGGCAGTTAGATGGTTAACTTCGGTGGCATGCTTCGCTTGTTGTATCTGAGATTGCAGATTCTCCATTTCAGCCAGCATTGAACGCTCCAACGCTTGTCTGAAATACAAATTAATTATTTTACAAACGGATTATTTTTTTATTAATCATCATCATTACAGCCGATTAAAGTCCACTGCTGAATGTAGGCCTCCCCCTTAGAGTGCATCCTTGAGGAGGGTATTTGCCATAGTTTCCCAAGCTTGGCAGGTGGGTTGGCAACCGCAGCTTTTTATTTTTTAATCAAGTAAGTTGTTATCAGGAAGATGCTGCTGCCTATCTCCTGTTTCATTTTCCCTCTGTCGCCTCTTACGACACCCATGGGATGATATGGAGTTGTGGGTTCTCTTACTCTTACTTAAATACATCTATAGGTTAGCACTTCACCACAGTGAATTTAGCGTGGTGACAGATTCTCTGACGCCATCATCATACATAAGCGAAAATAAAATAAATCAAATATTCACGAGTGAGCCTGCTAAGTGCGGCAAATATTCATTATCTTATGGGACAGGCCTATGTTCAGAAGTGGTCTTTTAATAGGCTGTAATGACGATGATGAATGATGACATACACAGAAACATATTATGTAATCTCAAACATGTTTCAGAGCCAAATACACACTACCTAGCTTGGAAGATATTGTTCTGCTCTATCCAGTAAGT
Organism: Parnassius glacialis; assembly: GCA_033319125.1. NCBI lineage: Eukaryota > Metazoa > Arthropoda > Insecta > Lepidoptera > Papilionidae > Parnassius > Parnassius glacialis. The sequence continues at coordinate 22,480,023 of JAVANC010000025.1, read as the reverse complement.
GACGAGATGAGATTGATTTCTTTATTATATTTAACACTAAACCAACGTATTATGAATACGAGCCATTTTGGTTCATAAATACAGAATTTTATTAATAACTTGACTACAGAGCCACCTATCGGATGCTAGCACATCTATGAACCATCACGTCCACAAAAAAAATATATAGTGCGAATATAACCTTAATCAATGAAATTGTTCAAAAGCTACATGAACACTAAGAGACACACTCACGATTATACATACAGGGTTATTTTTCGAACAGTAACCAAATTTTAAACTTAAGTACAAATATATATAAATATTGATACACCATTATTGCCGTTTTTGAAAATACAAGTACATAAGGCTTCTACTTTTATTTGTAATTATCCCAAATTGAATATGATTTATGGGCAACAACGGTTTTGCCTACCGATCGACCCTTATGAATGTGTGCGTACGTAGTAAGATCAGTTAAAACAATGCATTACTGTAAATTAGACACGCCACGACCTAGAGTAGTATTTTAATTGTAATTTTAATTTTATGTTTATATTTATTAATTTTAATTTTCTTTAATGTTATAGGTATTTAGATTATAATTTTTTAACAAATATGGATAAGTGGTCTGAAATAAATGAATTATTATTATATTATTATTATTACCACGCATTTTGAATTTAAAAGATAAAAAGGACAAAATGTTTGAAATTTTTTTGATTAATTTTTCTTAACCATTTGCCTATATTATTTTTGCTGTACCTACTCTGCAAATTTGGCCGCTTATTGCAAAATAACCCTGTACAAAATTATGTTAAACTAAAACACATCTGGAACACATACCTATTTTCTTGCTGACGACTGCTAATAAGCCTCTGCTCATTGTGAATGTCCTCCATCAACTTCCGAATCTTGTTTTTACATTGTAATAATTCTGTTTCACAATTGGCTAATTTAGATCGCACTAACACAATCTCTGACTTTATTGTCTTTTCATTTTGTTTCACTATTTCACTCTCCTCTTCCACGTAGTTAAGTGCTTGCACCTAATAATTGCACGAATTATTATATACCAATCATAATTTTGTAAACCATTCAAATAAAATAAGCAAAAAGTGTAACTTAAACAAATTACATTATTCCTCAGAACAACTAAGGAACATAGACAGAGCACACTGTATACAAATTCAAGCGACACTGAAACTGAACTAAAAAAACCATGCTCATCTTATTGTAAGGACACGCATTCGCGCACACATGCATCTAAAATAATTTGTATATAACAACATGGATTAGGTGGATCTGTGTGCGTCGAGCAGCGAACTCTTAAAACAGGGGTATGAAAGTCCTCAGTAGCTTGCTTTTACGTTGATACTATTGCCATCTCATAGTCAGATAAAGTACTATTTTCCCCAATATTTTTACACATTTTATTACAAGATGGCGCCACTGCTGGTATTCATTATTTATACTAAGCCTAAATCATGCTATCGAAGTTTTAAAATACAGCGGTATATATATAGAATAATTCTATGAGAATAAACGAATAAATTTAAAGCATGCTCACCTAAAACATTCTAAATAAGGAGTTGTTTAAAACAAATTAGGCAGGAATTATATACATTTCCTCTTAATTTTATTGAAATATTATGTACGAAATAATCCTGCACCTAGGTGATAGCGCCCTCTAGTGTAATTTTCAGTAATTTTTAATTCCAACGCCATCTATAAGAGCGCTCAAGAGACTTCCCTCTTTTCGACACCTAATAATTTGTCAGAGTGGCTCATCTATACCCTATATAGTATATTATCTATGTCTTAAAATATGAAAGAAAAATGATGTGTGCGTGAGCAGGCCTCTGTCACTCTTGCTACCTGCGTGAAATAATTATCTACAATCGCGAGCTGCCCCAGGGGTTAGACATGAGACCGATATATAAAACGTAACTAATAACGTTATGTTATCAAATATCATATCATATCGATAAACCTAACTGTGCGTGAGCAGGCCTCTGTCACTCTTGCTACCTGCGTGAAATAATTATCTACAATCGCGAGCTGCCCCAAGGGTTAGACATGAGACCGATATATAAAACGTAACTAATAACGTTATGTTATCAAATATCATATCATATCGATAAACCTGTGCGTGAACAGGCCTCTGTCACTCTTACTACCTGCGTGAAATAATTATCTACAATCGCGAGCTGCCCCAGGGGTTAGACATGAGACCGATATATCAAAACGTAACTAATAACGTTATGTTATCAAATATCATATCATATCGATAAACCTAACTGTGCGTGAGCAGGCCTCTGTCACTCTTGCTACCTGCGTGAAATAATTATCTACAATCGCGAGTTGCCCCAGGGGTTAGACATGAGACCGATATATAAAACGTAACTAATAACGTTATGTTATCAAATATCATATCATATCGATAAACCTAACTGTGCGTGAGCAGGCCTCTGTCACTCTTGCTACCTGCGTGAAATAATTATCTACAATCGCGAGTTGCCCCAGGGGTTAGACATGAGACCGATATATAAAACGTAACTAATAACGTTATGTTATCAAATATCATATCATATCGATAAACCTAACTGTGCGTGAGCAGGCCTCTGTCACTCTTGCTACCTGCGTGAAATAATTATCTACAATCGCGAGTTGCCCCAGGGGTTAGACATGAGACCGATATATAAAACGTAACTAATAACGTTATGTTATCAAATATCATATCATATCGATAAACCTAACTGTGCGTGAGCAGGCCTCTGTCACTCTTGCTACCTGCGTGAAATAATTATCTACAATCGCGAGTTGCCCCAGGGGTTAGACATGAGACCGATATATAAAACGTAACTAATAACGTTATGTTATCAAATATCATATCATATCGATAAACCTAACTGTGCGTGAGCAGGCCTCTGTCACTCTTGCTACCTGCGTGAAATAATTATCTACAATCGCGAGCTGCCCCAGGGGTTAGACATGAGACCGATATATCAAAACGTAACTAATAACGTTATGTTATCAAATATCATATCATATCGATAAACCTAACTGTGCGTGAGCAGGCCTCTGTCACTCTTGCTACCTGCGTGAAATAATTATCTACAATCGCGAGCTGCCCCAGGGGTTAGACATGAGACCGATATATCAAAACGTAACTAATAACGTTATGTTATCAAATATCATATCATATCGATAAACCTAACTGTGCGTGAGCAGGCCTCTGTCACTCTTGCTACCTGCGTGAAATAATTATCTACAATCGCGAGTTGCCCCAGGGGTTAGACATGAGACCGATATATAAAACGTAACTAATAACGTTATGTTATCAAATATCATATCATATCGATAAACCTAACTGTGCGTGAGCAGGCCTCTGTCACTCTTGCTACCTGCGTGAAATAATTATCTACAATCGCGAGTTGCCCCAGGGGTTAGACATGAGACCGATATATAAAACGTAACTAATAACGTTATGTTATCAAATATCATATCATATCGATAAACCTAACTGTGCGTGAGCAGGCCTCTGTCACTCTTGCTACCTGCGTGAAATAATTATCTACAATCGCGAGTTGCCCCAGGGGTTAGACATTAGACCGATATATAAAACGTAACTAATAACGTTATGTTATCAAATATCATATCATATCGATAAACCTAACTGTGCGTGAGCAGGCCTCTGTCACTCTTGCTACCTGCGTGAAATAATTATCTACAATCGCGAGTTGCCCCAGGGGTTAGACATGAGACCGATATATAAAACGTAACTAATAACGTTATGTTATCAAATATCATATCATATCGATAAACCTAACTGTGCGTGAGCAGGCCTCTGTCACTCTTGCTACCTGCGTGAAATAATTATCTACAATCGCGAGCTGCCCCAGGGGTTAGGCATGAGACCGATATATCAAAACGTAACTAATAAATGTTATCAAATATCATATCATATCGATAAACCTAACTACATAACCGTTATCACATATCCAACCAAAACTCAAAACCAACTAACCAACGTACGAAACGTAAAACGCAAACTGTAACGACATGCCAACACGGCCCAAAACTAACCGATGTCCTTTGATATTCGTTGTTTCTCGCTCTAGCGACGGTACCATAAACACGTATGAAAGAGATGAAGCGAATATGGATTTCGTTGCGATTTTTTGGTAGTTATCATAAAACGGTGCACGTCAAATATAGTTATAAGGCCCTTAACAATAAGGTCGAATTGTAAATGGTTAAAATTGACTAATTTTTAAGTTTGTGTAGTTTTGAGAGATGTCAGATTTAAATGATCTTTAGCACATTAGAGACAAGACTTAGATTTGTTTGCTCACATTAAATTTGGTTTAGGCAACTTTTGTTTATGTTTTAGATGGAAAGTTTAGAATTTGATTTTTTTTTTTCAAAACGGAACAATTAGCAATTACGCACTTGACTTTGGTGGCGTGTGCCATTCACTATGAAACTATCTGTAAAATTATTCATTTTTGACGTTAACTTTTGTGCATTTAATTGTAATATTTATTTGCATTTTGTACATTTGTTTTAAAACTTTTCTGCTAGTCCTATAGGTAAGTATATGAAGGTAAATCGCCAACTTAAATAATCATTAAAAAATGAACTACTTAAAATAATTATATAGTAATTTGATTAATAAATGATTTAATTGCTCATTAAGTATCCATCGCCGCAACAATTATAGTAGGAATGACGTTTTGCTATTATAGTTTATCAAATAGATACTTAGATAATAATATACATATATATTATTCTTAAGTTATGTACATTAAAACTTTTTGAACTATTTTATCCTACAATTAAATATACTAAACACTAAACAAAAACTATTTCGACGAGTATTTCAACAAGTTTTTACAAAAAATTATTTACGTAAACAGCGTTAAAAAAAAACTAACATTCAATCGTATAGAGCGCGCTAGCCCCGAATGTGATCTACCCCTGGGGCAGCTCGCGATTATAGGTAATTATATCACGCAGGTATCCATGTAAGAAATTTGTATTTCTGATGAGAAAAACAACTTCGCCCAATTGTGAAGACTGTGGAGTCATAGAAGACCTATGCCATATATTGATGGAATGTGTTCGATTTGAGTCTATTAGAAGTAATTTCATAAGGGTCTTGAATTTGAACAGAACTGACGTAGGCACATTTCATTTCTATCCCATTTTTCTATCCCAACTAAATGGCGATGATGCGAAAGTTCTGTTCGAATCCATAGCCCACGTAGTATAATAAGTATTAAGTAACGTTTTATGAGTAAGTGATGTATGTTAGGGTATGATGGGACTGACATACGCTAAGCGGTAAATGTCCCTTAAATTATAGTAGAATAAAAAAAAATATCACGCAGGTAGCAAGAGTGACAGAGGCCTGACGTAGTACTATTATTTTTATTCTGTGGCGTGAGTGCCTACCAAGAAGTTAAGCATGATTTCGGCGTTACTTAGTGCTTCGTCTATCTTTCTTTGTTGGTCTTAAATAAATACTTACGTTGGAATAAATCGTACATTAAATTTACAAATCATAATGGTCTATTTTTAATTTCCTTTACATTGACTTTGTTTCATCATACATGTTTCATGTACTGTATGCATACACATTGCTAAAAAATCCATACATACATACCTACACATACACACATCCTTAGTTGGTTGGTCCCTTCAATGTATTTATAACCGGTTCCAACTGTATGATTAACTTAAAATTTTAAACTTATTGGTTTGTAGTGTTACCTATAGCATATTTACTGATTTGAGATGTTTAATTTGAATCTGAATAAGAAGCTTTTAGTTTCTTTGTATTATTTATGTAGTGAAGGAAAGTGGCAACTTTTATATTCTTTAAATAATACCTATTATATTTATTGTCGGCAAAAATAATAGTTTCGATAGCAATGATTAAGATAAATAACACTGTTTAAAGTCGCGAAAAACATCAACAGTCAACACCCCACTAAAGATGTCCCTTGAACTGTATTAATATTTAGAGTTTGTGATAACAATAATAAATAATGACTAGCATATAGATCACAAATACTTTAATAGGGCAAAAAGCAGGCAGCAACAGTTTTACAAGTTGTAATAATATGAAACATTTTATAAAAAATGATTACCTGTTCAGTGCTTATTCGCAACTGATTATCGGCAGAGCTGATCTGCTGCAGAATCAATTCAACCTGCCTCTCTTGTTCACGGCCTTTGTTCTCCCAAAAACCAATTTCTGCATCATACTAAAACCCAAAATTCTAAAATGACTAACATCTGAAAACTTTAGAAGCTTAAAGACCATATTTAATAATTTATACAAGTATGTATTTTAAGAACGCCTTGGTCTATGTAAAACATAACAAAGTGCTAAGTTCAGATGACGTGGTAGAGCTAAGCTACAGCTATATTAGTTGTAGCATGAATGGGTCGGTTCGACCAGGGTAGGACCACATTCTCCCAGAATACCAGTGTAAAATAGCAGCTTAAAGCTGCTGTGTTTTGTATGGTTAGTGTAAAGAACCGGAAACTCTTATAACTAGAAACGAAGCATTCCATCTTAGTCCTCAGGGATGACATATTGATTCTTAATTGAAGATAGATGTAGATGGACGTATGATGGTTGTACGATGAATGGGTCGACTCAACTGGGGAAGGATCATGCTCTCACAGAATACCAGCGTAAAATAGCAGATTAGTGCTGCTGTGCTTCGTATGCAGAGTATAGACAACCGGAGACCCTTTTTAGTGGAAATGGGGCATTCTATCTTAGTCCTCATGGGTTACAACATATCTGCATTTTGATATGTAATCGAAGATAGATGTAGATGTCTATAGGTCACAGCATTCACTTACCATCAGGTGGACTGTATGCCCGTTTTTCACCCTTATTCTATAAAAAAAAAACAATATTATTACAAAGAAATATCAATATTTATAATACGATATTTGTTTCAGAGCTTGAAAAGTTAAAAGTTGGTTTAAAAATTACAATGGTTTTATTAAGGGGCTACTCCATGCGAACGACCTTGAGCGTTTGTGTGCCGGCCGCGCCAACTCCCTACAATATAGGATCGCGTAAAAAATAATATGTAAGACGCCACCTACCATAGTTTTGTATAACTCAATGCCACCTACTGTACGGACGTAGTATTTTTCAACATCAATAAACTATTTTATGGAAATACACACAGCGTACAACAATAAATGTATTTTAATTTTTTTATTCGGTATATTAGTTGCATTATATTAGAATTATGTATTCTCATATATTATCTAATTATGAAATTTTATAATTAATTATATATTAGAAATGAAGCATTGAAAATTGTGAGTTTAAAAGATACCTACTCACTATAGGTAAATAGATAGATAGCTCGCCTTTTGTACAAATATTTGGTGCAATAAAGAATAAACAAATAAATAGGATGTTTCGCAGAGTGAGAGTAATATAGAATGAGAGTCGTGGAGGCAGTTTACAAACATAAATTGCACAAGGACAAACATCCAGACCCGGAACGATTATTTGTAGGCCTTACAAATATTTGTTCCGTGCGGGATTCGAACCCGCGGCCCCCAGCGCAACAACTGATTGCTAAGCCACTGCGCCACGGAGCCGTCGCCGGGTTATAGGTAAAGTGACCATACGTCCCGTTTTGAACGGGACTGTCCCTTTTCTCGGTCACCTGTCCCATTGTCCCCAAATAAAGCTCCGGGACACAAAATTGTCCCGTAACTCTTTGGATGGAAGTATTCAAAGCCAACAATCTTCAACATAATTTTTTTAATCGAATATATTTTATATCTACCTGGTACAAATGTTTCGATAGAAAGAGTATTTTTTTATTTTTAATAAATTGTGGACGTCTGAAAGAAACACTTACGGTTCCAGTTCTAAAGGCGATGTTGAATGATAACAATAAAAAAAAATTGAGCAGAATTTTATTCTTATTTAAAATTATCACCAACTTTATTAAAGCAAATTTAATCCACTGACAAATGTAATTCATAATTTAAAAAAAATGTTGCATTTAATAATTACCTATTTTTAAATGCAACATTATTTTTTAATTTATTGTATAAAGTTATAGTTTTTAGAGTATAAATAAACCCATGTCCTGTTTTGAGTTAAAAAATAAATGGTCAGGTTAGTCTTTTTAGTTAAATTTAGTTCTAAATATTTTTAGTTTATAGTAAAAAGTAGGTATATTAGTACCTACTTAGATACTTTTTACCGAATTATAAGTATAGAACACCTTATGTACTCAATTATTTTTTGAAAAAGAAGAAAAAACAAGCAATAAATAATATACTATATTTTAGCAAAAAACTATAACTTAGTAATACTAATTATAACTTAAAAAATAAATGAAAAACTCATAACTGACTTTTTGGCCCGACCCAGGATTCGAACCCGGGACCTCATGATCAGCAGTCGCACTACTACAACCACTAGACCAACGAGGCAATATTATATCTGATAAGATATTGTAGTTGGTTATTACGATTATTTTTAACTGTATACTATACTGATTATATTGAATTAGCCTTTTATAGTGTAAATTATAATATTTGTCGAAATGTTAATTATGGATTCGAACGTTACATGCTAATGGTGCCTAATTTTTTTATTTGCATTAACTTCAAAGAACATACACGCAAAAAGCTTCATCGCGCAGTAAAAACACAACAAATATATGTATAACTAATACGAAAAATTATACCCAAAACAAACAAATAATACTACCTATAAAATAACCTAATAAGTAATAATAATATCGATTGATAAGACGTGAGCGTGTGCGCAGGCCGATGCTCTTGACGAACGACACGGGCTCCACGTTCGAGAGCTCAACGCTCAATGATCCAGCAAGCCCGTGGACAGTGAATACGCCCAGATTTTAAAATAATTTCTTAATAAAATCAAATTTTGATCTTTTGAAAAAAAATTTACAATAGAAATGTTCATTAATAAATTGCCTATCCATTGGTGTAAATCGCAAAATAAAATAATACTTACTTTACGAGGAGATGCATGTTATCAATAATAATTTCACATTTATGTGGTTTCGTTGTAAGGAGATTATATTAATATTTATTCCTTTAAAAAAAAATTGGATACAGCTCTTATGAAATCAAGATTATGTAGAAATATAATGTGTTTTTTATTTGTTGATATATCTTTTAAATAAAAAGTAGATAGCTCCTAAAAACCGCACAAATAACGACTAGCGCGACATTTTGCTCAACCCGCGCCTTAATAAAATAATTTCCACTTTAACATTAAGTAAAGACTTCCACTACTGGATGCAGGCGTTTTTTTTTTGCAAATTTGCAAATTAACCTGTACAACTATTATAACTGTGATTAAATAATTTGCTTATTAATTATCATAAATTCTTGCCTTAATAAGATCAACTTGCTGACTTGACAACTTCTCCCTCTGATAGTTCACAAGGGAAACTAGCTCACGATATTGGCTATTGTAGCTAACAGCTTCTGGGTTTCTCGTGTCTTGGTTCTCATCGGGTAAGTTGACTGGTGACATATGTGATGGCCGGCTGCTTCGCGTACGATTGGGTGACTTTCGTAAAGCTTGCGACGGCGGGGGTGGAGAACGGTAAGGAGGAGGTGGATCTCTGTTGGTTAGATTAAATTATGAAACATTTATAATGTAGACATGTAAACAATTCACACAAAATTGCCTGTTAAAATTTATGGAGTTTCACAAGTACATAAATATGCCGATACATATTGCATAAGCTTATTGTTGAGAAGTTAATTTGTAAAATTTGGTTTACGGAAACTTTTTTTTAAATGTTACCCCCCACCCACTTGAATTTTCTCCTGTATGTGGAGGCAGTTTACAAACATAAATTGCACAAGGACTAATGGCCAGATCCGGAACAATTATTAGTAGGCCGTACAAATACTTGTTTCGTGCGGGATTGGAATCCGCGGCCCCCAGCTCTACAACTCATTGTTAAGCCACTGCGCCACGGAGCCGTATATATACCAACCTATTATATTTGATGAAAGATTTTATGTTATAAAATAATAAGGCTTTGGTACAATTTAAGAAACATAAATCACAGTACATAAAGATCCATAAACCAATAATTTTGCATAAATATTATCAAGCCTTGATCCTAATTAAATAGTCATAATTCCTGATAAAGTAATCAGTCACATAAAGGTAAGTAATGATAATGAATTAATGTTATGAACAGATGACAATAACAAAGCAAAAGGACACATATTAGAAGCTTTGAAAGTAAATTTCAAATTAAGGAAAGGCACTACCAGAATGTTATAAAGTTATGTTTAGTGTTGGACGTTTGGTGTAGGACATTTACTAGTAGGACTATATATTTCTCTTTAAATCTTCAATTAAACTCAGGTATTTGTGTAAACAATTTAGTTTTACATTCGTTTTAAACTTGAAAAACGTTACCCCCACACTAGGATTTTCCCCTGTATCGCGGAAGCAGTTTACAAACATGTAATTTATGTTTGCAAGGACAAACATTCACACTAAACATGGAACGAGTAGTGATTCGCCGAGTACTCGGCCACCAGGTACTCGGCCTAGATTGGGCTTTAAAAAAAAGCTGTAGCGGGCGGCGTGCGGTTAATTCCCTTACAAACTAGACCCAAATAGGGCCGAAAAACTAGCATTTTTGCATCACAATCTTCCTCTCTTAAATTTTAAATATTAGTAATAATAATTTCTATTATAGATTCTTATGTAAGTTCTAAATATTTCTGCTGCTTCTCATGTTCCTGGTGTTTTAATGTGTCTAATATAATAATAATGAAAAATAGACAAAAAGCCAGTTTTTAACTGGCTTTTTGTCTATTTTTCTTTGGGATATAATTAAGGCCGAGTACTCGGTACTCGGCCGAATCCTAAAAGAAGGCCGAATCCGCCGAGTACCGAATCGAAACCGAGTACTCGTCCCATGTCTAATCCAGACCCGGTACGATTATTTGTAGCTTATACAAATACTTGTTTCATGCTGGATTCCAACCCGCGGCCCCAGGCGCTGCAACTCATTGCTAAGTCACTGTGCCATGGAGCCATCAAAACAATAAAAACTTAAACCTATCATATAGAAACAGAATTAAATCCCTACACAGACTTAAGATTGGTGAAGGATATAAATACAATAATTATGTTACAAATTGCTTAATATTTAACTAATAAGATAAACACAAATGTTATAAAACTTAACATATTTGCTAGATGTTAAATGAAAACAATTAAAAAAAAAACTTTATTCCCATGGAAATAAAGTTGTAATTTATTGTAGAATATGAGTCTTATCTTAACAATTTTACCTGTAAGGTGGAACATCTTTTAACACAGGACTATTAGACTCGGGTGTCTTAGCTTGTTGCACTCCCTTCACCACTCCTACAGGGTACCCAGGGGATGTGTTATTCACATTATTGTTAAAAGATGGAGTTGAATTTGCTCTATTCGGTGAGTTTTGATTGTCTGGTACATTAGAATTTGAGTTGTTATGACTCCTAGCAGAAACAAAACAGATGTTAGAAAACAATGAAACAGATTGCTTAAAATTAAATATTTGTTAAGTTTATCCATAATCGTATTGTATAATTCCTGTTAAGGGATTTCATAAAAGTTCGTCCAAGCTAGATAATTATAAACTTTTATTAAAAAAAATGACACAAACCCATTTCCAATAGGAGATCTAGTATTAGGTTGTGATGGTTTTTGGTTATTACTTGAATCTGACCTCCTTAAAATAAATTGTATGTCATTGGAATACTCTCCCCATTTCATAAGGATCTGTAATAATTTAAAATTAAAAATTTTGTACAGCAGACTTCAATATAAGTTATTAAAAATAACTCAAAAACTATTGGTCTGACCTTGATCAAATTCATATGGGACCACACAAGAAGTATCAGCTTTCAAATAAAAAAAGAATCATCGCAATCAGTGCACCCAGTAAAAAGTTATGAGGTAACACACATAAAAAAACGTACAGTCGAATTGAGTACAGTTTCCTTTTTGGAAGTCGGCAGAAAAAGAAAAACCTCCATTTAGAGTTTAATTCACAATGATGAACATGTAATATGATAATATTGATAAAGAGCATTTTTCACATTAAGAGGCCTTTCAATTTCACTTGTCCAAATTTAAGATTTTTAATAGTTATTTTCACCAATAGCAATATTTTTTTATTATTTGTTCAAGGTTAATGATAGTGCCATTCGCCTTCATGTGTGTAGTAGTTACACTTTTTTAGTATTCTTTCTGTACAATTTACAATAAATATATACAGAACCCCATTTGCAATCAAAACTGGTTGATGCAAATTTAATGGTGTAATCTTCTTGGTTTCATTAAATTCCAATAAATTTTAAAATTACAAAGCAATAAAGTAAAAGTATTTTACTTGTTTCTTCGAGTTTTAGAATTTCAATACCTTAAAACTTCACAGAAATAAGCCTAATGGTTAAAACAGTTGAATTCTTTCACAACTAAGGTAACAGTTTTTGTTAAAATACTGTAGTACTTAAATACTTAGACTACAGTGCCTACCAAAGAAATGGATATACACACATCCATTTACATACATACATACATACACTCAAAATAATTTTTTTAGCTTATTAGCCTTTTTTAAGCAGAATATGTTGTGATTCAGGGTCTACTATAATTAAAAAAAAAAACAATTTTATCAAATAAAATAATATAATATTACAGTTTCTATCTACAAAATATTTCCTCAGTTGTTTTTTTTTAATATTATAAGACAAAATTACAATAAATAAATTAGACAACTATATATTCCAAGTACTTGTAGACCATGTCTAAGTATTGTGAGAGCGCTTTTCGAGCTAGGATCTATGAAGTTTTTTGTAGTAATCAACTCAAAACAGTAAAGAAACAGTCTTGTTTCCATAACTATTTTGTTGTCTTATTATATAATTTTTAATGTAGATCCTTGACACGTGATATGAGTACTTATTAATTTTATTTACTTAATGTTCTTTTTATTTATAGTATTGAGTCAAAAACTCAGAACTTGAAGAAATCATTAGAAGTTAAACTGTTAATAAGGTAAATGGAAGCAAAGCAACTTACTATAATTGAAGATGTTTTAATATAGTTTTATAAATCCAATCCAACCAAAAAGATAATCGGTCCTCACAAAGCTCACACTGATATTTTTGTAATATTTTTTACTGACTTTAAGTAATATTATTATTGATCCATTTTAAGTATTTTGATTTATAATTTCCTCTGACTACCTACCTATTGGTATCAAAGAGATATTATTTGAGAATAATATTTATTTCTAAGGTACTTGGCCTGCACACTGTCTAAACATGTTATGTATTAGTATTACTAAAATTTACATCATTTTACAAAAAACATCTGTAAAAGCAAGGCTTCATACACCATACTAATCCATTATAAAATAACCACAGTAATTGGTTTTTTTTTGGACTATGTATTCATATGTCAGAAAGGTGTTGAAATATGCATTTGCAAAGTTATAAAGCCAATGACTGCAACTGAGATGGTTGAGTATGCTTACATTTTGTTGTATTTGCACATCATTGGCTCATAATTCACCTTACATTTGAATTGAAGTTTTTATTTGTTACAGATAATATTATACAGATGTACGCATATGAAACTTTTAATATTCTTGTTGCCATTTTATGTTCGATTAATACAATATACAAGGTTGTTTTTCTAGTATGAGGAGGTGCTGCCACTTTAAACAAAGAAAGTTACAGATGCATTATAAGCCTCAAAAATAAAGAGAGAATGCCTCAGTCTTTAATTATTCTGGCCATTTTCCCATTCTAACTAAAACACTACAGAAGATACACTGTTTTAGTTTGGCTTAACTACATAGAGCACAAACACACTAAAGCACCATCTGATAGACAATAGCTAATGTAGCTATTGGACACCTGCTATCAGTTTAAACTGAAATGTTGTAACCACTGATGAGTTAGATTGCAGGATGTCATCTAGCATGGATACAGGCCGATAAGAGCCATCAAAGGTATAGTGAACAAAAGAGATGTGACCTATGGAAGTCATTGAGACTTGAGCGGACTGTTAGTCTATTACATGTTTTTGAGAATAATTTACCTTTAAAGGGTATTCCTGTGGAGCTAAAAGTCGTTCATTATTTCTCCATCTCTCTATTAAAGTAAATCGGCCCACTTTTCCTGTGGCATGAGCAAGTGCGAAGACTACATCCTGTTGAGTAATGTTTTTAAAATAAAAATTATAAGGACAATAAAAGAAGTTAGTTACGAATTTTATATAAAAGAAAATCCACACATTCCCATTAAATAAATAAAATTTAACTATAAGCATAATAAGTAAAACGCCAAACATCAACAACATAGGTACTAACAAGTTATATATGAGTACCTAAAACTTTCATATAATTACTTTTTAACTTTCTTATTAAGATTAATCTGGTAATGGTAACAATAAAGACGAGAAAACATGGGAAGAGAATTGATTCACTCACTTGACATGTAGTCGTCTCCGTCACTCCACAAACAATCCTTTGTATTCCTTCGACCCAGACCTTCAACTCCATTAATTTCCAACAATCCACTCAGCTAAATACGAGCATAATTAACTACGACACCATTATACGTGTTATTCACCCCGTCTGTGAGTTTTTTTATTGAACAAAACAAAGTAAAACTCGAAACAAACATTCCAAAAACAATAGAAAATATGCAATCAAAGTGGGTTATGAGAAAATAGTGATGCTCAACTCAAGTTGCGCTTAACTCGAGTTGGATTTCCCTAACTCGACTTTCGGCTGCTGTACATAAACGGATCAAGTGAGTCGGCAAAAGAGTAAAAACGCATTCGTTCGTTGTGTGTTCGCTTTGTGTTTCAAAGAGTATTTAGCTACAACAAAAACAACTTATTATTTAGAATTTTATAATTGCTAAGTAATGTAATTTAATTTCTTTTATAACTTTGATTAATTATGATCAATATAATTATGTATGTCATAAAACTATTATTTAAATCTATTTTATTACCTAGAAATGGTGGTAAGTTGAAAGATACATCATATTTTAAATTAACGTCAAATGTAGCTTACAATAAATATTTAGAATTTGAATTTATTTAAGAATATTTTGACTGTGATAATTAAATTATTAATAGCTTATGTACCTATATCTTAAAGCTAGACTAATATTGTTAGGTGATGACTGCTATACATACTAAATATACCTTTTTATTTCAAACCTAAATAATAAGTTTGGTAATTATAGTTATCCCAACCCACCAAAGAGCTAGACAGAAAAAACAAATTTATAAAAAGTAATTTGTAACAAATCTTAGACTCTATTTCGTACTGCTAACTCGAGTTACGTGAATTTCAAATTGGGTTAACTCGAGTAGTGATCTTTCTAACCTGGTACATCTCTATGCGAAAGTTCGTTCAGAAATAATTAATTTGACGTTCGGAATTTCGTTTGTGAAAACTTTTTTTTCATCTAATTCAAAACTAGAAGTACAACATCATGCTAGATCGTGATAGAGCTTCAAAGTAGTTTTATACTAAAATTCTAATTTAAGGCTTACCTCAAATTAATCCAAAATAAAATCTAAAATCTGATTCTATTTTAAAACTTTTTTATTAAGATTTTTAGCTTGGATGCTTGTTTTTTAAGCAATCACTTCATTTCGTTCGGGATCTTCGTTTTTATAGATTTTCACTATCAAATGATGATAATCATTTATAGTACACGGTTTAACAATATGCATATTTGGGAAATTTTGACAGCAACTTGAGCCAGCAGACACCTTATCTTGAGATTCACATCACCATCGAAGCACTTATTTTAAAGTTTCCATCAGTAGTTCACATGCGCAGACATATAATACACAAAATACTACTTTTACATATCAAAATCCACTGCAAGCCATTATTTAAACAATAATACAGAAGCAGCAATCCGCCGCCGATCAAGTTCTCGGCAATAGAGATGGGTAGTCAAGTAGCTAACTAAATAGCGGCAATTCACATAATAGCCACGGCTTTGATATCCGTCAACACGATAACTAGCTAGCTATTGGCTTGGTAAGAGGGTTAGACCCTTGAGAGGTGCTTCGATTATCCGACAAGCTTACGGTACAGCGGGCAGATGTCACAGAGTACATATTATAATCACTACACACTACACAAAAGAAAATGGGCAGTATCGTGCGCGATCGCCGCATTCTTCGCATTCGCTTCGACCTTATCTTTTTCACATTTACAATATAGATAAGATGTTTCCAACGTTAAAGAAAAAAATATATAACATGCGTAAGTATCGTGGAACACTCGGTTGGAGCGAAATTCCTTTCGTAGTATATTATTATTGATAAACTTATTATATTATTGATTAACAAATACAAATAAATGAATCACTAGCGTTTATTAAAATGAAGCGTCATTTAAAATAAAATAATATCTCATTCAAGATAAGAAAAAGTGCGAAGGAGATGGATATTACTCCATCAAGCTTCCTTATAGCCGCCAATTCCGTCTTCACTACGTCAGAAGGGGTCGTGACGGAAAAATCTTAAGCTTTTACTCACCTAGCCCCCATCCGCCATATTCAAGCCGTTTGATAAGTAACTTAGTTCTAAAAGGTTAGGTTTATTATCAAAAATATGTACATAAAAATAATTGTATTTTTATCTGTTGACTTAATTGATATGAACTTCCTTTCATACTTCCCTTGGAACGTAATCACGGGGCAGTTGAGGGTTATTCAAGTCCTAGCTAGAGTTGCTACGCCAAGGGTATCAACCACATGAGTAAAGAAATCGTACCGTACAGAGGCAAAGCTTCATACCACCGCGCTGTGATAGGTACACTACTACAAGCTAGAGGCGCGTGTATGCGTGAGCACTGACAGCTCGTCACGTACAGAGTGAAACTGCTTTAAACCGGCTCGGCCAGTGCTCAAACTCAGGGTTGAGTAAAAAATAATGTGCTTATCGAGGTTGCCGCAAGAAATAGCGTTGATTTTGTAAATAAAATTAATAATTTCTTTGAATTCTTAAACTCAAGTATACTGCAATCTCCTAATAAATATAAAAAAGCTTTTCGATGTGATAGTTATCAAATTGAGTTTTTAGATGAAATGCTAACATTTTTCAGGAACTTAAGATCTATAAGAACTGATAGGCAGAAAGACGTTACAAATAGCATGAATTTCATTTACGGATTTCAAGTGTCTATAAAATCTTTAATAAAACTTCATGAATAATTAAAATCAGAAGATATTAAATTAATTTATATTTAAGAGACTTCTCAATCAAGATTGTCTCAAAAATTTCTTTGGATAAGTCAGACAGGGGGTGGTAACTGCCAGGAAGCAACATGTCGACAAGTTAGTATTGCCTTCAATAAGATGTTTATAACCAATATCTTAGGGAAACCTCAAAATACTAATTGTGAATACGATTTCGATGTGTTACTTATAAAACCAGACGATTGTCATATTTTCATTCACCATTAACGCAACCTGAGAATGTTACTACCCTTGTGTTAACAGTAGGAACGTAGGAACTAATGATTATTATCTATTTGATATACCAGAAAAAATGGTTTAGCCTATGTGTCGGGATATTTGTATAGAAAATGTTGTCTCAAACATCAAAAATGTGATAAAATAAAATTGTACGTTAATAGATTTGAATTACCTATAAATATGTGATTTTTTTTTAAGAGGGTTAATAAAGATAGTATCCAATCGGGTTTTAATAAGACTTCCTGACAATTTTATCATGTTTGTTGAATTGCTTGAGCAAAAATTTCACGAATATTTTAACGTCGAAAAAAAAAATTGTAAATATTGGTAGTGAAACATTAAAACGTATGCAAGATTTTCTATTTGTTATAAAATGCGAGTGCTTTCCAATAGATTAAATTATACAACAACAAATTAAATTATAAATTTCTATAATTATGTTAGGTTACAGTTCTTAGTAACCGACAACCGATGGGGAAGAAAGGTTCTCGAGTGGCAGCCTCGTACCGGCAGGCGAAGTGTAGGGCGTCCCCCCACTAGATGGAGTGATGACCTGGTAAGATATGCAGGAAGTCGATGGATGCAGGTGGCTCAGGACCGTGCTTTGTGGCATTCTTTGGGGGAGGCCTATGTTCAGCAGTGGACTTGTGAAGGGCTGTACTGATGATGATGATAACAGTTCTTAGTAATTATTAATGAGCCGTGGTAGCTCAGATGGTTAGCGCTCGCTGTAAATTTCACAGTACGCGAGCAACCCGGGTTCGATCCCCGCCGGCACCAATGAAATTGCTAATTGCAATTTTAAGTGCTGATTTACCACGTGTTCGACGATGAAGGAAAACATCGTGAGGAAACCTGCATGTCTGAGAAATAAAATAAAAATATCGAAAACGTGAAGTTCGCCAACACGTATTGGGGCAGGGCGACGGACGTTTCCTTGCCCTAAAACCCTTTCAGAAATGAGGAGAGGCCTGTGCTCAGCATTGGGAAGTATATAGGCTGTAACTTTAACTTTAATTATTGTTTGATTTAAATAAGACATTTATGTTATGTTACCAATATTTTACACTAAGATTTTTCAAAAATACTCGTTGTTTTATATGTTCAGCTCTTTCTATACTGCGATTATTGGGCACTAAAAATTGATTATAGAAGTAATTCGTTCAGATGCTACGGATGCAGCTGAATAAATCAAATATTTAACAGCTATTTCTGATAGCACGGAAGTAAATCATAAGACGCCTAAGCAATCAACATAACTTGAGGCTATACCAACATGAAGCACTTATTTCGTCGTTTTCTCTAATAGTTCACATACGCAGATACTTAATACTCATAATCGCATCACTTTAATAAAAATCCACTTCAAACGATTATTTAAACGATAAAACAGGATCACGCCAACTAAACGCGCACGGCAGTGGCTCCGTCGATCGAGAAATGAAATCCGTTCCGTATATATACATAAATATCGTTTCCTATATATTAACACTTCAAAATATATTTTTATTCATGATAAGGTCAGTAGACATTTTTAAGAAATGGGTCAGATATTATGATAATTTTATTAATTATGGTAAATTTTATTTATTTAATAAATGTGTTATTTGAGGGGTCTATTTTCAAAATCCACTAAAATGCTTTTTAATAAATATTGTGAAACTAAAAATTTTAGTCAATGATGGGCTTTAGGAAAAAAATGTTCATGTTACAATTTATTTTTAGGTATTATTTGTGTGGCAACACTTTGACTATGTTTTTAATTCAAAAGTGGCATAAATTAGGGAAATATAACTAAAAATTAAATTAACTTAGAGGGTTTTGATGTGCACTATTCATTATGGCGGACTTTGAAACTGACATGTTTTATTTTGGCGGGTTTTGATCCGAACAATTTTCTTGGCATGGATGGTTTTATTCAAAATGAACACCATTATAAGATTAATGAAATGTAGGTTTCATGAAATGAAATACGTAGTTACCAAAAAATCAAGTGTTTATTATTATTATTATTCTAGTTAGTGACAGTAAAAGTAAGTACAATTAAATATGCGAATAGTAATCCTCAAACCCATGTTCACAATTTTCGTCTTCAGACATGTTATTTTCAAAAATATTGTTAGTAGGTGACAATCTTTCTTCGATACTTTTATAATACTCTAATTCCGGTACATTTCGCCAATCGCTTCCAAAGTGTTTTTCTAGAAGTTTTATTACATCATTTACTTTGGCGCTTTTCGGTGTAACAGTGTGAGGTAAAACTATTCTCGGGCTTTTTTTTTTCGTTATTAATATTTTTTATTAATTTCGCTTTTATAGTGCATCTCACCTTGAACAAAAATATTTTCCGTTTTTGTTCTGGATAAAAAAAATCGCTTCGACTTCATAAAATGAAAATTCCATGAAGTTGTTGGCTTTATGATCGGCTCGTAACTAGTTTTCCAGTCATATACCGGAATAGAAGAAAGTTCAGTGACAGTTGCGTGTTCTTTAAGTACAGACACATAATGCGCCGGAGAAGTCAATACCTCCTTTTTATTGAGTTCTCTTTCTATTTTCGCAAAGACGCGATCGGGTGGTATAAAAGAATGGCCCACAACCGGAAATATTATTTCAATTTTTTTGATATGTCGTGGTGCTTCGCAGTAAAGCCACTTACTCAACATAACTAACATTCCAGTATTCTTATTTTGGCCAGAACAACCGTCACACACAACATGGAGAACTTTAATTCGCTCATCGAATGTCACTTGTTGCAGGTAATGGTATATGGCACTAATAATTTCATTACTGCCTTTGTTGTGACTGGTCTCTGTCCAATAATAAGAATGAACATTTTCTTTGTTTAATTTTGCTTTAGAATTACCTTCTACTATAGCAAAATGATAAAAGCTGAACTGCCTGCTGTAATAGGCGGATTGATCGGGAAGCTTAGGTAAAGCTTGATTTTTTTGGCAATCAAAAGTAATCGTTTTCAGAAAATCTGCATCTTCTTGAAGGATTTTATAGAAGGCTTTGTATTTCAATCTGTGAATTCTTTTTTTGGTAATTAGTTGGTTTTTGTTTCTAGGATCAGTCTCAGCTTTCATCTGCTCTTTTAATGAAATACAAGTAGAACAAACGTCTGTCCTTGGTGACCCAAAACCAATATTATAATATGTACAAAATATTTTTCTAAAGAAATTTTGCATTACTTTCAGGTCATATTCACGTTCTGAGTTATACATACGACACATTTTTCTTATGTTCAGCTCGGGCGAAAGATATAATCTTTTTGTATCTGTGCGACAATAATGGCTTTCTTGAGCTTTGAACTTTTCTATAAACCATTGCACAGACAGTAGTTTTGCTTCATAATTCATGGATTTTCGATCACCGCCACGTCTTTCTACTGCCTGAGCACCTCCGGATGTATAAAATCTATTAATAACTCCCTTCACTCTGTCAACATTAACCAAAAGAGCACCTAAAAAAGTTTTATTGACACGCAGGTATCAATCGAGCATCTTTATTTATAATATGGTATTTTGCCGAAATGTTCCTTCTGCTAAAATGACATTTGTTTTTTGCTTTATTTACCGTGCAGTACTTGAGGATGAAATTATCTTGAGATATCTTGGTTTTGCATTTGTAGAAATTTTCATGAAATCTTCTTATGTCTTGCGCAGTCAATTTATCACATTTGAACGCTTTTTTTGTCATGGCCACATCGAGGAAATATTGGCAATCCTTTGCTTTCATATCTGAAACAATAGTGTTAATGTTGAAGCACCACACCAGCTTTTCATAAAAATTGCATTCATTGTAGTACATCGTAGAGTATTTTTCAATATTTGCTTTAATTATGTTTTTGTACCAAAAATCTGCACAGGCATTACCTATCTCTAAAGCATCTTTATAGGACAAATACATCCCTACACATACACACAAACACACATGCACAAATAGATACCATTTTACTATAACATAGTTCCAAATTCTTAAAAAAAATACTGTAGTTAAATTATAATAATTTTAAGGTTTCAAATAAAACTTTTCCCCATACAAAACGTCAAATTTAAAGCAAATTTGTTAGTATCCGTCCCGATTTATTAAATGTGTTATTTATACAAGCAAGAAAAAGCACAAGATTTGTATTTAAGTACGGCAGTTAGTACCTAAACCAAATTCAAACTGGATGAGTTCGACAATCCAACATTTTGCAAAATACGAGTATCACATTCGAAGCAGTGACACGGTCAATTTCATTTTAAAATCGCCAAAAACAAAATTAATATTATACACAATCGTGTATATCGTAATAATAATAATAATATAATATCGTAATTTAAAACTAATAATAATAATATCGTCATTTAAAACTTAAACCTTAGAGTTAATATGAAAAACTGGACATATTATATAAATTGATAATGATAAACGTCACCGGACTCATACGGTCTGAAACTATATATATATATATATATATATATATATATATAATATGTACGTAATTCATTCTACTTGGCTTCATTCTGCATAACATCACCACGAGACAGTATTGTTAGTTTCATACTGGTTTTAAACATACCGTTTTATTTGCTCCGCCTTACGTTTCCACTTTGTCGTATCACTTATTCTTTTTCTTGATTTTTTTGGATCACATTTTTCAATGTTTGATAACATTTCCTCCATTTTAAAACGGTAAAAACTAATTAAATCCCCGCATAGATCTTCACTGACTTGGACGCAACGCCATACTGTTTTAAGCGTCACGTGATATGCATGCCGCGATGTGATTGGTTTTCGCAGTTTTAGCGGATTTTGAAACGCACCTGTGCAGTTTTAGTGGTGTTTGGTGTTTGCAACAAACATTGATTTTTATTGGTTGATTTTTAAAGGATATAGTGGGTTTGGATAACAAATGATTGCTAGATATGAAAAGGAATGCATCACAGTGTCTTTTAAAAGTATTAACAATAATTTCATAAAGAATCGTTTTAGTGGGTTTTGAAAGTAAGCCCCTGATTTATGTTTATGTGTTTATTAAATTACCTATCTATAGAGCGGGCCGCACCCCACTGATACAAACTTGCACTCCGGTTACGGTGAGCCCAAAAAATTCCGTGGGCATGGGCATATTCTGAAGGTCTTATGATGACCAGATAACTATCGGTATCGATACTTATCGGTTTTCAGTAACGGAAATAGTTAGGATGGCCTAGCTTTGTGTGTTTATCTAATTGAGCTCTCGACGTGTTATACTAAAATAAAGTTGAAGCACCCAAACGTCACGAATTAAAATAAGTTAAACAAAATAAAATCCGAAAAGTTTGTTTTATTAAATATTTAGTATTCATATAATAAATCAATCAAAAATCATTGCATGCTAAATACTGAGTACAGGTAACTTGGTCATTTATAGGAATTGATGTTAATGGCGCTTGTAGGTTTTCTTGAAGTACGCAGATATTTTCGTCTTCTGGTTGTAGTTGGTTATAATTAATAGAATCAGGCGTTACTTTGCGGAAGTCCATTATATTATAGTTGGTCAAAAATTACTTTGCGTACATCTACTCGATAAATTATTATAATTAATGTAGTAGGTTATGCTTTTTCCGTTCGGCCTTGTTTTTTATTGCCTGTAAAATATATGGTCGATTTCTAATTTTGTACCCACCTGGGAGTTTTGCTGCTTTTTTAATTGCCTGAAAACATTATAAAGTGAATAATAATACTGTTTGTACTATTTATTATATTTATATTATTTGTGTAGTTACATCTTGAGCCCTTTCAAATGAGCCCAAACACGAACCTTCTATCTAGTGCCGTCACTGATATCGTATACCCACCTTCGGTTTGCACCATCAAACAGGTGAGGTCATAACAGTCACCTAGGTCTTTATGAGCCCTTTCAAATGAGTTCAAACACGATCCTTCTATCTAGTGCCGCCACTGAGATCCTATACCCACCTTCGGATTGCACCATCCGAAAGGTGAGGTCATAACAGTCACGTAGGTATTTATGAGCCCTTTCAAATGAGTTCAAACACGATCCTTCTATCTAGTGCCGTCACTAAGATCCTATACCCACCTTCGGATTACACCATCAAAAAGGTGAGATCATAACAGTCACCTAGGTCTTTATGAGCCCATTCAAATGAGTTCATATGCGGTCATTATATCTAGTGTCGTCACTGAGATCCTATACCCACCTTCGGTTGCACCAACATAAAGGTGATATCATCACAGTCATCTAGGTCTCCATTTACCTATTTGAATATGAGTCCAAACACGATGGTTCTACGTAGTAGCATCACTGAGATCCTTTACCCACCTTCTGAGTCCACCATAAGGAAGGTGACGTCTATACAATCACCTTGGTCTCCATCCTCTGTCAAACCAACTTCTTTAAATATATAAAATAATATAAAACCTAAACAGCATACAAATAATGTTATAAAAATTATAAATTATATATAAAAGCTACTAAGAAAGTATGTACTTACCAATAATGGAAACGAACTGAAGCTAGCGGATTATGGTACGCCCGGAAAAATACGTGGGTTGTCTTCAGTTAAAAATTTTAACTTAAGATTTCACATTCACGATCAGTTTTTGGATGTAAGTCAGTTCAACGGAGCAGTTTAACTGACAGCACACCCGAATAAAATCCGTGTGTTGCCGTCAGTTAAAAATTTAAACTTAAGATTTCACATTCATGGTCAGTTTTTGGATGTACGTCAGTTAAACTGATCAGTTTAAGTGACCGTGTGTGGCCACCATTACACTTTTTCTCGCCTAGGCCCCATCCGCCAAATTCGTAGCGTGTAAGGAACTTCGTTCCAAAAAAACTTTACATTAAATTTAGAATTTACTATTTAATTAAAAGTCAAAACAACTTGTTGAAGAACAATAATTATAAAAGTAAAATATTTAGTAAACGTAGTTTATAAAAAAATATTATATCTTAACTATCTATTAAAATGTTGATAAACGTTTTGTTTATTTAGTTTTATCCCCCTGTGCCAACTGCCAACCCTACCAAAATAGGTAAAAAATTTACAGCTCCTTAGAAGCTTTGCCTCTGTACAGTTTCTTACTCATGTGGTATCAACAATCAGTTGGTTAGTGAGTCATTTATCCAAATAGCTGAATAGCTGGTTATCTAGCTGGCTATTCCACCACAAATAACCGGCTAGCTAGGTTGCAATTTTGGCTAGTTACCCATCGCTACCCGGCAAAACTCAAAATAAAACTATAAGTATTATAACCTCCTTGAAGTCTACAAAGAGTACAGACTACAACTAAATAGCAAAGTAGTCGTAGATAGAGGATTGATACTAAGTCTATGAAAGTAGCATGCAAAGAGTATATAATCACTACGTTTTAAAATGGTAGCATGTAGCATTACTTAGCAAGGGCATCATCTAGGCTGTTGCATAAAGCATAATAAAGCAACACGGTCCACCGGCCGATAGATGGGGAGTAGCTATACATAGGCGTTCCGCTCTGTCAAAGCATAAGTCCACGCGGTCCTATTCGTACATTAAAACAAAGTTGCAGTAGCACAGCCGCACTAGACTAAATCTAGTTGCGCGGCTGATCAACGTCCTACAAAAATGATGAACTATTCAGTTGCTTGCTACAAAAAAGTTCTGCCACATCAAATTTCAATTATTAGTAATTGAAGTGAACACTTCTGTAGAACCTTTGTGATTTAAAACTCGATGAAACAAAAATTCGACGCTAAAAAGATACAAGTATAATATACATCTATTGGACTTAGTCTGCGAGAGAATGAGATAGAATATAGTACAGTGTTTATCTAAAAGTTTCACTTCTACCGTGTGTGATCTGTATTCATGTTTTTTTTTTTTCATTATAATAATGCTTTAAAGATTAGCAGAGTATTACTTTCAGTATATAAAAAGTACTCTGTGAGTATTACAGAGAATGCTAGCTTGCTACATATATATTTATCTATGGAGAATGCTGTATGGAAGACCTTACTGTAAACATTGTTGCAAATAAAAGATTAAAATTAATAGAGGCGTTACCTTGGAGAAAGTAATTATATTAAATATGTTAAATATCAATTAGCTAAGATTTGCTTAATAAAATAATATTATACATCTTACTTAATTTGAAGAGCACTTTATTTAATAGTTGCGATTTAATTATAAGTTTTTCAGTTTCTAGTATATGTTGTCTTAATGCTGTATTCTTAAGCAATCCTTGCCGACACCAATGAAATTGTTAATAGCAATTTAAAGTATTGATTTATCACGTGATCGGTGGTGAAAGAATACATCGTGAGGAAATCTATATGTCTGAGAAATAAGAAAAAATAATATTTCAAGACATGCGACACGCATTGGGCAATTTCTTGCACTAAAACCCTCTCAAAAATGACAAGAGGCCTGTGCCCAGCAGTTAGATGCATATAGACTGTAACTTAACTCATCAAATTCGTGCACCAAGGTTGGCCAGCCAATTAAATGAATGTGGACTCAGAATATCAACTAAAGCTTAATGGTATGCGACTCTGAGAGCTAAAAGTAAACAAAATCAAGTACATCTTACATTGTTAATGTCAAAAAAATATTAAATAAACCTTTAATTCTCTTTGTTTCTTTTAAGGAGTGTAGAGTACAAGGAGAACCATCTTATAAGGGGCGAAAGTTGAAAAAGTGTCCTACTATTTACTGAAAATAGATGTTCCAAAACCTACCACAATAGCGCTGGCGTCTGAAATACTACGATATGAAGATATAATAATTAATAGAATCAGGCGTTACTTTGCGGAAATCCATTATATAAATGATATGTGGATGTTTGCGAAGTAAATTTTTTTAAAAGCTTTGATATGAAGATAGCTGTTGTGAACGGAGTGAAGTCAGCTGAATTCAAATAATTAAAAAATTTCATGATTAGAGTAGTTAGTAAAATGCCAGTATACAAAATCTCAACTATTTACATAGTACAAAACCAAGCGGATTGGTCGGTCCTTGTTTATTTTTCCATCTTATTCTAATTAATTATGGCGCTTTTTTTTATTTATCCTATGCTACTGCAGCGCCACCCTTATTGGACACGTTTTTAGGGAGACCTTTCATATATAGAGATGATCCCCCTCATAGATAATACACTATATACCAGGAAGTCCTCCTCCTTCTCTCTACACTCCATAGTTTCTTTGTGTATTTTGTTATGATTTGATGTTGAATTCGATCAAATAGCCTAAGTATGAATAAAACAAAACTGGTGTTTTAAAATAATCGTATAAATAACGGTAGCATAAATAATAGTTCCTTAACATAAAAATTGTACGGATAAATTGACGATGACTCTTTGCAAAAACTGGTTGATAGTTAAGATTAATCCTAACTATTTTCTTACCTTATTTCCTCCGTACCTCGTAGCAACGCAATGGTCAAAGCAGGGTTAAAAAGAAAGAAAGGTTTCAACTTCCTAGTACCCTCTACTTTTTGGTTTCAATTATGGCAACTAACTAGGCAAACATCCCCCCTATGAGGCAAGGTATAGGGGAGGCATATGTTCAGCTATGCATTTTTGATAGGCAGTAATGTATGAATTAATGAATGAGTGAAATGATATGTACATTCAAGTATAACATACCAAAAATACAGTTAAGCATGGCGGTGGAAATATAAAAGTATTATTGGTCCTCCGAGAAAGATTGAGGGGATGTTGGATCAGTTCGAATATAAAAGCATATCAGAAGAGACTATGATTCCATATTCCGGCGTCAATTCACATCGTATTGGATATTTGTATATTTCAATACGACAATGATCCAAAGCATAAGTTGTGTATCGCTAGCAACGCAAAGTGGGGAATTTGCATTTGGAAAAATCCAAAATTAGGGGCTTTTTAGGTGCTAATTAGGTGCCAAGTTTAAAAATTAGGTGCTCTAAAATTTTCACCGCAACGAACTGTTGAAATTTGCGTTACTAGCAAAACGTCTCGCTAGCAACGCAATGAAGTTATTAGACTTACGATAAATATTAATAGCAAGGAATGAAGTGCTAATTAGGTGCTGCAAGTATACGCAATGACAAGGCGCTCCAGATAAAAATAAGTCGTTATTCAGAACAAAGCAGATGCAAAATTCTGGTTTTCTGAAAATTAGAAAAGAATCAAAAATGCTTTTAGGAAAAGCCCAAATTAGGGGCTTTTTAGGTGCTAATTAAGTACCAAGTTTAAAAATTAGGTGCTCTAAAATTTTCACCGCCACGATCGATTGAAATTTGCGCTGATGGCAAAACGTATCGCTAGCAACGCAATGACGTTACTAGATATACAAAAAATATTAATAGCAAGGAATTAAGTGCTAATTAGGTGCTGCAAGTATACGCAATGACAAGGCGCTCCAGATAAAAATAAAGTCGTTATTCAGAAAATTATTCGGCATAGGAAATGCAAAAATCAGGTCTTTGTGTTTGTGGCATCTAGCGTCTATCGTACTTACCACCTTGAGATTCCATCGATTTTGATTCGATAAAATGACTAGAAGTATAGAACTTTGTAGATGGCGATATTTATTACAAAGCAATTTACTGGAAAGAAAATATCCTTAAGATTTATTACACTAAAGTTTAGGCTTCACATGTCTAAAAATAAGAATTGTAACATTTATTTGGTTGAAAATTATATTAAATAATATTACAAACCTATAATATTATTTAATATAATTGAAAATTATATTAAATAATATTATAAATCTATAATATTATTTAATATAATTTTCAACCAGTTTACAAACCATTTTCAAATATAATCATATTAAATCTGAAAAACAAAAAATGCCGTTCATATGGTTTTATATCCGATAGCTTCCAGAATATTACCGTCATCTACATGCGACCTCCATAATCTTTCAGCACCTAATTAGCACTTAATTTTTAGGCACTGATAAAGAACAAAAAATACCGTTCATACATTATGGTAAGGTAATGGTGGTCGTGGACCCCATAATTCCCAGAATAATATCTTAATCTGTATCGGGTTTCGATAACCGCTCAGCACTTAATTAGCACTTAATTCCTTGCTATTAATATTTTTTGTATATCTAGTAACGTCATTGCGTTGCTAGCGATACGTTTTGCCATCAGCGCAAATTTCAATCGATCGTGGCGGTGAAAATTTTAGAGCACCTAATTTTTAAACTTGGTACTTAATTAGCACCTAAAAAGCCCCTAATTTGGGCTTTTCCTAAAAGCATTTTTGATTCTTTTCTAATTTTCAGAAAACCAGAATTTTGCATCTGCTTTGTTCTGAATAACGACTTATTTTTATCTGGAGCGCCTTGTCATTGCGTATACTTGCAGCACCTAATTAGCACTTAATTCCTTGCTATTAATATTTATCGTAAGTCTAATAACTTCATTGCGTTGCTAGCGAGACGTTTTGCTAGCAACGCAAATTTCAACAGTTCGTTGCGGTGAAAATTTTAGAGCACCTAATTTTTAAACTTGGCACCTAATTAGCACCTAAAAAGCCCCTAATTTTGGATTTTTCCAAATGCAAATTCCCGATTTTGCGTTGCTAGCGATACACAACTCAAAGCATAAAGCAAAAAGCGTTCAAGCATTTCTAAGATACTATTAGTGTTGGTGTTAAATAGGCTTGGAAATAG
Organism: Parnassius glacialis; assembly: GCA_033319125.1. Classification (NCBI taxonomy): domain Eukaryota; kingdom Metazoa; phylum Arthropoda; class Insecta; order Lepidoptera; family Papilionidae; genus Parnassius; species Parnassius glacialis. The sequence continues at coordinate 22,450,811 of JAVANC010000025.1, read as the reverse complement.
TCTGGATTTAAATCCAATGGAGAATTTGTTACACAACAAAAAGAAAACATTGGCGAATCACCATATCACTTACTTACATCAAAGAAATTCATAACGCATTATCGCAGGAGCTGAAAGAAATATTCGTCTGGAAATATGTAAAGAATCGATAGAATCAATGCCACGTCGTTGTAGAGCTGTAATCGACAATCGAGGCTTTCCAACTAAATATTAATTTGTATTATGCGGCAGGTGCCTTATAACGGCTGCTACCTTTTTTTTTATAGAAGAGGGGGCAAACGAGCATGCGGCTCACCTGATGGTAAGTGACTACCGCCGCCCATAAACTACCGCAACACCAGGGGAATTGCAGTTGCGTTGCCGGCCTTTTAGAAAGGTGTAAGCTCATTTCTTGAAGGTTCCTAAGTCGGATCGGTCCGGAAAATTCGCTGGTGGTAATTGATTCCACAAGGAAGTTGTGCGAGGCAGAAAACTTCTTCTAAATCGCACAGTGGTGGACCGCCAATCATCCAGATGGTATGGATGGTAACGCGAGTTTTGTCGCGATGTGCGATGGTGAAATTGAGCGGCTGGAATTAGCCCGAACAATTCCTCAGAGCACTCCCCGTGATAGATGCGATAAAATACGCAAAGAGATGCAACATATCTACGCAGTGCCAGGGTATCGAGCCGATCAGAAAGAACTCGGTCGTCGACGATTCGAACCGCTCTGCGCTGAATGCGGTCAAGTGGAAGGAGCTGGCACTGGGGTGCCCCGGCCCAGAGATGAGAACAGTATTCCGTGTGGGGCCGAACTTGCGCTTTGTAAAGTTGCAAGCGATGTGCCGGCATGAAATACTGTCTCGCTCTGCTGAGCACGCTTTTTAGAAGCCAATTTGACCTTGCGGGACCGCCTGTATCAGGGGTGGTGAGATAATAGCTCTGTATGGGACACCCATGTGAGCGGAGGCCCTGATGGACAGAAACATCGCCTCTTCAGAAGAGAACAAAGGGAGTCCATCATCGGTGTCTTATGGGGATATCACACTATGGAATTGCCGCCGTACGATTAGGACGCGGAGTTCCTTGCGTAGCTATACATAGGCACTGGAAATTTGGAGCTGAATCAATATATTCAACCACACATAGAGAATAAAACATTATTACTTCGACAAGAATGTATGACGAATTCATCAAGAGAGAGTTGATATATTCAACTTTTAATCAATCTATATATATATATATATATATATATATATATATATATATATATATATATTATGTTTAATATGTTAAGATTATTTTTGCAATACTGTAAATAATGTTTTTTGATTTTTTTTAACTCTTAATTTATAAATAAATTTTTAGTACTTTTACGTAAGACTTACGGCCACTTACGACTATTTTTAAATATAATTATGTTGTCATCAGTCAGATCACATTTTCAAAATGGCGCATGTTGATGACGATGAGGTATTTTTCACTTTAAATAAATTTTAAATATTTAATTGTATGATATTAATTTATATATTAAGTGATATTGTATATTGTTTTATTAAGTAAGTAATAAAATTTTCGATTTGAATAATTTAAAATAATTATCTTAATTTCAGAGTATTACATTCAATGTAGAAGAAGTGCAGAAGATAGTTAGAGACAATATAGAACTTTGCCTTGGGGGTAATGCTTATAGTCACTCTCGCACTCCTCAGTGGATTAGTATCATTACCGACAAAACTCTAGCTAGATTGAATAAATTGAATAAACCTTTCAAATATATCTGTAAGTATGTAGGTATTCTTTTCTTGAATGCGTAAAAGAAAGAATGAAAATAATATAATTTAAAATTTTGTACAACCGACTTCAATATAAGTTATTTAAGAATAACTCAAAAACTATTGGTCTGACCTTGATCAAATTCATACCGAACCACACGAGAACTATCCGCTTTCATATAAAAAAAGAATCATCGAAATCGGTTCACCCAGTACAAAGTTATGAGGTAACACACATAAAAAAAACATACAGTCGAATTGAGTACCGTCTCCTTTTTGGAAGTCGGCAGAAAAAGTTTGATCGTAAAGGTCAACAAAACAAAATAATAAAAGACAACAGCTAAATTCCCAAAACTGACCATCGTAAGCATGAAAGACTTAACCGAGAACTGTGGGCTCTATTACAAAAGCAAATGTACCTATTTACATAGATTTGTCGGCCTGTCTACATATAAAATAAGGAGCGTCATGAAGGGGTAGAATTGAGGGTAGAACGGGAAACCCCCACTCGTTTGTGTAGTATAAAGTTCAGTGTAGGTGTCAATCAGATGTAAATCAACATTAAAAATGACAGTTTTGAAAAATTATGAAGGGAATATTACGCTTTCATCAAAATAAAAATACGGGCAACCCCATTTTACATTTACATTACAATTGCAAGGTTTGCTTGAATATGAGTAAAAATAAAATTATCTGATGTTAATTTTTCCGATGAGCCAATCTATACCTACGTACCTCCACTACCTATCTAACACTATCACTACCTATGCACTAAATATTTGCAAACCGTATAATTGAAAACATTGAAGACTATTTTTTACGTGGTAGAGCCATGCTGCAGCTATATTATGGTTGTAGCACGAATGGGTCGGCTCGACCAGGGAAGGACCACGCTCTTACAGAATACCAGCGTAAAATAGCAGCTTAACGCTGCTGTGTTTCTTTTGGTGAGTGTAGAGGACCGGAGACCATTTTTACTGGAAACGAGGCATTCCATCTTAGTCTTCACGGGTGACAACGCATCTGCATTTTGATTCGTAATCGAGGGTAGATGAAGATGTATATGAGCCATAGCAAACACCACCATCAGGTGGATTGTGTGCTCGTTTGTCATCCATATTCTATAAAAAAGTAAATACAACTCAAGAATCAGCACGCGTGTCCTTACAATTTCGAGATTTCATACCCGTGCTTACTGTTCATACTTGCTAACGTGAGCTCTATAGCTTGCTTAAGTACTATAAGGCCCGAACGTAGTATGTACCTACTCAATTTTATATACAAAATTTCAAAATCATGAAAATTGGTGTACATAATGTTAACAGTGAGAATAACTATAACCCAGAAGAATGGCTCGGGTCTGCATACTGCAGCGGCGTACTTTTGGGACACGGCGACAGACGGAACGTGTACGGTCCGCTGGGAAAATAAATACATGTACTGTATAGTTAATGTATGGGGACTAGCATTACAATTATAAAAAAGAAATTAAAATTTTTGACTATTAGCGTATTCTTATTTTTCACTATTCACATATTTTTGCCATTTTACAATTACAATTACATTTTACAAAAGTAGCGGTCATTGGGCTTCTGTCAAAATTATTTCAAGTGATGAAGAATCCACTGTTAAGCATAGGTTGTTTACCTCGCCAAAAAAGGTGCCTACGGTGCGCCGGGTTGCCTTAGTCAGAAAAACCTTTTTTCTAACGTTGGATTCTAACCTTCGGGACGTATGCTGCCAGTAAAGCAAAGTGATGGGTGGATCCCGGTGGCATTCCGAACGGAGATCCCGGTATCCCTCGCATAGGTATCGTATTGTTTTAGTCGGCATAACCTTTACGTTGCCCCGCAACAGAAGGAATCCATGACACAATTTCCCAGCATTAAAAATGGTTAAAGGACCCTATGTAATAGCAAAAGATATTATTGGCTGAAAAACCTTTTTCGTCGTAGGGAAAATGCTTACCACCCCAAGGGGGGCAATGACAGATTAGGTCGAACGCTATTGCACACATCCGCGGCGCGACGTGCTGTGATACAAGGCGCGCCTTCCTACAAGACCTTTCATCTTCATCCATGCAACAGTTCCTTCAAGTCCTATACGCGGACTTTAGAGCACCAGGTACAACTTGCGTCACAGATGATAGGGCTCCACTAGGAGTAATAAAGTACTGTAGTACAATGTGAGTGGTGCATAGCCGTACCTAACACTCCCTCAGACTCCACCTCGGCTTCGGCGGGCAGAGAGCAGTTGATAAGCACACACCCGAAGTGGACTCAGCAAGGCTACTCTGCGTGGCCTCCTCTTGCTTCCTCCACCTTTCAACCCAGCCAGCCATGTGTATCCCTACTACTAACTACTACTACTAACCCCCACCCCCACCCCCCGCGCCACAGACAGACCGGTAACGATTCGGGAGATTAGTTGATAAACCAGATGGCTTTTTTTACAAGTGGAAATGCCTACTCATACCAGCCTCGCGGGGAGAGCAAGTCCTCCCTGTTCTCCTAAGTCGAAGGCGCACCAGAACACTAGGCGCGTCCTTCATCTGCGGACTCTTAACTCACTTGCGATACATATTGCATATACATTTTATTTAGTTAGGTATTATTTTAAGTATTAGCTATAATTGTAGGATTTTGTGCAAATAAAGGAAGATAACAGTAATATTAATAGTTTTATTTGCAACGTGTATCACAAAGTAATGCGTAATATAAAAAGGAACGTGCACAGTGTATAGAGAAAAGAATGTCTATAATTAGCACAGACTAACTAGATAGTGGTGCCAATAGAGATGACAATAAAGGAACTAATCAGGTTGCGTTCCAATTCTATCACCCACCTCAGAACGCAATCCCATATTTGACATGCAATAGTAATGCTTATCTACACTAGTGCCTTTAGTTAATATATCAGATACATTTTCTTCACTCTTTACATAGAAAAATTTTAACTTTAAATTATTAACATGTTCCCTTAGAAAATGATGTCTTATATCTATGTGCTTGGACCTAGGCATATAACAGTCATTAACGGTAAGCTTGATTGCACTTATGTTGTCGCTGTGGATGACTAGTGTGCTATCACGTTGTCCTCCAAGTTCTCCCTGCAGTTGCTGCAGCCATAGCGCCTCTTGTGCTGCTGATGACATGGCCATGTACTCGGCCTCTGCTGTAGACTGCTGTTTTCGTGAGCACCATGATACAGCACCACCCTGTAACAGAAAAATATAACCCGTGCACGATCTGCGGTCACGGGCATCACTTGCCCAATCCGCATCACAGTATCCTATGATTTCACTTTTACCATTCTTGGTATAAGTCCCCTGTACCCTGTAGGTATCTCAGTACCCTTTTTACAGCAGCCCAATGCTCAGATTTTGGATCTTTATTGTATCTACTGAGACAGTTAACAGCGAATGAAATTTCTGGTCTTGTTCCTTGAGCTATAAATAGAAGACAGCCAATGGCTTGCTGATAAGGACAGTCATATGAGTCTTCTTTCATGTTATTGAATTTTAGTCCAACTTCCACAGTTGTCTTTGTAGTTTTGCAATCTGTCATATTGAACCTTGACAACACTTCCTTTATATACTTCTCCTGATCTAACATGATTGTATCTTTACCTCTAGTTATATTCAAGCCCACACATTGTTTGGCTTGACCAAGGTCCTTCTTATTTAATTTTTTGCATAACTTGTCATTCAAGTCTTTGGTATATTCTAGTTGAGAGCTAAATATAATTAAATCATCAACCCACACTGCAATGTAAATTTCAGTCTTTTATTGCTCAATTCCCAGTTCCTTTAGAACTTTACATAGTTTGATGTTCCACAGTCTACTTGCCTGTTTGAGCCCATAAATAGATTTCAGCAAATGGCAAACTTTATTTCCTTTAGTATACATTTCTGGTTGTAGCATATATATCTCGGCATCTATATCTCCCTGAAGAAACGCAGTGACAGCATCCATTTGGTCAATGTGTAGATTGCATTGTGCTGCAACAGCAAACAAATAACGAATAGAAGTATATCTTACCACTGGAGAGTAAACTTCTTGATAATCTATGCCCCTCTTTTGTTCATAACCTTTTATGACAAGTCTCGCTTTGTATCGCATAATATTTCCTTGCTGGTCGGTCTTCTTCTTAAATACCCATTTGTTTGGTAATGCCTTTTTGCCAGCAGGTAAGTCATCAAGCTGCCATGTTTCAGTTTCCATCAAAGAATTGTATTCCTCGTCCATTGCCTTTTTCCACTCACTGGCGTGTGGAGATGATAAAGCTTCCTCTACGTTCTGTGGGTTTGTAACATTATTATAAAAACAGAATAATCCCTTTCTATCTTTATGAATTTTGTCACGAGGCCTGAGGGTCATGTTACTGGACTGTTCGTCTTGCTGTATTAAGTGTCTTGGAGGCCGAAAAGTGTCATCCAAATCAGCTGTATCAGTTTCATACTCACTTGAATTTTCACTTGATTCTTGAGACTGAGGGGTAATGATTGACTCCCTTGGTTTATCTGTGCTACTATGACCTTCCACTGGTTCATCAGCTACAGGATTCACTGAAATTGAACATTCATTAAAACCTTTGACACTTTCGAAGAAAATGACATCTCTGCTTTTTGTGACCTGATGAGTCATGGGAATCATGACACGGTAACCCTTTGTGTTCTCGCAGTAACCAACTAAGATCATTTCTCTTGACTTCTTGTCCCATTTTTTTCGTTTCTCTTGAGGTACATGTACCATTACCTTTGAACCGAATATTCTTACATGACTTAAGTTTTGGTTCCTTTCCTGTCCACATTTTATATGGTGTAGTATTGCCTAAAACTCTAGTCGGTGATCTATTGACTAAGTATGCAGCTGTGGCAACAGCTTCTGCCCATACAGGTTTATCTAATTTTGCATAAAAAATCATGCACCTTGCCTTTTCTACTAATGTTCTATTCATTCTCTCGGCTAGTCCATTTTGCTGAGGACTGTACGGAGCCGAGGTCTGATGTGCGATTCCACAATTTATCAAATATTTTTCAAAATTCATGTTACAATACTCCCTACCGTTATCAGTTCTTATGACTTTAATTTTATGATTCAGTTGATTTTCTACTTTGTTTTTAAAATCTTTGAAAACATCCAGTACATTTTGTTTATCTTTCATAAAATAAATATGAACCATTCTAGAGTAATCGTCAATGAAAGAAACAAAATATCTCATACCTCCATATGACAGGTTCTCCATTGGCCCGCACAAGTCAGAATGTATAACCTCCAAACGCCTTGTAGCTCTAGATCCTGTATGCTTAAATGGTAATCTTGTCTGTTTCCCTTCGAAAGAAGTGGAACATTGTATATCTGTCTGCGGACCGTGTGTTAGACTGACCCCTTCAGCACAGTCTGGCAATTTCTTCAGAGCTGAAACATTTAGATGAGCCATCCGAAGATGCCATAAATTTATATTGTTTTGCTTTACCTCGTTTGACACCAGGTGGGCATTTTCTTTGTTACTAAGATCGGTGTCCAGAATATATAATTTATTTATCAAAGTAGCAGAGCATAACAATTTTCCTGCAGTATCTTCTATGTTGCAGCCTTTCTCATTAAAGGACACTTTGTACCCATGCTTTGTGATCATACTGACTGACAATAAATTAACTGCAAGTCCCGGTACATATAGGACGTTCCTTACTTGTATTTTATCATGCTGTGAAATATTTATAGTGATATCTCCAACACACTCTACGGACAATAGCTCCCTATTTGCCACCGTTATTGTCCTTACTGATGGCTCACGAACATTGCACAACCATTCTTTATTACTGCACATATGCATGGAAGCGCCGGAGTCAATGTACCATTTTTCACTATTTCTTCCTGAGGATGCTGAAAAAGCTGCAATAAAAATATCTTCCTTTCTTTCTTTTCTTCTGTTCTGTGTTTTCTTTGACTTTTTACAAAACTTTACAAAATGTCCATAACCATTGCAGTTGTAGCATCTGGGGCCTTTTATTTTCTCTGTTGAGGACTTTGACTTACTGCTTTCATTCCTTTTCTTCGAATTAGAATAAAAGGCATTGCTTGAATTTTCAGTTTTCTCTTCCTGTAGCAATTTAGTTTTTATGAAGTCGGCACCAATTTTCAAACCTGAATTTTCTAACCCCATTATCATTGGCTTATACTCATCGGATAGACCAGCTAACATTAGAGTCCCAAGCCACTCGTCATTCACTTCAAAGCCAATGTTTCTAAGTTTATGTGCGGCATTCATTATCTTACTAATATAGTCTTCTACGTTTTCGCTCGATTCGAGTAAAGTATTGATCGATTCCTTCAACAAACTTACTCTTCTCGTTAGCCCGTTATCATGTTATCAAATGCTTTATGCAAATTGTCCCATACTTCTCTAGCGGTATTACACTCCTGAACATGGATATAATTTTGAGTGTTAATAAGTAGAATAAGTTTGGATTTCGCCCTCACATCCTTCACAGGGTCGACTGTCTCTGTACCCGGTTCTATGCAACTCCATAAATTTTCGTGCTGCAAATAAGTTTTTACACTGAATTTCCACGTACAAAAATTATCTCGGCCATTCAACTTATCAATATTAAACATATTTGAGCTCGACATGATATTATTCTTGCACGTTGTACTGAACCTCAAATGCACGTTGCCGGTAAAAGTTCGGAATCACTGTTTTCAGTTTGTTGCTTCTTTTTTCTGATTTATTTGCAACCACGCTCTGCTACCATGTAGGATTTTGTGCAAATAAAGGAAGATAACAGTAATATTAATAGTTTTATTTGCAACGTGTATCACAAAGTAATGCGTAATATAAAAAGGAACGTGCACAGTGCATAGAGAAAAGAATGTCTATAATTAGCACAGACTAACTAGATAGTGATGCCAATAGAGATGACAATAAAGGAACTAATCAGGTTGCGTTCCAATTCTATCAATAATCATCATCATCATCATTACAGCCCTTCACAAGTCCACTGCTGAACAAAAGCCTCCCCCAAGGAATGCCACAAAGCACGGTCCTGAGCCACCTGCATCCATCGACTTCATGGACTTCCTGCAGTGCAGTGCAGTCTTACCAGGTCGTCATCCATCTAGTGGGAGGTTAATAATTACAATATAATAAAATCGGCCCGACTACTTACGCGCACGGTCAAATAGTAGTGCAAGCGGCGCGGCGCTGCGTTAACCGAGGATCCAGCGGCTGGTATCATACCAGTGGTGTGTATGGTGCCTGCTGCGTGTGCCCGCGACGGGATCAGAGACTGGGATCACGATAACGACCTAAAACTAGTATTTTTCGAGGAAGAATTCCACAGCAAATTCAAAGCGAAAACTACTTTTTGTAATAAGGGAGAATATATAAAACACTTATTTTTTGTCATAACTTATTGTAAAATTTGTATGTATGTATTTATTTAAACATTTTAGAGGTAAAATAAAACAAGCAGTAAAGCACATTTTAGTATTTTTATTTTTGGTAAAATTTACCACAATACAAAATAATGATAGAAATAAATAAAGTAATAAAATGTATAGACAGGTCATAGAACTATGCATTGTAAAATTGGTGCTTTTAAAGCAATATAATATAATTTGTAATAACATTAGGCAAAATGGCATGTGTACATTAAAAATAAAAGCATTATTTTTAACACAAAATAATATCAAGAGCAGACATTTACACTTAATCATTAACAAAAAAATAAAGGATTCATCACTTAGTGATTTGGTCTTTTTTAATTTATTTATAACGTTTACAGGACTAATAAAATGCACATGCGCAGACATAATTTAAAGCATGACTTTAATTGCAACAAATGATCCATTTAAGAATTTTTTTAAATTATTGATACAATCATTAGAATATAACAATGCCATGGTCCAAAAATAAAACAATAAAAGGAATAGAAAGAGGAAATTCATGTTAATATTATTTGAATACAAAACTAAATAATTAAAAAAATAGATGTTAATCATAATTCATCATCATTAAAATTACCTGTACTTTATATTTATTATCATTAACTCGATGTAAGCTAGTTTTATTTTTTCCACTACCTCACGTATCAAATGTAACCAAAATAACAACCATTATGTATAGTGTAAAAATGAAATCATGGCTCACTGTTTATAACTAGGTCGTAATTTAGAATTAAGACTAGGTCCGTAACATTAATGTAACTTCATTAAATATTTATACTTCAATGTTTATTACAATATGAACAATATTCAAGTTTGTATTTTTGTAACAGGTTTTAATTAAAATCAAATACAACAAAAATATATAGATAATAAATATTATTATTTAATAAGTATTTCGAGGTTTATATTAAAAAAGAGAAGGAATAGTGAAATACTTCAGTTTTTCATGGGCAATATTTAATAAAAAATACAAATCAAACAAAAGTATTACCTATTTTCTTCCGACTTCAAAAAGGAGCCGGTACTCAATTCAACTTTTTTTTTTTTTATGTGTGTTACCTCATAACTTTTTACTGGGTGAACCGATTTCAATGAATCTTTTTTTATTTGAAAGCTGGTGCTTCACATGTGGTCCCATATAAATTTGATCAGTCTGGTCAATAGTTTTTGAGTTATTCTTAATAATTATATATTGAAGTCGGTTGTACAAAATTTTTGATTTTTAATTATAGGTACACACATGTGGAGTTTTTGTTATTTCTATATTACTCAAACATAGAAGTATAAAGATTTAAGAATTCGTAATATCTCAACGTAATATCACATGTGGTCCCATATAAATTTGATCAGTCTGGTCAATAGTTTTTGAGTTATTCTTAATAATTATATATTGAAGTCGGTTGTACAAAATTTTTGATTTTTAATTATAGGTACACACATGTGGAGTTTTTGTTATTTCTATATTACTCAAACATAGAAGTATAAAGATTTAAGAATTCGTAATATCTCAACGTAATATTTTTGAAAAAAAAATATCACTAAGTTATATGTATACTCTGCTGCTTCATTGTTTATATAAAATACTTGGGGACAACTTTATAGTTAATACTGCTATTGTAAGATGCAGCAATTAATTAAACTATTATATTAATTCTATTTCCTCTGACTTCTGCATATAATTGTTGATAGACAGAAACTAATCGCAGTGTTCAAAGGTACTGGTGTGATGTTGTTATTGTGATGTTTATATTACTATTTAGGTCGGTTCGTCAATTAAAACACAAATAATGAAATAAAAAAAAAGTTTCTTAAAATTAATCACGTGTTTTAAAACTCAAGCTGTGCTGTAAATGTATTAAAGCTAACAAATGTGCATTTTCTTGTTAAACCGTGCCTGACTGGGAGTTAACATTTCATATGAGCATTCCGCCAATTACACTTTACAACAATATTCCCCCCGCCTCAACCCGCACACCTAATAACTTAGTTATATACAGTAATGCTCTATAAAGTACAACCTACTACTATGACTACAATAAAACGATTTGTCGCTTAAATGTTATTATTATTATGACAGATAATTCCTCTTATTTACAAATTCGCTATACAATACTTGTTAAAATTACTAAAAAGTAACATTGTACTTGTCAACTTTTCTACCCTTCTTTTAAATGTTCTAATTTCATAAAATTAAAACTTCCATCATATGTACAAGTTAGTCGAGACTTAACTGATCACAAGTGAAGAAATGTAAGAACATAATGAGGAACAAATTCCATTGTACACTACACACTAACCATTCTCTTACCCAAATGGGATCGAATATATCACATTGAGGTTAAGTGTAAACACTTAAGCCGTTCGCAAACCTTAAAAGTCCTACGTAAAAAGAAACTAAATATTTACACAATATATAAAAACTTATCACATAATATATTTAAAGTAAAACAAATTTAATACATAATCCAACAATTTCAAACACTGGGCAGATTCAAAATAAAAGAGATCATAGTTAGATTCATGGAAACATGTCCAATTGTGGCACTGAATATGTCAAGATTTAAGGTGGGAATGAAGCGATATGTGAATAGGACTTATTGTCTTACAATAAATATGTACATATAAAAATTGTGCTCGACCCAGTATTTTTCGCATGCACATTTCTCTTAAAATCAATTATAGGATAATTCATCTCTATACACTTCTTGCATTAACAATGTCCCTTTAGGTTTAAGCATTTATTCTGTCAATAGAAATTCAAAGTCTTATTCCATTATGTACTTATGTAATTATGCTATTCAATAAGTAAAGCCTGCATTAAAGAGCCTTAGCTCGAAAATCAATGACATACCAACTAGAGAAGGTTGTAATATATGCAAAAAATCACCTTAATGTATAATGCAACCCTGGTTGCAATATCTGTACTTGATTCACTCCATACCTGCCTGATAAAATAAATGTCAAAGCAAGTTTAATTGACACAATTTAATCACACTCACATTGTCTTCTTTCATTAGTTGAGGTATTTTCTGCACTTCTTGGCGCCACAAGTGCACGGTATTTTGACTTCTTCAAAGGGAAACTTATAATCATACGTGAGCTCCTCGCCTACTGTGATGCGCCGGAGAGCGAAGATAAGAATGTGCTTGTGTCCATGGATATCCACAACTCGGGAATAACAATTTGGCTGAAACAAAACATAATTATTATTTATTGAAAGCATATAGTTAAAGTTTGAAACATGAATTTGTATGATCTATATAATTAAGTAGATTCCTTGCTCCCCCTTGCATATCTTGAATGATAGATTTTAGTCATTTGTGTAAATTTTATGTATTTTTATTACTGCTATATAATAACATATAATTTTAAGCATTTTAAAAAAACTAACACTTTCATCCTACTAATAAGTACTCCTAATTTAGTAATTTGATTAAACTTCCGTTATCATTCATATATTTATATATATTTTGCGAATTTATTAAACCCCCACAAAAAGAAGAAAACTATTCAATCAAATGAGGATTATAAACTTACTAGATTAAAGTAAATTCAAATTTGAGCTAACAATCGATTGTTCAATCACCTTGAGTATGAAACTACCTTGAGATTAAATCAATTCTGATTGATTTATAACTCAAATCTGTCGTTAGTGGGTCTACAGGAGGACAATGTAACAGACAATGTTCAATGACGTGTATATAAAAGAAATTTTCCATGTTTACATCGAATCTTAAAAGTAAATTTACAGCCTATTTACGTCCCACTACTGGCCTCGTCTAATTAAAAAAAATACTCACTCATCTATAGAAATAAATAAAATTAAAGTGTCTGTTTGTAATGTGAAAATAACAGCTTTTTACTAAATGCCATATGAAAGTATATACAGTATTAATAACAAAAAAATAACTTTGAAATTTTTTTGTCTGTCTGTCTGTTTATTCCGGCTAATCTCCGAAATGACTGGACCAATTTTGACGTGACTTTCATTAGCAGGCAGCTAGCTAGCTAGGTAGCACTTTTTTAGAAAAAAAAAATTAGCGTTCCGCACAAAAAAATCAAAACCACTGAAATCCAAACGTAATAAATAAACGCGAAGTCGCAGGAAACAGCTAGTTATATTATAAATGTGTAAGTTTATTTAAATATTTGTGCTTTAATCACACTTGACTGGGCAGATTCTAAATTCTAAATTTTGTTAGAATCTTTGTCTACTGTATGACATAGAAGTGTCATATGTCGTGTTAGTACAAGTATTTTATACATAAAGTTATTACAAGTATTGTACGTACTATTCGTAACAACATTATTACTAAAATTTTATGTACACCCAGAAAAGTATAAGTAACAAACTTGTGTTATATAACTGACACAAAACAATATTTCCATAGGTGTTGATTGAATTTCGTCGTTTTTGTATTTGTATAGTTCTACTTTACTGTATACGTGAAGAAAGATCCTACTTTAGTGTATATTTTAGAAGCTCTCCCACCAAAAGAGGCAAATATCAAAGTTTAAAGATATTTTTAAAACACAACTTTTTTTAATCTTTTGCAATTCCGTCTTCATCCTAACGATAGTTTCAGTTTCCATCCATTATAATGTAAACATCTCAGCAATCAGCTGGCAAGAGCGAATATAGGCTTTTATTACGGAATGATAGTGCGATTTACCATCTAGGACCATATTACCATTTACTATCAGGTGGGATTGTAATCAAGCACTGGCTTATAAAAAACTCCAATTCATAATCATAAACTACAGAGTAAATTTTATATAATATATTATTTGCTATGTGGTGGCGACGTAAAAGAATCCGTCACCCAATTCGTTCTGTTGGTTTCGTGAGAGGGTAACGCCAGAAAGATCTTATGGTTTCCGATTGATGGCAGATGTAAAATAAGCAAACTGAAGACGGCTAGCAGCGGCTATAGATGCTAACGTCTGATACTGTGATCGTCTATTGTATTCTATTTCTAATACGCCTAACAAAAGACAAACTTCCCTACAAAAGGGAAGACCTATGGCTGAGATCTATAGATCGTACTTTGACTTTGCTCAGACTTTACTTTCGAGCTAAGACAATGTCGGTATTTATAGAGCTAACTTCGATATCGTGCTGAGTGCTCGCTTAACAAAGCCAAAGTCAACGAAATCGGCAACTTACGTAAAACTCAGGATATTATTCAAAACCACCGTATTAATTTTAAATATTTTTTAAATACTTATTACAAACTATAATAATAATAAAAAAAACTAAAACTAAAAACTTAATTATCATATATTCCTACTCCCCGCGGTATCGTACCAAGAACGCTGGCTGCGTTTCCCCGCTGAATGGCTATACTTAGCCTTTGAGCGGGAAAAGAATCAGCCCTCTTTATCACCAGCAGCAACGACCAGCCGCGGATGGAGTTCCTTTAGAAAATTTACCGCACGTGGACCCCACGGACCGATAGTCTCTACAGCAAATGGCAAAAAAATATGTAGTCATCTCTCAGAGACTCATATTTGCGCCACTTACTTAATTCATCTGCCTCTGATGCCGCCCCGGCTCTAAACGAGGTACCCCTGAGATGAGAGGCCGCCAGAGTGTCTACGCAAGTAGCATCTTAAATTGATTTTATGTTACTCTAATTAATTAAAACAATAAATAGATAGTTTTAGGCCGTCTTCTAATTTGAAATAGCATAAATCCATTTTCTATATACGTAATTTCAATCTTATTTCGAATTTCTTAAAATCTTATTTTTTCTGACTTTGCACTCATCTCATCCGTTCCCGTTCTCATAGGACCGTTTTCTATTTCATATAATAATAAATTATTTATGAAATACAATTTGGACTTTTTTCGATTTTAAATATATATTTTTTTTTAATTTTATACAGTAATTTTGATTTTAAATATATATATTTTTTAATTTTATACAGTAAAGTCAAAAACATAATGCGTGGAATGAAGCATCCATTAATATTTGGACTGCCTGGGCCTTAGCATAAGCTTAGCTTAATCTTAGCCATATACAACTATAAATTCAGAATCAAAGATTATGCTAAGAATATACTTGGCTAAGTTTGTCGTAAGCTAAGTCTGAGCAAAGTCAAAGTAAGATCTATAGATCTCAGCCAATGTCCAGTGGACTTTTACGGGCTGATGAAGAATACTGTGTAACCTTGATATAACAAGTCTCAATATAACTAATTGCTCGACTTAACGAATTTTTCAAAATCCCATAGAACTGCCCGTAAGAGCTAATGCAAAATATACCTCTACATTATGAATACATTTATCAAAAACCTCTTTAGAACGAATTTTTATCATTGCGGAATAGAGATAAATTTACCTCTATTTAATGATTTTTTTCAAGTTAGAACCTTGACATAAACATGCCCTATTGATTCATCATCATCATCACTACAGCCTTTCATAAGTCCACTGCTGAACATAGGCCTCCCCCAAGGAATGCCACAAAGCACGGTCCTGAGCCACCTACCGGTACGAGGCTGCCACTCAACAACCTTTCTTCCCCATCGGTTGTCGCTTCTTCGAGCTATATGGCCGGCCCACTGCCACTTCAGCTTACTAATCCGTTGGGCCATGTCGATTACTCTGGTTCTATCGGATGTACTAATTTCTAAGTTTATCACGCAGAGACACCCCAAGCATAGCCATCTCCATAGCTCGCTGAGTGACCTTGAGCTTCCTTATACGGCCAGCAGTGAAGGACCACGTCTTAGTTCCATAAGTCATCACTGGCAACACGCACTGGTTGCACAATTTTGTTTTAAGGTTTTGAGGTATGTCTAATGAGAAGATGTGTTGTAGTTTCCCGAACGCTGCCCAGCCGACTTAAATCCGTCGGTTGACCTCTCGGTCGAAGTTGGACTTACCTAGTCCGATTATTTATCCCCGGTAAACATACTCGTCAACAACTTCGAGCTTAGTGCTCCCAACAACTACCGCCATAGGTGTGACATGGACGTTAAACATGATTTTTGTTTTGTCCATGTTATCTTAAGACCTATCCGTTGGGAGACACTATTGAAGTCATTAAGCATAGTGCTTAGGTCCTCCAGCGATTCTGCCATAAGGACTATATCGTCGGCAAATCGAAGGTGAGTGATGTTCTCGCTATTGATGTTAATACCGCATCCTTTCCAGTCCAGCAGCTTGAAAACGTCTTCCAATGCAGCGGTGAAGAGTTTCGGGGATATAACGTCACCCTGTTTTACACCTCTCTGCAGTTGGATAGGTTTACTGTATCCATCGTAGCTCTACTGTACAAACACTTCAGCACCGCCCAAATTTCGACGGAATCAAAGGCTTTCTCATAGTCCACATACGCAAGGCAAAGTGGCAGATTATACTCCTCTGTCCTCTGTACAATTTGCCGAAGGGTGTGTATGCGGTCTATGGTGCTAAAGTATTTTCGGAAACCGGCTTGTTCGGGAGGCTGGAAAGTCGTCAAGTCTGCGTGCGAGACGATTCGTAAGGACTCTCGAAAACAGCACGTAGACGCGGCTCAGAAGGGAAATCGGTCTGTAGTTCTTCAAGAGAGCGTTGTCGCCTTTCTTGAAGAACAAAACCACCGCACTTCTGCTCCACGCCTCCGGAGTAGTGCTACCATGGAGGACGGAATCAAAGAGCTTCTGAAGGACTTCCAAGTACCGGTTTTCCACCCGCTTTCAAAAGATCCGCTGTGATTCCATCCTCGCCCGGGGACTTTCCGTTTTTAAGGTGCTGGAGAGCCATTCTAATCTCGCTCAGACTGACGTCCGGGATATCTTCGGAATAGTGTCGGATAAGACTCGCTCTTGGATCGTTACTCACACTTGCGTGTGGCCCCAACGATGACGTGTACAGCTGCCCATAGAACCTCTCAATCTCACTCAAAATCTCAGGTGTCCCGGAAACGATGCTGCCACACTCGGTCTTCAGCTTTGACAGTTGGATCTTTCTCGCAGACAGATCTCTGGCAAAGACTTTGGAGCCTTGGTTCCGCTCGATTGCTTCTTCAATACAAACTGTATTGAAGTTGCGTAAGTCCCGCCGCATGTATTTGGAGATCTGTCTGTTCAGTTGCCTGTATGCTGTCAAATCTGTTGAAGAATGTAGCTTCATCTCCCGTCTAACAGCCATGAGAATAAGAGTGTGATCGGAGAGTTTTTGTGTTCTTTTGCGGCGGGTCTTGCAGAACTTAGCTCCGATCGCATGGCCAGTTACCACGAGCTTGTCATTCATATCGTCCACTTCATTGCAGTCTTCTAGGCACTGAAAACTGTTTTGTAACTCGAGCTGAAAGATTTCGGGACTTTGGAACAGAGCACGAGGGGAACGGAGCATTGACTTCATTAGACGAGACCTCTCCAACTTAACGTTTAGGTTCAGTGTGCCTCTAACCATTCGGTGATCGCTACCAGTTTTCACCCTCGCGATCACGGAGACATCACTGAACAGTTGTCGTCTGGTCGTCACAATGAAGTCAATCTCATTTTTTATCGAACCGTCGGGGCTCGACCAGGTCCACTTTCTGTAGGTCCGCTTCGCGAAAGAGTTCATCATAAAGAGTCCCTCTTTCTCCATGAAGTTCCGTTGCCCTATTCCGAATTTCCCTACTTTCAGCTCACCGTTCTCTTTTGTGCCTAGTTTTGCGTTGAAGTCTCCCATTAACACCGTATAATTGCGTTTCGGAGGAATGCATGGCTCTAGATCTAGAGATATCCTCATACATTTCCTGCACCTCCTCATCGGGGTGTGCCGAGGTTGGTGCGTAAACCTGTATGACCTTCAGCGAATACCGTTTGGTGATTCTAAGTATAAGGTACGCGACCCTTGTCGACACACTCTCAATCTTTGCAACGTTGTTAATGAGAGACTTTTGGACAATAAATCCTACACCTCCTTGGGACAGATGGTCGCCCTCCCGGTGATAGAGCAAGTTGCCGGATTTGAGGATTACCGTGTCCTCCCCCTCTCTTCGGACCTCGGATAATCCTATAATATGCCAGCGTAACTTGTCTATCTCTTCTTCCAGGTCCACGATCTTCCCGTCAGTCCTCAAGGTGCGTGTGTTGTATGTTGCCAGGTTGAGACATCTTAGGTGGCAACCGAACCTCCACCGGAGATTCTTAGCACCCCCTGCCCCGCCGTTACCATGATCGCCACCGTAGCCAGGAATAGCGGGGCCACCGGGGACTGGGGGCCGTCTCTTTGTTACTCTCATCATAGGGGGGTATTTGCCATAGTTGCCACGCCTGGCGAGCGGGTTGGCAACCGCAGTTTTTCATTATAATTTTGCTGTTATCAGGAAGATGCTGCTGTCCATCTCCTGCCTGTTTCCCTTTGTCGACTTTTACGACACCCACGGGAAGATATGGGGTAGTGGATATTCTTAACCGCTACTACACGGCAATCAATCCTATTGATTATTCCCTTTTAATTCCACAATAAATCATGTCTTGACAGGTTTACACACGTTAAAATCTTAGTAAGACAGCCATTATTGTTTTGTATGTGGTAGAGCCATGCTGCAGCTATATTAGTAGTATAGTTGTAGCACGAATCGGTCGGCTTAACCGTGGAAGGACCACGCTCTCACAGGATACCAGCGTAAAATAGCAGCTTAACACTGCTGTGTTTCGTATGATGAGTGTAGAGAACCGGAGACCCTTTTTACTGGAAAACTGGCATTCCATCTTAGTCCTCACGGGTCACAACGCATTTGCATTTTGATTCTTAATCGAAGATAGATGTCGATGCCTATGGGCCACAGCAACCACTTACCATCAGGTGGACAGTGTGCTCGTTTGTCACTCTATCCTATAAAAAAAAATGTCGAGGTTAATAAACAAGTTTTCTTACCTTGTTAAAATGGATTGTAGTCCCACCTAACCTTTATATAACAAACCTCATTGTAATGAATTACTTGGTATAACGAATATTTTCTAATTTCATTTTTTCTAGTTTCATTATATAGAGGTTGCACTGCATAATATATATTATTTCTTTGTTTACCTTCTACAAGATAATAGTTATTTGGGTATAAATGTTTAAATAGGTGATGGGGCTCTTTTTCTGCCTTGAAGCTTAATTGAGAAGAGTAGATTTTGGTTGTCAAGCAATAAATGCTTAGTCTCCAGATAGGGTTAAACCACTACAAAATTCCTGTAGAGTACACTCCAGGCATAACAAACCCCTATGACCAGATTTGATTTTTCACTTTGTCATAAAGAAAATAACTTACATCGCAAGAGTGGTTGATGAATCGGGCAGCATTACCCTTCAGGGTTGCGTCAACAACGAGGTTGTCGTCGATGCGGAACATATAACATCCGCCAACTCCGCGCCGTCCGCTCATAGCCTCATAGCGCTTTTCACGTTGATCCGCTAATACCGCACGGATCACCTCGCCCGCGTATTCTATCACCATGTCTCCTAAGAAAATATTTTACATAAATAAAGTATAATTATTTTGTAAATAAGTGAAGTTACATGCTATATATTATGTTCCACTACTATGCATGAGTCTCTTTTTATTTCTGAGAGGGCTACAATTAGTCTGCTACAAGTCATGTACATGCTTTTATACAGGTAACAAGTGCATGGTAAATCAGCATTAAAAAAAGTTAGTGATTATGTTAGTGACACTATGATTTTCTACTGTATTGTGGAGGTAGTTTACATACATAAATTTTACATTGGCAAACATCCAACACGAAACAATGAGGGCTAATAATCTTGTGCTCACCAGATGTCTCTAGTTGATACTGAGGTGAATTTTTTTGTTACACAATGTCATTTAATTGAGAAGTTGTTTTTTTAATAAAAGTTTATTAGTTTCTAGACTATAATATTAATACAGAAAATGCCTCAGTGGCATGCTCTTTAATTTTTTGCACATTTCAACTCTTTTTTCAATTATTCTTTATGAATGTCTGTGGTGTGGTTTATTTATTTTTAATGTAATTAATATAAAATATGACTAATAGTTAAGATAGAAACATTATCCTTTACATTTTTCGAACAAATTAACTGGCGCCGCCCTGGTGGCAAAAAAGTTGTGGATGCCCTCATTATTTGTAAGCCATACAAATACTTGCGCCGTGCGGGATTTGAACCCGCGGTCCACAGCGCCGTAAATAATTAATTACTAAGCTACTGCACCATGGAGACTTCGAATTTAAAATTGCAATTAACAATTTGATCATCAATGCTTAAATAGATATGCATCTAGTGTTTGTGAATGAATATTTACCTTCTTCAATGTCTCGTTTACAGAACAGGCCACGGCCGTGGATGTGCGACCGATATACACCGACAGAGGCCTTCGATGTCTCTTTAAGTTGTCTGAATCTCATCGCTGGCGGCAAGGTCGCTAATCGCCTGAAACATCATGTAACACATTTAATTTTACAAATTGACCATTATAATTATTATTAATTGTTAGTAATAGAAAGCAAGACAGAATTATGTTGCCCAATTACATTTTCCCCAACATTCAAAAAAAAAAATTAAAAAATAGCCTAAGCCTCATCTACAAGCTTACAAATCTAAAAATATTTTATTTGTGTTTAGTCATATTTTTTAAAAAATAATCACATAAGCAAGATGAATTATATGTTACAGTTAATCGTCTAAACATAGTTTTAATTTGTTTGTAGGTTTATGTTTGACATAAATAACATTGTTTATTTACAATAAACTTTTTCATATTTAGTGGAATCTCTCTTACAAAGCAATAAGGACCGTGGCCGAGCTCACTTGACTACTCTAGCGCCATCTATTATCTATCTACGGGAGCGGTTGCGATGTATATCGATACGAAAATTTGACGCGCTAAATACATCGTTCTTTATTTAATACATTTCCATAGATGTCGCTACATGGTACCGCTAAGTAAGATTGACGAAGTCATTGGGCTCTAGTAATTTATATATGATATAAATGTTCGCAGCTTTGAACTAGTCACACCTTAACCTACTGGTTATTGGCAATCGGCTGCATCTAGTTTAAGCCATGGATAAATCCAATACACCTAAATTAAACCAAATAGTGTCTAGTTATAGTCAATGTTTATTAAATACAATAAATTTAATATACAATGACTAAAATTATTGAAATCATGTAACTTCTTGTATCTTTCTTTGATTTTTATGCTACATTTTTAGCCAGTTGCTTTTAAGTTGCAGTTTATACAGCTAAACAAGAAAAAAGGAAAAATTAGTATAGCATATTATGCTCAAACAAAACCTAAGTTTGCTCTAGCTGGCTTATCTTGTTTATTATTTACATTAACTTCAGTCGTAACATGTATCACTTAAAGCAATTAAAAAATATTAACCTTGAGATCAGGCTCTCCCCCTCCTGTCCGCCGAACGGCGGAGGTTCTTCTCTAAATGGTGAGGCCATCCAGCTAAACATGTCGTGGTTCTGCTTCCGCGCCACGGGTCCAGTTCGTGCACTGCCCCATGGGCTCTCTTTGAAACCTTCACTCAAATCCAAATCATTGTCCCAACTGCTGAGTGACCGACCTTGGCGAATTTTATATTTAGTACATCTGCTAGCCTGAAAATGAATTGTAAACATTAGTAATACATCACACTTGAATCTTCGTTACTTTCAACAGATTGCAAAATAACCGTCTAAAAGATTTTCTGTCATAAATATTAATAAAAGATGAGAAAAATCCTCTCTCGGCCAGTTTACAGAAAAATATATTGTCAGCGTCTGAACATTTCAGTTCTTTATTATTTGGTTTTTGATTATGATATGGGCACAGCTAAAATAAACCAAAATAAGCCATTATCACTATAGACCAGCAGTGTCATAGTTGCGTACAATTTAGTACTTTAAATCTCACCAAGTGGACAGATGAAAATTCAGAAAATCTTTTTTCGGGTTGATGGCGATTATTTGATTTAATTTCAGCTAGGTTTTGTGCTCTTTATTTGGATCTACATTATTTAATAATTTTCATGACTGCGCCCCATCGTCGGTTTATGTTTAGGAAGTCATAAAATGTCCTATAATCGCCTCTTACTACAACCACGGGACGAAATGGGGCGAATGGGAAATTCACTCTACATACTAGGGCCACCTTTAGACGCTAAATTATATGGCGACCCATCGACCACTACGGCATTTCCGATAGTCGCCTCATACGTCGTTCACGAGACAAAAACGTACCACACATAACAGAAAATAACACAAAACAAAAATTACTTACCCCTGGCAACTGCTCAATCAAATATCTTAGAGCATTATTGTTTAGCCCAAGAAGGTGAGCTCCAGATAGTGTAGATGGAAGATTATATTGTATTAGAGGTAGACCAAACTGCTTCCTTGCATTTTGTACAGCTTCGATAACTTTTGCCCAGAGATCAGACAGAGATGATGATGAATAATTGAATCCATCTTCCGATGTCACTTCGTAAATTAGTTTAGGCCCGTCGTCTTTAGGTGGATCAGGCGCTTGCTTTGGTTGTGCCGTCTTATTCTCCTGACCCTTTAATAGTTTACTCTGTTTTTTAGTCACAATTATTTCATTTTCTGTTTTCTTGTCACCAAAAGGCCTCTTCATTACTTTAGCTGGAGCATTAGGCATTTTAGCTTGTATAGTTTTATTTGTATCCTTTTCGGACAATACTTGCGGTGGCTCCACATCCATGTCTGCGTCCAAACTAGGCAATGAAGTCATTTTAGAAACTGTTTCTATAGGTTCATGACTTCTTATCTCTGTCTCTGTTGACGCTGAACTGGTATTAGGTTGATGTAATTCCTCAGATAATTGTATAGCTCGGGCGGCATCTCGTTCTTCTTTTTCCCTCTTTGCCCTCTCTAATTCCAGCATTCGTTTGGATTCTTCAATTGCCTTTTCTAGGTCACTGTCAATAGTCTCTTCCTTAATGTTTAAATCCGGCATATCATTACTCACTGGTGCAGGTCTTTGCTTGGGAACAGGTGATGTTTTACTAACACTAGTCTTAGTTGATTTACTTTGACCATCTCTGTGTAATGGCAAGACTCTGTTCATTGGTCTCATAGACATTGGATTCACAACATTTGTGGGTATGCCTGATTGTTGAGTAGGTGGAGCTTTAGGTAAAGTAATGCTGCTACTGTTTTGTGTTGGCAGATTAATTGTACTATTTTGTTGAACGGGTATACATATCATGTTATTAGCATTGCTCTGATTTTGTAACAAGTTGGTATTTGTCTGAAGTGGGAAACTAAGATCTGTTGCAGCTTTAGAAGCAATTTTTGGATCAACTAGATTGTTTTGAACAGTTATGTTCACAGTATTGTTGCTAGAATTTACGTTAATATTCATAGGAGCACTATTCGGTATCGCTTGGAAAGGAACATTAATCATTGTGCTGTTATTTTCAGTTTTTTGTTGGAAAGTTAAAGGCTCTGTTGCAATGCCCCCTACATTATTGTTACTGTTATTTGTCACAACACGTATATTGTGCTGTTGCGAAACATGTTGATTAATATTGTTCTCCATATTTGTATTATTCATTCTGTTTCTTTCTGGAAGATTAATTACTCTGTTGTTTTGTGAATTCATCTGCATATATCCTATTTGGTTACTCACAGATATTGTGTGGTTCTGTTTATCATTAGGTGCTATGTTAACTTTAGAACAGTCATTATTGGACAGATTATTAAGAGACATATTAGAGTTGGAAGGGGGGTCCCATGATGTTTTTACCTCGGATTGGTTCTTGTGAAAATTTAGGAGATTCACTCACGTTTATATTAGACCTGTTTATTTGATTATCCATATTATTGATGTTTTGAGAAGTATTATTTGTGTTCAAGGTACAGCTATTAATATTAATTTGAGCGTTATTGGGAACTTGGCTACTTACTATTTGATTAGAATTCGTATGAGTTTGCGAATTGTTCATCATCATATGATTTGTGTTTCCTGACATAAGGTTGTTAACATTGTGGTCGTTGGAATTATTACAATTCATTAGCATTTCGTGTCCTGACACGTTATTTTGGCCGTTTGAGCCGTACATACCATTATTATTTGCAGAACTCATCATCATATTATTGGATATATTTGAATTGTTAACGTTCATGCCATGAATCATGTTTCCAGTGCCCATGTTTAGATTCGTATTTGGATTAATGTTAGAGCACATTTCAAACGTGGATTGACTGTTGGAAAACTGTGTATTGTTATTTGAACAGCTGCCACTACACGAGTTTTGCATTTCATTTTTAATATCTGGAATATTAGGCCCATGCATCAATGAACTGGTCATAGATTGATGATTTGCATTAGTGATTTGCATTGAATTATTAAGATTATTATGCATGTTCATGTTATTCATTGAATTCATATTATTGATATGATGTTGCATGAGACTTGTATGTTCCATTGAGTTTCGGTTGTTTTGCATTTGATTCATTGCACTGACATTTTGCATGGCCATTGAACTATTTTCATGCCTATTAGTATGCATACCCTGCATGCTGCCAGAGTTATCCATTTGGTTGCCTAAACTCATTCCAGACGTGTTCGCAGACATGTGATGCATGTTCATACCATTGTCCATTTGTTGTCTATTATGCATTTGATTTGATACGTGTTGGTGCATACTCATCATATTTCCTTCAATATGTTGTCGGTTGTTTTGTATTTGCATCACATTAGACATTTGATGTTGGTGATGATGATTGATATTATCTATTTGTCTGTTTTGTTGCATGTTCATATTTTGTTGATTTATATGCATACTGTTCTCCATCTGCTGTCTGCTAGAATTGTTAATATGATGACCCATTTGTTGCATTGAATGCATCTGTTGATTATGCATGGAATCCATTGGCCTATTTGAATGCATTTGATGACTCATATTATTGATTGCATGTGACTGCATATTATCAATCATCATTCTATTGTTTTGCATGTTATTCATATTAGATAAAGATTGATTCATGTGCATGTGAGTTAAGTCATTCAAATCAGATCGATTTATATTGTGGTTATTAGATAAACTATGCATATTTATGGATTGATTCATAAGATTAGTGCTATCAGGAGTGCTTCGATTTGAAAGTATATTTCCTTGATTGTGAGTTTGCTGTGTTCCAATAATATTATCGTGAAAAGATCGATTTGAGGCTTGATTCATAGCCTGAATTTGATTACTTTCCATTTGACGGCCGTGTTGGATTTGACCATTCATTATATGAATTTGGTTAGATGGATGTTGGTTGTTATCAGACATCAGGGGCATATTTCCGTGATTCATGTTGGAATTGTGTAGCATCGAATTGGACATATCGTGTTGTTGATTACTCTGATGCATACTATTGTCACTTGAATTTATGTTCATTCTGTTGTTAGAAGCTTCCTGGCAAGACATGTTAATATTCTGCATAGAATTATTGGACGAATTTAGAATTTGAACTTGCCCACTATTTGATATAGAACACATTTGATTTGCGTTGTTAGTCATCGACATTGTGTTTTGGTTATTTTGCATTTGAGGTCGTATGGCATGTGGTATTATACTAATGGATGGTGAATTGCCCATATTCCCAGCTACTTGACAACTACTCAGTTTGTGTAAATTCATTTGGTTATTCATACTTTCAGAATTATGCTTATTATCGTTACTTCCAATATGTTGGAAATTCTTCTCATTCTGTGCATGTTGTTGTGAATGTGATGCCATTATTTCTTGTGAAAAATTCAAATGTCCGCCTTCTGCTTTCGAAAGGGCATTAATCTTGCTAAGTTTTAGCGCAGTATCGGCATCAAAATTACCATTCATAACTGATGAAGGCGGGTAAATATTTCCGGCAGTAATTTGTATGACATTATTTGATGTTGAATGAGTTGAAGAATGGTGACTAACATTTAAGTTTGATTCAAACTGATGGGAATGTAAGGTACTCGAAGACATGCTATTTCCATTATTTGATATTGACATCATACAGTTTTGATTAATTTTATCCGGATCAGCATGCGATATTTGTCGATTATTAATATTATTCTGAATGTTCATGGAAGAGTTGTTTGTCGTGCTATTAGCCTTTTGAAATTCCGTCTTGTTGTCTATATTATTTTGATTTAATCGCCAAGGTGTTGGCGATTTTATACTCTGAGTAACACTTATCGTAGGTAAGCTACAATTAGAATTTTCTTGAACACTTCCACTAATTTCGATGACATGTGAGTTTTCGATCTTCATGTTATTTTTACTGTTCGATGGAGCTATTGAACTTGACACTATTGGTTGTGACAACGGTATTGATTGCATCGAAAACGACAACATTGAATTAGGTATGGATTGAGATATTGCCATTAAAGGTTGGCCTGTAGAAGATACCAATGTTACGTTAGGAGACATTGATAAATTATTTAATTTGGACATATTAGGTTTCTGCATACTCTGTGTGGAATTTGATAATGACATGCTGTGTATTTGAGACGTAATAGGATTAATATTCTGCCTTCCTGTCATTAAGTTTCCAGGACCAGATTGTGAACCAACTGTTAATGGAATGGGACTCATCTGAATTACTTTAGGAGTCTGTCGATTACTATTGATATTTGATTGTTTGTCTGGTAAAGGTTGTAGTGTTAAGTTCGGTACAGTGGTCTTCACTGACTTCAGTGTTTGAGGTGTTGATTGGACAGTTTGTGCTGTAACCACATTTGGTGTAGAGGAGGCAGCTTGTGTAGATACACTTTCGCCGACATTATTTACGACAACATAACCTGTAGGTACTTCCACAATAGGTTCTATTTTACTTGCTTGAAAAACTTGTGTTGTAGTAGCGGAAAAACTGCTATTTTGAGCAAGCACACCCTGCATTGCAGTGGACACAAATTGCTGTGATGACATGACTGTATTCTGTACAATTGTTTCCAAGCCATAGTATACGGGCTGTGTTGTTGTTAGATACATACAACCTGATGGATCAGTAACCATTTCCAAAGTAGGTGTAGAACCAAGTAATACTTGGTCATTGCAAAATTGTGGTAATAATGTTCCTTGAGGCAATATCGTCGCTCCTTGAGATTGTAATGCTCCGTTTGGAATAATAGTGGTCTGTCCATTTCCAATACCACTTTGAGATACTACTGTAGCACCAGCAGTTTGTAAAGTGCTATTTGGTATAAGCGTAGCAGTTTGCGATGTTATTGTACCAGGTGCAAGGCCTTGAATGGTACCTTGTGGTATAATGGTAGCTCCATTCTGTGTGTGGATTGCCTGAGGCAATATAGTAGGCCCATTAGGTCCTTGAGAAATTATACCTTGAGCTTGTATTGTACCTTGAGGCAAAATTGTTGCTCCTTGTTGTATTGTTTGTGGTAAAATTCCCACATTACCTTGTGACAGTAATACTGGAATGCCTCCACTTGGTACAGCCACTAAACCACCGGATTCCGTTTGCTGAATCTGAAATGTTTGTGGCACAAGACCACTTTGTGAAATGAATTGTGTGGGACCTGTTTTAAAGTCCCCTTGTGGGGCAATAGTTGCTATGTACTGCATGTTTTGGTTTTGCTGCTGAGACAGTGCTTCAACATAGGCAGACATTATATTCTGATTTGCTACTGGCTGAACAATAATTGACGGTTGCCCAGCCTGATTGTTTGTTTGTAACTGTATTACTGTATTTCCAGGTCCAAGTGGCGATTGATTGATTGTAGTAAAAGTCTTTTCTAATTTAGTTTGCCTTTTGATTGTAGTTGGTTTTGGCATTGGGCGACCTCTGCCACGATTTGCCGCTTGGAAAATTGGTTTTGGTTGAACTGGCGGAGGCTGCTTTTTCGGTGACTTTTGGGGAGTGCCTGGTAGGATAATTTGCTGTTTGTTTTGTGAATTAGGCGATGAGAGTCTCTGCGCGGTCATAGCGGGAACTACAATGGTAGGATTCCCTTGAATCTGAGGCCTGATCATAGGCTGGATATTTTGTATTATTGATGTATTTGGCATTCCTTGTATTGAATTCACTGGTAAAGCAATAGATGATGCACTAGCCATATTAGGGAAATTTGTAACCTGATTTTTCCCCTGAATCATTGGCGTAATATTTCCGGATTGGTTAGAGGGAATTGTTAGCATTTGATTCGAATTAGATGATATAACTTGAATTCCTCCTGTTCCTGATAGCAATTGCGTCATGTCCGTTCCGCCTTGAATTTGTTGTATGTTTCCGTTACCATTACTAGGTTTAACACAGATGTTATAAGGTAGAATTCCTGGTTGTGTGATAATTTGAGGAGTCATAATTTTTTGTCCACTTGATGTACTAGTCTTAGGTGGCAATAACATTTGCGGAGTAACAACAATTTGCGGAGAAGATAGTACTTGTTGATTCGCAGATACTTGAACATTGGTAGTTTTACTCTGATCAAATATGACTGTGCCAGATTTCATTTGCTCTGTAATTGTCATAGTCATCTCATTACCGGAACCTGGAGACGGCGTTTCAACAATGGTACCGTTAATAGTTATTTGACGAGTGTTAATTGATGTCCTTCTTGCAGAAATTCCTTCTGCTTTAACAGAGTTCTCGCTTCCATTAACAACTCCAGCATGTATTATCATTGGCTGAGCAAATGCACCCTGGAAAGCATTTTGTAAGGTTGTCAAAGTCCTATTTTCTGGTGATTTTGGATTTTCACTCTCACTTTCGCTAGTTGACATCATGTCACAAGATGGAACGTGCCTGTCGTATGACTCTTTGTTTCTGTAAGTACACTGACATCTGTCACATCTAACAAGTTGCTCCACTTGTCCAGGAGCTCCCGAACCGTCGTCTAAAGTTCTCATCACTAACTCCGGTTGTCCACTTATAGCATTACCAGCAATAGTGACAGTGTATGTGCTTTCAGTTCCACTAGCTCTATACAGAAATTGATTAGAGTGATTTCGTTGTATATTATCACTGTTTCCTGTATGATCTTCAGCCCCATCGAGTTGCTGAATTGGCGTAAAATCATTTTCTTGTGGGCTATTGGGTCTAGAGCTGCAAGTACTTTCAGAGCCAGACCAATCTGCTGCTCCATCTAACTGAGAAATTGGGCTACACTGTATTTTAGTGTAGAAATCTATGACGTCAGTGTAGTAGCCCTCAGTCTTACCCGTTTTCTCATTAGAATTATCCTCTTTATGTTTCGGCGATGATGGGCGATAATTGATGCCTGACGAATGTGGTGTTTCTTCGCAAACATTATTATTGGCAACATTTTCTGGCTTAATTTTCTTTTCAATATTATTTTGTTCATTTTCTTTAATAGAATCCAATGAATTCTCTGGTACTGCAATTCTTTGAACTGGACTTAATTTTCCAGTGACTGTTGAAGTTTTTCCTATTTTGCATCTCTTAATAGTTGATGATAGTAAGCTAGTATCGAATTTATTGTTCCATGTCAAGCTTGTCGAACGTTGCTGCCCACGTCCAGTAGTGAGTGTTTTTAGGTTATGATTCTGCAAAAGCATTTCTGACTTACTTCTCTTTAACTCTTTATTTCCTGATTCTAATCGAGCATTCAAAAGTTCATCAATGAAGTCAGTTGATCGCGAGTCAGATTTGTCATCAGACTGAGTCATTGCTCCGTAAAATTCATTCTTCAAGTCCATTGCTACAAGATCTTCATACGACATAAGTTTGGGGAAAATGTCTTGCATGGATATTCCATCTAGAAGGTCGTGGTTAAGATCTTCAAATATAGCATCTTTTACTTCTGGTGGTAAGAGATCTGCTGTATTTTGAGGCTCTTCGTCATCTTGCTGTTCCTGCTTACACACATTATCAAGTAGATATTCTACAACTTGTTTTACAGCTAGATCTTCCAAAGTTACTGAATTGCCAAACTTAATTGGTGATTTATCATGCTTTAGCATAAGAACAGATTTTTGTCTTGTCTCTAAGCTTTCGTGCCAAGCCCCAATTTCGGCAATGGCTCTTTCAACAATCTGGACATCCATTGTATGATCAACAGTTATGTTTACTCCAAAGTCATAACCAGGAAGTGGTTCAGCGAGGATTAATTTAGTCTTTATTGTATACCTCACTATCTTTGATGGTTTCTTGCATGACCAAAACAGACGAGTGCAAGAGAAATCTACTGGCATCAAGAAATCTTCATAATCAGAAACAGATGGCACTATCTTTCCAAGACTATGAACTGTTAATGAACCCATTAGAAATTGCACTTTACTTATTTCACTGTACCTTTTCTTCTTTTTATCTAACTCCACATAAACTGGTCTTGTTAATTCAAAGTCAGCATCCTTTTGTAAACTCTTTTTTGGAACATCATTACCATGTGCTGGGCAGAATACTCTTTTATCATCCATGAAAGCACAACTCTCTTTTCTAGCGCAGGCATAATGGTAAGTTTCACTACAGTTCTTAGCACAGCAGCCCACACTCGCCCCTTTCACTTCACAAGATGCACATTTAATCATTTTCCCCCTTGATATTGCAGAGTGAACATTCTGAAGAGACCCGTCAATTTCTTCAAAGACTTCTGCAGACCAAAGTGCACAGTTAGCATGGATCCAGTCATTCTGGCCACAGTATAATAATCGACCCTCCATTGCAGGAGAACCATCACCAACAACTTTACATAGTACACATGTTCTTGAATCTACAACCGGATAAAATTCCAATAACTCTTCTTCTATTTTCATTCCTTCACATTCTAACTTTGGTACAATCTGATCTAACGGCCTCTCAACCGACTCTTCTGTTCTTTTCACTCCTTTGTTGTCTACCATCTCATGATCTTTTAAAGATTCACCATCTTCTTGTTCACCCTCAACTTCTAAGTTAGGCTGAAGGCAATTATTTTCACAGTCAAACCAAGGGAATGTTTCTGAGAATAACTCTTTATATATTGATTTAAGATCATCATTTGATGTTCGTTCAATAACATCTTTCATATCATGGTTAAAATCTTTTAATGAAATGTATTCATCACAGTTTACTCTCCTCTTAATATCTAACAGAGATGGTGAAACTAATCTATTAACATCATTTTGTGAACTGTCTTCATTGAGTAAGTTTGATTGCCTTATTAAGGCTGGACTAAGATCTTGTTCACTGCGAGCTTGAGGGAAACTCTTAACTGGTTCATCATCATCTGAAATTGCTTCATATTTATCATCATGAATTGTTGTAGGCAACATAGTCATAGCCTTCTCTGATTTACTTTGACCTGGAAAATTTTCATGTACCTCAACACAGGAAGCACTAAATTCCGTTTTATTATTATACAGTCCAGTGGAAAAACAAATTTCTTTGTTTTGCATTAGTGGTTCTTGCAAGTTAACAACTTTATGTGTTGCATGCGGCACATCTTCTTTTTCCATTTCCACTTCTGTGAACAATGATGAACAATGCCAAATATTTTGAGAGGAATTATTTCCATCAAATTTATTTTGGGAGGGATTACTACGTCGTCCTCTTGAAGTGTTTCTGTACACTTTGGTCTCAGTTGTATTCTTCATAGTTTCATCTTCATTGTCAAAGTGTAATTTCCTTATAGCTTGTGGCGACATTAAACGGTAAGGTTTGTTGGGCACGGGCGTATTTTTATGTGGTGTAAGTTTTAATAAAGCGCATGCCTTCCTGTTTTTTGCAAGCTGCTTGAGCAAATGCAAAAGTCGTGCTTTTAGATGTTCCGTTAGCATTTTTCTCCAAGGTGGATCATGAGGCATACATTTACAACAAATGTATTCAATTGATGGTGGTAATGCTGAAAGAAGTTGATATCCTTCGCCAGATAAGCCTTCACAGCTTGCATGGACCCATCTACCACACCATCCGCACTCCATCATCTAAAATTAAAAGATTAAAGTATATATTGTTTTAAAAATAACAAAGAAAGGTACTTTTAAAATTGTAATAATAATTTTACCTTGCTGTCAAAGTCATTATCCCTATAGCAAGCCTGACAAAGAGGGCAATAGTTGCCCTTCTGTCGGAGCTTAAAGCAGGGTCTGCAAAATGGTAAGCTCCCAACAAATTTGTTAACGCGATTGCTGTCACAGCTCTTGCATTTCAAACATGCACTGCATATCTGTAAATAAGATGATTATAGTATTTTATCATAATCATTAGCCCATATAAAAGTCTGACATGGCACAGCATTATACAAAGTAACATTTTCATTATTTTCTTATCATATATTTTATCATATTAAGAAATTTATGAATGACTAGCGCTACTCGCTCCGGATTTGCCTGGGTGGGATAGACTAATGTGGCGTTATTTAGATTTAAGATCATCGAAGATCATTAAGATATTCAATTTTTCGATTTTTCGAAAAAACTTTTTATAGCCTACATCACTCCCGGAATTGCTCTCTATCTGTTCGTGAAGTTTAATTTTTTTTTTATAGGAGAGGGGGCAAACGAGCATGTGGCTTACCTGATGGTAAGTAACTACTGCCGCCCATGAACAATTGCAACACCAGGGAAAATGCTCTTTTCTTGAAGGTTCCTAAGTCATATCGGTTCGGAAAAATCGCTGGTGGTAATCGATTCCACAAGGAAGTTGTGTGAGGAAGAAAACTTCTTCTAAATCGCACAGTGGTGGACCGCCGCCGGTCATCCAGATGGTATGGATGGTATCGCGAGTTTTGTCGCGATGTGCGATGGTGAAATTGAGTGGCTGGAATTAGTCCGAACAATTCCTCAGAACACTCCCCGTAAGATACGATAAAATACGCAGAGATGCAACATCTCTACGCAGTGCCAGTGAGTCAAGCCGATCGGAAAGAAGTCGGTCGTTGACGATTCGAACCGCTCTGCACTGGATGCGGTCAAGTGGAAGGAGCTGGCACTGAGGAGCCCCTGCCCAGAGATAGGAACAGTATTCCATGTGGGGCCGAACCTACGCCTTGTAAAGTTGCAAACGGTGTGCCGGCATGAAATACTGTCCCGGTCTGCTGAGCCCGCCAAGCTTTTTAGGGGCCAATTTGGCCTTCTCTTCCAAGTGACCACAAAACTGCACATTACTAGATATGTCGATACCGACAATTCCGATACTGGCTGAAACAACAAGGGGCAAGCCTTGAAACTGAGGAGATATGGACAAAGAAGTTCTTTTAATCGGTAAGCGCGCAAAGATGTGTCTTCTGGGAATTGAACTGGACAAGATTTAAACACCTCCAGTCCGAGACTTTGTTCAACAAAGTCTCGAATTCAGACACAGGTTTGTTCCGGTACTCGGCAACGCCTTCCCGAGAAATATTGGCTCGGCCGGTGTATAAAGCATCACCAGTGGTGTCGTCTGCATAGCAATGAATGTTAACATTTCGCAACATATCATTGAAATGAAGAAGAAACAACATTGGTGATAGCACGAAGCCTTGTAGAACAACAGCATTAATGGGCTTGTAATCGGAGCATGCACCGTTTACCACGACCTTGATGCTCTAATCTGCAAGAAAACTGTGATCCAACTGCAAAATTTCTTGGGAAGCCCATAGGGAGGAAGCTTCACAAGAAGCGCTTTGTGTGATTATATGTGACATACATGATTGTAAACTGTTTTTATAGAGAACAACAGCCCCGCTGAGTCTTGCTTGTTTTTCCAAGACAGGGGTATTTTACAAACCAGCACTAAATTAAACAGAAGGACTTTCAATAAGTTTTATAAATAATATTCCATTATATTAAATTTAAAAAAAGAAACAATTCCCATTTATATTTTTTATATAGGATAAGTGTGATAAACGAGCTCACAGTCCACCTGATGGTAAGTGGTTGCTGCGGCCCATAGACATCTACATCTATCCTCGTTTGCGAATCAAAATGCAGATGCATTGTCACCCGTGAGGACTAAGATGTAATGCCTCATTTCCAGTAAAAAGGGCCTCCGGCCACACTCACCCAGCGAAACGCAGAGTTAAACCTCTACTTCACGCTGGTTTTCTGTGAGGTTGTGGTACCACCCCGGTTCGAGCCGGCTCATCCGTACGACAGCAAAAGCTGCCGCGTGGCTCTAGCAATGAAATATTATTAGTTATATTAGTTACCACTTGCTACTAAGTGGGTATGTTATGACCGCATGACATATTGGCTTTTATGCTGCAGTTTCTGGATTCAAATCCTGACTGTCAAATTATTATTATTTATATTATTATGTTGTTGGTTAGGAAGAGTGTGGACATGTATGTTTGCACATACATTTGTGGCAATTACACATTATGCACAGTTGATAGCTTCTAATCCTTTGAAAGTTATTGACGTGGCCCAAAATCTGCCTGAAGGATCTCATCATCAGTTGTGTACTAAATATTCACGTAATATTTAAAAAAAATACCTGAGGCCAGTCACTCCTGTGATCAGGTGGGGCAGGTACCAAACAACCAGCATGGTGGTGACGTGCACAGGATCGGCAACGCAGTCTTGCTGCAGCACGGGAGCACACAGCACAAGCAACACAACGAGCACAAGTCCAATCTCCACTACTTGCACTACGTCCAACATCTTCTGCACACCATCCATGGTACCATTCACAGCAGCTTGAGCATACCAGCATCTAAAAAACAGTATTTAGTTATTATAGATGCAACAAATAATTTCCGTAATAACCAAATATTCTACCACACTTAGCTAAAAATATATGTGCAATTAGTATATATATCATAAGTGATGAAGAGCCAACTGTCGAACTTGAAAACCGAAAGTGGTAGCATCGTTTCTGGGACAGCTGAGATTTTGAGTGAGGTTCTACGGGCAGAGCTGTATAGGTCATAATTGGAGCCATAGGATTTTAGCTCATAATAGACTACTGATTGTGTGACAATAAACAAAATATTACATCAAGTATTTATCAAAAAAAATCGGATTATTATTTTTATTATAAAATCGGATTTTTTTAAACCCATTCAATTAAAGAATCAATTCAATGAAAGTCAAATGATCGATTTATTGCAGCGGTACAGCACTAGCTAAAGTAGTAATATGAAAAAATTAAAAAAAAAAAAACTATACAGAACTGCTCCTGAATGATGAATGAAAAATGATAAAATGTGGTTGATTTAAAAGAAATTGTATATAAAATTAAAAGTATTATTTTATGAGAAAATTATATTACATTAGATATAGTTGATTCAACATGTGCTTGTCAATGTTGTAATTTTAATTCAGTAGTCATTTGCATGCAAAAAAGTTTAATGTCAATGTTAAATTATAATTTATTATAATAATTAAATATTATTATAATAATTTGAACAGTGGTAGAGCCACGCGGCAGCTTTTGCTGTCGCACGGATGGGCCGGCTCGAACCGGGGTGGTACCACGGCCTCACAGAATACCAGCGTGAAGTAGAGGTTTACCTCTGTGTTTCGCTTGGTGAGTGCAGGTGGCCAGAGGCCCTTTTTACTGGAAATGAGGCATTCCATCTTAGTCCTCACGGGTGACAACGCATCTGCATTTTGATTCGCAAACGAGGATAGATGTAGATGTCTATGGGCCGCAGCAGCCACTTACCATCAGGTGGACTGCGTGCTCGTTTGTCACCCTTATCCTATAAAAAAAAAAAAAAAAAATTATTAATAGAGTAATGTGAACAGTACATAAATTTACCATTAACATGTAGACTTAATAATAATTAATTATTATAATGTTAATGTTACACGTAAGTAATTAAAAGGCTACCGTTAATGTTACCACAGTTTTTACTTGTATTTCAAGCCCTGAAACATGCAAAATGTAACAACAATAACTGCACTTGCCTTTTCACATCCAGCACTTCCACATAAGAAGCACAGCCTGGCTACAGTAAATGGAGCTGTTCCTATAAGGCCAAATCCAGTACTGCATACTTCATCGGGATCATAGCTCTCCCAGAAGTCGACGCAAATTACTTCGGGACGATTTTGTCCACATTTTTGCGATCGGCCACGCACCTGAAAAATTATTTAATACAAATAATTATATAACCATAACCACATGTTGGTGGCGTAAAGGAGTTCATTGTTTTACTATTGAAAGTATTTCAATAATTGGGCACGACGTGTAATATTTTCGTGTTTAGTAAGTTTGTAAATATTGTATTATTTTAAAATCTACTCATCATAAAATGTAAGTAATAAGTAATAAGGAAATGTTATTTCAGTATTTATGTTCATTGAGATTGTATTATGTTACATAATATATGTTATACACTCTATTTTACCTTATCCCACTATGACACACTTACAAAATAATTACGCAATAAATGAATTATGAATTACCACAATAATGCAATATTATGTGGTGTTAAAATAAACAAAAAAACATCGAGATCAAAAAACGAGACTTACATTTGTTATGTTTGACAATGGCTTTTGGACCGATTTCTTAGGAATAAGATCCAAAACTGTTTCATCTTCACTAGATTCCACTTTAGTTTGAGGTTTTGTTGCAACTGTGACTTCTATCTTTTTCTTCTTAGTCTCAATCTGAATTTCAGCATCACTTTCTTTTATTACAACAGTTTCTGGAACAGTTTGAAGTAACTTATTCTCTATATCAGTTTCGGATTCACAGCTTGATAAATCTGGAGTTCCATTCTCCTTGTCGTTGATAGGGAGCAAGGTATTATCATCATCAGATGAAAGAGATTTATCAGGCTTCTCCTTCTCCTCTTGTGTCGGGAATGTAGCAATTGGTTGCCCCAAAACAATTGATGCACTTCGACAGACATGTTTGACTCTTGGACCTTTAAGTTCCATTTTCTGCCTTTTAGGGTCTTCAGTCTGTTTCGTATCACCTTTATCTTTCTTTCGTACCTTCACCCTTGTAAGACGACGCTTTCTATTGTTACAAAAGTCTTCATTTAATTTCTCATCTTCTTTAGATTCCTTCTGAACTTTTTCCTGAAACAATATTGATATTATGATAATGCTATATATACACAGGTTGGAATAATATCTTTATACTAAGTTTTTTGTTTGTGTGCATATACTTCATTTATTTAGGTGTTAAACTGTAATGATATCTATGTGTGATTGTGACCAGCGTGAAATATGGTGTAGTCAAATTGTAATTGTGATACACAAAATGTGTTGTGTTACTCTTTTATTGCTATTAATGAGTAATTGCCTAAGCAAGAGAGCAATTTGAACATCTGCTCTCAACAAGGAGTAATCTCTGAATGTATTTTCGACATATTATATATGAATAGGATGGGAATAGGCCTACGAGTATGTTCAGCAGTGGACTTGATTGAGCTGTATTGACAGTGAAAATGATGTTGATAATATGAATAGAATGTCATTCCTCACAATTGAAACCCATACACTTGATTGCATATAATATTTACATTATCAGCTTAAGGAGAAAAGATTAAATGGACCTAAAATGGGCCTATGACATAACCCTGTGGCATTAAATCTGCTTTTATGTACAAATTGTGCAAATAAAGTTTAAATTTAAATAAATAACTAAAATTGCAGTACAAAAGCAATTCTAAACAAAGAAACAATCAATGTTTTACAAACCTCCTGTATTTCTACTTCTTCTGAAGGTTTCTTAGTTGACTTTATAGTACCAAAGAGTTTATTTTCATTTTCGGTTGTAGTAAGAGCACTAAACATGGGTTGGGGAGTTGACGTAGTATTGCTTGAAATCCTTAGTGGATTCACTTGCGGTAAAGGCCCTGTTGGCTTAACACTAGCTCTCATATGTGGCGGCAGCATTGCTGTAAGACCGGCTCTAATATTTGGTGGCACTTGGAAGGCTTTTAGGCACATCTTCAACCAACAAGCTGGACATCGAGTTTTGTTTGTGCAACGTAGCAACTTCCATTGTTGTGATCGTACAATTGGTGGGACATGACAATTACCTGAAAACAGTTTTCATTATTTAGCCACTAGATAATAATAATTATAATTAAAGCGACGGTAGCCCAATTGTTAAGGGTACCGACTACAAAACTAAAAGATAGTATGTTGGTTTAAATTAATTCCATGAATTATTCCTAGCACTATGCATTTTTGCTCAGTTTTTTTAGTAACCAAGGCATCTAATTTGTTTAAAAATACATTTTGCATATTTACATTTTAATATCGCTCAATGAGTATAAATGTCATGAGTAATAATAAACTGTTGGTATAATTTTAATATATTTGATTTATTTTATCTAAAATTCATAAACTATACCAACATTTGATATAACAATCAACTAAAATAATAAGTTTTTATATGTGTCTCATCTTCTTATAATATAATTTTCTTTGATATAAATAGATATAAAACATCAAATAAATTTTTAATGACTAGTCTAGGGCAGTCATATCTACACAGGCAAGACGACGAGCGCAGCAAGAAAGTTACTGAGCGCGAGCTGGCCGAGCGAAAAGAGCGTGTCGCGGCATCGATTGTCAAAGCGCCGGATGAAGAATTTTAAGGCATTTCTTAGTGTCCTGTCACTAGATTTGATTAAGTTGGAACTTCTATTTTTTGTCTATATATTATATTCTATTTTCCTATGATTGAAATAATACATTGTTGGTATATTCACATATTATATTAGTATGCAACCCTTATTTTTAATGTTTAAATGGTTGCATGACATTTGTGATTGTTATGAAATCTTAGTCTACTTAATTCTATTTTTGGCACTTACATTCTAAAACCTCCTTGTAAACTATACAAAAAGAAACATGTTTAATTATTATACAGAAAATACAAATGATGACAAAGACTGACCTTTCATTTAGGTAATCAACTAAATGAACAGCTAAACTATCTGACCTGACATGAAGGTAATATCATTACAACAAAAATTTATGGACAGCTCATGGAATAAGTGTTAAATCTATGTATCACACAATTTGTTAATTTCAATCTTAAGTATCGATTTACCACATGCTCATTGTTCAAAGAAAACACAGTGAGGAAACAAGCATGTATGAAATATTTTTTTTACTAACTTTTTGAGGATATGTGAAGTCTGCCAACATGAATAGAGGTAGTGGTAAACTTACCATGCCCTTAAAAACCTCCCAGGAATGAGACGCTGCTGTGTTGCTTAATTTTAATAATACACAAGATACAAACCTTCTCCTTTTAAGCATTGCATGACAACAGGACCAGTTCTTTGGGACATTTTCTCTTTCTTCAACATTTTAGATATGAATTTACGACACGACTCGCAAGAATATATTCCAAATTTGCGTGCCTGTTTGACAAATCTGTAGAAACGGACGGCTCCGCATACACCACATGTAACAGTTGTAGGCGGATTGGGTGCTGAAAAGATTTTATAAACTTAGTTAAATATTTATTTTCTTGTCATAATTTATAAAATTTGTGATTTGGCACACACTAAACCATATAAATATGATAGTTCATAATTAATACTAAAAGCAAACAGTTGAGCAACTATCTGCACTGGCAGTTGCATGTTAATATGTACATATGCATTTTAAAAGTAAGACCTCAGTAGAGTATTTTGGGGAGCATGCAGTGTGGCCTCAAGACAAGCACACGCTTTTTTTTTACTGTGTCTTAAGTAACTAGAGTTGTATGATCCGCTGGACGTTCATCTTTTATATTCATTTTTAATCTGTGGTAAATAAGCAGTTTAGTCAAAAATTCATAGTTATGAGGCACACTTTGAGCCATTGCTTGGCAGTGAAGGTAAACAGTTTTCCAAACAGGACATATTTAGCTTCTGGTGTTATACCTGGCATTTGGTTAATTATGTTTCCATCTCTGGTTCACACATTCTGCCAAAGAGGTGCTTATGGCAAGGTTTACAATCTTTAACATCTTAATGAGATAAGTGTACCTCACAACTTGAAGAACTTTCTGAATCTGGTTATATGGCTACGGAACTGAGTCTGTCAAACCGCAAATGACTTACGACACCCACGGGACTATATGATAGTGGATATTCTTATAGGGCCACCACACGGTCCATGATATTATACTTTTTATTAATTTTCTTAAAACATACAATGACAATGGAAATCGGCAAACTCACAAGTATAACACCTATACTTGTGAGTTTGCAGATTTCCAGTGTCTTAGATGCATACTAATAGTTAGTAAGAATTCAAAATAATTCGTTTTTTAGTAATAGTTTAGAACAGATTATAAATAGAACAACTGACTGAAAGATATATGCGTAATTACAAAAATTTGTTTAAAATACATATATAATAAGTACATAAACTCTCAAGCCAGCAACAACTATGGAATTCCCTTTCTCAATCCTGGGACACCTTTCATATCATCACACCTATGGATATATCGAGCCATTACCGCCGACTTAGTGTAACCGACAAAAAGCAAACTTTAAAGGAGAAGGTATTTTTTAAATATTTTTATAAATGATTGCACTATGAAATTGAAATTTAATAATTAGACTTTTGAAATCTTAGCTGTAACAGTTATAACTTTCGAAGAAACATTAGGTTTTGAGGCTTTTTTGGCATTTATAATATTTCTGCTGTCTCAAACGAATAACTTCTTATGATTCCAGATGTTTGAGATAACACTTGTGATGAAAAATAACCTGATTCAAGTTTTAACACAAGCGACAGAAAGCCATTTAACTTTGGATCAATTTTCATAAATAAATGAGTACTCCATAAATTAATATATAAAAAAACAACTCAAAATATATAGTTTAATACATAATATATTGCTCATTATTTTAACATTTTAGAGTACTCTGAGATCAATGAATAAAACTTCAAATATAATTATTACACTTAAAGAATTATCAAGGTTTAGTATAACCTGTATTAGTTTCAGCTAACATTATTCATTAATTTAACATTTAAAAGAATGCAGAGATTAAATAATTAGCTTGGTGTGTTTTCTTGCCGCCACACCACCAGCAACTTTACAAGGCGCAAGTTCGGCCTCACATGGTATACTGTTACCATCTCTCGGGCTTGGGTTCCCCAGTGCCAGCTTCTTTCACTTTACCGCATCCAGAGCGGCTCGAATTGTCGATGACCGAATTCTCTCCGATCAACTAGATTTACTGGTGCTGCAAAGAGATGTTGTATCCTTTTGCATTTTCCTGTGCATCTACCACGGGGAGTGCTCTGAGGATTGTTCGAATTAATCCTAGGCACCAAATTTCACAAACGCACATCACAACAAAACTCCTAATACTATCTACACTATCTGGATGTTTGGCGGTCTACCACTGTATGTTTTACTAGGAGTTTTCTTCCTCGTATTACCTCTCCACCGGCGATTTTCTGAACCCATACAACTTAGCGACCTTCAAGAAAAGAGCTTACTCCTTTCTAAAAGGCCGGCAACGCATCTGCAATTCCCCTGGTGTTGCAGTTGTTCATGGGTGGCGGTAGTCACTTACCATCAGGTGAGCCGGATCCAGTTTCAACTAAAATTTTAATACTCTTTATCATCATCAAATATCACTATCAACTACATCAGTTTTAGGTAACATGTTAGGAATTACTTCATCATGTTTCATATTTACATACTTTTCATGGTACCTGCATGGAATTATATTTTTATTACACAGATCCAGAAGATCTTTGTACTTGGCGGCTGAAATTTTTAGGTCTAAATTGCCACTTGTTCTTATAATCAGGCCCATATTCAACTCTTGTTTATTGCTATCTTTGAAAAGGAAAGTAATTACCGGATTGTATCTAAGTCCATTAAGGTGTATAATTTCTCACTATCACACTCAGTGTAATCAACAAGAAATTTACTTGTAGCTAATGTGGAATCATTATGGCATTATATTAAAAGAGATTCAGCTGTAAAATTTAGTAAAGATGGTAGTCGTAGTTTCTTCCCATTAGCATGAACAAATCAAACGTTAAGTTTTTCTGCTGTGGAACAGAAGATTTAGTAATGTTCTGTTTCGGTAATGAACATGATGGTGATAGTAATTTCATAATAATATTCTTAATCCTTGACTGTAACAATAAATGAAGTTTGTATTTGGCACTAAGAAATTGCGTTTATAATACAAAACGTATTTACGTTATATATGAGCTCTGAAAATTTTACTATACAACACTATTACACCACTTTAAACTTTATAAAACCTAGTTTTATCACACGATAACCAGGTAATTATAATTTAACACTAAGTACAGTGCAGAGAGGTAGTTATTTCATCACAATTTTCACTAATTTTTTTCCACTTTGCTTATAGTAAATGACAAAATTTTAATGTACTGTGTCTGTTGTGATAAGAAGTATGGTTGCTTATGCTGCAATTTTTAGATAACATAATCAATATATAATTTACGATATATATTGATTATGTTGGTTTTTCTAAAATATAGAAAACCATTGGGCTAACAATAAATTTAGCATTTGCTATAACTTTCGAATTGATTGTATTTTGGCGGGAAATATGGATGAACCGAGTCCGTTATAGTTTAAAATGTTGTTTGCAATTAAAAACGCTGTTTAGGTAAAAATGTCGCTTACGGCGGTAATGGCTCGATAGTCATTGGTTAAGATTACTCTTAATTTGACTTCTCTTGAATATATCATCAATTTGGTCAATAAAATTCTATCTAGGTCATTCCTTGCCAACTCTACCAATCACTTCAGCAGCATATATTTGCTTAGGCACTCTTTTCTCATTCATTATTTCTACATGTCAAACCACCAAAGCATTTTTTCTTAGTCTTAGTCATAACATCTTTTTGAATACTACACTTTTCTCTTAAA
The DNA here is from genome assembly GCA_033319125.1 of Parnassius glacialis. Lineage (NCBI taxonomy): Eukaryota > Metazoa > Arthropoda > Insecta > Lepidoptera > Papilionidae > Parnassius > Parnassius glacialis. The sequence goes on along the minus strand of JAVANC010000025.1, from coordinate 22,407,936 downwards.
AATTATTGATAATACTTTAAAAAAAATATTAATACTTACATGTTGGTGCCACAGTAGAAAACGGTCCATCTAAACCTGTATTAGATGGTGTTGTCGTATTTAACTGAAGTCTAGCTTCCCTGATGATAACCTTGCCTCTTAACAGTTGTGATGCTGTAGACTTATCCTTTTCTGGACTAGATGTAGCTGGTCTTTCCTCCTCATCACCACTTCCAATAGGACTCTCACTTTCCCAGCTCTCTTCAGACTCTGAACCACTACTTGTACTAGGTGATGTACTTGCATCAGATATATCCATAAGTTTACGCATTGCATGCCCTGTCCTTTCTTCTTTGGATTCAGTAGATTTCAATTTATCTAAATTTTCAACATTTGAATTCTCATCTTGTTGAAACTCTGAATCTTTTTCCAAAGAAAAGAGGTCACGTAAAGGCTTTTTACTTCCAGTATTAATAGCTGAAAATGAATTTGTAGTTTTATCTTTGAATAAATTGGAAGAGGGCAGCAGACTGTTTTCTCTACATTTTTCACTATCATTTTTGTCAGGCTCCTCTTCATCGGGAGAATCATCATCATCACGGAGATTGTTAAAAACTAGCCTCTTTAGTTTTGGCTTTTTGAGAACTTTACCAGAACTCAAACTATTGGATATTGTTGTTTGTTCTTCACCATCAATAAACCTCTTGTTAGGTTTAATTACCCGTGATGAGTGTGCACTTCGAACTGGCAGGACAAATTTTGCAGAATTTCCACTTTCTTTTTCTACAGGTGAAATGTTTCTGGGTGGTGGTGAAATACATCGGCTCTCACTAAACTGTGAGAACTTGTTAATAGGCTTTGATAAAGGATTGAGATTCTTTCTCAAATATGCATCTTGCAACTCTATACTAGATTTTGAACTGAGATCTGTTAACTTGGCCGGTTTGAGAATACTGTTAAAGGAGGAATACTCAGTTTGTTTTAATGATGATTTCTTTTTAATTATAGACACAAGAGGGGCATGATGTTTAATCGGAACTTTTTTAAGAGGCAAGAATATATCTTCGCAGCTCTCCACAGTACCAAAAGTTACTGTCTTTTTCACAGGTTTAGGCTTATCACCTTTAGTTGGCTCCATTTTATTTTGTGATCTAGTGCGTACTGGTGATTTTGATATGTCACTGCCGTTTTCTTGATTCTCTTCTTTGTTTTTCTGTATTTCATTAATCACTTTATTTTCACTGGTAGAGTTTGCATCATTTTCATTACTATTTTCTTTCTTCTCTTCTTCCTGACATATTAATTATGCAATTATTTACTTAGTAATATAAAAATGAATATTAGTATGTAATACCAAAGTAAAATATATGTTCAATATTTAATGTTTACTCAAAATTAAGTATATAATAAATATATTTAAGGTGACACTATGGCTAAGCAGTCAGTGGCTGTCTTCTAACATTTTTGTAATAACATAAATTGTTTTTTAGACCTGGCTACATTGTGGTTATCCTGGTATCACTGACACTGCATCCAAGGCTTCTTCCAATTATAGATGTTATATGTTTTGGTTTTTTGACAACCATGTGGCATAGTGGTTATGGAATTCAAATCCCAGTCAGAGACAAAATCTATTCAACAATATAAGTGGTTTTTCAGATCTGGTTAATCTTATTGTATTGTAAACTAAAAAGAGACAGAGAACAGCTTTGTTTGCACATGTACTTATGGTATTATAATATACAAAAAAATAGAAATATGATTGTATTTTAAAATAATTTATTTCATATATACCAATTCAATAAATTTTTACTTAACTTATGAAAAATCTGTAGGGTAAAACATTTCTTGGATGTGTCATAAATAACTACACTTGTGTTTAAGGGAAATTGCGGATCATTTAGCTAAAGAAGCCACCAAATCTGGCTCCCTCCCTAAACAATACCTCTATGCATATGACCTCCTACCAAAGGCTGGAGCCAGCCTTCTGTCTACATGGCAAAGTATCTGGCATCAGTCTAAACTTTTAAAATGTAAATACTATTCCAAAGTCCAAACTAATATTCCATCAAAACCCTGGTTCTTTCAATATCGCCACTTTAATAAAACAATCACATCTACTGTTTGTCGCCTTCGCTTTGGACATGCTTGTACTCCGGTACACTTGGCAAAACTAAGGATTAGGGATAGCTCAATCTGTGAATGTGGTCTAGACGAAGGATCTGTAAATCATCTGTTCTTTGAGTGTCCTAATCTTTGTCACTCTCTCTATGATATCCTGCCCCATTACATCCCGCGTCCTGTAAATTTCCAGTATTTGTTGTCCCTAGTGTATACTCCTTTTGTAAATATTTTGTGTGATTTTATTCGTTCTAATAATATTAAACTGTAAAATTACTAATCAATTTTGGTGATGGTACTTAAAAATGTGACGTCTTTTGTTGTAGATTGTAAACCCACTTGTAAAATTGAGAACTCTTGAATGTAATAAATATTTACTTGTCACTCCCATGACTGACTTGACACTGGCAGAATTCTATCAAGAGAAGCCATAATTTAAAAGAAGAAGAAGGGTGTGTTCCAATATACACTGCAAGCACTGCTCAGTGCTCTCGCTGGCGAAAAATTAGTTCCATTATGGACTGCCAGTATACTGCTGCAGTACCCTAGGGAAATATATGACGTCATAAATCGCCGCCATTTTTGTTGCGCTAGGTAAGGTGCTCTCAGTACTTTGACCAAGTGATCAAAATACAAAAGTGCCTATTTGCCCATATTGCCTATGCCCAGATTTAACAGGTTCCATGAATTATAGATATTATTATTAATTAATATTGTTATTCAAATAGAATTGGACACGCCTGTACCTATGTGCACCTAGCTAAACTCAGGATTAGGGATAGTTCTCTGTGCGAATGTGGTTTAGATGAGGGAAACACTAACCATATTTTTTTTAACTGCACCAAATTGTCATCATCTCTTTACGATTATCTGCCCCCTGACATCCCTCGTCCCATAGACTTTAACTCCCTTCTAATCTTCACAAATACCTCTTTTGTATATATTTTATGTGATTTTATTAATTCTAACAATATTAAACTGTAATTTGTTTGTCATATAATAACACATTAGTATTGTTTTAACAACATTGTCTGTCTTTTGTTTTAGGTAATTCAACAGATAAGTTGACCAAAATCATTCACATAATATTTGTTGTTACCATCTCTTGTATTATCAATTTCCCCTTTTTAAGCAGAGTTTGTGTCCCCATTAAACCTTTTCGCTTATAACATGTCATTGGCGAATTCATCGTAACCGCCATAAAGGAAGAAGAAGAAGAACACTGACATTAAGTTTTAAAAGCAACAACATTTAAATAATAACTTTTCATGTTGAACAGAAAATGTGTACATGATAAATATTTTCATTTGAAAGTGTCGAAAAATGAGAATGAATATACTGGACAGTGTTTCATTTTAAACAGTAACCAGTTTAGCAAAGTAAAAAGGAACGGTTTTACAGTATACTGAATTGACGTCACACCTTACAGCAGTCACAGTGTATATCGGAACACACCCTAAATAAATTTTCCATGACCTATCTCTAAGTTACTCATCTGTTATTTGAGTATAAGATGGAGAACTATGTGACAGATAGAGTTATTTGATGATGTCACTCAGATTAAAGGCTTTCATAGTTACAAATTCAAAGATTTTGTGTATTAGAATGATGCATTTTAAAAATTATAGAGCACACACCACACAGTTCATTGATGATAAGTCAATTGCTGTGTAACATAGTAACTATTAGATTGTCTGTGACTGTAGTCCATAGACACTATGAATGTGTATCCTCGATTAAAAATAATAATAGTTCAGTTGAATTCCCGAAAATATCATCCACCAAATCAAAAGAAATGGGAACATCATGGTAAAAAGCCAAATAATTAGTAGCGATCAAAATAAAGAGTGCTGACACTGCATTGGGTATCCACATCATGCATCACAAAGATACCAAAAGCAGAATCAAATATACTATTTATATATATGTATGTGGATATGTATATAGGAGATATTTCTACAGTTTATTTATTTTTTATTGTTATTACTTAACAGGTCAGCAGTTGCAACAACTGATATAAGCCCGTATCCTATTTTCAAATGTGTAATTATTTTATTGTAGTTGTTTATCTAATCTGTTCTTGAATTGGTTAATAGTTCGTGCAGACATCACTTCTGATGGCAGATTTTTTTTGTTTTTATTCTACACTGCTACACCTACATCAAATTCTCACTACTCCATGGGTTGACTGGTAGAGAATGCCTCAAGGCATTAAGTCCGCCCATTGTATTATTTTATATTAAGGAAAGCAATAAAGAATAAATAAATTATTATTTATGATCATTGACTAAATGGATGGTGGGTCTAGAGCAAAATTCACGAAAAATGTGTCCCGAGTCAACCTACATAAGCGTACTACATAACCTATATATAATTTTACTTGTGACAATCTATCTACCTTTCAACTTCAACCAGAGGTTGTTTTCATCTTTTGCAGCTTCTAACGAAAATTATCAGTATGATTTTTTGTTTTTATTATTAATGTGAATTTAATATAAATACTACGTACCTTGTATCTAAGCAAAATATAACTTTTAAATTATTAAATATTAAGAGTCCTTATCGAAAATATATATAAATAGTTTTGCTAATTTTGTGATACAGTATGGCATTTTGGAGTGGATTATCAGTCGACAAAATGAGGACTAGAGTGCAATTGGGGTTCTTTTTGCATTTTGGAACTCTTGGCTCGAACACCTGAGCACAGAGCCGTGATCCATTTCAATGCATGATCCAAAAGCATGCATCTCAATTAAAATACTTACACATGGAATATAACTTTACACATACGTTAACCTCACCGATCGGCATTTTTCAAAGAGCACCTACTTCGGCGGAAAATAATGGAATCGATTTCGTAAACAGTTTTTATAAACGCACAATTCCAATACGTTGGCAGAGGGGAATAATCATGCGAGGTGAGTCTACTGGGTTAAATAGTCTAAGAGGGGCTACTCACTTGTCTGTCGCAGGGGCAATCTAGGGTTTAGGAGTGGGGATGACCCTTAATTGCCTTCTTAATTGTTATGTGTGTATGAAAGCAGGGGCAATTTTCTAAACCGGCCCTGTGGCAGGGCGACATGAGCGCAAGACTATTCCTTCTCCCTAAATTATAGCTACCGCTGCTACGTGTGTAGTGCAACTGGGGAATTTTCAATCAACTCGTTAACGACTTTCACACACAACACACGTCGCAATAGATACCAATAAAAATTGTGAATAGAATAGAATAGAATAATTTTTATTCAATATACATTACATGTGTAATTCTTATTGAAAGTCATTTTTTACTTTACCACTGGTTTGAAAAAACCCTCTATCCTGGGAAGAACCGGCAAGAAACCCAGCGGGACTTTTTAAAAAAAATAAATTTTACAATCTAAATGATTACGAACTATTTACAAAATTTATTTTAGAAACTGCTTGGAAGCGACCACCTCATTCCCAGGGGTTATTATCAACCATGTATTCATTTATACAATAATAACCCTTTTTATACAGTTTCAGCTTAATAAAACATTTAAACTTGGTAATAGAGAGAACCTGTACACTTTCCGGGACCTTGTTGAAATAGCGTATACATTGCCCCAAGAATGAATTACTCACTCTGTGGAGTCGAGAAACTGGCATCACTAGCTTGTGTTTGTTCCTAGTGTTTACAGAATGGATATCACTTTTTATACTAAAACTATCTTTGATTTTGTGAACATACATTAAATTTTCGTAAATATACTGAGAGGCCAAAGTTAATATATTTATTTCTTTAAATTTATCTCTAAGAGACTCTCTCGGTTTTAGATTGTAAATAGCTCTAATGGCCCACTTCTGTAAAACAAAAATACTTTCTGAATCAGCCGCATTTCCCCATAGCAAAATCCCATAAGACATTATGCTATGGAAATAACTGAAATAAACTATTCTCTCGACACTAGTGAGACCTCTAATCTTTTTTACAGCATAGGCTGCAGAACTTAGTCTGCTTGCTAATTTGGATATATGGGGGCCACTGAAGCTTTGCGTCGAGTGATGCAAAGCAAAACAGTGGATACAACAGGGCTCAATTCCTCCCTATTTAAAAACACATTGGTATTCAGATTTTTAACATTCGTTGTTGTAAATTTAACACAATTAGTTTTATTTCCGTTCAAATGCAGATTATTAACGTTAAACCAATGCACTAATTTTGATATAGCATTATTCACTTCGTCACATTTAAATGATTGACGTTTAAGTTTAGAAATCAAGGAAGTATCACCAGCAAATAATACTATATCATGACTATCCCCCACAAGGTGAGGTAAGTCATTAATATACACCAGAAACAGAAATGGGCCGAGAATCGAGCCCTGGGGTACACCCATTAGTACAGGTGACCCGGAAGAACTTTTACCATTGATAATAACCTTCTGCTTTCTACTACTTAAATATGAAATAATAAATTTAAGCGCTGTGTTCTTGACACCATAGTACTGTAGCTTCCTGATTAATGTCTCATGGTGAACACAGTCGAAGGCCTTGGAAAAGTCACAAAATATACCCAAAGCATCCTCTGAATTCTCCCATGCACAAAAAATATGTTTAATAAGCTCAACTCCAGCGTCAGTTGTCGAGCGACCCCTTGTAAAACCGAATTGATTTTTATGTAGCAATTTATTAATATTAAAGAAACTTAACATCTGAATTGAAATAATTATTTCAAAAATTTTACTTAATGTTGGTAGTACAGAAATTGGTCTAAAATTGGCGGGGTCTAATGTACTACCAGATTTAACTATAGGTATGACTTTACAATGTTTAGTTAAATCGGGAAACACACCAGATTCGACGCTTATATTAAATATTGTGGCTAAATAAGGTGCTAATATATCTATTATAGATAAAATAACTTTAATGGAAATCCCCCATAAGTCTGCCGTTTTCTGTGAAATTTGGACACTGGTGATGTAAGTGTATAAAGAGCGGCTTCTTCACCCAGTATCTCCATTTTGCCTTTTTTTATTGCGGTAGGACCACATAAAGAACGTTATTTTAACGTCGTATCATTTTTAAACGTGGTAGAGTCATGCTGCAGCTTTTAAGGACTGTGTTATGGTTGTAATTATTAATTAATTAGTTGTTTTATCAATAAATATGGTTGTCTATGGGCCACAGTATTCACTTAACATCAGGTGGACTGTGCTCATTTGTCACCCTTATTCTATTTAACAAAAAAGAGTCAAGGCTATATTTACCAATTCATTGATACTTTGATAAAACTGGCGTCATTCTCAACATGTGTGTCCAGCGAGACGTGCACTCTCACACTGAATGGCAGGCATGTGTGTAGAGACAGTTCTGATATTATCCCGATCGCTGTTCATCCTAGATTGCCCCTGTGGCACACAAGTGAGTAGCCGCCTTAAGACTGAGACATACCAGACAATTTTCTTTAAATTCTCTTTAACACACAACCGGCCAATCTCAATTTCTTGATTCCGTTAAGGGACTGACAGCTGCCAACTAGTGCCACTAACAGGTTTAATATTATAACTTCTAAATCAGAGCATGTTTTAGTTTTTCTGATTTCGAAGTTATAATATTAATAGTGATAGTTAAGTATACCTTTTTACAATTGACTGGTTATCATTGATTCAATGTTTTATGAAAATACATTGATACATTTTTTTCAAAACATCGAATCGATTCATTGTATTGTAAACATCGAGTGAATTCCCTAATTCATTATAAAAGTGAAATTCATATGAGTCTGTTTCTCAACCCTCAGACAAAATCTCTAATAACTACCCAAACAATAAAATTGATTGTCTATTTCTTATAAACTAAACAAACAACACTGCATGCATTGCATTGCTTGGCAGCAGTAATTATAATGAAATTTAATTATATTGAGATTACAATAGTAAAGCCATTTTAGATTATTATTATCATAATATATTATATATATAATATTTGTTATCCTATATTTATATATATATATAAATTAATTTAAACGCGTTGTTCCTATATTCAAATTAATTTAAATTACAAAAGTTAGGTTAGAAAATATTATGACTAAGCTACGTCCCTATATACAAGTAATACCAAAATGTTTAACTGTAAACAATATTAACAATAATCATATTTAACATTCAAGTTAAAAACTGCTGAAAACTTAATCAAAGGGAATATAAATTACTACGTGTGAACTTGATGTACTTATTTGTTGACATCCAACATATTGAAAACTGAATGTCAAAATTCTACATTTCTAGACGTTATTTTTCATTTGGCGCCTCGTATATATTATTAGGTATTACGTAAACATAACATTTCCGTGTTTACTCTGTTCATTTTATGTAACTTACTTGGAAAATATTAATAGTTTGTGATTAATTTTTACCTCTTTCTCCCCAGGTAAATCATTGCTGCCCGAGCCTCGACAGGCTGGATGGTTTTCTTGAGCAGTTTCATGGTAAACAGTGCCAGAGAGTACACTAATACGCTTTCTGTTCTGGAATTTAAGGGGTTTCCCGGGGAACCTGGATCTTCCCATTTTGATACGCACGTAAACGAAGGACACTCAGTGCGTTCCCAGCGAACGCGAAGATACTGGCGCGCATGCTCCGGCCCGCGCGCTCCGCAACGCCATTCCACTCATTTATGCAATGTGTACAACAAATTACGACGCAGTTCTCATCACATGCACACCCAAACATAAACAGCACTAACACCCTTCACATTATTTACTAGAAACATTCACTTTACACACTTTTTGCAAAGAATAACATCATCCATCATTTTAATGGTCGACTGATCGTTAACGCCGTAAGTTGTAACGCTTCCATTCAGCGGAGCGTCAGCGCTCAGCGATAAAACAAAAGAGAATGTAGTATTTTAATGTGCTCGATTCGGTCGCACGACGCGTCGGCAGTATCTGCGTTTTGTTCCATTTGTTAACACAAACAAAATTACTGAAATGAATCGCCCATAATTTGACAAAGATGGCTGTACGACGCACTATAACAATAGCGAACACGAGTGATTAACGAGACGAGGCGCGCGAGGCCGCGGTGTGAACGACACCTGGCTCTCGGAGGCCAGTTATGGATTTTGAACCAATCGCGACGTTAATTCGGACCGGTATGAAAACAAACATGTCCGATGTCGCTCGCTACGTCTTGCTCCTATACGGCATCTATCTGCATAGACGCCTCACTCACTCATTTCACATCGCATTATCAATAAAAATGCCCAAGTAATAAGATCAATCTGCGTGATCGGTAGCGCCTTTGTCAAAGAGTACTGTTCTATACAGGAAGCCTTTGTTTTGATTCTCTAGTGATTTGCACATCATCCGCTTTATGGTTAGCAGTTTTTAGTTAATTTTAGATAATGCTCAAATTGTTTTTGCAAGTTATGGTTTATTACCTAGATTGACCTTGGCTTTTGTATTTTATTATTTGTTTATAAATGCTGTATACTATAAAGGTATATACTTTATATGTAGTATCATTAGGAACCATAAGAGTAGGTATTAATATTTTGATTTTGATAACAAGTTAAATAATTCCTTATTTAGCAATTTATGCTCTTTTCTAAAGTTTTCAAATATAGTTAAAGGAATAATTATTAGGTATTGTAGAATATTTTATTACAATATTTCATTACAATAATATAATTTATATCAATAAAACATCAAATTAAAAAAGAATACTGATACATTAACATTATTTTAATTAAATACTTTATATTATGTAGACAGTGTAAATTATATATAAATGTAAAATACCAAAATCCACAATAACGCTTAGACTATTTTATTTTATACACAAACTTATAAACATACGCTTTAATGTCTGTGTATGTATGTAAATATATGTAGTATGTATAGTGCTCGCACCCTATTTGCAGTGAACCCCTAAATTCTGTCGGTCGATCATGCGTAAAGGGCGGAGAAGGGATGCAAAAGGGAAGAGCATCGGTGCTTGAACCCTAACTACATATAGATTTGTAGAACAAGAAATATTTAAAACGCAACTCGTTATAATAACTTAATTCAGTTACGTAGACTACTAAGTTTATTAATACTGACCTCTAGCGTGAGATATGTGAACGAAAAGTTCTTTGCTGAAACGCTTCCTGAAATACATTGGGAACTGACGGCACGTCCTCAACCATAGTTGAATCGGATCGAAACTAAATGATACACTACACAATCACTTTTTTAAGTGTTTTTCACTCAAACTCCACAACTTTTTAGCCACTTTCATATCCACTTCACTAACACGGATCGTACGAGTTTTGAAAATAACAATTTGTTTGTAAATATTATGGTATGAGTAATATTTACATTACTTTCGTTGCAGTGGTGTTGGTGCGTGAAACTGTAGTAGAACGACTGGCGGACAAGCGCCGCGCATGCCGCGAGGGACACGTAACTATAAAAATGGATAAACTCCCCTTCTCGGGGGCTCACCCAAATGAATCACAGTAACAGTAACACACTAAACACTCTTTTAGTTTATGAAGATTTTTATTCAAAGTTGTTGCGTTATACCAAGGGGACGCGACAAGTAACGCGCAAACACCCGCACTTCGGTTCAAATTTAAGCGGTATTGAGTTATGATGCGAACTTCCGTGTACCTCTTAACAAAATATTGATCGACGCGACTTCTACCGTCTGAGGACATTTTTCAATGAGGCAGGCTTTCGGAAGCAGGATAATCGTTGTAGATCAGCCGCTTACTGTCCGTATTGTACCCAAATGTGAGAACCCTTACCGCGCAGGTAGATGTTTTTTGTGTTATTTGGGTCTCAAGCTAGAGTAGGTAAAATGATTCATATTACTTAGTAGAGCCTGAGGTCGATAAATTCCAATAAGTGTTTAATGCAGCATTTGAACAAAATCTTTAAAGTTAATTAACAGTGATATTCACATCTCAATTAAGTACTTATGGAAGACGAAGTTTTAAAATAATATTTTTTGCATTACCATTCTATATACTACTAGATTAGAATTTATATTCAAATTATATTCTTCCTTTAGGGCTGTAAATTTCTCAAAACATAATAATGTTAAAAGTCTCAAAACCAGATCTGACTTCTTGACTCCCGTTCAAAATCGAACCCAGAACCCGCCGCGGCCATAGTAGTCACTCCATGTCGTCACTACCATTAAATCAACCTTTTAGTTAGCATACTTGGTACCTTAAATGATAGAAATTTCTTGAAATAGTGTCATTGTCGCTTAAAGGAGCAGAAATAATGATATTTTCGTAGGGGTATCACTCCTTATACGTTTAGGAGTTTGGTTAAGTCTATGTATTTCTGTCACCAAGCAGCAGTACCTGCTTTATTGTGGTCCAGTATCCATCTCCGGGATCAGCGAACCAGTGAAAAGGTGTGTCACTGAGTCCAACGCGACATATTATAGCACCATATTTGACAGCAATACTTCATGAACGACCGAATTGCTCTTTATGTAGTAGTTATAAGAAGCTGCCTCTGTGTGAAAGACCGATGCACCTTTGCAAGAACTCAATGAACGACCCAAAGTTGAAGTTCGATAAAATCTCAATGCCAAACAACTATAGATCCAGTGTACACGTAAAGATTTTTTGCGGTAAATAAACATTGCTGTCGTTTGCATACCAATAGATGCCGGGCATAAGCAGAATAAATATGCAGCAGGAAGAAAGTTGCGGTTCGGACGGACACTTATTCTATAAACAAGCCCATTGGTAAAAACAGTAAATAAAAAATCCCGATTGCGTTATAAAGTTTACTAAAAAGAGAAAAATGTAATTCATGTCACTTCCACAATTAAGACGAATCGAACGACATCCATTTAAGATTATTGTTTTAGCCATACCGCACATACCAGGGTGGATTGAAAAGTACTCGGCCTAACACAGATCCATTCAATTCTAAAAATCAAATCTACCCACATTATTTAGTTCAGTTCAGACTAGTTCATTGTGTGAAGTTCGAAACGTGTGCGATAATTAGTTGTGGTTTTATAAATTTATTAACAAAGTAATCGGACATAATTTCCACGAATGGAGCAAATCGAGCAGCGTGCCGTCATTAAGTACCACCATAAGAAGGGGCTATCATCAAAAGCCATCCATGATGACATGTTCAGTACATTAGGCGATTGTGTTCTGTCATATTCATCCGTCAAAAAATGGATAGCAGAATTTAAGCGTGGTAGAGAGAGTGTGAAAGATGAACCCCGCTCTGGAAGGCCTTCGACGTCAACTACTGACGAAAATATTAAAAAAGTACTTGATTTAATAATGGGAGACCGCAGATTAAAAATTAGAGAGATAGCCGAGATTATAGGCATCTCTTATGAACGAACTCAAAACATCATTGTCAACGAGTTGGGTTTCCACAAGGTGTCTGCGAGGTGGGTTCCGCGACTGCTTTCAGTTGAACAAAAAAGGACGCGATTGACTATTTCACGCGACTGTTTGGAGTTATTTGAAGCCGATGCAGATGATTTTTTGAATCGTTTTGTTACTATAGACGAAACATGGGTTCATTACTGTACACCGGAAACAAAACAACAATCAAAACAGTGGAGAAGACCTGGTTCACCACCCCCTAAAAAGGCTAAGTCGATTTTGTCGGCAAATAAGGTGATGGCTTCAGTATTCTGGGACTCGAAAGGTGTGATTATGATTGATTATCTTGAAAGGGGTCAGACTATAAACTCTGATTACTACTGCACCTTACTACGTCGTTTACGAGAGGAAATAAAAGAAAAACGTCGAGGAATGCTCAGAAGAAAAGTCCTGTTTCATCAAGATAACGCCCATGTTCACACGTCAGTACAGTCAATGGCTGAAATTCACAACTGTGGCTTTGAACTGTTACCGCATCCGCCGTATTCACCTGATCTGGCACCATCAGACTTCTTTCTGTTCCCTAACCTAAAAAAGCACTTGGGAGGTCAAAGATTTTCGACAAACGACGAGGTCAAAGCAGACTTAGACTCTTTTGACTCTAAGGAAGAATCATTTTTTTTCAACGGTCTAAATGCTTGGAAGGGGAGGTGGCAAAAGTGTATTGAACTTGATGGTGATTATGTAGAAAAATAAAAATTTAACTGATTTAGTATCTGTTTATTTTCTTGGTTAGGCCGAGTACTTTTCAATCCACCCTCGTATGTTTTTATAGATTTTTTGCAATTCTGTCCATACAAAGGTTGTCGGAAAAAAATGGATTTTAGCCGTAAGACCGTCCCTTGCAACACGTTTTTTTTTCTTCTTTGTTGTTTATATTTATATATTTTTTGGCGCACAATAATGTTAATAAAGTGTTATCTATTTATCTAAAACCATACATATACATTCACTCCAAACACATTACTCTCCTTTTGGAATATGGGGCAGTCAGGGAAATAAAATCAAGGGCTTTCGAGACATCTAGCGAACCAGCAAGTACACATCCACTGATCTCAAGTTACTCGCCCCATATCACCCATATGTGAATGGCTTAAGTTAAAAGATCCCCGTACTATTCGCTGAGGAAGTCATTCTGTTTGTCATTGTCACGTCATTCAACGACGTGGGCTACTGGAAATTGAACTAAAACTGATCGCATACCGTTTTTGCATAGTTAGCTGTTCCGACACCCGCAAATTATTCCAGTGTGATGCATTTTCTTCGAAATATATTATGTTGTTAGATTATAAGGCGTATAGAAAAGAAAAAATCTAAAAAAGACAGGTGTTTACGGCTAGTTTCAAGTAGGGTGGGTGTACCAGTCCCAAACCAGGTACCAATCAATGGTTGACCACTCATATGTTCAATTGAATAAATTAAGAAATGGCGGGCATTTTTTAAGAATTCAATAGTTTTGTTATGTAGCCTAGACTATAACCAATCTTCTGAACATCATTTTTTGCGAGAGTAAACGAAAAATATCGATACCTAGCGCTTTTTCTCAGACCAGTGTCTCGTTTACTGCCTTTCGGCCACCATTACAGTTAGACTTGCACGTCGACATGATAAGTTGAATATTTTAATATTACCTATTATTTCCTAATTACTGTCATCAAGTTGTATTATTTTAAAAGTTTTGTGTTTATTTAAGTGCTATGCGGTGTTATTTTTATTAAATAATGACATTATCAAGTATTTTTAAAGGTGGTTAACTACTGGAACACACCCTGTACTGAGTTCCTATTGTTGACCAACTGGTTTGTTTGCAACTGGTTGCTTACGGTGTTTTCTTTTTGTTCTTTTTTTTCATAGCGATGCTTTTGTTTGACAATTTAGAGCTTAAAGTCAATTATTAAAATCGTTTTATGCGGTGTACCCCAGTAGTTGACCACTGGTTTGCTATTGGTACACGGTAGTAAAAAAAGTGTTCCTATGGATGACCACCAGATTAGAGTTTTAACTTTTTTCGTTGTTTTAGACTGAATAGACTGATAGACCCAAAAAGACATTTTTTAAATATACAGAGCTAAATTTGCTTAAGTATCTCGATGAAATTCAAAAAGGCGCTAAAATAAGGCAAATATGTCGAAAATATCATATTCCTCACCCGATTGTTATAAATAAACTGAAAATGAGACATTCTCAACGGAAAATGGGACCACCAACTATCTTGGCCCTACAAGAAGAGTTTGTTTTATCTAGGTGGATTAACGCTAACGCTAAAAATGATTGTTTATTGGAAACAGTTAGCCAAATAATAAGAGAGCACATCTTTGACTGATTTTGGACCTGGAGTATCAATCCAACAGCCAGAAGAAAAGAAAGTTACCCTACTCCCACAGGATTTTTTTATAGGATAAGGGTGACAAACGAGCACAGGGTCCAACTGATGGTATGTGGTTGCTGTGGCCCATAGACATCTACATCTATCCTCGATTACGAATCAAAATGCAGATGCGTTGTCAACCGTGAAGACTTAGGTGGAATGTCTCGTTTCCAGTAAAAAGGGTCTCCGGTTCACGACTGACGAAACAGAAGCGTTATGCTGGTATTCTGTGAGAGCGTGGTCCTGCCTCGGTCCAACTGACCCATTCGTGCTACAACTATACTACTAATACAGCTGTAACATGGCTCCATGTAAAAAATCTTGAAGCGACACCACCAAAAGCCAAAGGTAGCCAAGCACCTAAACAACTATTTCCCTGGGAAAATCAAAAACATGGATGTAACGCTGAAGTCAGTACTATGATGTTATCATCTGGGACCATTTTCAAATGGCTTGAAAAAGAAGATTATATTGTATGACCGTGACAGCATCAATGGAGTTATAAAAGCACCTGTTTCTATAAATACCAGAGGTTCCTACAAGGTTAAAGACATGGCCAAATTTTTGCAATGAAACCTACTAATATTGTAAATGTGAAACTTTCACGCAAAAACTACTGAATGCATTTTAATGAAACATTACATTAATATAGCTCATACATTAGAATAACACGTACGCTATAATTCAAAAAATATTGTGTTTATTGACTAAAATATAACAATAAATGTGTAAGTCTGAAGAAAATCTGTCGTCTGTGAGCTATTTTGGCATAAACACGCACGCATCACGCATAAACCTGTGAACCGATTTGAATGGGACTTTCACTGGCAGATAGCTGATGTTATAAGGAGTAACTTAGGCTACTTTTATTTTAGGGTCCCGCGCAAAAAAATCCACGCGGGCGAAATCGCGGGGAACAGCTAGCATAAGATAAAGCTTTCTAGTTGTTTTGGTAATTTTACGGTTTCTAGATAAGTTTTTGTCAAAATCGCCTACCTCAATATGATGAGACTGATGATATATTTAATTCAAAGTCCGTGATAGGTGATACTGATAATTTATGTGCAAAGCTATTTTTCTATTGTGGTTTGCTAATAGGCGTTGTTAACGTTAGATAATGTTCTAAGTCTAGATAAACTTTCAGTCATCATATGAAAGTCGATTTGTGTAACAAAATTGTGTTTTATTTTCAATTAGCTATTTCTTCTTGATAAGTTTATCAGTGGTCAACTATTTGCGCAAAAGTGGTCATTTATTGGAGCGCACTGGTCAAACTTAGGCACATTCCCGTTTTTCGGATAATTAATGGAATCTATAAAAAACTGAAATATTTGGAATCAAATAATTTATCTATATTGCAACATTAGTGATCAATAAACAACTTTGTATATACATTTCTATGTTAAAATTAAATAATACCAGTTCAGAGTATTTCGAAGTGAAAATGTGTCCTTAACTGGTTTGGGACTGGTACACCCACCCTTATCATACTTAATTTGATACTTCCACGAATAACTTTGTTAACATTCAACTCTTCTATACGAGAAGACTATATGAGAAGCACTAGCTTTCAAATAAAAAAAGAATCATCGAAATCGGTTCACCCAGAAAATAAGTTATGAGGTAACACACATAAAAAAACATACAGTCGAACTGAGTACCTCCTCATTTTTGTAGTCTGTAGAAAATAGAACAGCAAGACGTAAACGCAAGAAGTTTTTTTCGCAAGCAGTTTTCACAAACGCAAACTGAAGGTCACATCTACATGGTAATATTTTTACAAAAGTTAATGACAGCCACAAAAACCATAAAATATATGTGAAATAAAACTTTTGATTAAATGTAAAAGTCGACTTTGGAAAACTAAAGGGAATAAAATAGTATGCTCATAATAGCTTCTGAAGTCGCTGCTAACACATAAAGTATCGAAGATTTATAACCACAACTTCAGAAATTATTAGGTGGAAATTATGTAATACTTATTTGTTTTTCAACTCGGTTTACACTTTTTTTTTAATTTAATTACTATACCCTTTTGAGTTGATTATGGAATATCACAAGTTCAAGATAACAAATAGAAAGTTGTCTAAATCTAGTTAGGTACCTACATTAATAATTTAAAATTAAAAATGTTGTACCGCCGACTTCAATATAAGTTATTAAGAATAACTCAAAAACTATTGGTCTGACCTTGATCAAATTCACATGGGACGACACGAGAAGTACCAGATTTCAAACAAAAGAAGAATCATCGAAATCGGTTCACCCAGTAAAAAGTTATAAGGTAACACACATAAAAAAACATACAGTCGAATTGAGTACCGTCTCGTTTTTGGAAGCCGGCAGAAAAATCATCATTTATTTATTATTGTAAGGAAGGAATTTTTTCTCCTAATTTTTTTATAGGATAGGGTGACAAACGAACACACAGTCCACCTGATGGTAAGTGGTTGCTGTGACCCATAGACATCCACATCTATCCTCGATTACGAATCAAAATGCCGATGCGTTGTCACCCGTGAGGATTAAGATGGAATGCCTCTTTTACAGTAAAAGGGGTCTCCGGTTCCCTACACTCACCATACGAAACACAGCAGTGTTAAGCTGCTATTTCACGTTGGTATTCTGTGAGAGCGTGGTCCTTCCCCAGTCAAGTCAACCCATTCGTGTTACAACCATAATATAGCTGCAGCATGGCTCTACCATGTAAAAAACTTGTGCTATAGTACAAAATTATTAAAGTATGATTTGAATAATAAATACTTAGGTACACAGGTAGCGATTAGGTCACCTTGTCAATTACATATGCACATGTGTACATATTTTATGATCAGGTAAACGTAAAATAATATTTACTTATATTTAGCAGTGACTCACTAAATTCTCGATATCATCCAAATCATGTGAATCTTGGCGGTCCACCACTGTGCGATTTAAAAAAAAAACTTCTTCTAGTTCTTTTTTGCAAGACTGTGGAATCGGCTTATTGCCCTTACGACTTAGGGACCTTCAAGAAACTAGCTTACTCCTTTTTAATAGCTCACCAGCCACATGCAATTTTTCTTGCGCTGCATTTGTTCATGGGCCGCGGTCGACATTTACCATTTAGGTGAGCCGCTTACTAAGCCTCCGCTATCCATCCGTCAGCGGAGGCGTAGTAATAGCCCAGAATAAATAATAGTTAAAATGAGTTAAAAGAAGTAATAGCAGGCCAGTGTCACTCCGCGCTTTAGGCATGAAAATATACCTACGTTGCGGGGCCCCATATGCAGGGCTAATTTCGTGAGGTTGTCACGCGCCCGCTAGATCTGACGCGCGCCTTAAAAATAAATAAATATTTAGGCACTTTTGACATTTATTTTTGAGTTTTTATTCAAGTATGGCCTCTCAAAAAGACAAAAGGTACTGCATAGCATACGGGTGCTCAAATAATAATAGGAATGTTGACATTTCATTCTTTACTGTTCCTAAGGATACCGAAAGGTAATATATAATTATTTATAGGTAGATCTAAATAATTAGGTACTTAGTTACTGACGCCATAGTTACAGATTTATTGTTTGACTAGCAGTTCCCTGCGACTTCGTCCGCGTGTAATTTATTACGATTGGATTTCATGGGCTTTAATTTTTGCGCGGAACCCTAATGCTTTTTCTAAAATAAAAGTTGCCTAAGTTATTTCTTATAACATCAGCTATCTGTCAGTGAAAGTCGAGTTAAAATCGGTTCAGCCGTTTCGGAGATCAGCCGGAACAAACAGACAGACAGACAAAAATTTTAAAAAGCATGTTTTTGTTATAATTACTCTCCCACTCTTTGATTAATAATTAATCCCGGACGAACAAGTATTTGTATGGGCTACAAATAATTGTTCCGGGTCTAGACGTTTGTCCATGTGCAATTTATGTTTGTTAACTGCCTAAACGATACAGGAGAAAATCCTAGTGTGGGGGTAACGTTTTTTTAACAAAATAAAAAATAAAGGAAATACTAATACATTGCGTAACACCTCGGTGTATTCTATTATTCGAATATACCAACTCATATCAAAGGATTGAATTTGTTTTCTCACAACACCTAACCCTACAGTAGAAGCGGTCTTAACAAAAGTGCGGAACGGGCTAAGTGATACAGACACACGCACGCGGACGTAAGGTGCAGTTTGATTTCATACGCGCACCACATAATTTTTTTTCTACGAAATAAATGGTAGGCTAATTTCACGAAGATCACTTCCGAGGCGTGCAAAGTATTATGAACATTAGCGACGTTGTAACTAAGTTTAAACTCGCAAGTTTGCTATCAGAGGGCGATCCTTCTGTTCTTTTAACTATTATTTATTCTGTGGTAATAGGGCTTAGTAACAGAATTGTCAGTCAGCACGAAGAAATTAACCTCAAACTTATAAGGTAGAAATGGAGGATATAGGTATAAAGTTTAGCAATCACTTTTCCAACACTTATGTAAGTAGTAGTTGGCAGGTATGGATTTATAATAAAGTAGACTACACTGGCTTAGAGACATCACCGCAGAGGGGGCATAAGTTAGTAAACTTCTGATAGAAAATTATGTTTTGTTGTGGAAAAAATGCGTGTTACTAGTCAATAAATATTTAAACGAAATTAATAAAAATTCTTCCGCTAACGAAAAAAAAAATTAAATCAGTATTTTAGTTGATCGTGGTATGTATGTAAACAAACACAATTCGTGGAATTAACGTAAGAGATTGAAAAATATGTATGTATGATGAAGCAGGAAAGATTGGATGTATTAGATATTACTATTTTGCATTGAAAGTGGTTTGCTACGCGAAATCAATTTTGATGATATTTTAAAAAGTTAAGGAAACAGTATTTCATCATCAAAGTATACTTTAAAAATAATAACTATTTTACCTAGAAAAACTAGGACCCCATTTGCTATAAAAAGCTAGTACACCAAAAAGCTAAAATCCGGCGCTGGTGGTTGGTACAGAAAACTTGCAGACTCAAGGTCAATATTAAAAAATCGAATATTGTACAAGCTGACCTACTTGTACAATTATTTTTTGATGGCATGAACCTCCCACTTACGTTACTGTAGGTAGTGTTTATAACATTAACGATGTAGTGACGGTGTAAGAATATTTACTACCCATATATATATATATATATATATATATATATATATATATATATATATATATATATATATATATATATATATATCTTTATATATAAAAAGTACGTGTCACGTTGTTTGTCCGCGATGGACTTCTAAACTACTGAACTGATTTCAATGAAATTTTTGGTCAATGTGCAGTTTGGTCCAACTTAAAAGATAGGATAGCTTACATCTCAATTTATAGTCGCAATACAATATTATTTTATTGAAAATTATTTCTCTATTATTTGACAGTCAAAATTATCTGTTAGCTCCAAACGATTCTGTCAGATGACCATATCTGTTGACTGGATTGAGTAAATATTTAATAGATGGCGCTATGTTAAAAATACAAACGTTTAATATAAGCTAAAATTTAGTAGTATAACCACCATGTGTTGCTGTAAGTATTCAACAGATAGAACCGATTTCAAAAAAATTTTGCAGACTGTGTGCAGTTTGGTCCAACTTGAGATATAGGATAGTTTTTATCCCGATAAGTGACCCTCAATTTTTTAATTGCTAATTTCAGGAGTTTTTTTGGGAAAGCAAATGGTTGTTCGGAAAGGGCAGAACAACGTCTGCCTGGTCAGCTAGTATATATATATATATATATAAGGAAAAAAATCAGAAGATAGGCAGTAGCGTCTTTCTAATAACTTTAAAAAAACTGCGGTTGCCAATCCGCCTGCCAAGCGTGACAACTATGACAAATACCAGGGGGTACGAGGCAATCTAGAGGGAGGTTTATGTTAAGCAGTGAACTTTGACAGGCGGTATCGATGATGATGATGATGATGATGATTGTATTTAACATTGGTTGATTTAAAAGAAATAAAATAATAAAGTATCTTTATTTCAGGCAACAGAGATATTACCCATACAAGAATGTTAGTAAAATTGAAGTGAAATATAAATTAAATTATAATGCTAGTAATTAAATTAATTTACATAAATAATGATCACAAATGTAAATGGAGATGTTTGAAACCAACCGCTACGAGGGTACTGGTGTCTTATACCGTGGCATATCCAGCGCTCAAGCAGCGGCGAGTCCCACCTATCTGCCATTGTGTTGAGAAAGCTATTGCAGCTGCTTGACAAACGCTTCAGCATCGTTGCAACACGCTTTCTAATAATAGCATAGAAACCATCAGTGTGCATTTCAGAAATCATTCCTGACGCGCTGCAAAAGCGCGGCAGCCCCATCAGTATCCTAAACCCCATTATTATACTGGACACGCAACGCGCTGTACACCCGCTGCGTATAGTTAACCCATAGGTTGCCCATGTAAAAAGACTGGCAGTAGCTGAGCAAACCTTCGGGCCACCATGTTACATCGGACGGACAGCGTCAGCGTCCTACGTTCCCGCTCGATATCCATATTGTAAATAACAGCCTAGATTTAAGATGTTATTAATGTTGATGCCTTTTTATACGATCTATGTAGTTATTTAAGTTTATAATTGTACGTAAGCTTATTAATGTTTTATTGGCCTTTATTTGAAGAATTGTTGTATGTCTTTATAGTGTTTGTCATATACTTATTAATTATTGTTTGTATGCCTATAAAGAATTGTTGTACGTCTTTATAGTGTTTAATAGAATGAGGCGTTACTTTGCGGAAATCCAATATAATGGGGTTGTTATAAACTAATTTGCTTAATTCCACGTAAAGAAAGAAAAAGATGTGTCCTGCCCAGTTTTAAGGGGAACACCCACCCTACCTAAATCGCGCGCACTATACCCGTCGCCGTGAATCCCAGCACTACCACCTCCAGCACCACCACACTAGGCACGACACACCACTCTCGAAAATACGACGCGTGTTTTGCCTCTACACGAGGCATCCTCAGGTGAAGTAGACTCTGCGGAGGCTGGCCGCTAAGCCACGGGTATAGTGCGCGCGATTGAGGGAGGGTGGGAGGTCCCCTTAAAACTGGTCAGGACACATCATTTTCTTTCTTTACGCGGAATTAAGCAAATTAGTTTATAACAACCCCATTTATAGTGTTTGTCATATACTTATTAATTATTGTTTGTATGCCTATAAAGAATTGTTGTATGTCGATGTATGATTATAAAATAAATTATGAGTCACACTCAACACACACCCCGCACTCTTCCCCTCCTATCCCCTCGTTGGTCGAATAGAGCATGTGTGCCTCACATGCGCCCACACGAGTTGTGCAACTAACCGAACGAAATAAAAGACATGCTGTGATCGACCTCTGATATTACCAGCTCATGACTCGTTACTCACTCATCACTCGCTCTGCAGCTCAACAGTCATCTCCACGCTGACCCAACAAGCTACAATCTAAAAAGCAGCTCTTGTTTTCATATAAACAATAGTTTATTTAACTTCACGTATCACCTATGGTCAAGAAGAAGTCTACGCCTGAACGATACGGAGCCCTGCATAAAGCTCCCACTTCGTTTAGTGGTCTTTCGAGTTGCGGATCCCACTTCGTTTACATATTATCACGCAGATCCTCAGTGACCCAGTCCCAAAGTTGTTGAGTGTGAACCTTTACTAATATCAAATATCGACCATGTGCGACTAGGTAGTTCTGGCTTGAACACTATGAATTCGCTGCACATGCTTCATATATACTTAATAATTTCTGCATGGCACCTATCGAAGGGCTGAGCAGCACCATATCGTCTGCGTAACTTATGTTATTGACACAAACACCGTTAATATGACAGCCTACATTTGTACCGCTCAACTCCTCGATCAGGCCATTGATATACATACTGAAGAGCCTAGCAGATGTAAGACCACCCTGCCTCACCCCACATTCAATTCTATATATGAGTTCATTAGAGTATGAGAGTATCTAACACAGTTGGTCTGCCACTCATACCACGATTGTAGCACCACAACTAACTCGTGCGGAACATCAGTCTTACTTTGAAGTTTTTTCCATAATAAGCCATATGACACCAAATCGAAGGCCTTGGATAAGTCAAAGAAACAGGCAAAGACCCCCCAACTTGTTCTTAATAACTGGCACAACTGTGGTTCGCATAAGGTCATCAGGCAGGTAAGAGTGGCTGAGACAGAGATTATATAACAAATATGGTAGATGGATTCTCGCGCACTGCAGATGCACTATGCTGAGAAGGTCTTGACCAGGGGATTTACCACGTACCATGTCCTTAATTACGCGGTCCACATCCTTCGCCGAGAATCTAACATTAAGTTTGTCAGTACAACACCCATCATCACACATCGCAGCTGCAGGCCCAAGAGGCGAATCCACCCTGAAGTGAGCTTGGAAGGCCTTGGCTATCTCGCTGTGCTTATAAAGGCCAGCGACGCTTACCGGAAGGCTCAATGTTGGGTTTAATTTATTTAAGTGATTCTTTAATCACTTAAATAAATTAAACCTTATTAATTATTCCTTAGTAGCATGGTGTTGTGCAATCATATCCATCCTAGTTTGTTGCTGATTGTTTTGATTGATCATCTGGTGGAGGGCAGTATTAGAAGTTTTTAAGTTTTTAGTTATTAATTAAGGTCGGGTCTATGGTCAACGGTCGAATGGTTAACACGTACTTGTGAGTGCTTTCCGGTATTTGGTTAATTTTCCTTAATTCCTTTATTTTGTGGTGGTGGATTCCTCTGTTGTAAGTAGATTACGTTTTTTTTTTTTTTTTTTTTTTATAGAATAGGGGGCAAACGAGCATGCGGCTCACCTGATGGTAAGTGACTACCGCCGCCCATGAACAACCGCAACACCAGGGGAATTGCAGATGCGTTGCCGACCTTTTAGAAAGGTGTAAGCTCTTTTCTTGAAGGTTCCTAAGTCGTATCGGTCCGGAAAATTCGCTGGTGGTAATTGATTCCACAAGGAAGTCGTGCGAGGGAGAAAACTTCTTCTAAATCGCACAGTCGTGGACCGCCAATCATCCAGATGGTATGGATGGTAACGCGAGTTTTGTCGCGATGTGCGATGGTGAAATTGAGCGGCTGGAATTAGTCCGAACAATTCCTCAGAGCACTCCCCGTGATAAATGCGATAAAATACGCAAAGAGATGCAACATCTCTACGCAGTGCCAGTGTATCGAGCCGATCAGAAAGAACTCGGTCGTCGACGATTCGAACCGCTCTGCGCTGGATGCGGTCAAGTGGAAGGAGCTGGCACTGGGGTGCCCCGGCCCAGAGATGAGAACAGTATTCCATGTGGGGCCGAACTTGCGCTTTGTAAAGTTGCAAGCGATGTGCCGGCATGAAATACTGTCTCGCTCTGCTGAGCACGCCAAGCTTTTTAGAGGCCAATTTGGCTTTCCCTTCCAAGTGACCACGAAACTGCACACTATTCGATATGTCGACGCCAAGGATTCCGATACTGGCTGAGGCAGTAAGGGGAGTGCCTTGAAACTGAGGAGATACGACAAAGGGGTTCTTTTTAGCGGTAAACGCGCAAACTTGTGTCTTCTGGGGATTGAACTGGACTAGATTTAGTCGCCCCCAATCCGAGACTTTGTTAAGCAAAGACTCGACTTCAGACACAAGTTTGTCCCGGTACTCGGCGACGTTTTCCCGAGAAATATTGGCACGGCCGGTATATAAGGCATCACCAGTGCTGTCGTCCGCATAGCAATGAATGCTGCCAGTTAGCAACATATCATTGATATGCAGGAGAAACAGCGTTGGTGATAGCACGCAGCCTTGTGGAACACCAGCGTTGATAGGCTTGAAATCAGAGCATTCACCGTCTACTACGACCTTGATGCTCCGATCAGCAAGGAAACTGGTGATCCATTTGCACAATTTCTCGGGAAGCCCATAGGAAGGAAGCTTCGAAAGAAGCGCTTTGTGCCAGACCCGATCAAAGGCCTTCGCTACGTCCAAACTAACGGCTAATGCCTCCCCCTTGGACTCTACTGCCTCCGCCCATCTATGAGTTAAGTAGACTAGAAGATCACCAGCTGATCGACCCCGACGAAAACCTGGCGGTCACTAATCAGCTGGTGATCCTCAAGGTACCTCATGAGCTGGCAGTTTATAATGGCTTCCATTATTTTGGAGAACAAGGAAGTGATGGCGATAGGCCTGTAGTTGGACGGGTCTGAGCGGTCGCCTTTTTTAGGGATCGGGTGCACCAAAGCTGTCTTCCATGAGTTCGGGACTACGCCTTGGGAGTAGGAGTACCGGAAAAGACGCGTTAAAACCGGTGCCAACTCCGGAGCACACGTCTTCAGCACAATGGGAGGGACTCCATCGGGCCCACTCGACTTGTTGACGTCCAGGGAGAAGAGTGCTTTGCGGACCGAGCGCTGTGTAAATCGCACATCCGGCATGGAGCACTCACATCGCGGGATGGTCGGCGGTGTGTTCCCCCCGTCATCTAGAGTCGAGTTGGACGCAAAAAGAGAGCTCAACAGATCGGCTTTCTCCTTTGCGGCATGGGCCAGTGAGTCGTCCTCTCTGTGCAGAGATGGAAGTGATGGCTGACAGAAGTTCCCTTGGACAGCCTTGGCGAGAGACCAGAATGCACGGGTTCCCGAAGGAAGGCGAACTAGCTTCTCGCCAATTCTGCCGATGTGCTCAGACCTTGCCTTGGCAATGACGCTTTTGAAGGACCTGGAGGCGGAATTATACTTCTTTTTTAATGCGCTGGTGTTTACATCCCGAGACGTTGATGCGTCAGCCCAGGCCTGGTAGCACTCCTGCTTATAGCGTGATGCTATTTTGCAGGAGCGACCAAACCATGGCTGGGATCTGCCTCCGATGGGCACCACAGAGGATGGAATAAAAAGTTCCATACCCTGAAGTACCACATCAGCAACAGAATCGGCAACAACGCTGGGATCTTCCGGCGAGAAGCAAACCCGCCCCCAAGGGTAGGATGCAAAAAATCGCATCCCGTCCCAATCAGCTGACCTATAGTGCCAAACACGGCGGCAAGCTGTAGATCGCAACTGCGATTGGAGCGTGAGTGGCACCGTACTCCGGATCAGACAATGGTCCGAAGAGCCCAGAGGGGCATCGACGGAGACCTGATATCCGTCCGGATGAGAGGTCAGCAGAAGGTCCAACAGGGAAGGTACATGGTCTTCCACATCTGGGATCCGCGTAGGCGAAGTAACCAGTTGTGTTAGACCATATGCCAAAGCAAAGTCATAGACAGATCTACCCGCATGATCGGTTAAACGAGAACCAAGCCATTCAGCGTGGTGGGCGTTGAAATCACCGAGTATCACGATCTCTGCGGATGGGACCTGTTGTAGCACGGAGTCTGCAGCCATTTGGACGTGGTCTATGAGTCGGTCTGTGTCGGCATTACCGCTATGGGACCTATAGAGGCACCCGTAGACGCGGGGATGGTCGTCGCTGTCTACGCGCAGCCATAGGATGGACAGGTCCGTACCTTCAAGGCTGCCGAGGCGTCGAAAACAGATGTCCTCTCTGACATACACGCAAACTCCAGCCCGGGGCACAAACGAGTGTTCTAATTTGTACCCCGGGTAGGAGAGATACGAAGTATCAGCCGGAGAGGACACCTGTGTCTCGGTAAGAAAGAGCAAGGCCGGCTTAGCTATCTCCAGATGGTAGTGGACGGCTTTAAGGTTTGAATGAAGTCCCCTGATATTGCAGAAATCCACGGTAAGCGTGGCAGGGTTTGCCTTTGTCTTCTTGCTCCGCTTGCCCCGAGCAGGTTTCGTCTTGAGCGGAATTTCGCCCCCCCCCCAGAATACGCGGGGCAGCCTGAGCACCCACGCCCAGGAGTGGAGTAGTTTGGTCGTGGATGCTCAGCGAGGGATTCTCCAGGGGTGCTGGTACCCTCCTGGGGTAGTCTTTTATTTAATTCCACTACCATGTTGATGGGGGGGGGGGGAATTGGGCCTCCGGCCACCTGCACTCACCAAGCGCAACGCAGAGGTAAACCTCTACTTCACGCTGGTATTCTGTGAGGTCGTGGTACCACCCCGGTTCGAGCTGGCCCATCCGTGCGACAGCAAAAGCCACCGCTTAGCTCTACCACTGTTAACGTTTATAAGATATAGTTATTTCGAACAATACACTCAATTATGGGTGACGAAACGGGGTCTCCCCGTGAGAAACCCCCTGACCCTCCCGATGAAGACATGTGCTTTGGATTAAGTGATAATAATGATTGTGATCGTGGTAAAAAAAGACATGCTGAGACTCGAACATATGATCCAGTATTATATAAAAAGAATTCTGTAGTTGATTTAACAGCTTCAATAAATACTATATATAAACATCCCTGCCTAGAACAAAATCTTAGAATGTATGGGCCAAATGATCAAGGCCCTTTCATTGTCCACATCTCCCGGTCTTCGACAGACCCTAGAATAGGGCTATCACTTCGACCAATTAAAATAGGTTTATGCTTGTCTAAAAATAATATAGGAAACATTAAAAAAGGAGGAGTCAAAAGTGTTGGTAGAAATCGTATCTCTATTGAATTCTGCTCAGCAGATGAGGCTAACAAATTCCTTAATAATCCAATGCTCGCAAAAGAAAAATTGATTGCTACTATTCTATCTTATAATGTTTCTCGAATGGGTGTCATCCGCGGTGTCCCTGTGGATTGGTCAATGGAAGAACTTGCAGAAGCTATTGAGCTTCCCCCTGGTTGTGGTAAAATCCTAAAAGCTCGCCGTCTTCAGAGAAAAACTTTTACTGAAGGGTCATCATCCCCAATTTGGGTTCCTACTCAATCTATTGTTTTGACATTTGAAGGCCAGATACTCCCCAAATACGTATATGCATTCTTCACATCCCTTGCTGTTGAAACTTATCAACTCCCCACCATCCAGTGCAAACAGTGTTGTCGATTTGGCCACGTAGCTGATCAATGCCGCTCTAAACCACGCTGCTTCCGTTGTGCCCAAGAGCATACTGGAGCAAGTTGTTCTGTTCCTGAAAGTGAAGCCACTTGTCTGTTATGCTCCAAAAACCACTTTGCTAATAACAATAATTGTCCAGAACACCATAGACAGAAATCTATCAAAGTTATGATGTCAGAACAAAATATATCCTATATAGAAGCGTCAGCCAAAATCCCATCTATTCGTTTGAACAATCTTCAAAAACCATATTCTGAAGTGGCCTCTACTCAGCTTTCACCTACTTCTACTACCTCCTTCAACCTCCCCACCATGTCACAGGCATATAGAAAAACCGTTTTCAAATCTCCCCGCCCCATCCCTAGAATCCCCAAGGGATATGACCAACAAGCCCATCAAAGAATAGTTGCAGACTGCCCATCTTCTACTCCAAATGGATGCGCATTATCCAATACACACAATCAAATATCTCCAAATGAAAATCTTGTTGAATGCCTAATTTCTCTCCTCAATAATTTAATCTTGAAAATGTCAGACTCACTACCGAACAACGTTGCAGAAAAAATTTTTAATCTCGCTAGTTTAATAGATAATATAAATGACTCAAACAAAAGACCCCCATCTTCTACAGTGGAACTGTAGAAGCTTACACCCTAAAAAATCAGAACTCATCTTCCTAATAAATAAACATGCAATTTCGGTTGCTTCTATTTCTGAAACATGGTTCCTTCCTGGCTCCAAATTTCGCTTGCAAGGCTTTACCTGCCTCCGTGAAGACAGAAATGATGGTTATGGTGGTTGTTGCTTACTCATAAAAAAATCGCTACCTTTTTCCCAAATTACACTCCCTCCTCATAGCCAAAACATCAATGCCGTAGCTGCAAAAGTTGCAGGAATCAACATTATTTCAATATATATCCCTCATCCAAATACTCACTTAATTCATGAACTATCCTCTCTCTTTTCTTTGTTACCTCCCCCTTTTATTATTACAGGTGATTTTAATTCACATCATGTATCTTGGGGGTCACATTTTTGTGATGTATACTCTTCAGAACTTATTCAAATTTTTGAAGATATCAATGCTTGCATCATCAACAATGGTTCACCTACTCATAGAGTATATCCAGGACTAGACCCTAGGTCTGCTGTCGACCTAACAGCTTGTTCTTCTAGTCTAGCCCCTCAGCTTTCTTGGAAAACTCTCAATGAAACATATGGAAGTGATCACTTTCCCATTCTTATTACCAAACCTTATGCGGTCATTCCTTTTCCCTCCACTACGCCCCTCCTTAAATATAAGCTCCAAGATGCAGATTGGTCTAATTTCACTAAATTTTTAGATACTAAATTTACCCAAATGCAGGTTGACTCCTCAACCAACCCAATAACTTCTTACTCTTTATTGGTACAATTTATAACTGAGGCAGCTGACTTATTTATCCCAATCAAAAAACCCTACAGCAAGAACCTATCCTCCCCTCCATGGTGGGATGCTGAATGCACCACTATGATTAAAAAGAGAAAAGCTGCAGAAAAACTTTACAATCACTGTATGACAACCGATAATTTTATTCTATTTCAAAAAACCTCTGCTCAAACAAGGAGACTTCTTTCCAAAAAGAAAAAAAGTGGATGGAAAAAATTTTGTGAATCCATGTCCCCTAATACACCAGTAACAATAGTTTGGAAAAATATAAAAAAATTTCGTGGATCTCTTCTTTCTGATAGCAACATTTCTGATAACTCTCTATCATGGTTAGAAGTTTTCTCTGATATGCTAGCTCCTCCTTTTGTTCCTAATGAAAATGCAATATGCCCACCGATTCCAGTCCCGTCTAACATCAACAATAATGAGATAATCTTCTCATTGTCCGAACTACAGTCTGTGTTATCTGGCTTAAAATCCTCTTCTCCAGGAGAAGATGGCATACCCTATGCATGTTTATGTAAATTAAGTCTTAAGGGAAAATTAATTCTTCTTCAAATTCTAAACAATATCTACATATCTTCTAATATTCCTCTGTCTTGGTCAAACCAAATTGTTATACCTATCCTTAAACCCGGAAAAGATCCTAAAGAAGCTTCTTCATACCGTCCAATTGCTCTTTCATCTACTTTTTGTAAAATTTTAGAACATTTAATTAATGATTTCTTATATTTACGCGAACACTACACATTTAAATAAAACTAATTTTACGGATTTTATCGCGTATATTAACTTATTTTTATCTTCCCGACGTTTCGAGTGCTTTCCAGCACCCGTGGTCACGGGGGACTAAGGTGTTTGACGTCCTGCTGTCATAGTTAGCCCGGCTACCTTCAGTTTTTTAATATTAATTTTTGGTTCGGTTTACGCAGAATGAGCTTACAGTATCTTGAGGTCTAGCAGTGCTAGACCTCAAGATACTGTAAGCTCATTCTGCGTAAACCGAACCAAAAATTAATATTAAAAAACTGAAGGTAGCCGGGCTAACTATGACAGCAGGACGTCAAACACCTTAGTCCCCCGTGACCACGGGTGCTGGAAAGCACTCGAAACGTCGGGAAGATAAAAATAAGTTAATATACGCGATAAAATCCGTAAAATTAGTTTTATTTAAACATTTAATTAAAAACACACTTGAATGGTTTTTGGAACATAATAACATCCTTGCAAAAAGTCAATTCGGTTTTCGAAAAGGGAAAAGCACATTAGATAGTTTGAGTATCCTAACTACAGATATTAGGTTGGCTTTTTCTAAAAATGAATACTTGGTATGTTGTCTCCTTGATATATCATCTGCCTATGACAGTGTTCTCCTTCCGGTGCTCAGGCAGAAAATGCTTCATCTGTACATCCCTGCGAAGACTGTTCACTTCATTTACAATCTATTCATGGGACGATCTATCAAAATTCGCTATAAAGGAATCTTAAGCTCGCCCAGAACAATTTGGAAGGGTCTACCACAGGGCTCGGTTTTAAGCCCTATTCTTTATAATATTTACACATATGACCTGGAACATTCAATTTCGTCTTTCTGTGACATATTACAATATGCAGATGATCTTGCTATCTATGTAACGGCTCCTGATATCCCAACTGCCTCCCATCATCTTAACAGAGGCTTATATTATCTTAATCAATGGCTTACTGACCATGGCCTCTCTCTTTCACCTTCTAAAAGCAAAATAATAACATTTAGCAGAAAACGTGTTATCCCTACTATTGATATCTCATATAATGGTGAATCTATTCCAGTTGTTAACAAAGTTAAATTTTTAGGTATTTACTTAGATTGTCATATGACCGGTACTGCTCACTTTAATTACATCAGTGACAAATGTGAAAAAGGTGTTAACATTCTTAGATCTCTCTCTGGCGTATGGTGGGGTTCTCACCCCATGTGTCAAAAAATCCTATACAATGCCATCATCCGTAGTCACTTCGACTATGGTTCTTTTCTCCTGGAGCGCTGCAACAAATCGGCCCTTAGTAGGCTTGAAGCTATCCAAACAAGATGTTTACGTGTTATCACAGGCGCAATGAAATCAACTCCTAAAAATGCCTTACAAGTAGAATGTGTTGATCCCCCTCTCTCTTTACGAAGACAGTTTTTAGCTGATAGATTTATCTCAAAAACACTACAACTAACATCTCACCCCCTACATCGTAAACTAGAATCCTTGCTACTATTAGTTGTAAACAACTCCTATTGGTCTAACAAAAGCTGGCCCCCTATTCTTAAATCTCTAAATAGATTAAAAAATATTGAATATCCTTGTGTTACATCCCCAATTCTACCCTATTTTGAAACCAGCTATGAAGCTATATTACTAAATCCCAATATCACTCTGAATTTAAACATTAATAAAAATTCTCCAACTGCAAACAGAACTTTCTATAACCTAGTGGCAAAAAAATGGCCTGATTGGCTATATATTTTTACTGATGCTTCCAAATTGTCTTCATTCAAATGTGTCGGTTCTGCAGTCTGGATTCCCAAATATAAAATTGTCCTTAATTATAGATGCCCTCCTCAGGCTTCTGTTTTTACAGGGGAAGCTGTAGCCATATATGAGGCTACATCCTATATTTTTTCCCATAAAATTCCTAAATCAGTTTTATTTACTGATTCAAAAAGCTGCCTAATGTCGTTACAAAGCAATATATTTAAAATGAAATCCATCTCCCCATTGATACTGAAAATTAAAGAACTCATACTAAATTGTAATAAGAGTGGGCTTGAGGTAGAGATTGTGTGGATTCCTAGTCATTGTGGCATAGAAGGAAATGAACAGGTTGACTCCTGGGCCAAAGGAGCTGTAGATACTGGCTGTCCTTCTCATTTAATGAATTACTCTTATGATTTAATGTCATTAGCTCAAATTGAATTAAAGAATTCTTGGGACAGAGAATGGAGCATATCCAGACATAGACAAGGTTTCTACTTTGGTAAAATCCAACCCCAAATTCCTCCAAAACCTTGGTTTTTCAAATTTAGGTTTCTGAACAAACAAATCACATCTACAATCTGCCGTTTAAGGCTCGGGCATGTCTGCACTCCTGTATTTCTTGCTAAAATTAGAATCAAAGATCATTCCCTCTGTGAATGTGGTCTAGATGAAGGTACCCCAGAACACATTTTCTTCAGTTGTCAAAATCACCCAATTTCTTTATATGACATCCTTCCCAAAACAATCCCTCGTCCAGTTAATATCAATTCTTTCTTAACTATCCCCGATTCCATATATGTCAATACAATCTCAAAATATATTCGAATGTATAATATTAAATTATAATTATTGTATACTAAATTTAGCTTAACCTAATTCTATATTCCCTGCCCAGGCTAATACCCCCCTATAACTAGATTTTTACTCTATATTGTGTGGTCCACAATTCATGTATTTAGTTGCTTTGTTTTTTTCCACATTTTCACCTAATAACCACTAACTCCTTTTCCACCGGAAAGCCTCAAGACAAGGTGTGACAGACCGAAGACCGGACATTGGCAGAATTATTGTGACATTATCACAATACCAAGGGCCATACAGTCATAAAAAAAAAAAAAAAAAAATTAAGGTCCTTTTGGACCGCAATGTCAAATCCCTCTTCAGGCCATTCTACCAACTAATCATCTTGCCGTAATGTACTCGTAGGTGTATCTGAAAACCATCATAAATGTGAGTTTTGGTAAAATAATTTATTTCTATTGAAAATGTGCGTATTTGCACGAATACAAAGTTATATTTTTGATATGAAAATTGATATTGAAGTAAGACCGTAATTTGGGCGGGGGTTAGTCTACTCCTAAATCTCACATTTCACATTATCAGTAGAACTAGATTAACACCTATTTTGTTCTCCTGTCCGGCAAGCAGTTTGGCGAATGGCTCTGGAGGACAGCGCAGGTCGTGTTGATCTCCAGGGCAAGTCTGAGGAGTTCTTCCTTCACGTAGTTGTCACTTATTACTTCGTCTGGTTCAATAAGAAACGGACAGAACAGAAATACTCAGACGATCCTCTTTTTCTTTTCTTTTTCTTCCACCCCCTTTTTCTTATCTTAACCCAACCCAATATGTTGAACGTACCGTGGCAATGGATGTGTGGCTGAGGGGGGAGGAGTCTAGTCGCAAATAGTGCCTACCCGAGATCAGAGCGATTCGGGTAGTAAAATACTAACTGAATAGCCCTTCTTGCGGCATGCGGGGCTCTGCTGGGATGACCGAATTTTTCCCTAGCTAATCGTGGGACCAAAATGGACGAAAATGGACGTTTGGAAAAAGTTATAAACTCTCCTTTAATGAAGTTCTATTAAAAGAGAGTTTTTTTTTTTTTTATAGAATAGGGGGCAAACGAGCATGCGGCTCACCTGATGGTAAGTGACTACCGCCGCCCATGAACAACCGCAACACCAGGGGAATTGCAGATGCGTTGCCGACCTTTTAGAAAGGTGTAAGCTCTTTTCTTGAAGGTTCCTAAGTCGTATCGGTCCGGAAAATTCGCTGGTGGTAATTGATTCCACAAGGAAGTCGTGCGAGGGAGAAAACTTCTTCTAAATCGCACAGTCGTGGACCGCCAATCATCCAGATGGTATGGATGGTAACGCGAGTTTTGTCGCGATGTGCGATGGTGAAATTGAGCGGCTGGAATTAGTCCGAACAATTCCTCAGAGCACTCCCCGTGATAAATGCGATAAAATACGCAAAGAGATGCAACATCTCTACGCAGTGCCAGTGTATCGAGCCGATCAGAAATAACTCGGTCGTCGACGATTCGAACCGCTCTGCGCTGGATGCGGTCAAGTGGAAGGAGCTGGCACTGGGGTGCCCCGGCCCAGAGATGAGAACAGTATTCCATGTGGGGCCGAACTTGCGCTTTGTAAAGTTGCAAGCGATGTGCCGGCATGAAATACTGTCTCGCTCTGCTGAGCACGCCAAGCTTTTTAGAGGCCAATTTGGCCTTCCCTTCCAAGTGACCACGAAACTGCACACTATTCGATATGTCGACGCCAAGGATTCCGATACTGGCTGAGGCAGTAAGGGGAGTGCCTTGAAATTGAGGAGATACGACAAAGGGGTTCTTTTTAGCGGTAAACGCGCAAACTTGTGTCTTCTGGGGATTGAACTGGACTAGATTTAGTCGCCCCCAATCCGAGACTTTGTTAAGCAAAGACTCGACTTCAGACACAAGTTTGTCCCGGTACTCGACGACGTTTTCCCGAGAAATATTGGCACGGCCGGTATATAAGGCATCACCAGTGCTGTCGTCCGCATAGCAATGAATGCTGCCAGTTAGCAACATATCATTGATATGCAGGAGAAACAGCGTTGGTGATAGCACGCAGCCTTGTGGAACACCAGCGTTGATAGGCTTGAAATCAGAGCATTCACCGTCTACTACGACCTTGATGCTCCGATTAGCAAGGAAACTGGTGATCCATTTGCACAATTTCTCGGGAAGCCCATAGGAAGGAAGCTTCGAAAGAAGCGCTTTGTGCCAGACCCGATCAAAGGCCTTCGCTACGTCCAAACTAACGGCTAATGCCTCCCCCTTGGACTCTACTGCCTCCGCCCATCTATGAGTTAAGTAGACTAGAAGATCACCAGCTGATCGACCCCGACGAAAACCGTACTGGCGGTCACTAATCAGCTGGTGATCCTCAAGGTACCTCATGAGCTGGCAGTTAATAATGGCTTCCATTATTTTGGAGAACAAGGAGGTGATGGCGATAGGCCTGTAGTTGGACGGGTCTGAGCGGTCGCCTTTTTTAGGGATCGGGTGCATCAAAGCTGTCTTCCATGAGTTCGGGACTACGCCTTGGAAGTAGGAGTACCGGAAAAGACGCGTTAAAACCGGTGCCAACTCCGGAGCACACGTCTTCAGCACAATGGGAGGGACTCCATCGGGCCCACTCGACTTGTTGACGTCCAGGGAGAAGAGTGCTTTGCGGACCGAGCGCTGTGTAAATCGCACATCCGGCATGGAGCACTCACATCGCGGGATGGTCGGCGGTGTGTTCCCCCCGTCATCTAGAGTCGAGTTGGACGCAAAAAGAGAGCTCAACAGATCAGCTTTCTCCTTTGCGGCATGGGCCAGTGAGTCGTCCTCTCTGTGCAGAGATGGAAGAGATGGCTGACAGAAGTTCCCTTGGACAGCCTTGGCGAGAGACCAGAATGCACGGGTTCCCGAAGGAAGGCGAACTAGCTTCTCGCCAATTCTGCCGATGTGCTCAGACCTTGCCTTGGCAATGACGCTTTTGAAGGACCTGGAGGCGGAATTATACTTCTTTTTTAATGCGCTGGTGTTTACATCCCGAGACGTTGATGCGTCAGCCCAGGCCTGGTAGCACTCCTGCTTATAGCGTGATGCTATTTTACAGGAGCGACCAAACCATGGCTGGGATCTGCCTCCGATGGGCACCACAGAGGATGGAATAAAAAGTTCCATACCCTGAAGTACCACATCAGCAACAGAATCGGCAACAACGCTGGGATCTTCCGGCGAGAAGCAAACCCGCCCCCAAGGGTAGGATGCAAAAAATCGCATCCCGTCCCAATCAGCTGACCTATAGTGCCAAACACGGCGGCAAGCTGTAGATCGCAACTGCGATTGGAGCGTGAGTGGCACCGTACTCCGGATCAGACAATGGTCCGAAGAGCCCAGAGGGGCATCGACGGAGACCTGATATCCGTCCGGATGAGAGGTCAGCAGAAGGTCCAACAGGGAAGGTACATGGTCTTCCACATCTGGGATCCGCGTAGGCGAAGTAACCAGTTGTGTTAGACCATATGCCAAAGCAAAGTCATAGACAGATCTACCCGCATGATCGGTTAAACGAGAACCAAGCCATTCAGCGTGGTGGGCGTTGAAATCACCGAGTATCACGATCTCTGCGGATGGGACCTGTTGTAGCACGGAGTCTGCAGCCATTTGGACGTGGTCTATGAGTCGGTCTGTGTCGGCATTACCGCTATGGGACCTATAGAGGCACCCGTAGACGCGGGGATGGTCGTCGCTGTCTACGCGCAGCCATAGGATGGACAGGTCCGTACCTTCAAGGCTGCCGAGGCGTCGAAAACAGATGTCCTCTCTGACATACACGCAAACTCCAGCCCGGGGCACAAACGAGTGTTCTAATTTGTACCCCGGGTAGGAGAGATACGAAGTATCAGCCGGAGAGGACACCTGTGTTTCGGTAAGAAAGAGCAAGGCCGGCTTAGCTATCTCCAGATGGTAGTGGACGGCGTTAAGGTTTGAATGAAGTCCCCTGATATTGCAGAAATCCACGGTAAGCGTGGCAGGGGTTGCCTTTGTCTTCTTGCTCCGCTTGCCCCGAGCAGGTTTCGTCTTGAGCGGAATTTCGCCCCCCCCCCAGAATACGCGGGGCAGCCTGAGCACCCACGCCCAGGAGTGGAGTAGTTTGGTCGTGGATGCTCAGCGAGGGATTCTCCAGGGGTGCTGGTACCCTCCTGGGGTAGTCTTTTATTTAATTCCACTACCATGTTGATGGGGGGGGGGGGGAATTGGGGCTCCGGCCACCTGCACTCACCAAGCGCAACGCAGAGGTAAATCTCTACTTCACGCTGGTATTCTGTGAGGTCGTGGTACCACCCCGGTTCGAGCTGGCCCATACGTGCGACAGCAAAAGCCACCGCTTAGCTCTACCACTTTTATAAAGTTATTTTTTATAAGTTTAAAGGAGAGAGCCTCCAGGTCTGGAAGAGGCTCTTTTAGCCTCACCAGCACCCTGGAACTCTACGCCCCAAGCTGGGACGAGCCGAGAAGTGGAGGGGACGTCTGCAGCCAAACCACAGTCGGTCTAAGGAGAGTCCCCCAAAGACCAGCCCAGGATTTCCTGAGCTGGTCTTTGGGGGACTCCCGTTGCCAGCTTCACAGATTTCTGTGATTTCTTCGAAATTTTCGGGTTACACCCACAAGCCAGGATGGATTCTGGAACGTGTCTGAATAAGGCAAGCCAGGACTGGATTGTGGGTAAAGTCGGAAAACTGAAACTTTGGCTGGAGGCAGAGTTCTCGATAATATCTGATAGGTGATAGCGAACTGCCTAAGTCTCAGGTTGTGCTGTTGAGGGTACAGGATGAAGGGCTCCATACCAAGCTCTGTAAAATCCTCCACCATAGGGACGAGGAGAATGGGTTTCCAGTAACCTTTTCTCTGGACGACCCATCGACGAAGGCTCTCCGGGTGGCGGGTGGCAGAGTCGTCCTTGGCTTTAAAATGATAACTTTTAAGGTCAAGGGAGGCTCTGGCGCGGCAATGGAGCCTAAACCGCCCAAACTCCAATCCCCTCAGTCATCCACCTCACTGGGTTAGACTTAAACGTCATCAGCAAGAGTGACTGAGACCCAAGGTGCTAATCTCACCTCGGTCCGAGGGCCTCCGCTGGTATCGGCCAGGGATAAGGAGAAGGGAGGTGGGAAAGGTAGACTGAAAGGTATGGCGAAGGTTACGAGCGCCAGTAAAGGACGTCTTCGTCCTCAGCGGGCGTAAACAACCCCCTCCCCCACGCCAATAAATGGCTAACACCAAGAATAAGACGAGGGTCCCCTAGATAAATCTTCACCATGCAGCAGCTGCTTATGCCTTGGAGGAGGTTTGCTTTGCAGAGGACAACATTGACCTCGCTCTCATACAAGAGCCTTGGGTGGTCAACGGTCAAGTTCTGGGATTGGCGGCTACCGGTAAGATTCTAGTCAATACCCAGAATTTGTATAATCTACAATAAAAATATTGAACTTTTAGCTGTTCCAGATTATTGAAGTGACGACCTGGTCATAGCCTTCATAAATCTCAAGAGATGCACAGCGGCCAGAGTAATCATTTGCTCAGCCTATCTTCCCGGAGAGAACCCAGATCCTGCCATCGAGTTAGAGCGAGTAGCGAAGTTCGCCCGTAAGCACAATTCCGAACTTGTGGTGGGATGTGATGCTAATGTTCTCCACACAGCATGGGGAAGCACTTACATCAACGAAAGAGGTGAGTTACTTTATGACTTTCTCATTTCCAATCCTAATTATAGCCTTCATAGCCTAAATTTAGGGTGTACGCCAACCTATGTAATGCGTGGTAGGAAAGAAGTTTTAGATATAACCTTTGCTACCAATAACATATCCATGCGGATAACTGACTGGCATGTTAGTAGTGAAAACTCGATGTCTGATCACAAACACATTAACATTAAGTAACATTAAGTTTGTGATTGGAGCATCACCAACTTAGGAAACTCTTCCCATAGAATCCCAGGAGGTCGCTTTTAGGGATCCAAAAGCGACCTCCTGGGATGTCTACAGTGACAGCCAAAGGAAGAATTTGAAAACTTTGCCTAAAAGCATCAAAACAATTGAAGGTCTGGAGTTAGCGACGGAGACGGTAACCGTAGGAGTGAAGACTTCGAGGACAGTTGTCCCGTCAAAACATCAAGCTAAAGGAGCTTAGCGAAAAGACCAGGAAACTATTCAATAGGGCTAAAAAACAAAGAATGGGATATTTATAGTGCAGCCTTAACGGAATATAATAAAGAAATTAGGAAAGTTAATAAAGCATCGTGGAGGAAGCTATGCGAGGAAGTTGAGTAAATGCCTCACAGTGCAAGACTACACAAAATGCTATCGAAAGCTAAATCTAATCAGATCGGGCTTCTTAAAGAGCCTGATGGTAACTTCACTAATAGTGAAACAGAAACACTGGAGCTACTAACGTTAACTCATTTCCCAGGGTCACATAAGACTCTTGCCTCGAATTCTTTCAGAGCCCTACGAAGGTCTTGTAATAAGGAATGGTGTAGGGCTGCAAAGATAATATGGCCAAACCTGGTGCAGTGGGCTGCTGACTCCTTTAAACCACATAAGATATGTGGGGAGGATGGAATTATTCCCATCCAACTACGGAGTTGTATCGATATCCTTCTTCCTTATCTGGTGAAAATCTTCAGAGCAAGTTTTGCATGGGGATTTATTCCGGAACGATGGACAATTGTCAAAGTTCTATGTATACCTAAGGCTGGTAGAAAGGACTACGCTTTACCAAAGTCCTTTATACCTATAAGCCTTTCTTTCTTTCTTCTTAAGACATTGGAAGAGGTTATGGATAGATATATTAAGGACGTAGCTCTAGCTACGGGGCCTATACACTATAACCAGCATGCTTACTGCAGAGGCAATTCTACGGAAACAGCCCTGATCAGTGTTATTGACAGGGTCGAAAAAGCGCTGGAGGATTAAGAAATAGCTTTTTGTGCCTTTCTAGATATTGACTTCGACAGTATCCCCATATCACTGCTGGTTGGGGGCCTGACATCTAAAAATGTGGAATCCACAACCATCAGGTAGGTGAAGTCGATGCTCTCAAACAGAAAGGAAAAAATAGCGCTGTTTCAAACTTCAATTGAGGTTGCAACTACAAGAGGCTGTCCACAAGGAAGTAATTTGTCACCACTCCTTTGGACTCTTGCGATTGACCAATTATTGTACAAGATGGCAGACCTTCGCATTGGCAACATCTTATCAGTTAATGTTGATAAAACTGTAATAATACCCTTTACCAAAAAGAGACGGACAAATTTTTTAACAGTGGTAGAGCCACGCGGCAGCCTTTGCTGTCGCACGGATGGGCCGGTTCAAACCGGGGTGGTACCACGACCTCACAGAAAACCAGCGTGAAGTAGAGGTTTACCTCTGCGTTTCGCTTGGTGAGTGCAGGTGGCCGGAGGCCCTTTTTACTGGAAATGAGGCATTCCATCTTGGTCCTCACGGGTGACAACACATCTACATTATGATTTGTAATAGAGGATAGATGTAGATGTCTATGGGCCGCAGCAACCACTTACTATCAGGTGGTCTGTGTGCTCGTTTGTCACCCTTATCATATTAAAAAAAAATAGTCACGCCAAAACTTAATGGTAAAGAAGTACCATTCTCCACTGAAATTAAGTACTTGGGCGTAACAATCGACCAAAAACAAAAATGCGGAACTCTCACCTTAGCAACGTATGTCATAAGCCTAAAATTGCAGTCACATGACCAGGAACAACTGGGGCTTGCGTCCCAGTATGATCCTATAGATGTACAGCAGCATAGTGAGGCCGATTCTTACCTACGCCCCCACTGTCTGGTGTAATAAGGTCAACCAAAAGACCTACACGTCTACAAAAGACTACCTGCTTAATGGCAACTGGAGCGATGTGATCATCGCCTGGAGCGGCTCTTAATGCACTTCTAGGCCTAAACCCCTTGATCTTTATTTAGACAAAGAGGCGAGTGCTAGTTTGTATAGGATTAACGCTCAGGGCAGTTTGAGCTTTCTTTCCTGTAGATTGAGATCCATGCTCGTCTCAATTAACGAATCTTAGATATCATGCGTCCACTATATACTTTTAATAAAAAGTATACAGTGGAACTACTCTCCAGAGAAGACTGGCTGAATGGACAGGTCATCTGTGAGGTCTGCAGCCTTATATGGTATACCGATGGGTCAAAAACGGGCCTCGACGTAGGCTTTGGAATTTATGGGGAACGCACTAAATTCAAACTTAGTATGAATTTGGGTTCATTCACCTCTATCTTCCAGACAGGAATTTTCCACCATACTTCAATGAGCAGAAATCAATCTACAAAAACACTACGTCAACCATATAATCTATATTAACATTGATAGTCAAGCAGCATCAGCTGCTGGCGCTGAGATCAAAATTGGTGAACTCGAAGCTAGCTGGAGACTGCCTAAACCAGGAGGTAACAACAGGGTTTAAGATGTTTTAACATTTTTTATCGTGATTTAACGTTTTACGAGGGCGGCACTGAAAATTTCGGGAATCAAGGAAGTGACACAACATTACTATTTAAAAATATATTTATTGCTTTTCGAAGTATTCTCCGCGAAATTTGACACATTTTTCCATACGATGGAACCAATCATTAAAGCAACCATTCCATTCGGAAGTTGGGGTCTCCAAAATGGCTGTTTTGTAGGCGTCCACAGCTTCTTCAGGTGATGAAAATCACAATTTATTCTTTATTTTAGGGAAAGTATAGAAATCATTAGAGCTTAGGTCGGGGCTGTATGGCGGATAGTCTAATAATTCTATGTTTTCTTGCTATAAAAACTCTTTTGTTCTGTGTGCGGTGTGAGAACTCGCATTGTCGTGATGGAGGATGATGCGGCGGTTGCAGTTCTCTTTACGGAGTTCAGAAACGATCTGTGGCAATCAAATGCTAGCATACCATTCTGCATTAACCATTCTTTGTCCCTCAAGAGGAATAGTCGTAACATGGCTGGTTTTGGAGACAAACGTGGCCACCATTTTTTTTGCAACACTCCGTGAACGAACAATTTTTGTTGGCTTTAACTCATTTTTGAACACCCAAACTCTTGACTGGTTTTTTATTTCGGGTTCGTACGCGTATATCCAGGATTCGTCGCCTGATACGATGTTGTATACAGCATTTGAGGATCCTGCGTGGAATCTTTCGAGAGTTCTGACGCACCAAGTAACGCGAGCCGCTTTTTGCTCTTCACAGAGCGAATGCATCGGGAAAACAACTTTTTTACACCTAATTGTTCATGCAAGATTATTTGTATTTCATTCATGCCGATGTCCAAAGTTGCCTGAATTTCGCGGTATGTCAGATGTCGATCTTCCTCAATCAACTTACGCACAGTATCAACGTGTTCTTGGGTGACTGCAGTTTCTGGACGACCTTGACGGGGATCGTCACTGATCGTCACACGTCCACGTTGAAATTCAGCAAACCAGCGATAAATTGTGGTTTTGGATGGGGCTTCATCGCCAAATGCAGAAATCATCCGGTCAACACACTGTTTTTGTGTTAAACCACTTCGAAAGTCATAATAAATCATCGCTCTTGAATTTTCTCGAGTCAATTCCATTTTCTCAACGACTAAACAAGTTTGACAAAACCTTGTGACAAGACCGAGAATCTTTTTTTAAATAAATAAATGGTGTTCGATTTTTAAAACCAAGGAGTTTTCAATTAAAAAGATTTTAATATGACAGGAAAAGTGGAAATATTCCATTCCCGATACTTTTAGTGCAGCCTATGTATATTGGGTTCCGTATCACGCGGGTATTGTGGATAATGACATTGCCGACAAGCTCGCACGGTAGGGCTCAAAGAGTACACAATTAGGACCCGAGCCATTTTGTGGAATCTCAAAAAGCCTCGCCCGATTGACCCTTCAAACTCTTTATCACAATAAAATTAAGATCTGGTTTGATACACCAGGCTTAAAACATTCTAAAGCCTTAATCCGGGCTTTTGATCGAAAATTCGCTTCGGAAGCCCTAGGATTAAGTAAAAATAAATTGCGTATTCTGGTAAGAGCCCTGAGTGGACACAGTTGACTTAAAAAGCACTTGTCCGTCCTGGGACTAACCTGGTGTGCCGGTTTTATCCCCTAAAGGAAGAAACGCCTTTACACATCCTAACTGCGGACCCTTAATGCACAAGCGTAACATTCATCTGGGAAACTATGTACTACGCCCAGAAGAAGTGAAATTTCTCACAGCTAAACAACTCCTTCCATTTATTAAGGACGTAGTAGCAGTGAACTATAGACATAGCAGCGATCACAATAATTTTTTTAGCTCGCAGTGATACTAGTCTCTATCTCTAGACCTGCATAGCTGCTCGCACATAATTAAAAAAGACCGTACTTTACCACCAAAGTCTCGACTTCTGAAACACGTTTGTTCCGGTACTTGGCGACATTTTCCCGAGAAATATTGGTACAGCCGGTATATAAAGTATCACCAGTGCTGTCGTCTGCGTAGCAATGAATGTTACTGGTTTGCAACATATTGATATGCAGAAGAAACAGCGTTGGTGATAGCACGCAGCCGCGTGAAACACCAGCGTTAATGGGCTTGTAATCGGAGCATGCACCGTCTACTACGACCTTGATGCTCCGATCTGCAAGAAAACCGGTGATCCAATTGCACAATTTCTCGGGAAGCCCATAGGAACACAGCTTCGAAAGAAGTGGTTTGTGCCAAACCCGATCGAAGGCCTTACTAAAAAGGAAGGTCCAAACTAAAGGCCAACGCTTCCCCCTTGGAGTCCACTACCTCGGCCCATCTATGAGTTAGGTAACCTAGAAGACCACCAGCTGAGCGATCTCGACGGAAACCATACTGGCGGTCACTAATCAGCTGGTGATACTCAAGGTACCGCATAAGCTGGCAGTTAATAATTGTTTCCATTACTTTGGAGAACAAGGAGGTGATAGCGATAGACCTTTTTGAATTTTGTATGTGATCACGATAACTCCCGATAAAATTGACGTTACGACACCGGGTTTTTTATTAGCTTTAGAATGAAATCAACTGGTTCCCTATTTAATATCAATAGCCTAGTACGCGTCATTTGTTAATGATTTTCAAGTTTTACTAGTTTTATTGCTATTCAAAATATGGAGTGTAGAGTAGAAGGAGGACCATCTCTATATATGAAAAGTGTCCCTAAAAACGTGTCCAATAAGGGTGGCGCTGCAGTAGCATAGGATAAATTAAAAAAAAACCGCCAAAATTAATTAGAATAAGATGGAGAAATAAACAAGGACCGACCAATCCGCTTGGTTTTGTACTACGTAAATAGTTGAGATTTTGTATACTGGCATTTTACTAACTACTCTAGTCATGAAATTTTTTAAATATTTGAATTCAGCTGACTTCACTCCAGTTTTGGAACCTCTATTTTCAGTAAATAGTAGGACACTTTTTCAACTTTCGCATCTTATAAGATGGTTCTCCTTCTACTCTACACTCCATAATTCAAAATTTAAAGGCGCCTTCATTTTTTTTCTTTACCCCTTGCCCTTGATTGCCAAAGGACAAATGTACCATTCAGCCTATATCGATTTTATACTTTGTGTAATTATTTATTTTGATAATTTATTTTGTCATCAAAACTAAATAAAACGCTGTTGAGGCGTGTACTTTTGGATTTTCCAAACTATTCTGAATTCTTTTTTTTTAATTAGACCCTAATTATAGCGTTTAAATGCTAGTTACCTTTTTAACATGATTTAGCGCTTTTTTTTTAAAGAACTGAGAGCGCGTATGTGCTTAGAAGAGTTGTCAGTACTTATACTCTTTAAAATAGTATGAGACAGAAGTTAAATAACTTTTTTATAGAACACACTTTGTTACAAAAGTACAATACACATGTTACAGTTAAGATTGATACGTAATCATTTGTAATCTATACAACACGTAACATAATTAATGCACATCCTGAAATTAGTTTGTTCGGAATCGTTTACTGAAACTATTTCTATAATTTTTAAAATATTAATAATAATTTTTATCCCAAAAATAATTGAAACTACGTAATTTATAGTCACACTAAACCTGTACAGTCAAAACAAACTGTAATGAACCGTAACTCAAGGCAATAAGACTTTTAAAAAATGCAGTTTTATTTGTATTAA
Organism: Parnassius glacialis; assembly: GCA_033319125.1. Taxonomy (NCBI): domain Eukaryota; kingdom Metazoa; phylum Arthropoda; class Insecta; order Lepidoptera; family Papilionidae; genus Parnassius; species Parnassius glacialis. Next base: position 22,363,151 of record JAVANC010000025.1, on the reverse strand, counting down.
TACAAATTCCGTGAATCAATACAAAATAAAGGAAATTGAACCTTATTTCAAGTATGTTAAAGTCTTTACAAATACAGAGTTTGGAGTGTCTTATAAAGGTCGCGGCGGCCAGGCCATTGACATCCCAGATCAGCTTATTTGAGGTCTCTTGACCTTTTTTTATGGGAACGTGTTAAATCATTAGTTTATTTTAAGCTGAACGCACATATGTCCGCGCCGTACGCGCCGTACGCGCCGAATTTTAGAATTCGTTGTATGAAATCATATGAAACCTCGCACATTACACCCGCACCGTACGCGCCGAATTTTATACAATGCGGTAGGTATACGATATCGAAGGACGAATGCTGATGACGTCATATAACGCGGCGCGTTTTGCGCGTGTGGATACTCAGTGTTGTGTAATGTTGCCAACTTAGTGGATTTTCCACTAAAACTGGTGGTTTCGACTTAAATGATAGTTTTTGTATTTTTATAACTTAATTAATTCGTAATTAATTATACATAATTTGTTTTTTTTTTTACATCGGTTATCAATATGAAAACTTAGTGATAAATTATTTACCTACTGAACTAAAAAAATGGTTAAATTTAATTCAAAAACCCAATTATACCTGATTACTTAATTATCAATAAAAATACTTACCTCAAACATACAACAAGTCTTTTTTCTGGTTCAATTGGTCTTCTAAATCTTGAGTTTTCCATAGAAAGATATGGTTTTAGTACATGTACCAATTCTTGAAGTACCTTGTATGTTAAATGCAAATATCTGAAAAATCGTTCATCATCACCTAATAAATCTTTAAATAAAGTATATCCCCTTCATATTCTCCATACAATTGCCTTTTTAAATTAATATTATGAATCCAGAATCTTCTTTTTCTCCGATTTTTTTTTCTTCTTCCTATGCCAATAAGCAGGCTATTACTATATTTCTTTCCATAGTGATTTCAAGCGATCAATTTCAATGTACCGTTCACACCAGTGGTTGGAAAAAACTACAAAAGTTGTTGGTAATACAAAAGATTTGCGGACGGTGCGGACGATGCGTACGGGCATATGTGCGAGGCCATCAGTAAAACTCAGCGCGTACGATGCGTACGGTGCGGACATATGTGCGTTCAGCTTTAGTGAGACAAGTGCCGAGGACCTAAAAATAGTAATTCTATGAGTGAACGCTCTTAGAATAGTGAAAAAAGACATTGAATTACTTTCTAAATAATTTTCTTTCTTTTTCTTTCTTTTTTAAAACGTAAGCTCCACACTGGGATTTTCTCTTGTATTGTGGGAGCAGTTTACAAACATAAATTGCACAAGGACAAACATCCAGACCCGGAACAATTATTTGTAGGCCATACAAATACTTGTTCCGTGCGGGATTCGAACCTGCGGTTCTTAGCGCTGCAACCCCACGGAGCCGTGGTGGACATTTTGGAAGCGTATTAAAATATAACGTTGCATGAAAAATTAGGCAAGTGCATTGCAAGTAAGGGAGTTTGGTTGCTGTGTGTGGAAGTGGGTGGATGTAGGTGGTAAAAATGTGTAATGAGATACTTTTATCCTTTTCTTACTCACGTAAGCTCAAGACTGTGCTGAATGGTGTAAATTAAGTTTGTGCGTGATAATATCGAGAACTTTTCTACCATATTTCAGATTTTTGCAGAATGTTCTAGAATATTCTAGGATATTTTACAATTTTTAAAAGGAACAATGAAAATTAGTGATTGTAGTTGATCCAGAACGTTCTAATTTGTTCTAAAAAAATCCCCAATGATCTAAGAAAATCCATCATATTGGTACGAGCTTGGGGTTCGAGACAATTTAAAACTGCCGATTGAATTACCAAAATTGACACTTTAATTACACAACACTAATTACAATCTAAAACCACACTAATAATAAAACACAATCACTTTAGTTCGCAGTTATTTCGCTTTGAAGTATTCTCTTGTATCGCCAATTCAATACTGCCTTGGTCGTGGTCTATACCATACTTATATAGGGCCTCAGATAGTTTCCAGAACCTTCTACTGTAGCGACATCTAGAATGTTCGAGTACATATCGGTCCCGAAATATCTGGAAGGATCTTGACTCTCCTAGTTCTGCTACTCGACACTAGAGGGCGCTAGTGGTGATTAGTGTTGCCATGTACAAGACATTAATAGTGGCGCGCAACACTGCCCCCTTCTAAGACATGCTCGTCCCGAGCATTATTGGCTCCATAATAACGCGCCAGTCGATCCACATGGACGATCTTAGGAGTACCTCTGGCACCTTTCTGTATCCGGTAGGTTACGTCATTGATCCTTGCCACAATCCGGTACGGTCCGTCCCATTTAGCTTGAAGCTTAGGAGATTTCCCTTTGCTGCGAACTGGATTGTGTAACCACACTAGTAAGCCTTCGTCAAACCCCTTGTTGTTGATTTTGCGGTCATACCGTGTTTTCATCTTCTCAGACGTTTGCTGGCCCGTCTGTCTGACGTGCTCATAAATGTCATTCATTTTTTTCCGCAAGTCATTTGCATAATCGGTTATACTGCATGGGGCATCAGGTGGTATTCCAGTGATCAGGTCTGCAGGCAGCCGTAATTCTCTCCCAAAGTTTGCGAAAGCTGGTCTCACTAATGTACTCGTACTTTCGTGAACAGAGCTTCGATATGACAACAAAAACGGTTGTATGTGCCTGTCCCAGTCTCGATGCCGTTTTTCCACAACTTTTGATAAGTACCTCTCCAATGTCTGATTAAATCGTTCTACCATTCCATCGGATTGTGGATGGTAAGAAGTTGTTCGTGTTTTATGAGTATCCACAACTCGGCAAGTTTCTTGGAATATTTGAGACTCAAAATTCCTTCCTTGATCGCTATGAATCTCTAAAGGTACTGCAAAACGACAGAAGACTTCATGAACTAGTTTATCTGCAACTGTTGAAGCTTCTTGATTTGGAATGGCGAAGACTTCTGCCCAAATAAATCTAAAGCAACTTGGCAGATAATTAATAGTTCAAAACGAAATTTACCCAGAGACATTATTAGAAAAATTAAAATCAACAATAATATAATCACTAAACCTATAGACATAGCTAATGAATTTAATACATACTTTATTGAAAAAATAATCCCCATAAATAATTCTTTTAAAAATGTTACATCTTTAATAGAAAACAGACTCAACTCCTTCTTTTTAGACCCGTGTAACCCTGCGGAAATATACAAAATAATAAACTCATTAAGAAATACAAATAGTGTGGGTTATGATGGTCTTTCAACGAAAGTCGTCAAAGCTGTTGCTGGAGAAATCTGTACACATTTGAGTTATATTTTAAATCTAAGCATCGATACTGGTATTTTTCCAGAGGCACTAAAATATCGACTGTAAAGCCGTTATTTAAAAAAGAAGATAAGCAACTTATGCAATACTACCGACCTATCTCTCTCATAAGTATTATCTCTAAAATATTTGAGAAACATATATATAAACAATTATACACTTATCTTGAGAAGAATAATATACTAACTCAAGAACAGAAAGGCTTTCGTAATAATAAAACAATAAATATGGCTATTTATGACTTCTTGTATAAAGTCATGATAAATGTAGACAAAAACATTCCTGTTAGCACCATATTTTGTGATATGACGCAGGCGTTTGACTACGTCTCTCATAACATTTTGATTAGGAAGTTAGAAGCTTATGGTATCCGAGGTAACGTTTCGCGTCTGATAGAATCATATATTACGAATAGAAAGCAATATACAGAAATAACATCAATAAACACACACACCAAACATGAAGAAACTTATCAATCATCAGGTCGAGTAGTTAAATATGGTGTGCCTCAAGGCAGTGTCTTGGGACCTCTATTGTTTATTATATATATCAATGACCTACCTAAAAGCATTAACCAATACGTGACACTATTTGCCGATGACAGTACCATAACTATACCTTATAAAAATAATGATACCTATAATAATGACATTAATAATTCCCTAATATCAATGATAAAATGGCTAGAAAATAATAATTTAAAAATCAATTTGGAAAAAACTAATATTATGCACTTTACACAAAGAGGATCTACTATGTCAAACCTACATACACGCTACAATAATAAAATTATTAATGAGGTAGATAATGCGAAGTTTCTTGGTGTAATTATTGACAAAAAACTCAATTGGAAAACACACACAGAAGCCTTAATAAAAAAAATCAGTAAATCCTCTTACGCATTCTACAAATTAGTACCAATGCTCAATATCGATGCCCTTCTCACAGCGTACCATGGTTTAGTTTCCTCCATTCTTAGATACGGCATTATCTTTTGGGGTAACTCTACGAATAAAGAATTAGTATTTAAAGCCCAGAAGCAATGCATAAGGACCATTTTCAAACTAAAGGTCACGGAGAGCTGTAAACCATTTTTCATACAATATAAATTATTGACATTACCCTCACTTTATATTTTGGAAAGCGCAATGTTCGTTAAGAGCAATCCTAAGCTATTCCCACGCATGTCTGATGCGGTCGTTCGTAATAGACGTGATAACAGTAAACTTCGTCTACATAAATCAAAAACTACGTTAATGAATAACAGCATATTTTGCATGGGCCCAAAAATATATAATAAAATTCCTAAACGCTGGAAAGAACATAATAGTAACATACTTAAAAATAAATTAAATAATTTGCTTGCAAATAAAGCCTACTACAATATTAATGACTTTCTGCAAGACAACATTGACCACTAACTGCTATGACATATAATAACTACATTTATATAAATTATTGCACATTATCTTACTGCTAATTAAACATAATAAAGTAGAATTCATAAAATAATCGAAAGTAATAATATACGAAATTGACTAATGTGTAATATGTATGTAACACTAAGAATTTGTACAATCATTTAGGTAAATAAAGGTAGGTTTTTAAGTACAAGTATATTTAAATATATAGATTCTCTTCTCGAATGATGTTTGTTTTCTGTTTTAATGTTTATTGTATAATTTATTAATACTAAATAAGGCGAAGGCCAATTGGAATTGTAATTTTTTTTTAATTTATTTTTTTAACATTTGTACGCCGTAGAGGCTAAACATGACTGTCGAGATATTTTTCTTTTAACATCTTGCATGCATATGTATGTATACTCATGTTTGAACAAATAAAATGATCTTTATCTTTATCTTTATCTTTATCACTTAGTGAAGTAATCCATCACAACCATGAAATACTTGTTAACACTTTCACTTTCTGGAAACGGCCCCGCAACGTCAATGGCTATCCTTTCCCATGGTGCACCAACATTGTACAATTTCAATGCGCCTCTACTACGAATTTGAGGTCCTTTTACAGCCGCACAACTTGTGCATTTGCGGCACCAGTCCTCGACATCTTCACGACAGTGAACCCAGTAAAACCGTTCTCGGATCTTCAGTAGAATTCGTTTAACTCCCAGGTGGCCTCCTGAACAACCACTATGGTACAGCTGTAGAACATCCGGTACTTTAGCCTTAGGGACAACCATTTGCAAATGACACCTTTCTCCCCGACCATTTTCCCATTTACGGCACAGGACTCTATCCTGAATTAGTAAGCTGTCCCATTGGGCCCAATAGCTTTTCGTGGTCGAACTCATTGCTGAGACATCGCTCCACTTGGGCTTAGGAGTACTAGCCTTCATCCATTCCAGAATCGGCTTAATGTCCGAATCTTCCTGCTGTGCATATTGTAGGCTGCCCTTCCACTCATTGCTGAGCTGGTCTGTCCTGAGTATCCTCACAGATACCACTTCCTCACCCTCTTGTCTAGTACAATGCTTACAATCTTCAGGGCAAGGTCTTCTGGACAATGCATCTGCATTGCCATGAGATTTCCCGCTGCGATGTTCGATCACAAAGTCGTATTCCTGGAGTAGTTCAATCCATCTCGCAACTTGTCCTTCCGGATTTTTGAACTGCAATAGCCATTTCAGTGCAGCATGGTCAGTTCGGAAGTGGAATTTTCGCCCCAGAAGATATTTGCTAAAATGCTGCAAGGACTTTACCACAGCAAGCAATTCCCGTCTTGTGACACAATAGTTCCTTGCCGGCTTTGACAACGACTTGCTGAAGTACGCTATCACAATCTCTTGATCACCATTCCGTTGAAACAACACACCGCCAAGTCCTATATCACTTGCGTCTGTGTCAACTATAAATTCCTTGCCCGCATCAGGATACCCCAAGATAGGTGTTTTGCACAGACGGTTCTTGAGCTCCTGGAATGCAATATCGCAACTTTCATCCCAGCAGAAATGTTGTTTCTCCTCGGTTAGCTTGTGCAGAGGTTTGGCTATATCTGCAAAGTTCTTCACAAATCGTTGATAATAAGAGCACAAACCGAAAAATGCTCTAACCTGTGTCTTGTCTTTTAGAACCGGCCACTCCTTGACAGCGGCAATTTTCTCTGTATCCGTGTTCCTTCGAGCTTCTTTCGAGACTACATACACCAAAAAGCTAACTTGCCGTTTGAATAGTGAGCACTTCTTCGGACTCAATTTGAGGTTAGCACTGTGGATCTTCATAAGCACGCGTTCCAGGTTTTGAAGGTGTTCCTCAAATGTACGGTCTACAAAGATGATGTCATCCAAGTAGACCAGACAGGCATCTCCAATTAGCCCGGTAAGTACAAGCTACATCAACCTTTCAAACGGTGCTGGAGCATTGCACAATCCAAACGGCATAACTTTAAATTGCCACAGACCCTTTCCTGTGGAGAATGCAGTTTTCTCCTTGTCGTTAGGGTCAAATTCAACCTACCAGTAGCCAGTTTTCAGGTCCAGCGTACTAAATCACTTTACGCATGTAAGCATGTCCAGCGTGTCATCAATCCTTGGTAAGGGATAGCTGTCCTTCTTCGTAACGTCGTTCAGACGGCGGTAGTCAACACAAAACCGTATGCTGCCGTACTTCTTCTTTACCAGCACCACAGGTGAACACCATGGACTAGATGAATGTTCAATAACACCATCCTTCACCATTCCCTCAATCATGGTTTCCACATCCTTTTCACGTGCTACAGACAATCTTCTTAGCCTCTGACGAATAGGCAATTCTTCTCCTGTGTTTATTTTGTGTGGAACTATGCCAGTCTTTCCTAAGTCAGCTTCGTTTGACAAGAAAACATTGGCGTACTTGAGTAACAATTTCTTCGCCTTAACCATTTCATTCGGGGAGAGAACGCTGCGACAGTCTTCTAAAAGTGTGGTCACTGTCGTTTGTCTATCCTTGCTGGGGGTCCCAGTCGATAGATATTGCCATCGACGCAACCAATCCACTTCCTCACTAGTACCAACCAATGTGCCTTTTTCTATAATCTGTTCCTGATCACAAAGGTTCAGCACACGTACTCCTGAGATGTCGGCGGTCTGACCAAGGTTCGAGCCACTTTCCATGGAAAGTCATTGTCTACCCTTTCCATGAGTACACAACGAAGAGTTTGCCCAGGACTCCAAGGAAGTCTAACCGGCACAATAGTTTCCGATCTCGGCGGAAGAACAATCTTCTTAAGGCTGTACACATTCCCTGGTAACGTACCCTTCCACGAAAAGTTCCTCTTGTCCACATTTCAAAACACCTTGCTTAACGTTAATCTCACAACAATTCTTCCTCATAAAGTCTAGGCCCAGGACACAGTCGTCCATTATATCAGCCACGATGACATTATGCAGGTAGATCATGTTGCCTAGCTTCAACTCCATCTCCTTCTCTCCACGGACGGATATGCGCTGACCGGTGGCTGTCACCAAATAATGCGTTCTCGGTTGTATGCGGAGTCCCCAAGGAACGGACTTATAAGTTGGGAACTGACAACCGTGCGAGAGGCTCCAGTGTCTATGGTCAGTTTACACGGCGTTCCGTTGACCTCGCCCTTGATGACTAGGCTGTTCCCATCGTGGGTTTGTGAGATCGAAATCCTTGGGGCTCTATAAACATCAGCCAGCACCCGCCCCGCAGTCCTGGCTTTTACTCGTTTCCCTGCTGCTGCTGGGTGGTGCTATTAGCCGCACTACCCTCTCGAGATCGATCACCTTCCCTTTCTACAGTTCGCTTAGGGCAGCTGGATCGAAAATGGCCACTTTCCCCACAGCCGTGGCACCTAGGGCGGTAGCCGTTATTGCGGTCCCGAACTGTAGCTGCTGCAACCTCCCTGACGCGATGGGAACGATGATCCTGCCGCACGGCTTCCACCTCCAATCCGTCCAAGGTCAAGGCGTCCTTAAGCGTCTCGTGATGCCCGAGCCTCACAGCAGCTCTGACTTCCAGGTCGCGGATGCCGTCAACGAATGTCTGCACCAGGTTCCCTACAATGAGCACAAGTACAGACTGGTATGCTTTTCGAACCAGCTTCTCCACCTCAAAGGCCCACTGCTGCAGGTTTTCGTTACTGCGTTGCACGCGATCTTTGAGCTGCGTACGAAAGACGTGTTCCAGGTTAGCGTCGCCATATCGCGCCTCCAATGCCTCAAGGAGCGGCTCGTAAGTCACTTCCTTACCGAGAGGTTCCAGAACAGTTAAGGCCTGGTCGCACAGGCCTAGGGTGAGCAGTCATGGCCTGACTTTTATTCCAGCCGTTCGCCTTCATGACAGCCTCAAATTGGATTTTGTAGGCCGACCAGGAAGAAGTCCCGTCGAACGGCGGCACTTTGAATCCACGTAGCGAAGGCGAAACTCCATCCCCAATTTTGAGGTCGTCCAGCGTTTTCTTCACGTCAACCATCTCGTTATCAATCCGATTGTTCACTTGGTCGATTCGGGTTTCAGCTTCCGACAGGTGGTTGTCATGTTGAGCAACCCTATCCTTCAACTCCTTTATCTCTTTCCCGAAGGTAGCGTAAAGGTCCTTCCTGAGGAGCATCTGCTCTTCCATACCGCACTGCAGCTGCTCTTCCAACCGACGGGTCTGTTCCTCCTGTCGACGGGCCTCTTCCTCCTGTCGGCGAGCCTGTTCCTCCTGTCGGCGAGCCTGTTCCTCCTGTCGGTGAGCCTATTCCTCCTATCGGCGGGCCTATTCCTGCTGTCGGTGAACCTCATCCTGCAGCATCATCATCAGAGCACCTAAGTCAGGTGCTGCAGATGCAGGAGCTGCTGACGGGCCGTTCTCCGTGGTTAGCAGCTGACCCTCCGACGTTTGCAGCGTTGCATTACCAAATCATCTCTGGTCCGTCTTCTGTTGGCGTTGACTTCGGGTACGGATCCCCTCGGTGTTGTCTTAAGGTAAACTCGGCATATTTGATCCCACTTCTGACACCAATTTTTATGAGCTTGGGGTTCGGGACAATATAAAACTGCCGATTGAATTACCAAAATTGACACTTTAATTACACAACACTAATTACAATCTAAAACCACACTAATAATAAAACACAATCACTTTAGTTCGCAGTTATTTCGCTTCGAAGTATTCTCTTGTATCGCCAATTCAATACTGCCTTGGTTAAAATTAAATTATTAATTAAGAATAATTGTTATCAATGTAGAATATTTTAAATATTTCTAGATTGATCATAAAAACTCTAAAATATATTGAAATATTCAATACTATTTAAAAATAATTTTAGAACATTAGAACGTTCTAGATGGTTTCGAAAATTTCTAAAACATTCTACAAATTATTATAATATATATAAATGTTCAAAAATATTTGCAAATGATTGTAGTGGATTTAAAATGTTCCAGATCATTTTAAACTTTTTTTAAATAATCTCAAAAATTCTAAGATTTATTTAAATGTTTAAAATTGGTTAAAAATAATTTTAATCGATCTAAGAGGTACTGGATTCAAAATTTAATGAATGATCTGGGGAATTCCGTCATATATCTAAACATGAAAAATTATTAAAAAAATATTATTTTGAGTCTAAAATATTCTAGATTATTTGAATATTCAAAACTATTCATAAATAATTTTAGACAGTTTGGAAAATAGAATAATCTAGAAATTTTTATACTGGAAATCTGGAATATACCTACATAAAGTTGAATTCATGCAGAGTTTCAACGATTTTTTCAATTTCAGTTTAGTTGTGCATTCTAGAAAGTTTTGCTACTAGAAATTTCGATTGATGACAATATATAAACGGAAATCCAAAATTTTTTTGCCTGTCAGATTTCAGCCACGCTCAAGTGGTAATCAATAAACAAACTGCTTGAAACCTAATCTTGACAAATGAATAATCCAGAAAATTCTGAATTTATAGTTGTATCGGGCTAAGATTAAGCTAAGCTTATGTTAAGGCCCAGACAGTCTAAATATTAATGGATGCTTCATCACACGCATTATGTTTTTGACTTTACTGTATAAAATTAAAAATAATATATATTTAAAATCGAAAAAAGTCCAAATTGTGTTTCATATTATATTTATTATTACATGAAATACAAAACAGTCCTATGAGAACGGGAACGGATGAGAAGAGTGCAAAGTCAGAAAACAATAAAAAAATAAGATTTTAAGAAATTCGTAATAAATAAAAATTACGATAATAGAAAATAGATTAATGCTATTTAAAACTAGAAGACGGTCTAAAACTACCTATATTGCTTTAATTAATTAGAGTAACATAAAAACAACAATTTATAATTAATACGGTGGTTTTGAATAATATCCTAAGTTTTATGTAAGTCGTCGTTATATTGTTACGAGCTTGGGGTTCGACACAATTAAAAACTGCCGATGAAATTACCAAAATCGACACTTTAATTACACAACACTAATTACAATCTAAAACCACACTAATAATAAAACACAATCACTTTAGTTCGCAGTTATTTCGCTTCGAAGTATTCTCTTGTATCGCCAATTCAATACTGACCCGGTCGTGGTCTATACCGGCCTTATATAAGGCCTCAGATAATTTCCAGAACCTTCTACTGTAGCGACATCTAGAATGTTCGAGTACATATCGGTCCCGAAATTTCTGGAAGGATCTTGACTCTCCTAGTTCTGCTACTCGACACTAGAGGGCGCTAGTGGTGACTAGTGTTGTCATGTACAAAACATTAATAGTGGCGCGTAACAATATCGTTGACTTAGGCTTTGGTAAGTGCGCACTCAGCACGACTTCGAAGTTAGCTCTATAAATACCGACATTGTCTTAACTCGAAAGTAAAGTCTGAGCAAAGTCAAAGTACGGTCTGTAGATCTCCGCCCTGGGTTTTATACTATAATGAACATTCTTAAGTCACGTAAAAGACGTGCTGTTATTTGCTTAGCGGACGGAGTTGTAAGGTCGGACTTCCTGATTGCACTATGTTGAATATTCTTAAATCACGTAAGTGAATTGAGTCATGTCATGCTGTTATTTGCTTTAACAGGCGGTGCTGTATTGTAGGTGACTTCCTGATGCCATACAGCCATATAAGGTTCTAGGCACAATATGTAACTAGTATATAAGCAAGTGTTGTAAACAAAAATTTTAAAAAATATAATCGTTTATAAACCTGTAAATATGTTTATATGTATATATTCAATAAAACATATTTTTTTTATTTAAACAAAATACTTTCTAATTTGATTCATAATTATTTTAATAAGTTAGTTAATTAGTCGATCTCGCACACGCTATATACAACGTAAATTCAATGGTACAAAGATTTGTGTACATAATATATAAGATATAAAAGGTAGAGCTAAGCGGTAGCGTTTGCTGTCGCACGGATGGGCCAGCTCGAATCGAGGTGGTACCACGACCTCACAGAATACCAGCGTGAAGTAGAGGTTTACCTCTGCGTTGCGCTTGGTGAGTGCAGGTGGCCGGAGGCCCAATCCCCCCCCCCCCATTAACATGGTAGTGGAATTAAATAAAAACCTACCCCAGGAGGGTACCGGCACCCCTGGATAATCCCTCGCTGAGCATCCACGACCAAACTACTTCGTATTCGGGGGGGGGGGGGGGGGCAAAATTCCGCTCGCGACTAATGCTGCTAGGGGCAAGCGGAGCAATACAACCAAGGCGACCCCTGTCACGCTATCCGTGAATTTTTGCAACATCAGGGGACTTCAGTCCAACCTTAACGCTGTCCATTACCATCTAGAGACGGCGAAGCCGGCCTTGCTTTTTTTAACCGAGACTCAGTTGTCCTCTCCGGCTGATACTTCATATATCTCCTACCCAGGGTACAAATTGGAACACTCCTTTTTGCCCCGGGCTGGAGTTTGCGTATACGTCAGAGAGGACATCTGTTTTCGACGCCTCGGCAGTCTTGAAGGTACGGACCTGTCCATCCTATGGCTACGCGTAGACAGTGACGACCATCCCCGCGTCTACGGGTGCCTCTATAGCTCCCATAGTGGTAATGCCGACACAGACCGACTCATCGACCACGTCCAAATGGCTGCAGACTCCTTGCTACAACAGGTCCCATCCGCAGAGATCGTGATACTCGGTGATTTTAACGCCCACCACGCTGAATGGCTTGGTTCTCGTTTAACCGATCATGCGGGTAGATCTGTCTATGACTTTGCTTTGGCATATGGTCTAACACAACTGGTTATTTCACCTACACGGATCCCAGATGTGGAAGACCATGTACCTTCCCTGTTGGACCTTCTGCTGACCTCTCATCCGGACGGATATCAGGTCTCCTTCGATGCCCCTCTGGGCTCTTAGGACCATTGTCTGATCCCGAGTACGGTGCCACTCACGCTCCAACCGCAGTTGCGATCTGCAACTTGGCGCCGTGTTTGGCACTATAGGTCAGCTGATTGGGACGGGATGCGGTCTTTTTTTGCATCCTACCCTTGGGGTTTGCTTCTCGCCGGAAGATCCAAGCGTTGTTGCCGATTCTGTTGCTGATGTGGTACTTCAGGGTATGGAACTTTTATTCCATCCTCTATGGTGCCCATGGGAGGCAGATCCCAGCCATGGTTTAGTCGCTCCTGTAAAATAGCATCACACAATAAGCAGGAGTGCTACCGGGCCTGGGCTGACGCATCGACGTCTCGGGATGGAAACACCAGCGCACTTGAAAAGAAGTATAATTCCGCCTCCAGGTCCTTTAAAAGCGTCATTGCCCAGGCAAGGTCTGAGCACATCGGCAGAATTGGTCGAGAAACTAGTTCGCCTTCCTTCGGGAACCCGTGCATTCTGGTCTCTCGCCAAGGCTGTCCAAGGGAACTTCTGTCAGCCATCTCTTCCATCTCTGCACAGAGAGGACGAGTCACTGGCCCATGCCGCAAAGGAGAAAGCCGATCTGTTGAGCTCTCTTTTTGCGTCCAACTCGACTCTAGATGACGGGGGGAACACACCGCCGACCATCCCGCGATGTGAGTGTTCCATACCGGATGTGCGGTTTACACAGCGCTCGGTTCGCAAAGCACTCTTCTCCCTGGACGTCAGCAAGTCGAGTGGGCCCGATGGAGTCCCTCCCATTGTGCTGAAGACGTGCGCTCCGGAGTTGGCACCGGTTTTAACGCGTCTTTTCCGGTACTCCTACTCCCAAGGCGTAGTCCCGAATTCATGGAAGACAGCTTTGGTCCACCCGATCCCTAAAAAAGGCGACCGCTCAGACCAGTCCAACTACAGGCCTATCGCCATCACCTCCTTGTTCTCCAAAATAATGGAATCCATTATAAACTGCCAGCTCATGAGGTATCTTGAGGATCACCAGCTGATTAGTGACCGCCAGTACAGTTTTCGTTGGGGTTGATCAGCTGGTGATCTATCTAGTCTATCTGACTCATAAATGGGCGGAGGCACTAGAGTGCAAGGGGGAGGCATTGGCCGTTAGTTTGGACATAGCGAAGGCCTTCGATCGGGTCTGGCACAAAGCGCTTCTTTCGAAGCTTCCTTCCTATGGACTTCCCGTGCAAATGGATCACCAGTTTGCTTGCTGATCGGAGCATCAAGGTCGTAGTAGACGGTGCATGCTCTGATTTCAAGCCTATCAACGCTGGTGTTCCACAAGGCTGCGTGCTATCACCAACGCTGTTTTTCCTGCATATCAATGATATGTTGCTAACTGGTAGCATTCATTGCTATGCAAAAGACAGCACTGGTGATGCCTTATATATCGGCCGTGCCAATATTTCTCGGGAAAACGTCGCCGAGTATAGGGACAAACTTGTGTCTGAAGTCGAGTCTTTGCTTAACAAAGTCTCGGATTGGGGCCGACTAAATCTAGTCCAGTTCAATCCCCAAAAGACACAAGTTTGCGCGTTTACCGCTAAAAAGAACCCCTTAGTCGTATCTCCTCAGTTTCAAGGCACTCCCCTTGCTGCCTCAGCTAGTATCGGAATCCTTGGCGTCGACATATCGAATAGTGTGCAGTTTCGTGGTCACTTGGAAGGGAAGGCCAAATTGGCCTCTAAAAAGCTTGGCGTGCACAGCAGAGTGAGACAGTATTTCATGCCGGCACATCGCTTGCAAATTTACAAAGCGCAAGTTTGGCCCCACATGGAATACTGTTCTCATCTCTGGGCCGGGGCACCCCAGTGCCAGCTTCTTCCACTTGACCGCATCCAGCGCAAAGCGGTTCGAATCGTCAACGACCGAGTTCTTTCTGATCGGCTCGATACACTGGCACTGCGTAGAGATATTGCATCTCTTTGCGTATTTTATCGCATCTATCACGGGGAGTGCTCTGAGGAATTGTTCGGACTAATTCCAGCCGCTCAATTTCACCATCGCACATCGCGACAAAACTCACGTTACCATCCATACCATCTGGATGTTTGGCAGTCCACCACTGTGCGATTTAGAAGAAGTTTTCTCCCTCGCCCAACTTCCTTGTGGAATCAATTACCACCAGCGAATTTTCCGGACGATACGACTTAGGAACCTTCAAGAAAAGAGCTTACACCTTTCTAAAAGGCCGGCAACGCATCTGCAATTTCCCTGGTGTTGCGGTTGTTCATGGGCGGTGGTAGTCACTTACCATCAGGTGAGCCGCATGCTCGTTTGCCCCCTCTTCTTTAAAAAAAATAAAAAATATAAACTGATTTTATAACCATTAAGTGTACGATGTATTTTGACCCAGGCAACGCCGGGTTTCGCTGCTAGGCTAGCATTTATACACCAAGTATTACACTTATTTGTTATCATTTTAATTATTTATCTCATGAAATTAAGTGGTTATTGTTTAGATATTGTACTTTATATTACTTAAAATTCCAAAGTCAACGCTAAAAACCTAAAAGAAGCAGGGTTGAACAATATAGTGAACGTTTTTAATTCCTTTGTTAATTTACCAAACTGAAAATAAAACGTAATCCCTTGATAAGTTGTGATGGTACGGTTTTTCTAATTTTGCTAGTTTATGATGTCATCTGTTATTTTGCGTAAATAATCTGTAATGGTCATTCTCTTTTGAATTATATTTATGATATTTTTACTGTTTTCCTTTAATTGTTTTGTTACCGTTACTAATACCTTTTTTGAGTTGTTGGTGCAAATCTTTACGCTTACTTGAAAAATGGAGTAATCTAAGTGCACGCGCGAATATCTCACAACATGCAATTCCTAAAACTGATCAAAGCCAACAGCGACCAAAAATTGGCTTCAATGTTGACCTTGAGAAAACTTCCTTGTGGAATCGATTACCATCAGCGATTTTTCCGGACCGATACGACTTATGGACCTTCAAGAAAAGAGCCTAATTCTTTTTAAAAGGCCGGTAACGCATCTGCAATTCCCCTGGTTCCCCTGGTGTTGCAGTTGTTCATGGGCGGCGCTAGTAACTTACCTTGCCCCCTCTCCTATAAAAAAAACTTCAAATTACTAAAAAAATAGAATAAAACAAACTCCACATTGTATTTCATAAAAGCAAACTGTCATAAATATTTTAAGCAAGTTTCAGAGTCCTGGTCTGCAGATACACCTCCTTATAAAACTCATATAATTAACAAAACTGTAGACGTTGCCGATACGGATCATACAATATTAGAAAGTAATATGGCAATCTTCCTTTTTTCGTGTAATTAAAAAATCATTGTTATTAAACATAGTTAATTGTTTTGTAAGAGGTGTTGTAAGAGAGAATGTACATGACAGTCATACTGGCATTTCGTTAGTATTAGTATTTAGTACAATCTCTCTTACAACATAATTGGGAAAAACTAACAATTTTATCAGCTTAGGGTAATTTAAGAACAGTTACATGTCTTAATAATAATAAATATCTCAAAATTATGTTAAAACAATTGAATGAAATTTTTTATTAAAATTATCTCAACTTACCTTTCAATTAAAATGTTTTGCACTCCTGCTTCTATAAGCCTCTTTTTTAATGCTATAATAAATGAAGTATAGGTGTTCACAAATAAATTAGATAGAATCCACTAGTTAGTCAATGCTTTAAAGATAATAACATAATATATAGTTTATAGTGATTGTTATTTTATATTATTATTTTATATAACATACGTTATATGTTATCTACCAAAGAGTATAATGATTATAGCGCAAGAGTTTATAAAACATCTGACATGATTTTGCGTAAACGTAGTGATTTATTGGATTCTGTTTCATTTCGTTGTTTAGTCGGAGAGTTTAGGCGGGAACTTAATCGCCAGCGGATTGCTGCTCCTGTTTTGTTATCATTTATATATTGCTTTGAAGTGGATTTGGATGCGTCAAAGGGATGCGATTCTGTTTATTAAACGTTTGACCATGAACTCTTACTATAGTTCGGCCGTTCAGATAATGCGTTCCTGACACCTATCAGTTAGTCACGACTAGTGATGGGCACAACATAAAACTGAGTTCGTTACCGTTCCTCCAAAATGAACCGCCGCGTTATTTTTAAGATTATTTTCGTTTTAAATTGGCGGAATCATTTAAAATTTATATTTTAGTTATTTAACTGGAAACCAAAAAAAGGTAATATTAATACATTGATCACTAATAAAAAACTAGATACACAATCAGTGACAAAAAATGGCATAACCGAATGTGCACCCACTCGAACATATGGGTGCACTTTTAATCTAGTGGCATTCGAATGCACTGACGGTAAACATGCCTCAGTGCTCGTTTAAAAAATGTCAAAATCACACATCCAGGACGCTAAAACAGGATGGAATTTCATATTTTCTGTAAATAATAATATTATCATTATTTAATTGTTATAACTGTATTATAAATACTAATATTTTGTCAAGAAATCATCGTAAAAGTTTTTTTTATATTAATTCGTAATAAAATAAGTCGTCATTGTTCGAAGTATATGCGTTGATTCTGTTCCATTTGTGGAAACGCTATTGTTTTTTTTATTTTTTTATTATTAAAGTATGATTGTTTTTTTTTTGTTTTATGAGAGTTCTTTACTGTTTCTCTAAATATTATAGTACTCGAAACGTCGGGAATATAAAATAAGTTAATATACGCGATGAAATCTGTAAAACTAGTTTCATTTAAATGTGTAGTGAACGCGTAAATGTAAGAAATCATTAAGTTTTTTTTTTAATGTTACCCCCACACTAGGATTTCCTCCTATATTATGGAGAATAATAATAAGAAATCATTATAATTATTCAGTCTTATCCGTTTTTTTTTAAATATTTGTAAATATGAACATTACGTCAAAATTAAGACGATAATGTTCTTAGATTTTGCAAGAACTTTCTGTACTTATTTTTATATTTAGTAACTATTTATTTAACTTGTTTGTCAAGTAATATCTTTAAATTTTGCACACAAGATAAAGAATAAATAAGTAATTATGACTGTTTCAATTACTTTACTTTCATTACTAAATGAATGTGGTGCCCTATACAAACACATATTACCATAGAATAGAATAGAATATGCTTTATTAAGTAGACCAATTATTTAAAACAAGTTTTAAAAAATTGTAAAATTAAAATTACAATAACAAAAAATATTGTGCAGTTCGACTCGCCTCGGTCGCAAAATTTTATTGCTTTTTGTACGTTGCTTTGTCAATACAACTTTAGGCATTTCACTTAAGGTTGAATTTACTTTAATGTATATTTATATCAACTAGAACTACGTCAAAACATTTGGCGATAGTTTTTTGAGAACTATTGTATGGGATTGTGCATCTAGTTTTTTATTAGTGATCGATGTATTAATATAATAAAATTGTTTTATTTATTCTTTGTTACAAAGTTACAATCTGTATTTCTATGCAATAAAGTACATTGAATTGAATGTGCGTACAGAATATTAATCAGACTCCGATTCGCTTGAGGAGGTGGTGTCTTCATCATCATCTTCGCCTACATGTATAATTATATTATTATCAATAACAGAATCAATCCTGATGTCTCGGTCAAAATGTTCCACAATCAGGTTTTTATTCTTCTCAACAACCTTTGCCCAGTCATCTCTTGTGACTTCCCCGCAGGCTTCTTTTAATAGGGTCATCATCTTTTTCGTGCTGAATGGCGGGGAAGTATTGTGGCGAGCGGCGTAACCTTTTATTTGAGCCCAGATTAGCTCAATCGCATTATATTGGCAATGATAGGGTGGAATTCTTAGAACGCGATGACCGTACTCCAGAGCCAGTTCATCGATTTCGTATCGCACATTTGCCGCTTTATTTTCTTTAAATAATTTAATTAGCTCTGGTTTTAGCATCTGCATATTTGCGTCAATGCCTTTTGCTTGTAACCAAGCCATGATTTCTTCTTTTTTATTAGCTTGGGTAGGTGGTTTCTGTATTTGAACCGAGTGATAGGAGGCATTATCCATGAATATTACAGAAGGCTCTGGTAGGCTAGGCAAAAGCACTTTCTGGAACCACTCTTTAAATGTAGTGGCATTCATTTCCTCGTGGTAGTCATTTGTGGTTTTTGATTGAAATGCCAGTAACGCGTTCTCCACAAAGCCGTATTATGTAGAACCTGCGTGGCATATTATTAGACGGGCCCCCTTACCCATTGGTACTTTCGACGTCGACGCTTGTGTATCATCCGTCCAAGAACGGGAAACCGTGTGATTGGCGTTTAGCCATGTCTCGTCAATGAACACGACACTATCCCAGTTATCAATATTTTTTGCTTATTTCAAAAAACTTATCCGTTTTAAAATTATGTCGTATCGTTTTAATAAAATTTTTCTTATGTCTGTTTTTTTTATACGAAAAAGCAATATCTTTTAAGATTTTGCTTAAAGCAATTTACCCCCGCTAAACAGTCCAGCTTCTCTTAACGATGCCAAAAGCTTCTTCCTGTTGAGATATTCATTTCTGAAATAGTAACATATATGATGTCTGATTGCATCGGCGTCAAAGGTGTCAATATCTGTCACGGGTTTAGTTCTACGTTTCTTCTTCGGAGTACGTAAAATATTAACTTCCGTGCCAGTAGAGCCGAACTTTTCTTTATTAATATTTGTTATCGTTCGTTTGCTAACTCCAAGCGCCTGAGAGACGCGTTCTTGTACTTGTTCGACAGGTAACAGGGGTCCGCCATTTTGACGCTCCCGCTCAAAGTAATATTGCAGCTTGATGATTAACTCACGGGCTCCACTTTTCAATGTTTGTCCACGTTTAGGCATTATTATGCACCAAAAGTAAAAAGAACGCAATACAAAACACAATCGAAGTCCGATTTAGCGCCGATGTCAGTTTGAAAAGCAGAAACAGTCCATTAAACGAAAGCCGGGTAATCAAATAAAAACAGATCGAAAACACTTGAAGAACGTGGTCTACGTGCATGAAACGACAACAGACGACTGTTTTAGCGTCACAAAATGGCGGCCCATAACGCCATTTGGGGTTACCATTTTCAACCTAAATATAAAAATGCTACTTTCTTTCGCGCGTTCGGTTTGGTCGTAGTTTTATTTTATATTTAATAAAAGTTATCTTATAGTCCATTATTTTCAAATTCTTAAAAAGAAAAACAAAACGTATTATTTTATAAAGTATAACTGTATAAGAACAGATTACGATACTGTTATTGCCTGTTATTGTTAGCACAGCACTACAAATATAAAGTGCTGACATAACATTGTAATAGCGCAGTATAGATTTAGAAAAATATTGTTTACCAAGTTATTTGACACTCAGTTTGGCACAAAATTATAACATTCATCTATTATTGATATAATAATGTTGTTTTAATGCTCATCAATTGTTAAAACGGTAAACAACCAGCAAAAATATTTTTATCGTAACTGCAACGCCATTACAAAGTTACGTCGTCAGCTTAATCGCGACGTGTCAGGAACGCATTCTCTGAACGGCCGAACTATATTACTGAAAATGATGTAACAAGTGTTTTAGTAGTGATATATATCTTAGGTTTTTATCCACTTAGGGATCTTGACATATTATCGTCATCAACTGTCCACTGGGTAAACCTGTCGTCAAAATCTCCCAAACACTTCGCAATTTGACGCATCAATCTATTGCAAATAAAATATAAATTAGATAAGTCTGTATGGTCTAAAACCTTAACCTGATTTAATTGACTACACACAACTACAATTTTGTTTTGATTTTTATTTGTCTATGATTTGATTTCGCGCCAAAAATTTTGACATTGCGCGCCGCGTTAAACGTTAATTTAATTTTGCTATATTGATTTCTAATTGAATCTTGAATGTATAATTTGGTTAAAACCACAGAACACTAGGTTAAAACGGTCTATCATTGATTGTTTATCATATCCATTATTAGGTTAGGATTTCTTTAAGTCCAAGTGATCTTTTAAAAGTAAACCCGAAAGTTACTAACGAATTGTAATTGTATAAACTTTCAATAACTTCAACTCTAAAACTGTTTATATGAATTTTTAATTTCTTACATAAAAAAATCTTACAAGATGCCGGGAGCAGATCAAATAACTTTAAAATTTACCCGTCTTAGCGAGCACGCCTTTCCTCCAGTCAAGGGTTCAGAAAAAGCAGCAGGATTTGATTTGAGGAGGTGAATATATTTTTCCTATTATAAATCCAACAGTTTATATTTTCCGTGCATATAACTATCCATCAAAATAATAGTACTTTTGTGCTCAACAGACTGTCCCCCAATAAGCATAGTATATTTTTATTCATAAGTTCATCTGGATGGTGAAATTCTCTCGATGAAAATGTTTTTAGCCGACTTAAATAAAAGGGAGGTATTCTCAATGTTCTTTTTCCATGTAATTTTGAAGGAAAAATTTCACCCAAGTAAAATTTAGGGCATGAGGTTTTTATGTAGCATTGCTTATGAAGGTTTAGCTTATTGTAAATGACATCCTAGTTGTTTACCTTAAGCTTGTAATATTCTTTATTTCACTTAGGCTCGCCACATACATACAGAATTCTGTTTTGATATTCCGATTCGAGATTCCGAACGCAGTAAGTTCATATTAAATCTATGACTCGTCATACACATACGGTAGTTTTCCATTCGAAATTTTGCGGGCAAAACGTGACCCGTTCGGAATTCCGAAACAAAATCCTGAAACGGTATTCCGTATGTATGTTGCGGGCCTTAAAACGATTATCAAGGAAAAGTTAAACTTGTAACTAAAAGTAATAACTGACTTAAAAGCACCACATAATAGCTTAAATTCTTAATTACTCTGTCTTTGCACCAACTTCAAAAGCTTTTTTTTAGCTCTTGGAAGTAATTTTTTTTTTAATTTAAACTTATTAAACTTTATATATGAGAACTAATTAACAGGAGAGTTTGAAAAAATTGTCCAAGGTAGTTAGGGTAGACAAATGTCTATTAACGTAATGCTAGAGGGCGTGGGGCAAACACATGATTTGCAGAAGGTAGCTGCAGAAAGAAGAGAGTGAGGACAATAGATAACCACAATATTTGTTTTAATATTTCTGGCACCAAACACTGTTCAGGGCTGAAGAGTAAAGAAAATCAGTATGATTATAAGCTGAGGCATTCTACCCTATTCCTCAGTGGTGACAATGCATTATAGCTTGCATTGTTTGTAGTTAGCTACAGATGTCAATAGACTGCAGTGGCCACTTACTATCCAGTGGACTGCAAGTATGTGTATCACTTCAATTAAAAAAAAACAGCTGGGTAATGGGATAGCATATCTCAATACATACAATAAATATACTTAATAAAATTTAAATTGAGTATTTTTCAGTATTATTTCATGCCATGCCATTGTGATAATTAATCCTTTTTATATTTTATTATTATGATATGATACAAACTTTACCTGTGAATGTTGAATAAAAGTAAATGAATATTGCAAATAGTATTGTCAGAGTTACGTCACAGCTCGAGGTGCACAGTTAAGTCGCACGGGTTGTATGTATTGACAACCCAGAAAAAACACAAAATATAGAAATTTGAGTGCACAAACACACGGACAAAAAATCTGTTCATGATTGTGTTATGTACAGAATGGAAAATTAACGAAATATCTATAATCTGTTTTTTTATTTTCGATATAAACATCTGTTTTTTTTACACCTCGACAGTATTAGTCATTTGCCTTTTCATTATTTGTTTATGATAACATTTATTTAAACAGATATACTGCTTCCTTTTTAGTGCATATGATTACACAGTGCCTGCTCATGGCAAAGGACTGATAAAAACTGATCTGCAGATAGAATTGCCATCAGGCTGCTATGGTCGTGTCGCACCTCGTTCAGGACTTGCTGTTAAAAATTTCATTGATGTTGGTGGTGAGTGCTATCTTTTAAGCTTAAATCTTCAATAACTGTTTACTGTTGGAAGTATTTGATTCAAGTGCCACACTTGTCTAGCTGATTAGGAACTACAAAATCAGATGTCTCCCATGTTAATGCTTCTCCCCCATCATCATTCTAGGTATATTACATATGGCAAATATGAAATGCAATAATTATACTTATTGGGGGCTATGGAGTCATACATGTAGCGATGAGTGTTAAATCAACAAACTAGTTAAATGAACCGTTGATCTCCTGTCAACATATTAATGTTAACTGTTTATGAATCAACTAGTTGAATTCGTCAACGACGTTTATGAATTTAACTCGTTCGTCTTGTTTAATAATCGAGAATGTACACTCAACAAACTAAGCAAATTAAAAACTTACGTTGAAAATAACGTCATAGATTGCGAGCGACGGTCATATCATACAATTTGAACTCTTAACCGATTCGGTGCGGCACCAATTTTCGACAACTTTTAGCTGTGGCGGCGAACAAATATTTCATGGCACGCCTGGTGTGTCAAGCGCCACAGACGTTATCTTTTAATAATCTTTTTTATGCTTTTTTCACTTGTTTAGACCTAATTAAGTTTATTTGACATCAAACATCAGTTATAAACGGAAGTATACTTGTTTTTAGTGGGTAACTACGTGTTTTTCTACGTGTTTTCTTTGAAATTGAGAGTGACTTTTTTATGCAGAGATTACAATCATTTTGTACTATTTTTTCTTTTATAAAAAATCATTTATATAAGTAGGTACAGCTAAATCTCACCGGAAAACCTTGATTTTTATTAAATTAAATTTTCACCTAATAATAATATTTGTAAATATCAAACAATCAAGAACCTTAAATTGGAAAAAAAATAAGGTTTATGATTCATTCATATTTACAAATGTTAAATATTATTTAATGTTATACAAATGTAAAAGTAAAGTCAATTTGAAAACGTCTAACTAGTAAGAATAGCAAAACAAGTGTTTTCAAAAGGAAACAAACGCCGGAGCTATGCGGCGGCGGATTGACGAAAGACTATTTATTAGCGAACTTTTTTTATACATGAACGGTTTCAAACTGTTTCAAGCAAAAATAAATTTTATACCATATCACAAGAGCACATGGTAATTCGTAGGTCTATTCGGCCATATGATAGTAATAAGACTGCAGTTCAACCATTTTAAACAATAAAACAAACACATTGTTTTTTTAACAGGAGACTTGTTTTCCAGAAATTTATTTACAACTTGAGTTTGTGAGCGATCGCAATAAGTGTTATTATTTGTCACTTATTCGAGTATTTTTCCACAACATGATTTAAAAAACCCCACACAATAAAAAGAGTACATCTATAAGTTTAAAGGTTGTCAACCCCTAAAAATTTCAAATTCTCAAAATATCCAGAAATGAAGCTACAGGCATGAATTACTAGCAAAATAATGAATATTTTGTTCTGGATAAATTTTCCAAAAACGCAATTTGAGCGAGTTATAAAGATTTTTAAAAAGACGACTCGTATGTCATAGGCCACACACAAAAATAATTGATGGCACCTGGCGTGTCATCCTAAGAGTTGAGTTTCGGAATATTTGTTTTAAGAATATTACTTATGATGACATAGATGGAATGGCGCGCCCCGCTCGTGCCGCCTGAGAGAAATAGGTTAATATGTTTGTTTGTTTACATTTACAAACAATATGAAGTTTGCTTTCTTTAGTTTTTGATTGACAATTTGTGACAAGTTGTATGGAATGTCAGAAGTTATTTTGCGGCTTATCGTAAATGTTTAGAGCTGACTTTTTAGTTAATGTGTATAGTAACAGTGTTAATTTGTTTGTGTTAATATAATTTTTTTTTTTTCATAGAATAAGGGTGACAAACGAGCACACAGTTCACCTGATGGTAAGTGGTTGCTGCGACCCATACTGCCGTCATAAGAAAAAAGGGCGCATCTAACAATTGTTGACAAAATGAGTTAAATCTACCATTCAACTCAGGATAAAACGGCGCATCTACTCAATTTTTTTAATTCTCTAAAATATCAATATTTTATAAAATACCGTAAGAGATTTGGACGTAACTGCTGATCAAAAATGATATTTTTTAAGTAGAAAAGACGTATTCAAATTTAGCATAAAAGAAAAGACTTATTTAACCAGTTGCTCCGTCATCTTTAACAATATTTACATCGATTACTTAAATGAAAAGACATAAGTTAATAGTTTTAAAATAAAAAGACGCTTTTGGTTTCATACGTCCAATCATCTTAGTACTCACAGTGATTAACATAATAGGTTAGGCGCAAAAGACGTCGCGTTTTTTAAAATAGCATCAATGATTAAATTACTTTGTAATTGAAAAGACGTAAATGACATTCCGACTTTTTTTGTAGGCTTGAGATTATATTATTTATTTAACTTCTAAGTTGAAAAGACACAAGTTACCACTTGCGTCTTTTCTATTAAGTATTCGGGTACATCGTGGCGGTTAGAGGGGGGAAGTGCAGGAATGTTTCGTCAGTTGCGCCCAAGTCGTTCGAGAGTGTGGTCACGTCACGTTTCGTTGCGAAAGAAGGTAAGAATGTTAAACGTATTGAACATATTTTGTAAAGTCTCCATTTATTCATTTTTATTATAAAAATTATCTGTGCATATAAATTGAAACTGAGTCGAATCTGTACATTAAATATTTTTTGGAAAATCCTATTGAAATAGTCATTATTATCGATACATAGGCTTAATCTATAGTTTTAAGAATTTTTGTCTGTCTGTAACTTTACCAAAAAAACTATCTACCAATTTTTTATTATTCTAATTTTATTTTATTTTCAGATTTCTAAAATGAAGAAAGGGAGATCTTTAAAACTATTAAATATGGCAACTAATGTAATACAGGGTCCAGATTCAAATCCGCTAAATTCAGCGGAAACTGAAGTAAAAGAATTAGATAATGAATTGATACTGTTGAGTCAGATGCGGAACTTAAATTTCAGAGATTCAGAGTTGCTTTTACCGACCAGTAACATTGTTCAAGATGATTTAAGTAAATTTCCAACAGCTGAAGAGACTATCGAAAATGAAGAAAATTTATTATCGCATAAAAAGATTAGTAGAGAGTTAAAGACATCTGAGCTTAATTAATATTGTGAGGAGGAATCTCCTGAATTATTCCCAATAGTTTCAGATCAATATATTTTTGACTCTGACGATTCTGTCTAAGACAAAGATTATATACCACCTACCGATTACAAAAGAAACTGCTCCGATTCCGATACAGATTCTCAGGAAGAATTTATTGATAATAGTCAAAATGTAATAATCCAAGACTCGCCAGAGCAGGAAGAAAATGATTTATTATATGCTAAAAAAGGAACTATAACAAAGAGAAAGAGATATGAGATGTCGTTAAAAACCAGAAAACAAATTAAAATATTGAAAAAGAGAACGGAAAAGTACCAATTAAAAAAGGGCTGTACTGAATCTTGCAAAAAAAAATGTAGCACATATATTTCAGAAGACCGGCGCAAAGAAACTAATATTTTTATTACAAATATGACGTGTTCAGAACAAATGATTTTTATAAGACAAAATACTTCTGTGACGCGACCTAAGAGACCCAAACTAGGTGAAAGAATACTGGACAGACAAAATACTATTTCTTACTTTTTACTGGATAGCGCCGGTACTAAATTTAATGTCTGTAAGACATTTTTTTAGAAACTTTGGGTTTTAATAGGAAAAATGATAAAGTTGTCAGAAATTCCTTAAAAATGAAAGAAGGAGATGTGGATAAAAGGGGCTTGAATCCAAATCCCAAGAAAATTAACAATGAAAATGAAGTACAGCATGTCGAATCATTTCATCCTACGATATCGCATTATAGATGTGAGCATGCTCCCAATGTAAGGTACTTGTCTTCAGATATTACAGTGCGAACAATGAATAGTGATTATTGTGAGACCCACTGCACTGACCAAGAGAAACTGATCTCATACGAATACTACCGTAAGATCGTCAAAGATCGCAATATATCTTTTGCTAAATTAGGTCACGAGGAATGTGAATTATGTCAAAAATTCTTGATTCATAATCCTAGAACTGATCTTCGTCACCGAAATTGTGAGGAATGTAAAAATTATGAGCTTCACCACGAAAAGTACATTTTGGCTCGAGCCGAGTACCAGCGTAATGTTGACGTACAAAATAATATGAAAGGTGATTCTGATACTGCATATTTCGCCGTTGATTTACAGAAAGTTATAATGTTGCCGCGCATGGAGCAATTTAAAGCAGTGATGTTCTGTCCACGCTTAATTGTTTTCAATGAAAGTTTCGTACCAATCGGAGAAAAGACAACAACCTTAAATTTTCAAATATTTTCGGCTCTTTGGCATGAAGCTATATCTGGTCGAAAGAAAGATGACATAGTAAGTTGCTTTAGAGCATTTTATTTACAAAATCGTGACATGAAGCACTTAGTGCTTTGGCTAGATAATTGCGCTGCTCAGAATAAAAATTGGGCTGTATTTTCATAATATGAAAAGGTATAACATATTATGTTATACCTCATTAATTCAGCTGAAGTTTCATTTGAAACTGTTACATTCAAATATCTTCAAGTTGGTCACACATTTATGGCTGCCGATAAATTTCATCATAGAGTAGAAATGGCTATGAAAAATAAAAAAAGAATTTATGATTTCGAAGACTTTTATCAAGCTGTTTTAAACACTAACTATAAATCTATTACAGTAAAAAAATGAATGTGGAGGATTTTTATAAATTTGAAGACTGCTCTTCTGGGTACAAGTTACAAAACTCGAATCCACGGGCATATTTAAATGATATGTGCCAAATTACTTTTCGTAGAGGTTATCAATACGAGCTTTTTTATAAAACAAATTTCGATGGTGATGAACATTCACTGGATTTCTTAAGGGTAAAGAATATTAAAAATGGAATGGGAGCAGCCCAAACAAAATTTTACTTTCAGAGGTATTACATCTGAACGAAAAATGAAAATAATGAGGGAATTAGGGCCACTCATGCCGGAAAACAGAAGAGTGTTTTGGCAAAATTTGCCAGTGAATGATGATGCGGTGGATCTTACAAGGAACTATGAAGACTGAACGTACAAATCTTCTTTTTATTTTTATATTTAAGGGTATTTTGATCTCACATTTCAAAAAGGCCAAGGGTAGCTTCAATCTGAGTTTAGCTTTTAGTGATAAATATCTGTGATACTTCTCTTCTATTGTATTTATTACAAGAAAGAAGCTGACAGAATGACTTAGTATGTGGTAGAGAGAAATAAAAAGGCCTTTAGTCTGTTTTTAGTTATTAAGGATAAATTACCTTTGTGTTCTTTTCATTTCTAGATGTCTACAAAAGTGATTGTTGCTCAAATATTAAATATAGTAATTTAATTAAACCCTGTTTAAAAGAAATTTAAGAATAATTTTGCTCAAAACTTATGATAATTTAGAAAAACACTGAAGGGAAACTATTAGTTTTGATTTATTGGTTGCAAAGACAATAAAACTATGATATGAAAATAATTAATAAGTAAATTATTAAATATTAGAGGTATTTATTTTGTTTAAATATTTTGAAACTAATTAGTGTTGAAGTTTTTGGTTTTGTGATTGTTAGTCATACCCTGATGTGAAACTATTCGTAAATATTTAGTTTTTTTAATTTTCTCAATAAACAAAATTTTTATTGTTTTTTGTCTATTATTCTTATTTAGCACGTCTTGGAACAGGTATATTTAAAGAATGATTTTATGAGCGTTACATAATGTATCTGAGTACGTTTAGATAATTCTAATACAATGCATTTAATATTAAAAAATAACCCCACTAATATTACCACTCTTTTAAGTTTTTCCACCATTTATCGTACTAAGTTTTGTTACATACTTACTAAGAAGAAAGGTAGTAAATGACCATTTGCGTCCATTCAATTTCAAATTAACTTTCCGAGATATGTAAAAATGTTAAAAGAATGGCAGTTTTTTTATTTACTAGGTTGGAAAGACGCAAATGGTTATATGCGTCTTTCCTTCGAAGTTTTTGCGTTACCGGGATTATTTTTTAAGCTAAAATGAAAAGGAAAATCCGTTTTATTTAAATAAATAAACAAATTATCAGAACAAAAAGTTCGTCTTTAAAATCTTCATGTCTCTAACTATCAATTTCAATTTTCATATTGATACATTTTAAAATATTTTAGACGCAGCAGGGTCTGACAGAAAAATTCATCTATTTATTTTTTATCTCCATTTTACGTTTTTGTTAGTTACGTCCTTCTCTATTATGACGGCAGCATAGACATCTACATCTATCCTCGTTTGCGAATCAAAATGCAGATGCGTTGCCACCCGTGAGGACTAAGATGGAATGCCTCATTTCCAGTAAAAAGGGCCTCCGGCCACCTGCACTCACCAAGCGAAACGCAGAGGTAAACCTCTACTTCACGCTGGTATTCTGTGAGGTCGTGGTACCACCCCGGTTCGAGCCGGCCCATCCGTGCGACAGCAAAAGCTGCTGCGTGGCTCTACCACTGTTAAATTGTGTATATTTGCATAAAATACGGACTACTTGAGGTACAAAATTCAAAATGTCAGGACGTTAGTGAATTGTGGCTGTATATATATCGAAAAAGAGAAAAAAAAAAACAAAACTATAAAAATTCCATATTGTAAATAATAATTGATAAATTGTGTACATAGAATCAGATGATCTTTGAAATACGCCTGATTAGAATATGGTTTATAGCTAAGTATATTGTCCTAAGCCTGAAGAAAATCATCATCATCAAAAATCATTAATCGAACATTTTCCAATACATTGAATCAAATTGTTTCTAAAATTAAACGTTACAGCGTTGTATTAAAACCGTACTATTAATGAACGGTTTACGTTGCAAGTTGATATTAGTAGTATGTTAACTCGTTGACGAATTTAACTAGTTGACAAACGTAAATCAACGTTAACGTTTCGTTAACGGAAAAACCGTCAACGACCCATCGCTACATACGTGCCATTCCCATAGTAGTGATTAATTTTATTCACAATTAGCTGTTTCCCGCGACTTCGCCAGAGTGTAATTTAAGTTTTTAATTTATTTGAGCGGAACCCTAATTATTTCTCTTAAATAAAAGTGGCCTAAGTTACTCCTTAAAACATCAGCTCTCTGCCAGTGAAAGTCCCATCAAAACCGGTCCAGCCGTTACAGAGATTAGCCGGAACAAACAGACAAGAATAATAGATTGACAAGATAAGAAATAATAGGCCCATATTTTTTTATAACTTGTTTTCCTAGAGTATCATACCATTTTGGAATGTTGGTTAGTTGCGTCAATTTTTAAAAAAAACTTGCCATACTAGTGTTCATACTTTTTTTTTACACCACGATAAGTCAAATTTGGTTAAAAGTAAGTCTTCAAAAAATTTAGGGAATAAAATAAGTTTCATTAATTTTCGTGATAAAACAAGAGTTATTCTGGAGTTTTTAAGAATTGTGGTAGATAGCAGTACTATTCAGGTTGCTTATAAAAAAAAAAGAAAAAAATATTTAAAAAATTGTGGTCATGGTAGTGAAAAATATCATAAACGGTCTCAATTTCTGAAGAATTTCATTTTTTTTATATAACTTAAAATATAATTGGGATATATATTTTGTTTCTTTTTTTCCGGTAGTTAATTAGTCCGGGGCAGGTCTATCCTCTGGTGTTGGCTTATCGTTGAATTTTGGGACACGTTGTATATGCATTTACTGAAAAACTGTTATTTTGACATTACAAACAGACACTCCAATTTTATTATTTTGTATTGATATTCTAGTATTGTATTTCTTTCGGTCTAAAAATAGAATAAGGGTAATTGGAAAATATATATTTTTTAATAATTAATTTTAGTCGAGTGCTGTTGTAGGTCTTTCCAAGTATGTATCAGCAGGCATGCATATCCTGTGAGTATCAACAATCCAAAATGAACACAGATTCAACAGACTGGTCCTATACATTATACCATCATACATTATTACCATTGCAAGAATGTCTGCACTGTGCTTACATTTAACATTATTCTGTGTCCATGTTAAATATTTATTATTAGATTTAGGATATACAAATAAGACATCTAAGTTTTTCTGAAATGGATTTTACACTAAAATGTGATCTGAAAACTACAGTATTAATCATTAAGAAAAGAAAGTTAAAATAGATTCTGTTATAAAATATTTTTTATAAAATAATGGCATCTTATTTTCAGCTGGGGTAATTGATGAAGATTATCGTGGCAATGTGGGTGTAGTTCTCTTTAACCATTCTGATCAAGATTTCGTTGTGGGAAAAGGAGATAGAATTGCACAGTTAATATGTGAAAAAATATACTATCCAGTTTTGGAAGAAGCTACTAGCTTGTCAGAAACCAAGCGATCTGATGGGGGATTTGGTTCTACTGGAACACAGTGATTTTTTTTAGATATAAGAGCTTTTAGACTTTAAGTACTATGTATCTTATAAATACATAATTGCATTTATTTCATTGTAATTGAACACAGTCCATTGCATACACCATTGTTGTTTTGCTTAAAATATGAGACATTTTAAAATACCATCTTACTACTACCTATAATAAACCCAAAATATAAGAAACCATTTAACTGATATTATAGATATTACACAATACAATTTTACTTTCTTTTAAACTTTTTGAATAAATGAAGAGCATAGCAAAGAAGAAGATAGCTTTTTAAAGTATATGTAACTTAAAAACAAAATATATTTAATCAGTGATTTCTTTCTTACTGGACATGTAGCTGGTCAGTCTTCACAATTTTTTTTTTCACCAGCCTGCAAAATTCACTGCTAAAAATGGGCCTCTGAAAGCCATTATAGTACCAGATTTCTTGCACCATTGATGCTGTAATAATAATAATAATAATAATTTATAATTTCCCTTTCCCCCTAACCCTCGGCCGTCTGGTCTCCTCTGCCGAGGGCTTCCATCTGGTTGGGTTTTTATATATTTATGTATTTATTTTATTTTATTGATATTTATGTACGTTTACCATGTTTATTTACAATTATATATTTATATTGCCCAACCAGATGAGAAAACTTTATAGATACCCCATAATAATAAATTTATTCATAAGAAATATGGTACCTACAAAGATGTTCATGTGAAATAATAAAGTATCACATATTTCACCAATTTTGGTATATGAAAACTTATGATTAGAAAATACAATATTTAAGTAAAGTAAAGTTTGAAGCGTCAGTAGCCCAATGGCAGAGCACGGACCGCGAACTCGAAAGGTCGTGGGTTCGAATCCGCCATTCGACTACTGTCGTGAACCACTTCTAACACAAGCGTTTAAGCTTACCAGAAGTGGTTAAAGGGAATATTAGTAAGGTTTAATATCATTGCTAGTATTTTTTTTTAAAAAAATGTGCATCAGTTTACAATTTTTGATATTAACAATTTAAAACACGGTCAAAGAAGAAACAGCGTTTTAACAGTCACTAGAAACGTTCTTTTATTTTTAGCAGTTCATTTACCGAATAAAATTATTATTCCAAAAGCCACTTTAATAAATTACGTCTAAATCGATTATAATCATTTCATTTGGGATTTTGTAAATACTTGGATAGCCATCACATAACAATTTTTTGAGTACAGACTAGTTTTTAGTGAAGGCAAAAATAATTTTTTTGGGGTATCTGGTACTATATTTTACTGTAAGTATCTTTTAATTTAGTAAAAAAATGAGGATACTTTTTTTACGACTATTGAAAGCTCAAAAATGTACATGGATGGCAGAGTAAGAACACCTAATTCTTGAAATAGTGATTTGCAAGAAACAAGTGACACGACGCCACAGATTGCTCATATACAGCGTTTTTGCGCTATAAAAGCACGGTTCACATCTGTCGAGTTTCCCCATAATATGAGACCATATCTTAATACAGCAGCAACATATGCATGATATGCTATAAGAGAAGTGTTTCTTGACGAGATTGAAGCTAGTCTACGTAAAGCAAAATTAAGTTTAAATATTTTAGAACAAACTTTATGAACGTGATCTTTCCAGTTACAATGTTTGTCTAAACTTATACCTAAAAATGTGGTACATTCAGTAGCAGTAATTTTTTCATCATTATACTTGATGTCAAGTAATTGCGGTTTACTATTAACATTGTAGAATTGCATAAATTTAGTTTTAGATAGATTTATACTTAGATCATTGTTGTTAATCCATTCAACAACATTTTCAATTGTATTATTTATTTCATTTTCATATTCTTTATTACAACTAGAATTAAAATTTATTTTTGGTATTAATATAGAAATGTCGTCAGCAAATAATATTGTGTTATATTTAATGTAATTTGGTAGATCATTAATGTAAATTAAAAAAAACAAAGGACCCAAAACACTCCCTTGCGGCACTCTGTAATCATTTTGTTAGTATGAAGACTGAATTTTTAAAATTTCCTGCCGTTTTTATCTTTTTGTTGTATTTCAACACATTGTTTTCTATCTTTTAGATAGTTATGGATCCAGGAGTAAGCTGGCCCTCTTATGCCATACGCTTCAATTTTTTTTAAGAGAATATCATGACTAACACTATCAAACGCTTTCATCATCATCATTACAGCCCTTCTCAAGTCCACTGCTGAACATAGGCCTCCCCCAAGGAATGCCACAAAGCACGGTCCCGAGCCACCTGCATCCATCGACTTCCTGCATGTCTTACCAGGTCGTCACTCCATCTTGTGGGGGGACGCCCTACACTTCGCCTACCGGTACGAGGCTGCCACTTGAGAACCTTTCTTCCCCATCGGTTGTCTGTTCTTCCGAGCTATATGGCCGGCCCACTGCCACTTCAGCTTACTAATCCGTTGGGCTATGTCGGTTACTCTGGTTCTACTGCGGATATCCTCATTCCTAAGTTTATCACGCAGAGAAACTCCGAGCATAGCCCTCTCCATAGCTCGCTGAGCGACCTTGAGCTTAAACGCTTTACTCAAATCAAAATACACTGCCGAAATTGGTATTTTTCTGTTTATATATACTGTTACAATTTTTATATGGGAAAAGGTAGCAAGTGTCGTAGATTTACCTTTTTGAAAACCATGTTGCTCTGGTTTTAATATGTTAAACTTATGAAAAAATTCTAAGAGTCATTTTTGCATAACTTTCTCATACAATTTTGATAGTATTGATATTAATGTGATTGGTCTATAGTTATTAATGTTATTTCTATCACCTTTTTTATACAACGGTATAACGGAAAATTTTAATTGTTTAGAAAAAATTCCCTTTTCAAGTGACTTATTTATGAGAAAACATAATACGTAGATGATTTTTCCTGGGCACCTCTTTAAAATTTTTGTTTGTATTTCATCACAGCCAGTAGATCTTGTGTTATTAAGTGATGAAATATTATTTTTAATTTCTATTACATCACCTGTGCTGTGAAGCCTGTCAGCACATATTATTTGTGACTTAACCGATTCGTTGCGACATCAATTTTCGACAACTTAGCTGTGGCCGCGTACAAATATTACACGACACGCCTGTCGTGCCAAGTGCCATAGAAGTTGATGACACGCCTATTGTGCCATCAGCTATGTGTAAAAAGTAATGTTCTTTCAAACCAAACAAACATCAGTTGAAAACGGAAGGATACTTGTTTTTAATGGCTAACTATGTTTCCTTGAAATGGAGAGTGACTTTTATGCAGAGATTACAAATATTTTGTTCTATTTACTGTTTTTTTTTTAAAATCATTTATATAAGTAGGTACAGCTAAATCACCCTAAAAACCGTGGTTTATATTAAATTTAATTTTCACCTAATAATTACGTTTGTAAATATCAAATTTATTAGCGAACTTTTTTCATGCATGAACGCGTTCAAACTGTTTCAAGCAAAAATAAACCTTATACCATAACACAAGAGCATATGGTACTTCGTAGGTCCATTCGACCATATGTCGAAAGTAATAAGACGGCATTTCAACCATTTTAAGCAAAATTAAACAATAAGGAAAATGCATTTTTTTAACAAGATTTGTTTTCCAGAAACTTGTTCACAACTGAAGTTTGTGAGCGATCGCAAAGAGTGCTATTATTTGTCACTTATTAGAGTATTTGTCCACTACATGATTTAAAAAACCCCACACAATAAAAAGAGTACATCTACAAGTTTAACGGTTGTCAACCACTAAAAATTTCAAATTCTCAAAATATCCAGAAACGAAGCTGTAGGCATGAACTATTTGCATAATAATGAATGTTTTGTTCTGGATAAATCTTCCAAAAACGCAATTTGAGTAAGTTATAATGATTTTTAAAATGACACAACTTACGTGTCTTACACCACAGAAAAATAATCTATGGCATGCATGGTGTGCCACCCGCACTGAATCGGTTAAACAAGTTGCTTGTGCCACCATATATAAAAAAAAGTCCTTTTGGTTTTTCCCATACTTACATTTTATGATAGTTAACCCTACAGTGCATGATTTTTTTTCGGCTTAAAAAATATATATTACCTAGAAAATATAATACTATAGCTCAAAATATTTAAAAAAATCGCAACTCCATAGAAACATACTTATGTAAGTTTTTCGTATGGCCCACATATGGCACATCGTGCAGTATAATGTAAATCCGTAGTAATGTTTTAGGAATAGTTATGAATGAAATAAACTCATAGTAATCAAACTTTATTCATGAAAATTATGTTTTATAACAACTAATTTAACCTTAGGTTAAGGAGCCTTACAATCAAAGTATTTGTACTTATATATAATTATAAAACTAGGAACTTTTTGTGAAAAATAGAATAAAATATAGAACAAAAACAACAATTTCGAAACTATTTGTGGAATGACAAAAAACAGTTCTTGTCCTTGTTGAGACAGAGTGCCTGGTTACATTTCTGGCAAATTCCAAAAGATTTCCCCTTACAAGCAGGTAACTTACATCGCTTCCTAATGTTAGACCAAATAGGAAAGTGTTCCATTCCATCGGTCCTGACATCTTTTGGTGGTACATTGAGTTTTGGCTTCCTTTTGATTCTTTCATCAAGCATGTCAGATACAAATGAGGAGGGTCTTCATCTCTTTATTATTGACGGTCCACACCAACACAATGCTTTGGCCACCTCCAGTCGGAATTCTCGTAACTTCATCATTTTTGTGTTTTCCCTCTGCGTCTCTACTCTTTTATATAAAAGCCAGCTATTTATCAGCATCACATCTAGCAAATGATAGAATATTCTCATGTACCACTTTCTTGTACGCATTTTTATTTTGTGTTTTCCTATGAAAGAGTCAAGGAGATCTACTCCGCCCATATGCCGATTGTAATGTCCAATAATATTTGGGGCGTTGACTTCTGTGTATTGTTTATGTTTCTTACAGAAACGTTTTACTTTATATTTAGGTTGTTCACCGACAAAAGAAGATGTGAGAACAACAGATTTGCTGCCTAGCCACAGCACTGCTGAGACTGGTACTGCATCAACAGTAGCCACCCATCCTTCTGAATAGCCGCGCGGCCTTTTAGCGGCCGTCAATTCTTTTTGAGATGGCATTTTCAAAGTCATCCCCATACGACCCTTGTTCACGGTGCCTAATGTATGAATGCCTTTTTTAGCCAAGTAAGAAATCAATTCAGGAGACGTAATAATTATCTAAAAAGATCTTATAATTTTGATTTCTTGGAACACTGCGACATAGGCATACAACAATGTTGCTACTCGCTCCTAAATCACATTCGTCGGGCAGCCTCAGCTCAGGATCATCTTCTGCGCCGGAGTAGATTTCAAAGTCATAAGCAAAACCTTTATCATCACACAACACCAACAACTTGTATCCCCACCTATGAGGTTTGTTCGGGAGATACTGGCGGAGGAAGTTGCAGGCTTTGGTAGCGCACATTTGCTCATCCACCGAAAGTGTCTCTCGTTTCGGCACAGCTTGACATTTCTTTCTCAATGTTTCCAATAAGGGTCTAATACGGAAAAGTCTGTCGTGTCCTGGCTCTCCTCTAGGTTTGTAATTTATGTTGTCATTGAAATGTATGACACTTCGTAATTTTTCAAAGTTACCGTGTCATCGTTTCAATTATAAGTGGTATACCTAATATAGAATTCCACAACATGCGAATGTTTGGCTGTGGCACCAGTCCTAACAAGAGACAGATGCCTAAATATTTTTTGAGTTCCGTCTTTGTAACCAAAACTGGCTTTGAGCAATCCTTCTGTATGCTGTATTTAGTAGATTCTTCAGCAATGTGATCCAACAAATCGTCAAAAAAGTGCAAAAAGTACTGCAAAGGTGTTTCAAATGTAGTATATGGTTGTTCCAACACATCAACGCCAGTAAATGTGGTATCAGGTGGCTGAAAGTCCATCTTCCGCCATATGTATCCTCTCTTAGGTTTTGGCCTGGCAGGCCTGACAGGCTGTGGGGAAGGTGAAATAATGCGGGGAGTAGGTACTGCTTGAGGTTGTGATGCTATTCGGCTGGATCTAGGATTTACTTGCCTGGAAGTACTAGGTTGTGATGCAACGTTGGCTGTGTTAGAAGAACTGCTTGTTGGCTGAATCACTAACATACTACTGCTTGACCTTGGACTAGGTATGCTCACGTTCTCATCAAAGAAATCATCCTGTAGTACTTCAGGGCATGTCTCCACTTCGTTCAACACCAAATCCTGGATTCTGATCAAGTCGTTATCGCTGTCCTCATCAGACAGTTCCAGGTCATCTTCACTACCGGAAGGAATTTCGAGAAACTGTTGAATGTCATCAGAATTCAAATTTTTCCTTCGGCTCATCTAGAAACAATACAAATATTTTGAAGACACTTATTGCATCGTGTGCCACATCTGTCACATACAAAAATGTCGTATTTCTATGCACTATTTATTTATGAAATTACAAATAACTAAAAAAATAAATAGATACATACACTTACCTCTACAAATTATTTCGTATACAAACTATTCAAATTTATCAGTTTTTTCGTTTTTTTCTTGAGCAACCTGTTGATCACTTTCAAAATACCGTTGGTTTTGAACAAAATGTAAACAAACATTCATTCAGAGACATGTAACCAAAAATTTTTAGTACTAAATTTGATTGACCATTCCTTTATAGTAAGTTTACTTTTGACTAGATGATGCTACTTATTTCGAGTACGGAAATATAGAGGTTTTTTAGGTATGTGCCACATGTGTCCCACTATGCGCTGTAGGGTTAAGGGAGGAAATACCGTCTCCGCCACACAGAAAAATAAATTTATAAAATGTACAATACATTTAAAAATTAACAACAAAATGAGGGATTTTTAACTACTTTTACTATTGTTTCCAGTATCTATATTTAAAAAACTACATTGTCCCCTAAAACCTACCAGATTATCACCCAAAGTAAGCTTAAATCTTTATTCTTGGCTGTTTAAATTTTTTACATAAGAGGTTTATATATTGTATCTTATGTCCCCATTGTCTAACCTTAACTTTACATTTAAAAAAAATTAAGTTTTATTTAATTTGAAATATATGCATTAATTAAAATGCTGCATTAATGTTGCTTGGTTGTACCAATTTGTTAAACATAAAAAGTTCGGGTCACATCCAAAATCAACCATATGTGATTTTTAGTAATAAATAAAATAAAAAATTGTTTTTAGAATTTTTTTATTATTAAAATACCAATACCTATTTTCATATTTACAGCAAGAATTCAAAGTCAAGATTAGCAACTATTATTCTCAAAATTGTGCAGAACACTTGCAATAGTGAGTGTTTCTAAAGTTAGTGTCTCATTAGACATTGTTACTAATTCTTTATTCCTTTTTAAAAAAGGCCTGAGTAAGCTTGTGAGTTTATTGTCATTATTTACACCGAAATAAGTCTCCGCCTTTTCAACTTGTTTTTCTACTTTCTCTACATTTTGATGCAATATCATTATTACTTCATTTAATGTTACAATTTTTTTGGATAATATATTAACTTCGCCTCGGTATCTATTAATATCTTCAGACACAGATGAATTGCAATCACTGTTTTTTAACTTTATAATATGCACTACACTAGTGAGTTCCTCCAGTCTTGTTATCATATTGTCAATAACTTCTTGCACTGTTTGCAAGCCCTCTGACACATCCAATTTAAAGTACGCAGCGTAATCTTTTGCCACTTGGTCTAACATTTTTTAAGATGTTCCAAAATCAGGATACAAATATTCCATTAAACAGGCTAGCCAATCAAGTATATCTGACACAAGTTTTGACACTTCTAACAATGTAGACGGAAAACGGCGATAAACTTTGATAAAAAGTTCCATAGTTTACACAGACTACAGATTTAATAAATAATAATTTGCGCTTAAACAATAAGTGTAATTTAAACTGTTCACGGCCACTTTACTTGCGAACATGGCTTATGAAATTATTCTATTGCAACCACGGATTTGTATTACTTCCATTGCAACATTTAGCCATGACACCATTTACATTTTCGAACGAGTTATAGTTCAAAAGAACCGCTTGTAAAATGTACTCTGTGGTTCAAACTCGTAGTAGTAATCTGTGGTTCAAACAGATCGATTTTATAGAAGTTTTGGCGGGTACTTGATCGACGTAGCAGCGAATAGCTGCTCCTGAATTATTGTTTAAATACCTAATGCTTTGAAGTGGATTTTGATATCTGAAAATGGTGCAGTTTTGTGTATAAAATGTCTGCGCATGTGAACTATTAGTGTAAACGGTGAACCAAGTGCTCCGGTGGTGACCTGAATCTCAAGATAAGGATAAGGTGTCTATCTGGTTAGGTGCCTTGAGATACTATCGCCAACTGTCTGCTGGCTGAAGTTATCGTCAAAATCTCCCAAAAACTATGCAATGTGACGCGTTAACACATTGTGAAGCAGTGTACTATAAAAGATATTTATCACTTGATACTGAAAATCTATAAAAAAATGAAGTTCCCGAATGAAATGAAGACAGCTTAAAAGACAAGCATCCAAGCCAAAAATATTAATAAATAACAGCTTGATTATCATGGAGTATAGTTATGGAGTGTAGAGTAGAAGGAGGACCATCTCTATCTTAGAGTATTAAACTAACAGGAGACGACATTGGAGAGCGTTCCCCTCTGTCAAAAGTACGAGAGCGCGGCTCATTCCCGTTATATAAAATTAGTTGCGCCGCGTACGGCATCAGTTAACATGTAGTCGTAAGCGTGAGTTGACCTCCAGAAAAATGCCGAGTTGCAGTGTGTTTTCTAGTAAAAAAAGATCACAGACCTCAAATTTACAAAAAGACGACGTTACCTTTCATATTTAGGTATTTATTTTGATTTCAATAATTAATATAAGCATTAAATCACGAAAATTCTGATTAATATAGCTGAGCAGGGTGTGTTGCCAACTTAAAGTATTAACACTATAGTAGGGACTTTTGCACCACTAGGACATAATTAAATTTTGCTTAATTGTAGAAAAATGTCGTTTCTCTTTGTTCTTATTACACAAGACAAAATCGTGTTATTGAATAGTCTTAAATTCATTAATATTATTGTGATCTATTTGCAAAAGTATATTATTTCAAACAACATTAATAATCTTTAATTGTTTTTAACTAAATGAAAACATCAATTTAAATAGTTTTATTTTATATAAAACATTTTAAATAGATATTTTCATTTCATTATGTTACGTTATGAAACGAAAAGAAGGGTAATTTCAAGTATATAAAACGGTATCATCAAGGCAATAATAGTGATGTTCACTGTAATATTTAGTGTCGATGTTTTTATTTGACTATAATTAATACCTTGATATATAATACCAAGGTGTTATTTAAAATTCTTTTTTGTTCAATGT
This sequence comes from Parnassius glacialis, assembly GCA_033319125.1. Lineage (NCBI taxonomy): Eukaryota > Metazoa > Arthropoda > Insecta > Lepidoptera > Papilionidae > Parnassius > Parnassius glacialis. The sequence continues at coordinate 22,322,607 of JAVANC010000025.1, read as the reverse complement.
TTAAAAAAGATCTTAGGTTTTACAGTTTTCCAAAAGATCTTTACAGGCGCCAAGTTTGGATATAAGCATGTGGCAATCATATAACCTGGGTACCTAAGCGAACAAGCACTATTTGTTCCTTGCATTTTGACCAATCGGTTTTCGTAATCCAATCAAATAATAAAAGGAAACTGAATGAAACTGCTGTACCGACTTTGAAATTATTGGAAGTAAGTTTATTATTTTGCTACAGGTTTATTTTACATTATGAAGGATAAAATTTAAAACATGTAACAAATCGAAATGGAAGGTGTAGTGAATGATATTTATTCATCTTAAAATGTTATTTACAAGTATATCGTCTTAGATGGTGTCAACCAAATTGTTGTTTTCAGATGAGACACGAATTATTAGCGCTTAAATAAATAAATAAGGACAAACAAATAATCTCAGTGTCATATCTATAATCTATTATTTTTAAATATATACAGAGTACTACACTTTTGTACTGTAGAACACAAAATATTACCGCTTTTTACGACGACATTAATTATTTTTCAATCCTAAGTAAAATGACGAAAAAAAGTATGTTTGTTTAAGCGTAAACTTCGGCCAAGAGATAGCAAATGTTTAATTTTTTTAATTGCTCCATACCGTTGCTGCGTAGAGGAAGGACAAAAACAAATAAACAAAAAATCACACTTTCACATTTATAATATTATATTAGTATGGATTGTCAAGAATGATAGATAAACTTTTGAAATTGGTTTACAATCGGCTTTTTGAGGGTGAAACTATACACTCCCGCTCTCTTTCTTGCTCTAGTAAATAACGTTTCTGAGTGACCAAAAAGGATAGAAGGACAGGAAAGTGCGATTCCGTGCTGCCAGATGTAGTTCAACCCTAGGTCTTAAAACGGTTTAACTCTATAGGTTGGGTAAAATCTGTAAAATTAGACCGTTTAAAACCCCTATACAGATAACCTTTTCGGTTGATCATGACATTAAAAAATGGTAAAAATATTTCATAGACTAGGCATATTATATATTTTTAAGCATACAGGAACATTATTTCGATAATGATTACGTTCCACATAACATTGAACTGGCAAACTTGGTGATGGAAAAATATGCAAGCACTAAAATTAGCTACCTCGCAAAAAAAGAGTGATCCCAAAAAGTGTATTCGTCACATATATACCAAACTTATTCACTTTTAAAACCAGTTAAAATATAATATAATACTTTTTCAATTTGTTTTAATTTTGGTAATTTTGTATTATTATTTTGTACCTTATGTATTTTTTTTTTAAATTTACTTTGAATGTAATATTACACATTAAACATTTGTTCATTTTTATTTTATTTTATTTGCTAATGTAACTTGCATAAAATTTTATCGACATATCCATATCGACAAGGCCCTCGCACTAGTTGTTTATGGCTTATGCACTGTAACGATGAGACATTTATGAGAGATTTTCAAGGTTGTGTGCGTTTTGCTTAATCGTGTGCTCATATTATGCTGTGTGCGTGCGTAACGACGTGGCCCAATGTTTACGATTTGCTTAGTGTGCGTTACCTCGCCTCCCGCTAGATGTGACAGACTTTTTTGTTTGGAAATTTATGCGCATGGCGTCTCCTGTTAGTTGAATACTCTAAGATCTCTATATATGAAAAGTGTCCCTAAAAACTTGTCCAATAAGGGTGGCGCTGCAGTAGCATAGGATAAATTAAAAAAAAGCGCCAAAAGTAATTAAAATAAAATGGAGAAATAAACAAGTACCGACCAATCCGCTTGGTTTTGTTCTACGTAAATAGTTGAGATTTTGTATACTGGCATTTTACTAACTACTCTAGTCATGAAATTTTTTTAATATTTGAATTCAGCTGACTTCACTCCGTTCACAACAGCTATCTTTATATCGTAGTTTTCCAGACGCCAGCGCTGTTGTGGTAGGTTTTGGAATCTCTATTTTCAGTAAATAGTAGGACACTTTTTCAACTTTCGCCCCTTATAAGATGGTTCTCCTTCTACTCTACCACTCCATAAGTATAGTGTAGAGAGAAGGAGGACCATCTCTATATAGTATATATGAAAAGTGTCCCTAAAAACGTGTCCAATAAGAGTGGTGCTGCAGTAGCATAGGATAAATAAAAAAAGCGCCAAAAGTAATTAGAATAAGATGGAGAAATAAACAAGGACCGACCAATCCGCTTGGTTTTGTACTACGTAAATAGTTGAGATTTTGTATACGCCCCCTTACAACTATAACCGATTATCTGACAAATTTTGTGAAAATGAGTTATTAACACCAATCGATGGGGAATTTCAAGCTTCGTCTACTGGTAAACCAGTTTTCTGATACGACGCATAGTTTAGAACATAAAGAAAGTGAAAACCTATTAAAATGCAATAATTTTCAAAAAAGCTACATAAAAAAACGACTAACCTGTTGTAATGTAAACTTTTTTAAATATCATCCAAGTAAAACCGCGTTTCCTTTTGTAATTTATTTTTGCTGTAGAAATTTATGAATAAACTTAACCAATGCTTACAACTAAAACAAAGTAAATAGTTTTAGTTGGTTTCTACATGCCGAGACCGTAAGGCAGTTCTGTGAATATATTCAGCTAAAGTTTGTTATCCCTCTTAAGTCATTTTTACCAGACAATATTAAGACTAAAATTCATAACTTAAATACAATTAAAACCGATTATACTCATTTAAATGTTTTCAACCGTAAAATTTCACGCAAACTTTCTACTAATGCTTCAGGTAAAAGCAAATATCTGCACTTACTTGTTATTGCGTGCCTACCATCGTGCTTATTCGCTTGAAATGTTACTCTGCTAAAAGCTGTTATCGATCAATAGTCTGTCTCGTTCGCACACGGCTCTCGCGATCCAATGAGGGCATCCACGACTTTTTCTGCCATCAGGGCGGCGCCACTATACAGTGAGTTAAAATATTTTACAGATTTCTTAGCGGGGATGATACTTTCTTAGGAAAATGTAATATTTAAAGTTTCTTTCTGTATTATTAGTTATATTTTATATTAATTACATTAAAAATGAATAAACCAAACTATAAGATATAACTAAAAGCCGATTTTTTTTAAAAGAGTTATAAAGTGCAAAAAATTAAAATCAAACCACTGACGCATTGTGTTGTGTAGTAATATAAATATTCTAGACAATGATAAACTATTTATTTAAAACTAATTTCTCAATTAACTGACACTGTGTAACAAAAAACTTTACCTCAGTCACAACTAGCGACATCTGGTGAGTGGAAGATTATTAGCCCTCATTCGTAGTTCACTTGGGTCTTGTCATTTAGTCGGTTTGCATTCGCGCGAATTATAGTGTCAAAGTAGAGTGATGGTTTATGCAGTGCAATTTCTGATATTGAATTCAGTTTTTGTTTAAGTTTGTGTTGTTTTTTGAATAAAATGAATTCTCAGAAAGATTTTGTACGGCTTAGCTTTACATTGACTCCCGTCGAGTTGGGGGTTGATACGTATTTTTACAGAAAAGTTACACTATTGTAAGCACATTTGGCTTTTACTTAGAAGATAAAGATCCTCGTGGACGTAAAGAAGCCCCAAATAAAACCCCACCTGAAAAAAGTAAAGATATCAAAAACTATTTAGCTTCTTTCCCGACAATGGAAAGCGAATACACTAGGAAGTAATCGACACGCAAATACTTGTGCTGGGCTCTCCTTAGCTAAGATGTATTCTTTGTATGTTAATCAATGCGAAGAACGTAATACAAAACCAGTGTCAGAAATAACTTATAGAAGATTTTTTTCTAAGGAGTTTAACTTGAGCTTTTTCGATCCCAAGAAAGACCAATGTCTTGTCTGTACTAAATACAATCGTGCAAACGCAGATGAGAAAGCAAACATAGCACAAAACTATGAAGATCACATAAAAAGGAAACAAGCATGCAATACTGAAAGGATAAAGAAAGGCCAAGGATAAGGAGAGAGCAGAAAAAGAACTAAACTTTTTATCAGCAACATTTGATCTTCAAGCTATTTTACAAATTCCGAGTACTAAGGTAGGACTTCTCTATTATACCAGAAAATTGACTGTTTATAACTTAACCTTATATGAAAGCGCGCTGCCAAACGAAGCATATTGCTTCGTATGGACAGAAGTACACGGCAAAAAAGGTAGCTCGGAAGTTGGCATTATTCTAGCCCATTATTTAGCAAATTGAATTCTAGAAAATGTAACAGAGGTTAGTTTGTTCTCCGATACATGCGGGGGGCAAAACCGAAATCAGTTCATTGCCGCTTTACTCTTGTGGGTTATCAATCAGAGCAAACAATTACAGATTATTGAGCACAAGTTTTTGGAGTCCGGCCATTCTTACATGGAGGCCGACTCAATGCATAGCTCAATTGAATCTGCGAAAAAATATCGTGACGTGTATTGTTTATCGGACTGGATCAATATATTCAAAGATGCCCGATCAAAAGGCACGTATAAAAATGGCACCAAGAAGGTGAAGAAAAACAAATAGAACGTAAAACAGTTCACGTATTCTGAATTTAAAGATCTGAAACAATTAGCGAGCACTAAAATTTTGAACAAGACAACAAACACGTAAGGTCAGAGAATTCAATGGCTTAAGATAAAAAGGATGAAATACATAAAAGGTGATAAAAACATATACTATAACTATGATATGTTAACCAGTTTCAAGACAATGAACGTCACTTGCACAGGAGCACAACCAAATACATCTGCAACTACTGTATCGGAAAGTCACGGCTATGCGACATGGCGTAAATCGAAACAGCCAGACGTCTGTGAATCTGCGATGTCTTCGACTAGCTGTGAGTTCATATTTCCTTTTTTGCAACAGCTGTACAACAAACTATTGCCCATAACTGTAGCTAAAAAGAAAGATTTATTAAATCTATGCGAAAAGGGTGTTATACCTGAAGAGTACCATGGCTGGTTTCAATCTTTGGCTACAGATAACAGAACTATTGACCGTTTACCTAATGCAGCAATTTCTGAAGAGTCTGATTTATCTGAGAATGAGTAGTACTTTCGTAGAAAATTAACACAAAAAAAAGTTATCCTACGGTTATGTCAGTATTATTTTAGTTTTAAGATTTAAGTAGTCGGGATTTTCTACTTAGCAAAATAAAGATGTTTCGTGATTTAATTCCTGCTTTTATTATTTTACCTTGTTTCTTTCTTGTTTAGCATAGGATAAATAAAAAAAAGCGCCAAAAGTAACTAGAATAAGATGGAGAAATAAACAAGGATCGACCAATCCGCTTGGTTTTGTACTACGTAAATAGTTGAGATTTTGTATACTGGCATTTTACTAACGCCTGTAGTCATGAATTTTTTTACTTACTTACTTACTTATCTTCACGCACAATCCCTGACGGGGTAGCCAGAGAGAACAGATCGCCAAGTGTCACGATCTTTACATACCTCTTTCGCTTCTTTCAGATTCATTATCTTCTTCATACATACACGTCTAGGTATCCGAGTACTCTCGACCCTGCCCTCTTCGAGCTATTTGCTCACATGGTCTTTGAAAGTTAGTCTCGGTCTACCTCGACACCTTTTAATATTAACTTTCGCGCTATATATTTTCTTCACCATTCGGTCTTCACTCGTTCGCTCAACGTGCCCAAACCATCGAAGCACGCCCCTATCAATTTTTGTGATAAGGTCATCTTTCGAACCTGCCATATTGCGAATCTCTTCGTTTCGCTTTCGGTCGGCCATGGTAACGCCGCACATTTTACGAAGAGATCGCATCTCCACTGCATTCAACTTGCTTTTATGCTTCTTCTGGCATACCCAGGTTTCGCTGCCATATAACAAAGTCGGTACCAACACTGCGTTATGTCTTCCGCCGGTCGGTTTCGGGCTGTGCGTGACGGATGGCGGTCCCCATCGCCGCTTTGCGCGCTGCATTCCACACCAACGGGGACGAGCTGGTGTGCGTCGCCTTGAGGGGACGCCCTAACCCTCGTTGACATGGGTGCGCAGCTGTGTAGAATTGCAGCCCTGAAAAGGGCTGGCAGGGGTCGCGACGAGCACGCTTCTACAATGACCCCCAACAAAAAAAAAGTTTTGTTGCCAACACAACAGTTGCCAACAAAACTTGTTTCCATTTTCGGCGACAACATCAAAGGAATACGCTTGTTGCCAACATTTGTTCCCTCAATGGAGACGTTTGTTGGAAACATAACTGTTGTCAACATTTTTGGTGAATACGCGGTTTAAGGGCGCTCATAGACTTATATACTGGCGTCATAGAGTATAAAGTAGAAGGAAGACCATCTCTGTATATGAATAAGTGTCCGTGAGCCAATAGTAATTATAGTTCGGCCGTTCAGAGAATGCGTTCCTGACACGTCGCGATTGAACTGACGACGTAACTTTGTAATGGCGTTGCAGTTACGATAAAAATATTTTTGCTGGTTGTTTACCGTTTTAACAATTGATGAGCATTAAAACAACATTATTATATCAATAATAGATGAATGTTATAATTTTGTGCCAAACTGAGTGTCAAATAACTTGGTAAACAATATTTTTCTAAATCTATACTGCGCTATTACAATGTTATGTCAGCACTTTATATTTGTAGTGCTGTGCTAACAATAACAGGCAATAACAGTATCGTAATCTGTTCTTATACAGTTATACTTTATAAAATAATACGTTTTGTTTTTCTTTTTAAGAATTTGAAAATAATGGACTATAAGATAACTTTTATTAAATATAAAATAAAACTACGACCAAACCGAACGCGCGAAAGAAAGTAGCATTTTTATATTTAGGTTGAAAATGGTAACCCCAAATGGCGTTATGGGCCGCCATTTTGTGACGCTAAAACAGTCGTCTGTTGTCGTTTCATGCACGTAGACCACGTTCTTCAAGTGTTTTCGATCTGTTTTTATTTGATTACCCGGCTTTCGTTTAAGATTACTTTGAGCGGGAGCGGCAAAATGGCGGACCCCTGTTACCTGTCGAACAAGTACAAGAACGCGTCTCTCAGGCGCTTGGAGTTAACAAACGAACGATAACAAATATTAATAAAGAAAAGTTCGGCTCTACTGGCACGGAAGATAATATTTTACGTACTCCGAAGAAGAAACGTAGAACTAAACCCGTGACAGATATTGACACCTTTGACGCCGATGCAATCAGAAATCATATATATGGTTACTATTCCAGAAATGAATATCTCAACAGCAAGAAGCTTTTGGCATCGTTAAGAGAAGCTGGACTGTTTAGCGGGGGTAAAACTGCTTTAACCAAAATCTTATAAGATATTGGTTTTTCGTATAAAAAAACAGACAAAAGAAAATTTTTATTAGAACGATACGACATAATTTTAAAACGGATAAGTTTTTTGAGAGAAGCAAAAAGTATCGATAACTGGGATAATGTCGTGTTCATTGACGAGACATGGCTAAACGCCAATCACACGGTTTCCCGTTCTTGGACGGATGAGCGTCGACGTCGAAAGTACCAATGGGTAAGGGGGCCCGTCTGATAATATACCACGCAGGTTCTGCAAAATACGGCTTTGTGGAGAACGCGTTACTGGCATTTCATTCAAAAACCACAAATGACTACCACGAGGAAATGAATGCCACTACATTTAAAGAGTGGTTCCAGAACGTGCTTTTACCCAGCCTACCAGAGCCTTCTGTAATATTCATGGATAATGCCTCCTATTACTCGGTTCAAATACAGAAACCACCTACCCAAGCTAATAAAAAAGAAGAAATGGTGGCTTGGTTACAAGCAAAAGGCATTGACGCAAATATGCAGATGCTAAAACCAGAGCTAATTAAATTAGTTAAAGAAAATAAAGCGGCAAATGTGAGATACGAAATCGATGAACTGGCTCTGGAGTACGGTCATCGCATTCTAAGAATTCCACCGTATCATTACCAATATAACGCGATTTAGCTAATCTGGGCTCAAATAAAAGGTTACGCCGCCCGCCACAATACTTCCCCGCCATTCAGCACGAAAAAGATGATGACCCTATTAAAAGAAGCCTGCGGGGAAGTCACAAAAGATGACTGGGCAAAGGTTGTTGAGAAGACTAAAAACCTGATTGTGGAACATTTTGACCGAGATATCAGGATTGATTCTGTTATTGATAATAATATAATTATACATGTAGGCGAAGATGATGATGAAGACACCACCTCCTCAAGCGAATCGGAGTCTGATTAATATTCTGTACGCACATTCAATTCAATATACTTTATTGCATAGAAATACAGATTGTAACTTAGTAACAAAGAATAAATAAAACAATTTTATTATATTAATATTACCTTTTTTTGGTTTCCACTTAAATTACTAAAATATAAATTTTAAATGATTCCGCCAATTTAAAACGAAAATAATCTTAAAAATAACGCGGCGGTTCATGTTGGAGGAACGGTAACGAACTCAGTGTTATGTTGTGCCCATCACTAGTCGTGACTAACTGATAGGTGTCAGGAACGTATTCTCTGAACGGCTGAACTATAGTGATGCACATTTTACTTACTAGGACAATCGAAAGTGATTGTTAAGGAAGCGGTAAAAATATTAAAAAAAAAATTGGTTAGTGCACAAAATTGAACAGCTTCAAAGATTAACTGAATTTTTATCATGATAATTCTGAAATAATTAAAAAATATTCATATAACATGTTCCTTCGAATAAGCCGAAACTCCCAGATGGCTCTACCGATAAACTTAAAAAAAAACTCCCCAATAATCAGATCGGAAAGTTGTATTTTCGAGTTATGATCTTTGGAGAAAAATATCTACTGCCATGGACAGATTCCCCGGAATTTCTTTTTAACATATTGTTAATATAAATAGGTAGATATACTTAACTAGGTATATACATATTTATATTTTTTAAATGTTTTGATAGGGAAATAAAGAAAGGGGCACTGAGTAGATAATGGCTGCTTCATTTTTCATATAAGAATTACTTTCGATAATTAAAAACATTAATAAGTAAATATATTACAGAAGTTTATTTTAACATTCGACTTAAATATGAATGTAAATTTAATAACTTAAGTAAGGAAACTTGTAGGAATCAGTCAAATAAGATTGCTCAGTTTAAAAGCCAATATGTGGGTTGGGTTTAGAATCAAGTCACCTGAATTTGAGGAGTCTGTCACTGTGGGGGTCAAGGGGGCTTATCTCAAGCGCCCCCATGCATATTTAGCTGCCGGACCTGCGTCGAAATATTTAATATAATTTTCTAAAAATATTCATAAATCACTAGTTAATACCTGAAAGGGAACTTTTGACATTGACAGTAATCACAGATATGCTCGACCAAAGAGAATATTGTCACTACGTTTATTCTCGACTTCGCGACTCGCGTCATAAGCGTCGTTCCGTTGCTTCCGAGTATGGAGTGTAGAGTCCAAGGAGAACCATCTCTATATACGAAAAGTGTCCCCAAAAACGCGTCCAATAAGGGTGGCGCTGCAGTAGCATAGGATAAATTAAAAAAAAGCGCCAAAATTAATTAGCTTAAGATGGAGAAATAAACAAGGACCAACCAATCCGCTTGGTTTTGTACTACGTAAATAGTTGAGTTTTTGTATACTGACATTTTACTAACTACTATAGTCATGAATTTTTTTTTAAATATTTGAATTCAGCTGACTTCACTCCGTCTACAACAGCTATCTTCATATCGTAGTTTTTCCGACGCCAGCGCTATTGTGATAGGTTTTGGAACCTCTATTTTCAGTATATAGTGGGACACTTTTTCAACTTTCGCACCTTATAAGATGGTTCTCCTTCTACTCTACACTCCATACTTCCGAGTTTACGTGAATTAGCTCCTTATTGTTATTATATGCCTCCTGTTTTTGGACGACTTCGCTATCCCTCTGGAGACCGATTGCTTGCTATTTTAAGACGTTTTTGGAAATGAGGGAAGTTATAAAATATGTTTACTTATTAAAGTATTTATAAAAGTTAACATTTTAGTGTTTTGTTTGGTGCAAGAGCGAGCTCGGGACTTGGGGCACCCCGACTCGAACAGGTTGGGTTAGAAGGGGATGGCGGGGTCGAGTGAGTGAGCGAAGCGTGCGAACAGACCCCTCCATCCCTTTCGTGGTTATTTTTTTATAAACCATCCAGAAATAGGAGCCCCGCGAAGACATACAACATACAATATATACATATATAAATACATACATACACATATACATGAATACACTACATATATTTATATACAATACATATAAATATTATCTATGTCAAAGTAAATATGAAATATACATATGTGTATGAAAATAAGAGCTGTGTTAGTTCAAACTTGCAACAATTTTTTTTACATGCTTACGGACATGATTTTTAAAAACAAACTTGTTGGAAGCTTTTTTAATGTCAAGAGGGATGTCATTCCAGAGTCTGATGGCCGTGAGGGCGAAAGATTGAGCTAAATAACCAGTACGGTGTAAAGGAGTAAGCAACTTAAGATTAGCCGAAGAACGGAGAGAACGATTATGAGAATCTCCCAGATATTGAAATTTGGATTTCAGGTACTCGGAAGCACATGGATCGTTCAGAATTGTGAAAAGGATGCAGAGTATTCTGACATATCTTCGCTTACGGATAGGCAGCCAATTTAGCTGAGCACGAAAAGAAGATACATGGTCGTATTTACGGAGACCATAAATGTATCTGATACAGTTGTTAAGTAGACGATCCAATGTATTAAGATGATGTTAAGACAGGTCTGAGCAACACACATCGAGTTAATCAATAATCCGTAGGATAAGTGACTGGACAAGTAAAATCTTCGTATTGGTGGGAAGATTTTTTTTTAATCGATATAGAGATCACAAAGTTCCAGTAGTTTTGCGACTCACCTCCTGTATATGTTTGTTCCATGTTAAGCAATCATCAACGTACAGACCAAGGTTCTTTACATGGGGAGAGAATGGTATAACATTATTTTTAAACATAATTGATGGTATGGTGGGAATATCTAGTTTCGATAATAATCGTGGGCTACCTAAGATTATTTTTTGGCACTTAGATGGGTTCACGTTTATGCCATACATAGTGGACCATTCGGAGATGTATTTCAAGTCATCATTTAATAATGCGATAGCATTAGAGATGTTTGAGGGTTCCACTTGCACATATAACTGCAAGTCATGCATACAGATGGTAAGAGCACTTGAGATTTAATGTGATGAGATTGATAAACATTGAAAACAGAAGAGGAGAGACTATACCGCCTTGAGGGACGCCAGTAGACACATCTCACCAGTCGGATAGTATATGTCCAGTGCGCACGGCCTGTTGGCGCCCGCGAAGATATGATGAGAACCATTCCTGAGCTGAAGACGAGATATTCAAATGAGAAAGAAAGGCCAACAAGATATCATGATCAACAGAATTAAATGCGTTAGAAAAATCAATTAAGATGAGGACGGTCAGTTTTGATTTTTCCATCCCCTCTCGGATATCTTCCGTCACCTTGAGAAGAGCAGTAGTAGTAGAATGACCAGGACGGAAACCCGACTGATAATGGGAAAGAATATTATTAACAAAAGAAGAAATCTGTTTATGAGCAACAGCTTCCAGAACCTTAGAGAGAAAAGGCAGAATAGAAATTGGTCTGAAATTGGATATAGCGTTACAATCGATGGATTTAGGAATGGGAATAATAAAGGCTTTACGCCAGAGAGTTGGGAAAACACCATTCATCAGCGAAAAGTTAATGATATGAGTTATCACGGGTAAAACAGCATCCAAAACGTGCATAATCATTGCCCCATTCACATAATCACAGCCAATGGCTTTCGATTTAATAGAAGAAAGTGATTTGCGTATCTCGCCTTCGTCTACAGGAGAAAAAGTGAAAGTTTCGTGAGAATAAGGAGGCATGGAAGATATAAATGAGACAGCATTAGCTCTAGAAATATCAGAAACTATTTGAGAAGACAGAAAAAGACGATTGAAATCGTCGGGAGAAAAGGTGATGCTATTAAGTCAAAATGCGATTTTTCATATCCAAACGTTTTGAAAAACTTCCATATATCAGCCGAAGATGAATTAAGTACTTGTTCGTGGATATATCGGCGTTTAGCAGCTCTCACCATCTGATTACATCGATTTCTCGCAGCTTTACATGCCTGCCACTTTAGATCAGTGCGATTCTTCTTAAAAGCGCGAAACATTCTGTCGCGTTTTGCCATAGCCATTCTTACCCCAGTCGTGATCCATGAAACAGGAGGACGCTTAAGTCGAACGATACGCTTAGGGGCATGTTCATTATACAGTCCCAATATGTTGCTGTTAAAGAAGTCGACCCTTTCACCAACTGTGAAAGCAGTATACACAGATGACCAGTTAATAACATCCGCATCACATTTTTTTTTTTGAGAAGTATAAAAGAAAAAGTAGAATAAAAACAATTTTATTAATGACACCTGGATCGACCTTATAGCCGTCTCCTCCGTTGAACACTTTGTCAATTATAGACAATTCCCTGCTTCTGGATATTCACGGTATGACTTGCTTTTCTTGTCATATAAATTAAAGTCTCCCAAGCCTTTACCTGTATCTATCGCTATTCGAAGTCTTGCTAGACTAAATATAGACAAGCTCAAGTGTGAAGTTGTGTATCGCTAGCAACGCAAAGTCGGGAATTTGCATTTGGAAAAATCCAAAATTAGGGGCTTTTAGGTGCTAATTAGGTGCCAAGTTTAAAAATTAGGTACTCTAAAATTTTCACCGCAACGAACTGTTGAAATTTGCGTTGCTAGCAAAACGTCTCGCTAGCAACGCAATGAAGTTATTAGATATACGATAAATATTAATAGCAAGGAATTAAGTGCTAATTAGGTGCTGCAAGTATACGCAATAACAAGGCGCTCCTAATAAAAATAAAGTCGTTATTCAGAACATAGCAGATGCAAAATTCAGATTTCCTGAAAATCAAAGTAGAATCAAAATTGCTTTCAGAAAAAGTCCAAATTAGGGGCGTTTTAGGTGCTAATGAAGTACCAAGTTTAAAAATTAGTTGCTCCAAAATTTTCACCGCAACGAATTGTTGAATTTTGCGTTGCTGGCAAAACGTATCGCTGGCAACGAAATGAAGTTATTAGATTTACGATAAATATTAATAGCAAGGAAAATTAGGTGCTGTAAGTATACGCAATGACAAGGCGCCTCTAACAAAAATAAAGTCGTTATTTAGAACAAAGCAGATGCAAAATTCAGGTTTTCTGAAAATTAGAAAAGAATCAAAAATGCTTTTAGAAAAAGCCCAAATTAGGGCCTTTTTAGGTGCTAATTAAGTACCAAGTTTAAAAATTAGGTGTTCTAAAATTTTCACCGCAACGATCGATTGAAATTTGCGTTGCTGGCAAAACTTATCGCTAGCAAAGCAATATACGTTACTAGATATTAGATATGAGCGCCGAAGGCCAATTCCACGGCGGCCGCGTGGCCTGAAATATTTCTCAGCGGCGGGGGCGTCGTGGCGGCGCGGCAGCGCGGCGTGACTGACCATAGGCCTTAGATATTGTTTTATCAGAAAAAGATTTCATAAAAAAACTTAAAGAAATCCATATTGTTGGTACCAAAAACAGCTTTATATTTTTTAATAAAGCCCTGGGGAGCCCCAGCACACTGATGTGAACAGTATTCCATGTGAGGCCGAACCTGCGCCTTGTAAACTTGCAGGCGGTTTGCCGGTATGAAAAATTGTCCCGCTCTGCTGAGTACGCAAAGCGTTTTAGAGGCCAATTTGGCCTTCTCTTCCAAGTGACCACGAAACTGCTCGTTACTCGATATAACGACGCCGAGGATTCCTATACTGGCTGAGGCAACAAGGGGAGTGCCTTGAAACTGAGGAGATGCTCCGATCTGCAAAAAAGCTGGTGATTCAATTGCACAATTTCTTGAGAAGCCCATAGAAAGGGAGCTTCGAAAGAAGCACTTTGTGCCAAACTCGATCGAAAGCTTTCGCAATGTCGAAACTAACAGCCAATGCCTCCCCTTGGACTCTTATGCCTCCGCCCATCTATGAGTCAGGTAAACCAGAAGATCATCAGCTGACCGACCCTGACAAAAACCGTATTGGCGGTCACTAATCAGCTGGTGATCCTCAAGATACCGCATGAGCTGGCAGTTTATAATGGATTCCATTATTTTGGAGAACAATATGATGGTGATAGGCATAGCTAGACGGGTCTGAACGGTCGCCTTTTTAGCCAGCCTGCAGAATGCAATCACGATGTTAGTGTGAGTGGCACCACACTTCGGACTAGACAATGATCTGAGGAGCCAAGAGGGGAGTGGACGGAGACCTGATATCTATATAAATGAGAGGTCAGCAGAAGGTCCAACAACAAGGTGCATGATCTCCCACATCTGAAATACGCGTAGGCGAAATTACCAGTTATGGGACCATATGCCAAGGCAAAATCATGAACAAATTTCCCGCATAATCGGTTAAACATGAACCACCGAGGATCACAATCTCTGCGGATGGATCTGCTGTAGCAAGGATTCTGTAGCCATTTGGACGTGGTCGATGAATCGGTCTGTTTCGACATTATCGCTATGGGACTTATAGAGGCACCCGTAAACATGCGGATGATCGTCGCTGTTTACGCGTAGCCAAAGGATGGACAGGTCTTTCAAGACTGCCGTGCCGAGGCATCGAGAACATATGTCCTCTCTGATGTATACGCAAACTCGAGCTGCAGGAGGAGGAGTGTTTCAATTTGTACCCCGGGTAGTAGAAATACGAATTATCAGCCGGAGAGGACACCTGCGTCTCGGTCAGAAAGAGCAAAGCCGGCTTCGCCGCCTCGAGATGGTAGTGGACAGCGTTTAGGTTCGAGTGAAGTCCCCTGATGTTGCAGAAAGTCACGTGGCAGGGGTCGCTTTGGCCTTGTTGCTCAGCTGCCCTGAGCAGTTATTATCTTGAGCGGAATTTTGCCCCTACCCCCTCCCCCCAGAATACGTGGTGCAGCCTGAACACCCAGGAGTGATAAGTCCCTCCTCAGGAGTGGATTAGCTTGATCGTGGATGCTCAGCAAGGGGTTCTCCATTACCAGGGGTGGTTGTAACCTCCTGAGATAGTACTGCATTTAGGAGGAATGGTTCTCCTGCACTCACCAGATGAAACGCTGAAGTAGATTTTCCACTTCACGCCGGTATTCTGTGAGGTCGTGGTACTATTCCGACTTGAGTTGGTAACAGTCGAAGTTGTTGCCATTCTTAACACCAAACAACAATAGACGTTCACTCGGTGAAATATTCCACTGGACTGAGTGAGCGACGAGCGTGGCGAGGCGACGAGGCGAACTAATACGGTCGGGCCGCACATGTGAGCGGGAAAGGAAGTTGCGACTCGTCGCGACGGCGCGCCGCGTTCTTCACGCGGCGGCGATGCGTCGACATGAACTCACGGCGACGGCGGCGCGCCAGCGCGGCGCTCATATCTGCTAGATATACGATAAATATTAATATTATGCAGTGTAGAGAGAAGGAGGACCATCTGTATATAATGAAAAGTTTTCCTAAAAACGTGTCCAATAAGGGTGGTGCTGCAGTAGTATAGGTTAAATTTAAAAAAAGCGCCAAAAGTAATTAGAATAAGATGGAGAAATAAATAAGGACCGACCAATCCGCTTGGTTTTGTACTACGTAAATAGTTGAGATTTTGTATACTCGCATTTTACTAACTACTATATTCATGAAATTTTTTAAATATTTGAATTCAGCTAACTTCACTCCGTTCACAACAGCTATCTTCATATCGTAGTTTTTCAGAGGTCAGCGCTATTGTGGCAGGTTTTGAAACCTCTATTTTCAGTATATAGTAGGACACTTTTTCAACTTTCGCCCCTTATAAGATGGCTCTCCTTGTACTCCTCACTCCATAATTAATAGCAACGAATTAAGTGCTAATTAAGTACTGAGCGATTATCGAAAACCGATACAGATTAAGATATTATTCTGGGAATTATAGGGTCCATGACCAGCATTACCTTATCATAATGTATGAACGGTATTTTTTGTTCTTTATCAGTGCCTAAAAATTAAGTGCTAATTAGGTGCTGAAAGATTATTTAGGTCACATGTAGATGACGGTAATATCCTGGAAATTATCGGATTTAAAACCAACATTACCTTACTATAAGGTATGAACGGCGTTTTTTGTTTTTCAGATTTAATATGATTATATTTGAAAATGGTTGAAAATTGGTTGAAAATTATATTAAATAATATTATAGAAGTATAGATGAAATAATGAAAGCAATGAAAAGTATGAAAGCAGGTAAGGCAACCGGTTATGATAGAGTATCTCTCGAAATGCTAAGGGCTGGAGAAGGAGTGGTAGCAGACCTGCTGTACACCTTGTTTAATTTATGTTGGGAACTTAAGCGGGTACCGGGAGACTGGTGCAAAGCCGTGATAGTCCCAATATATAAAGGAAAAGGATCACAGCAGGACTGTGAAAACTACCGTGGTATCAGCCTTCTTAGCATTGTGGGGAAACTGTATGCTAAGGTACTAATTGAAAGAGTTATGAAAGAAACTGATGGAAAAATTTGGGATGTGCAAGCGGGATTTAGAATGGGAATGGGATGTACGGATTAGGTCTTTTCCATGCGCATGATCGCGGAGAAGTTTTTGGCCAAAAACCAAAAAGTTTTTTGTGCGTTCATAGACTTGGAGAAGGCTTATGACAGAGTGGATAGGGATGTGTTATGGCAAACACTGAACTCATTTGGGTTGAGCGCTGGCTTGATACAGGCATTGAAGTCTCTATATAGGGACTCTAGTGCCTGTGTCAGGATCAACGGGGCCTACTCGGACTGGTTTGGCATCCATAAAGGTGTCAGACAGGGCTGTGTGGCTTCCCCGTGGCTGTTCAACCTATTTATGGACAGTTGTTTGGAAAATTTGAAAGTAGAAGAATGCGGGTTAAGAATGGGTAAGTTAACCGTCAAATGCCTTTTGTACGCCGATGATCAAGTCATACTTGCGTCGTCGGCAGCCGAGTTGCAAATGATGGTTACATTAATGAACAGGACATTAAAAGAAAAGGGAATGAAAGTGAACGCAAGTAAGACGAAAGTTATGGTTTTTGAAAGAGAAGAAAGTAAAACGATATGTGAAATAAGAATAGAAGGGGAGTTGGTAGAGCAAGTAGATGAGTTTGTGTATTTGGGATGTGTGTTTAGCAGGGATGGTAGATATGATAAGGATATAGAACGACGAGTGAATGCAGGAAATAGAGTGAATGGGGCTCTACACTCTATTGTGAAAAGTCGGAATGTGTCCAAAAAGGCACGTATGGCAATTCACAATGCTGTGTTAGTGCCTACTTTAATGTATGGTAGTGAAAGTTGGGTGTGGCAGAAGAAGCACGAGAGTAGAATAAATGCTGTAGAAATGCGGTCATTAAGGAGTATGTTAGGGATGAATCTGAATGACAGAGTGAGAAATTGTTTAATAAGAGAAGAGTGTGGTTTGCAAGATGATGTTGTGACCAGGATTAAGAAAGGAATGCTTCGGTGGTTTGGTCATGTAGAAAGAATGAATGAGGAAAGAGTGGCAAAGAAAATTTATGTTGCTGATGTGAACGGCAGAGTCGGGAAGGGTCGCCCTAGGCGAAAGTTTATCGACCAAATTGGCGATATATTGAAAATGGGCCAAATCAAGAGCACCTTTAACCGACGAGCGTGTATGCGTAGGTATATGGATGTGGAGGAAGCGAGAGAGGTCTGTCAGGATCGTGCCAAATGGAAGTCCATAGTCTCTGCCTACCCCTCTGGGTGACAGGCGTGAGTGTTTATGTTTGTTTTATGTTTAATATTATAGATGTGTAATATTATTTAATATAATTTTCAACCCAATAAGTGTTACAATTCTTATTTTTGGACATGTGAAGCCTAAACTTTAGTGTACTAAGTCGAAAGGATATTTTCTTTCGAGTAAATATTGCTTTGTAATAAATAGCACCATCTACAACGTTCTATAGTTCTAGTCATTTTATCGAATCAAAATCGATGGACTCTCAAGGTGGTAAGTACGATAGACGCTAGATGGCACAAACACAAAGACCTGATTTTTTCATTTGCTTTGCCGAATAATTTTCTGAATAACGACTTTATTTTTATCTGGGGCGCCTTGTCATTGCCTATACTTGCAGCACCTAATTAACACTCAATTCCTTGCTATTAATATTTATCGTATATCTAATAACTTCATTGCGTTGCTAGCGAGACGTTTTGCTAGCAACGCAAATTTCAACAGTTCGTTGCGGTGAAAATTTTGGAGCAACTAATTTTTAAACTTGGTACTTAATTAGCAACTAAAAAGCCCCTAATTTGGACTTTTTCTGAAAGCAATTTTGATTCTACTTTGATTTTCAGGAAATCTGAATTTTGCATCTGCTATGGTCTGAATGCCACAAAGCACGGTCCTGAGCCACCTGCATCCATCGACTTCCTGCATGTCTTACCAGGTCGTCACTCCATCTCTTGGGGGGACGCCCTACACTTCGCCTACTGGTACGAGGCTGCCACTCGAGAACCTTTCTTCCCCATCGGTTGTCGGTTCTTCGAGCTATATGGCCGGCCCACTGCCACTTCAGCTTACTAATCCGTTGGGCTATGTCGGTCACTCTGGTTCTACTGCGAATATCCTCATTTCTGAGTTTATCACGCAGAGAAACTCCGTGCATAGCCCTCTCCATAGCTCGCTGAGCGACCTTGAGCTTCCTCATCCGGCCAGCAGTGAAGGACCACGTCTCAGTTTCGTATGTCATCACTGGCAACACGCACTGGTTGTACAATTTCGTTTTAAGGTTTTGAGGTATGTCTGACGAGAAGATGTGTCGTAGCTTCCCGAACGCTGCCCAGCCGAGTTGAATCCGTCGATTGACCTCTCGGTCGAAGTTGGACTTACCTAGTCGGACTATTTGTCCCAGGTAAACTTACTCGTCAACAACTTCGAGCTTAGTGCTCCCAACAACTACCGGCATAGGTGTGACATGGACATTAAACATAATCTTTGTTTTGTCCATGTTCATCTTAAGACCTATCCGTTGGGAGACACTATTGAGCATTGGCATTCTTTGGGGGAGGCCTATGTTCAGCAGTAGACTTGTGAAGGGCTGTAATGATGATGATGAATGATGATATGGTCTGAATAACGACTTTATTTTTATTAGGAGCGCCTTGTTATGGCGTATACTTGCAGCAGCTAATTAGCACTTAATTCCTTGCTATTAATATTTATCGTATATCTAATAATAATCCAAATAATCCAAGGTGACCCCTGCCACGTGACTTTCTGCAACATCATGGGACTTCACTCGAACCTAAACACCGGCCTTGCTCTTTCTGACCAAGACGCAGGTGTCGTCTCCGGCTTATACATCGTATCTCTCCTAGCCGGGGTACAAATTGAGAGGACATCTGTTCTCAACGCCTTGGCAGTCTTGAAGGACCTGTCCATCCTTTGGCTACACGTAGACAGCGACGACCATCCGCATGTTTACGGGTGCTTCTATAGGTCATATAACAGTAATGCTGAAACAAACCGATTCATCGATCACGTCCAAAAGGCTACAAATTTCTTGCTACAGCAGATCCCATTTGCAGAGATCGTGATCCTCGGCGATTGTAACGCCCACCACGCCGAATGGCTTGGTTCACGTTTAACCAATCATGCGGGGAGATCTGTTCATGATTTTGCCTTGGCATATTATGGTCTGACACAACTGGTAACTTCGCCTACGTGGATTCCAGATGTGGAAGATCATGCACCCTCCCTGTTGGACTTTCTGCTGACCTCTTATTCGGATAGATATCAGATCTCTGTCCACTCCCCTCTTGGCTCCTCAGACCAGTGTTTAGTCCGGAGTGTGGTGAGACTCATACAAACATCGTGATTGCATTCTGCAGGCTGGCTAAAAAAGGCGAACACTCAGACTCGTCTAGCTATTCCTATCGCCATCACCTCCTTGTTCTCCAAATTAATGGAATCCATTATAAGCTGCCATCTCATGCAGTATCTTGAGGATCACCAGCTAATTAGTGACCGCCAATACGGTTTTCGTCAGGGTCGGTTAGCTGGTGATCTTCTGGTCTACCTGAATCATAGATGGGCGGAGGCATAAGAGTCCAAGGGGGACGCATTGGCTGTTAGTTTGGACATTGCGAAAATCTTCGATCGGATTCGACACAAAGCGCTTCTTTTGGAGCTCCCTTTCTATTTATTTATTTATAATTAATTACAATGGCTTGCGCCAATGACAGTAATTAATAGGTAAAACTAAACATATAACATAATTAACATAATTCAAAAACAAATAACAAGTCAGAGATCAAACATACTTAACAATAACTAGAGGAAATAAAATAATATAAAACAGAATAAAGTGATAACAACATACAACTTATTTACCTAACAAACATGGCTTTCACATAACATGAGACAGTTTGACATGATCACCTTGAGTGAGTCATTAAAGATGTCATATTCCGAGACTGTCTCCATTAAGGAGTTTAAAGCACCATGCATGCGACACAACGGGGATTGCGCGCGCGACACAGTGCGGCAATGGGATGTGGCGAACAGCCGGTGTCGTCGAGTAGGCCTATGACGCAGATAGTTGTTAGGCACATAAAGTGTACACAAAGTATTGTGCAGCTCTGGGGAATCTACCATGCTCCTTAAAATTTTTATGGCTATTAGGATCTGATCTCTGGCTCTACGCACCTAAAGGGAATTATATCCTAACATTCCCAGCAAGGAAAGAGTAGGATACATAAATGGATAATATCCGTAAATCTTCGTATATAAAAAACGCAGGAAGGCTTTCTGAACCTTTTCAATCAGCAATTCATATGTGGATTCGTGGGGATTCCAGACGGTTGCAGCAAATTCTAACTTACTTCTAACTAGACAGTTAAATAATAATTTGATGACAATAGGATCATTGAAATCACGGGCATTGCGTAGGACAAAACCTAGGCGTCTGTAAGATTCTGAAGCTAGGGCAGACATGTGTGCATGGAAAGTCAATTCGCAGTCAAATGTCACACCAAGATCTCTAATGGTTAACACGCGCTTTATTTCAACACCTGCTAAGGTATAGGTGGCATGTGTAGGTTGTAACTTGCGGCTAAAGGTCATGACGTAACATTTGCCGGCATATTCTATGGGTTTGTTGCAATTTAATCACCAGCGTTCTTGCAGATCGGAGTATCTCCTCAGTTTCAAGACACTCCCCTTGTTGCCTCAGCCAGTATCGGAATCCTCGGCGTTGATATATCGAGTAATGTGCAAGTTTCGTGGTCACTTGGAAGAGAAGACCAAATTGGCCTCTAAAAAGCTTTGCGTGCTCAGCAAAACGGGACAAAATTTCATGCCGGCACACCACCTGCAACTTTAAAAGGCGCAAGTTCGGCCTCACATGGAATACTGTTCCCATCACTTTGCTGGTGTTCCCCAGGGCTTTATTAAAAAATTTAAAGCTGTTTTGGTAACAAAAATATAGTGTTCTTTTTTTAAGACCTCTTCCTGATAAAACAATATCTATGGCCCATGGCCAGCCACGCCGCGCCGCTGCGACGCCGCCGCCGCTGAGGAAATTTTCAGGCCACGCCGCCGCCGTGGAATTGGCCTTCAGCGCCTGTAACACGTTGTAATATTGTGTTTGTATTTAATAGCAAGGAATCTGCAGCTAGAAAGAAACTTACTGAGAAATTTAAGAAAATACAAAGACAAAACATTTATCTAAAGAAAAAATTTGCTTCTTACAAATCAATTGTACAAAATTTGCAACATAAATTCGGTCTCAACTTAAATACTGAGATTGATTTACACTGCATGCACCTTTACGTAAATTCCCATTGATTTTAAATTATTATTCATCAGCTGCGTATAAATACGTTAGAGAATGCTAGAAAAGTAATAATAATGATCTTTGAAAATAAATGCATATTTTTATATTTTACATATTTACCTTTTAAAGTATTATATAAAATATCATTAAAATGTAATTCTGGCATAATATTATGTTATGTTATATTAAATTAACACATATGCAAATTAAATAACTATTAAAAAGTTGCACTCGATATAATTAACAATACAATCTAAATAAACAATTACTTATTACATACTGATCATTCTACTTACGTATCACAGAACACAATTACTCTTTATCAAGTTACGTATAATCTTTGATGACAAAAACCGCGCATGCGCGGCTCTACTATTTACCGCGCATGCGCGAAGACATAGAGTAGCGCACATTTTTTGCTTGGAATAACTTCTCTAGTACGTAGTACATTATAACTCAATGCTTGAGAATTTGACTGTGAATTGTGCAAGTATCAGGATTATTTCTAGTATTAACACTACAGTCACTTACAGATCAAGTAACCATTTTGGAAAAAAAGTTACTTGCTTAACATTTTTGTGGAGTGTAATATAGGTTATTATCAATAGTACACTCTAAAAAATTACAAAATATCTAAATCGGTTACGGAGTCATGAGATTTGATATCCTTTTCTAACTTGTATTTTTACCATATGGAATTTTTTCTTCCTTTGTAATCCTATTGAGTTAATTTTGGCCTAAGTCAAAGGCTAGTTCTTATATAAAATGTTCTTAAAGCAAACATATTATTAACTCTACTTATTACTTAAACACACACGAGATGAAAATATCTTATTCTTTCTGAAGAAAATGGAAGGTTTGTTGAATGAAGCATGTACCCGTGTCACAAAGGATAATTGGGCAAAAGTGGTTTAGAAAATAAAGAAAATTATCATGGATGACTTTGAAAGAGACATTCATTTCGACTACATTTTAGAAAATCCAATAATAATTAATCTAAACAATGACAGCTCAACTGTGAAAGTGACTGAATAAATTTATATTTAATCTAATTTCAAAATATAAATTTATACGATGTGGCTTCTAGAAATAAGCAGTAATCATTAATAATAAGAAACTGATAAATGTTGTATTTTAAATTATCCGTTTCAGATTTATTCTGGTATTAATCGATACAAAGCTGTAAATGATTACCAACTTTGAACTGTAAATGATTGCCAATTTTTTAACACGTGGTAGAGCCATGCTGCAGCTATATTAGTAGTATAGTTGTAGCACGAATGGCTCGGCTCAACCGGGGAAGGACCACGCTCTCACAGAATACCAGGGTAAAATAGCAGCTTAACACTGCTGTGTTTTGTATGGTGAGTGTTGAGAACAGGAGACCCTTTTTACTGAAAAAGAGGCATTTCGTCTTAGTCCTCACGTGTGACAACGGATCTGCATTTTGATTCTTTATTGAGGATAGATGTAGATGTCTATAGGTCGCAGCAGCCACTTACCATCAGGTGGACTGTGTGCTCGTTTGTCACCCTATCCTATAAGAAAAATATAAAGAATCGAAATCGATTTTTCTAAAGAATTGAATATTGTACGTACTGATTTTTTGGTTGTCATGCCTAGTCCAATAAGTCTGGTAGCTGTCAAGAGGTATTTATTAAATTTGGTTGAGTATAATTTACGCCTAAATTTGTGTTAAAATTGGCAATAAAAACGTATTTTTGGTAGCTAGTGACTTTTTATTTTACGATTCTGTTTCCGCACAGACAAAACTAATAATGAGACAAAACGATATCATGTTTAACTTAGGATGTACGGTGTCAAACACGGAGTGATACCCTCCCGAATTTTCTACGGAAAAAATGTCGATTGTCGACAAGTGTCACCATAAACTGTTAAAGCGTTTGAATTCTTTATGGCTGAAAGCTTTATAGCTATTGCCATAATAAAATAAATCTATATGTGATCTGTGATCGACACTTGACATTAGTTGACAATTAAATCATAGACCGAGTGGTTATGAGTTTGTCTTTATTAATTGGTTGCTGGTTTCATTTTTCTTTAGTTAAAATTCATATGTATAAAATATTATAATGCTTCCTTCAACGGGTTATTTTAATGGTCTCAATTGTCCTTTTTATGACAGTGGTCTTTGCGAGCGTCCTTACTGTCATTTCCGTCATGTTAGGAAGGAGCCACAAAACAACGATGGTATTGAAAGCGGAACAATTTTACAAAAGTTGGTATCCGCAGCAGTTCAAAAGGTTCTACAGCAAACAGAAGCGTCAGGAGCGTCGTCACCTGTGCCAACTTCCGAAGCTGATGAAGTATCAAAGTCTAACAATATGTTGTCAATATCAAAAGCTATATACAATCCAACGCCTATATCAGAACTCAATAAAATTAACAATGTTGACTCAGAAAACAATGAAGATCTAAATGAACAGAGAAGGAGGCATATTCCAGTACCTTACACTCCTAGAAAACCTACTAGTCTAGCAATTAAGAGACCAGTTGAAGTTAATGGTTCTTTCAAACCTTTTGTGTTTATACCTCCACCTATAAAATATACTCCAGGATGTACAGAGAATGCACAACTTGATCCATACACCCCTAAAGGCTCTGTGGAATCGACGGAAAAATATTTACCTGGAAAAGAGACAGAACTACAAGAGTACAAACCTAAAGAGACACAGTCTTCTACAAAACGGAATTATGTCCCTTCAGATAAAACGGCTAATAAAAAAAAGATATTGGAGTATAAACCTATTAAGGTTACTGCAAACACTGAAACTACAAAAGTCACATATCAACCAACACCACGATCATTGGCTCCATGTTTTTCTAGTGATGAAGATGATCAAGAGCCTGACCATAAAAAAAGAAAATTGTCATGTGATTTAAATGGATTAGATGATTTAGGACCTGAGTTTGATATATTGGATCAGATATTGGATGAAGAGAAAACTGAAAGGGATAGTAACCTAAAAGTCATGAGAGTTGACCAATCAGCGGAACTTAAAAACAATAAAAAGATTGATAAAACTGAATCCAAAGATGCTAAGAACAACAGCAAAGCAATTGATACAAAGAAAAAGGAAGCAGAAGAAAGTAAACAACCAGATGAAAGTAAATCAAAAAATGTAGAAAAATCAAAAACACATGATAAACACTCAAAGCATAAAACATCAAGTAAGGATTCTAAAAAAAAATCAAGCCACAAAAGTTTGAATAGTGATAAAGATAAGAATAATAAAACTGAGACAAAGAAACATTCACATTCAAAGAGTTCAAAACATAAAAGTAGCTCATCTAAAAGTTCAGAAAAGCATTCTAAGTGTGTAAAAGAAGATTCCAAAAAAAAGGATGCTTCTCATAAACAACAAAAAAGTCATAAAAGCTCAAAGCACTCTAAAGAAAAGCATAAAGAATTAAATAAAGATATTTTGGATAATAGTCCAGAGTTACATATAGATGATGATGAACCATTAGAAATGTCAGATTCAGATGAAGAAAGCATTGCTTTAGAATGTAAAAAAATTTTTGAGGAATATGTCCCTGCAGAAAAGCCTAAATGTATTAAGGAATATGTCTCAAAACAGGAAGACGATGAAGAAACTGATGAATATGTGCCTGCTAAAAAAAGGATATCAAGAACAGTTGATAAAAATATAAAAGTGACACCAAGACCACAAGTCAAACCGAACTTTAAGGTAAATGCAGCCCAGGCAATGGCTGACAGGTTAACAAAAATTAAAGAATTTCATGCTTCAAAAATTCAGCTCAAATCTCCCGAAATACCACATAAGCCTCCAGATGTTCCAAAAAATAATGTTTTTGCTACTCCGCCCAGTGGCAACACAAAGATTCGAATTGCTCATGTGCCTTATGCCTCAACATTAGTTAATGCAAAGAAAATCATTTCACATAATGTTGAAAATAGTAAAAGTATTCCTTCCACTAGTTGTACAGCAATACAAACTGTTAAAAAAGGTACCCAAAGAGTCGCCCACATGCCCAATGAAAAGTTCATTGATAGGCCTGGTGTGTTAGAGCCTCTGGCTTCAAAAATCCCTGCAAATATAAGATCCGTTTATTTAAATATGATGATAGATGAATGCCTTAAAATTTATTTGTTAGCAACAGATGCTTATGCTAGAGCCCAACATGAAGAATTAACAACAAGTAAAAAATGTTCTACCATTCAAATTTACAAAAATTCTGCTGTCCTTACTGTAAGTAGGCTAAGAAAAGAATTACAAGAATGCAATGGTGTTAAAAAATCTGGTTCTGATTGTACAGCACTTCAAAGAATACCACAAATCATATCTGGTACAACTAGTAGCGCTGGTTCGTGGAGCATAGAAAATAAGCATAGAAAGAATGTAGATGATACTTTGTACTTCAGTGGTCCAAAATTGTATAATAATATAAAAAAATGGATTTTGACAGAAGAGCAGCTGCAAGATAATGGCTTTCCTAGACCTCATAGTAGTGGAGAAAAGGGTAGAGCTATAATTTATGGTCAAAAGAAACAAAATCCACCAAAGGGTAATATAAGGACTTGTTGTAGATGTAAAAAAGACTATACTGTTGACAAGAAAGGTTTTCCTGCTGTCAAAGAAGAGTGTATTTACCACCCTAACAATAAATACAGAGTCCGTGGTGAGGCTCGGTATCAATGTTGTAGTCAAGATGGTACATCAGATGGTTGCTGTATAGCTTCCTGTCATGTGTATGAGTACGTAGATTATGAAAATTTAAAGGGTTATGTCCGAACGTTACCACCTGAAAAAGATATGGATGATTATGGTGTATATTCACTAGATTGTGAAATGTGTTACACAACACATGGTTTAGACTTAACTAGGGTTACTGTAATAAATTCCGATTGTAAAGTAGTTTACGAAACACTTGTAAAACCTTTTCATCCTATTATGGATTATAATACTAGATACTCTGGAATTACTGAGGAACAAATGATGGGTGTGAAAACTACTTTACTTGAAGTTCAAGCTACCCTTCTTACCATGTTTAATAGTAAATCTATTTTGATCGGTCATAGTTTGGAATCTGATTTCAAAGCGCTTAAACTCATTCATGATACAGTTATAGATACTAGTGTCTTATTTCCTCATAAAATGGGTCCCCCCTATAAAAGGGCGCTAAAAAATTTATCTTCTGAACACTTAAAAAAGATTATACAGAATTCCGTTGATGGGCATGACAGTGCTGAAGATGCAACTGTATGCATGGAACTTTTGCGTTATAAATTAAAAGAAGACTTGAAAACAAGGTGATAAATACATTTTCATACTTTGTATGTATACATCTCTAAAAAGATGATTTATTTTGCGTGGTGTAATTGAATACTGCAACAACATGAACTGATTTTTTATAATAGGTATAGCTTATCTTCGAAGATATTATTTATGAGTATATAGGTGCCTACGGGTTTACTGGTATTATAGCAATACTTCTTAAAAATTGTATAATTGTTCTATTTAAGTTCAAAGCATATAAAAATGTAACAAATGATAATTTTTCGATAAAGTTATTTTTTTACATAATGGGGTTTTATTTTGAATACGATTAAAGAAAGTTGCATCATAACCGAAATACATTTTGTGCCAAAATATAGTTTACTCGTAGGTCTTCTGCTAGCAAGTCTATGGGCGGTGATGACAGTCTAGTCTAGGCGTCAGATTACCTGGTCACAATGCCTGGTTTCAGCATGTCAAAGTCTACTTAACATGGACATCCAAATTGAGTTTAGATTGCCTTAAAGGGGTTTGTTTATCATAACCATAGTTGCCTCTTGGCAGGAGGGTGGGCAGTTACAGTTTTTTTTTCATTATTGCGTTTTAATCAGGAATATGCTGTTTCCATCTCCTGTTTCAGTTTCCATCTGTCCTTTCTTACAACACCCATGAGATAATAGATATCCAAGAAGTGGAATTTACCTCACGTCAAAAACCGAATGGGTTAGAACCCTAGGCAAACTATTTTGAAATGAAGGAATAAAAATATCATTTGTTTTCGCGTTTATTTGTGGTAACAGTTTATCTGGTCTACCTCATCAAGCATGGGTAGGTCAGACTTGTAGCGTGTTATCTTTCCTTTTTTTCTATTTATTTATATTGTTTACATTTATAGGAGATATGTTATTAACCCGCCTGCCAAGAGTGGCAACTATATCAAAATCCTTATAATAGGTAATCTATGAGGGACGTCCAGTGGACTATTTGATAGGCTGCGACTTTAACGAAATAATGGATTAATGGCCGGAGCAAAGTGTATTTTGAAATTTAGGTTGTGGTATATTTTTTTTTCAATTTGAATATAATTTCTGACAATTCTGCAGACGTTTAAAATTACAGATTTCCGTAAGGTTATTATCTGGGGGCACGGCAGTGCCCCCGCCAAGTCGAGCAAAAAAGCGGCACGGTCGTAACATCCTTTTCTCGAAGTAATTCAGGTCATTTTCGAAACCCTATAACATCGTTGTGCATAAAACTAGAAGCCTGAATTTTCAGTAACCAAGTAGGCATTGCATAATCTCGATATGTTTCAAATTTTATTAAATTTGACCCAGTAGTTTAAGAATTATAACTAGTCAAAGTTTCTTAATTTACTTTTACTTTAATCGGTCACTCACTGACTGACCGATCATCAAAACTCTACGGCACTTCTAGCAGACATAGAAGCTTCAAATTTGGAATACAACTATTGTTTAGTATATAAATCATGGAAAAATTAAAATATTTTGCAATTTCGGTTCATTGATAGAATCAGGCGTTACTTTGCGAAAATCCATTACAATGGAGTTGTTATAAAATATTTGGTATTGCATGGTTCTCACAACTTTTTACGGTAGAAGAACTGAGTTGCGAGACTTGGCTTTTTTTACACGTTATGTTTTTGATGGCATTATTATTTATGAGATACTTGTAGGCACTATTCTCATCTGTTGGGACTTCATAGAAATTGTTATTGTTTGGGGTAGTATTTATATAGTATTTTCATCTGTTTACGATGAATAAATATATATAATAAATGATAAGATAAAAAGCGTTGAGTATACATAAAATATTATAGCAAAATAATGTAATAAATAAGAACCCAACCAGATTGAAAGCCCTCGGCAGGGGAGACCAAACGGTCGAGGTTAAGGGGGAAAGAGAAAAGAAACGGCGGATGATATCAAAGAGCACCGCCGCAGGTTCGTCACGGCATCTTTAGATGATCAGTCAGGGTCTCTGACCGGGGTTAGCCGGATTATTTTTGGTAGGCAGACCGCCACACATGTCGGTCACTTCGTGAGCCAGGTCCAGATATTTTAATATTTTGTCTTCAGATCCGTTTCAGTTTTCACAAGATTTTCGTCATATGGAATGCTAATGTCGACTAAAAATTTGCTTGTCTGTGTCCGGTCCGTCACTACAATATTAGGTTTATTCACAAAAATAGTTCTGTCTGTGATGATGGCCCGTTCGAAATCGACCCTGACGTGATCATTTTCTAGCACGGATTCCGGCAAGTACTTGTAATAAGGCAACTTCCGATTCACGAGACCGCCTACTAACTGCAAACAATCAGTGTAAGAAAGCGCCAAACAACCGGAGATTAAGTACATGCCTAAGCGTTTCACTGGGATGGCGCCAAGCTCGACGGTGCCATCCTTCAGAATGTATTACCGACAATTCGTGGTCTTAATAACCTGATCCTATATCGCACAAACAAAACCCTCGGTTCCCCCAAAACGTAGACAGTGGAGGGATGAAACTGAGCCTACAAAAAGACAGCAGATTGTAGAGCCTTGTACAACCTGTCGTAGAGCACCTTCTCTTTCCATACCGCCTTCCAGTCGGAGACTCTCTGTACTACCGGGTCCTACTCTTCCTCGTTGACTACGGAAAGTGGTCATCCAATTTCGACAAGAAGCAATTACGGAGGCTGCACACTTCACGATTATGTAAGGTGAAGGTGCGTGAAAAAACTACGCCCAGCATGATTCCGCGGCCTCATAACTGACGATACCGGGTGATGTATTCTGTGGGACGTCATAATTTTTCATAAAATTTTTAGAACCAGGTCGACAAACAAGTAGATATCACATCATGCTACGTAACATACCCATATATCGGTTTGTTTCAGCTTCGGAAAGGGTCCTTATGTTGACGGGCATAGATAAGTCTATGCTCTCCGAGTTAGCAAGTACCCCTTTCAACATGGAGGAGCTCCATTCTAATAGTATTGCTAATAAAAACTTTTTAACAAAAAAATTAAACCGCCGAAAAAACTGAAAAGTAAAGAATAATAAACCTTTTTACTTAACCTTAATAACTAAGTTCTTAAACTAATTTAAGTATACCTAAGTACATATTTTTATAATTATTTTGAGTTTTTAATTAACCTTAATAACTAAGTTCTACAACTAATGTAAGCATACCTAAGTAATTTTGAGTCGGCGCCAAACGAGCCAATTAATTAATTATGTAAAGCGTGATGTTAATTTTTAATTGTTAATGTTAATTTGTTTTGCCATTGTTAATTTGATTTGGTTATTTCTTTAAATTTAAGGTAATTTACTGGTCTTTGTTCATTGATTCTTTAGCGCCGACTCGAAATTACTTAAGTGACGATCTGTTAAGACAAGCAGGAAGTCGATGGATGCAGGTAGCTCAGGATCGTGCTTTGTGACATTCCTTGGGGGAGGCCTATGTTCAGCAGTGGACTTGTGAAGGGCTTTTAGACTTTTTAGACATCATCATCATCATTACATGATGATGATGATGTCTAAAAATCATGAAGCACCTCGTAAAAAATCGACTTGGGTAGATTATTGAAAATAGAAGCATTATATCAAAGAGCTAATTTGGTTTTAGAAAAGGTTTTAGCATAATGGATAGTCTTAACATCTTAGTATCTGATATAAGACTTGCCTTCTCCAATAACAATTTTCTGGTAGGAGTTTACATTGATGTTTGTGTGGCGTATGATATTGACATACTAATTTCCTATCAAACCTTTCACACACAAAAAAGGGCTGAAAATTGTCTTGCCTCGGATCCCTAGCCACTGCGGGATTCAGGGTAATGAAATTGCAGTTCATTTAGTTAAAGAAGTCACCAAATCCGGCTCCCTCCCTAAACAATGCCTCTATGCATATGACCAAAAGCTGGTTCTAGCCTTCTGTCTCCATCGCAAAGTAATTGGCATCAGCAATCAGGCATCAAAATAATATCCCTTCAAAACACTGTTTTTTCCAATATCGTCACACACACAGAAAAACAATCACCTCTACTGTTTGTCGCCTTAGCTTTCGACATGCTTGTACTCCGGTAAACTTGGCTAAACTAAGGATTAGTGATAGCTCAATCTGTTTACGCTGATGGTGACCACCGTGGGGCTTTAACTGGTAGGAGTCCAGCGTAACCTTCTCGTTGCCCCCGCAACAAATGGTATCCATGATGATTTAAAAAAACGATAGCTCAATCTGTGAATGTGGGCTAGACGAAGGATCCGTAAATCATCTTGTCTTTGACTCTTTGAGTGTCCTAATATTTCTCACTCTCTCTATGACATCCTGCCCAATTACATCCCGCGTCCTGTACATTTTCAGTATTTATTGTCCCTAGTGTATCATTCGTACTAATAATATTCAACTGTAAAATTACTAATCAATTTTGGTGATGATATTTATAAATGTGACGTCTTTTGTTGTAGATTGTGAATCCACTCTCTTAATGTAATAATTATTTACTTACTTGTCACTCCCATGACTGACTTGACACTGGCAGAATTCTATCAAGAGAAGCCATAATTTAAAAGAAGAAGACGAAGAGTGACTGGAGGCGAACAATCAGGAGGTCATCCATTTAGAAAAGGCAGGACTTTCGTCCCTCATTTTCGAAGCTGAAATCCAATCTCAGATCTCTTCAGCGAAGTGCTAAAGAGGTTTAGAGAGAGGCAGAACCAGATCGGTCTCAGACAATCACCCTGGAAGATATCCCTTAATATCCTTATAGGATCTTCCGTATCCGTATATAAATAAGAAAAAATAATAGGTACACAGATTTATTTTTCAAAGAGTAGCCAAATTTTAAACTTATGTTCAAATATAAAACTATACCGTTATTTTAGTTTTCGAAAGTACGAGTTAATAAGGCTCCTACTTTTATTTGAAATTATCCCAAATTGAATGTGATTTATGGGCAACTCCTACGCGTACGCGCGCACCTTTGTCTGATTAAATTCACGTTTTTTTTCGACCCTCGACCGATCGACCCTTACGAATGCGTGCGTGCGTAAGTAGCAATGACAATCAGTTAAAATAATACATTACCACGCATATTGAGTTTAAAAGATAAAAAAGCGGCCAAGTGCGAGTCGGACTCGCCCATGAAGGGTTCCGTAGCAGCAAGTAACATAATTTACGATTTGTGACGTTTTAAAAATTCTACTTACTAGATCTCGTTCAAACCAATTTTCGGTGGAAGTTTCATGATAATATACAACATATATTTTTTTAGTTTTATAATTCTCTTATATTAGAAGTTACAGGGGGGGGGGGGGGGGGGGTTTCAGTTCACAAGTTTCACACGAGTTTCAGTTCTAAGTATGGGGAACCCCCGGACAGACAGACAGACATGACGAATCCATAAGGGTTCCGTTTTTTGCCATTTGGCTACGGAACCCTAAAAAGACAGAATGTCTGAGATTTTTTTCAATTAATTTTTCTTCACTATTTGCCTATATTACTAATTCTGAATCTTCTCTGCAAATTTGGCCGGTTATTGCAAAATAACTCTGTATATTGAATATACCTAATGCTAATATAAAGTAATTAAAAACTCAACCAGGGTTTCTGTCCTCGGTATAGGTGCTCTAACGGTCGTATCATCATCATTACAGCCCTTCACAAGTCCACTGCTGAACATAGGCCTTCCCCAAGCACCTGAGCCACCTGCATCCATTGACTTCCTGCATGTCTTACCAGGTCGTCACTCCGTCTAGTGGGGCGTCGCCCTACACTTCACCTTCCGGTACGAGGCTGCCACTCAAGAACATTTCTTCCCCATCGGTTGTCGGTTCTTCGAGCTATATGGCCAGCCTATTGCCACTCCAGTTTACTAATCCGTTGGGCTGTCGGTTACTCTGGTTATACTTCGGATATCCTCGTTTATAAGTTTATCACGCAGAGAAACCCCGAGCATAGCCCTCTCCATAGCTCGCTGAGCGACCTTGAGCTTTCTCATACGACCAGCAGTGAAGGACTACGTCTCAGATTCATAAGTGATTCCCTGGCAACTAGTGTTGCCCAAAATGAGTCTTGTTCTTGTTCTTCCATTTTTGCAAGACCAAGACCAAGAACAAGATCGCCTAATTTTAGCAAGACCAAGACCAAGACTGACCCTGCAAGATTTGAGCAAGAACAAGTCTAAGCTTGCGAGACTCTTGCGTCTTGCTGTGAGGACTGAATGTCGTTTCAGGGATCATAGGAATTCGGGTATACTCTTAGGGATTTAGTGATTTGCACAATTTTAATAGAAGAAATAAAATTAAAATCACATTACCGGTACTTTCCGGTTATACAAAGTATACAATTCATTCTTGGGTAGCGGTGTACGCTGTTTATAACAAGATTCTAAAAGAAATGTTAGATCTTTCACCTTTTCAATTTAAGTCGCACATTAAAGCTTGTTTAGCCAAAAAAGCATATTATTCTGTAAATGATTATCTTAATGATAAAAATGCTTGGAACTGACCTCTCGTACTACACAGGACTAACTAGAAATTTGTATACCGATTTGGTATCTACATATTATAAATTTCACATTTTATGTTTGACTTATCGCTTTACATAATTATAGTATTCTTGTAAAAAATATTTTGAAAAGAGCACTACTCAGTTTCTTACTTTCTTCCATGATTCTTCTCAGTACAATCAGCACCTCTGAACATGGAAAAAAATTGGGGAGAACAGTGATTATGACTATTCACAAGTGTATTTATAATGCCTACGTGAATAAAAAATATTTCAATTTTTAATTTCGAATGAGTAAAGTCATATTCGCGCATTTTGTGTTTTAAAATCATAGATAAATATATATGTAGCAAGCTATTTAAAATCACACACTTCCAAAAATTGATTGGTAGTGTCGGTTTATTAACTTCTATCGTACTTTAGCAGTTAGTAACTACCTAGATAAATACAGCAAGTAACGTAACTAGCCAAATTTAATTTAATTAATGTAGTATAAAGTAACAGTAATATCAAAGCTATTGTAGGTATACTGTTATGTAATTTAATTTGTATTGTATTTTATTTTTTATTTAAATAAATGGTAATTTGTATAACTCTGTTATTCCATTTCATATAAGATGAGGGCCTATCAAGCTCTTTCTAGACGGATATGTTCTTTTGTTCTGATGTTCTTTAAAATACAGTCAAGTTAATGTCATTAATTTGTGTTTACAAGTTTTAACCATGTTTTAGCACATGTAAGCTCTTATTAAATAATGTAAACGTTTATTAAGAAACAGATTGACACCCTTCGCCGTGGGACACGGTAGATACGAGGGCGGCACTGAAAATTTCGGGAATCAAGGAAGTGACACAACATTACTATTTAAAAATGTATTTATTGCTTTTCGAAGTATTCTCCGCGAAATTTGACACATTTTTCCATACGATGGAACCAATCATTGAAGCAACCATTCCATTCGGAAGTTGGGGTCTCCAAAATGGCCGTTTTGTAGGCGTCCACAGCTACTTCAGGTGATGAAAATCTCTGTCCACGCAATTTATTCTTTATTTTAGGGAAAGTATAGAAATCATTAGGGCTTAGGTCGGGGCTGTACGGCGGATGGTCTTATAATTCTATGTTTTCTTGCTTTAAAAACTCTTTTGTTCTGTGTGCGGTGTGAGAACTCGCATTGTCGTGATGGAGGATGATGCGGCGGTTGCAGTTCCCTTTACGGAGTTCAGAAACGACCTGTGGCAAACAAATGCTAGCATACCATTCTGCATTAACCGTTCTTTGTT
The DNA here is from genome assembly GCA_033319125.1 of Parnassius glacialis. Lineage (NCBI taxonomy): Eukaryota > Metazoa > Arthropoda > Insecta > Lepidoptera > Papilionidae > Parnassius > Parnassius glacialis. Next base: position 22,287,643 of record JAVANC010000025.1, on the reverse strand, counting down.
CCTCAAGAGGAATAGTCGTAACATGGCCGGTATTGGAGACAAACGTGGCCACCGTTTTTTTTGCAACACTCCGTGAACGAACAATTTTTGTTGGCTTTAACTCATTTTCGAACACCCAAACTCGTGACTGGTTTTTTGTTTCGGGTTCGTACGCGTATATCCAGGATTCGTCACCTGATACGATGTTGTATACAGCATTTGAGGATCCTGCGTGGAATCTTTCGAGAGTTCTGACGCACCAAGTAACGCGAGCCGCTTTTTGCTCTTCACAGAGCGAATGCGGTATCCATCGGGAAACAACTTTTCTGCCGACTTCCAAAAAGGAGACGGTACTCAATTCGAGTGTATGTTTTTTTTTTTTTTTTATGTGTGTTACCTCATAACTTTGTACTGGGCGAACCGATTTCGATGATTCTTTTTTTATATGAAAGCTGATAGTTCTCGTGTGGTCCCATATGAATTTGATCAAGGTCAGACCAATGGTTATTGAGTTATTCTCAAATAACCTATATTGAAGTCGGCTGTACAAAATTTTTAATTTTAAATTATTTACACCTAATTGTTCATGCAAGATTATTTGTATTTGACTCATGCCAATGACTAAAGTTGCCTGAATTTCGCAGTATGTCACATGTCGATCTTCCTCAATCAGCTTACGCACAGCATTAACGTTTTCTTGGGTGACTGCAGTTTTTGGACGACCTTGACGGGGATCATCACAGAGCTTGACACGTCCACGTTGAAATTCAGCAAACCAGCGATAAATTGTGGTTTTGGATGGGGCTTCATCACCAAATGCAGAAATCATCCGGTCAACATACTGTTTTTGTGTTAAACCACTTCGAAAGTCATAATAAATCATCGCTCTTGAATTTTCTCGAGTTAATTCCATTTTCTCAACGACTAAACAAGTTTGACAAAACCTTGTGACAAGACCAAAAATCTTTTTTTAAATAAATAAATGGTATTCGATTTTTAAAACCAAGGAGTTTTCAATTACAAAGATTTTAATATGACAGGAACAGTGGAAATATTCCATTCCAGATACTTTTAGTGCAGCCTATGTAGCTCAGTTGATTAGAGCATCGACACGGATCGCTTAGGTCGTGGCTTCAAACCCCACCCGGTGTCAGTTGAGTTTTCGAATTTCTCATTAAATATTTAGACATTTAATAATTTGGTTGGTCTTTACTAAGGCTATGTTAATTCAACTCAAAATATACCTATTCTGTTAAGTTGTTCTAATATCTAAAGTAACGTTTAATAAATATCAATAGGCTAATATGTAACTGCGAGACTCTTGCTGCAAAACCAGGTGTATTGGCGCAAGACCAAGTTTCGTCTTGTTCTTGCATTTGGGCAACACTACGAAACCCATCCAGAGATCTGCAGAGAGGTGTAAGAGAGGGTGACGTTATATCCCGAAACTTCACTACTGCATTGGAAGACGTTTTCAAGCAACTGGACTGGGAACGGTACGGTATTACCATCAATGGCGAATACATCACACCTTCGATTTGCCGACTATATAGTCCTTATGGTAGAATCGATAGACGACAGCACTATGCACAATGACCTTAATAGTGCTTCCTAACTCCAAGAGTAATAGTGTTCTGTGCTCCAAGGTGGCCCGCGAAATTCAATTTTCTTGCATTTTTCGGAATTTGTAGGTCAGGGTTAGGTTGTATATTTAACAAAATATGATTCGCGACCGTAGCGATTATGTGTTTACAGAATTATTATCATTAAAATCACCAATACAACCCTGTAAGTTCATATTAGCTCTTTGAATGAGTTTTTCTGGAAATAGCCATACAAAAGGGCTAATATGAACTTACAGGGTTGTATTGGTGATTTGATGTTAATACCGTACCGTTCCCAGTCCAGTTGCTTGAAAACGTCTTCCAATGCAGTAGTGAACAGTTTCGGGATATAACGTCAGCCTCTCCTACACCTGTCTGCAGATCTCTGGATGGGTTTCGTACTAGGATCACCATCGTAGCCCTACTGTACATAAACTTCAGCACTTTGATATACCGTCACTCAACTTGGCACCTCTGGAGGGACTGAAACACCACCCAAATTACGACGGTATCATAGTCCACATACAAACTGCAAAGTGGTAGATTGTACTCTTACTCGGTCTTATGTACAATTTGCCAAAGGTCGTGTATGTGGTTTATGGTACTAATGCCTTTCCGGAAACCGGCTTGTTCGGGAGGCTGGAATTCGTAGTCTACGTGCGAGACGATTCTTAATTACTCTCGAAAACAGCACATAGACGTGGCTCAGAAGGGAAATCGGTCTGTATTTATTCGATGCATAGCATTCACAAATATTTGAGATCTACTAGTTAAATTACATCTCGCATTTTGGTGGTATGTCTACCTAGTACAGCACGAGACTTAATCATCGGGTGCACGGAGGGTTAAGTAAAACACCATTGTGAAACGGAAAATAATATTTTACTAGACGACAAAATATTACATATACGGTAGATCCAGAGCTTTGAGGGAAAACAAATAAGGTTGAAACAACCTTAAGAATATATAATGTTATCCATTGGGTACATGTTAACTTTGGTGAAATTCGATAATGATTATCAGATGTTATATTAAAGCAATAATAAATAATATAGCGCAATCAAAGAGTATATTTTATGAACGACAATACTTAATAGAACAAATTTTACAAACTCTTGTACCTTTTTAGGTATCATGTCCAGGTATGTTATATCTTATTTAGGTATTTTTAGCAGATGAAATGGTTAGAGAAGCTACACACTGCAAATAATATATAATTTATTTCATGGTACTAATCAATATAAATAGGTTGTCAGACATATTGTGGAGATATCCACACATATTATTTTATATATATACGAATAAATACTAAAACACTCATTATTACTCCATAAATTTGTGTAATTTATAACTTGATAGGTAATATTTTTGATTGTCACAGTCCTTTATATTAGGTTCTACCATTTTCTTGGTTTTCTAGATCTTAAATCAAACAATATTAAATTTAATTTATAACCAGAACTGTTCTCTGACAAAGTTTCTATTTATTTCTATATTATGATGGCCATTAACTTTTCTTAAGATAATTTCCATATTAAGACTTTATACAAAAACAGTTGCCGCCTTTTTGTTCTGGTACCTACACTGTATGATACCATTAGTTACGAAAGATTATGTAAACAGATACTTTAACATAATATATGATATTATCTGTGGCATGTGTAACTCCTCAAAATAAAATCATTCATGATCTTTTAACTAACTGTTAACAAATAATACCGCAAACATTAAAATTATTTTTTATTTACTGTACTATAGAAAATTATGGTAAGAATTAACTATGCTATAACACTATATCATTAAGCAAAGGCAAAGTTACTATAGATAAGCATAATATTATATATTGAAGTATGAGAGTGGATGATGCCCTAAGAATTTTTTTTATTGTGAATTTTTTACATTTCTACACAAAAGACGATTTAAATTTAACAGGAGGTTTAGGAAAAACAAATAGATAATGTAATTAATATTCTGACAAATATAAAAAATAAATAACTTTTTTACTAAAATAAAACAAAATGCCATGATAAAAAATGTTAAACATGTTAAACTATTATTTATCGTTTGCTATATGCACATGGTAATGATTCAAAGTTTGCATGTTTTATGTAGTGATACAGATTATATTATTATAATATTACTACAACAAAAAAAAACTTAAAATTCTTAGTATACTTGGTTTACCAAAACCTTACTATTAATGTTCTGTACTGCCAGTCTATGATGGCAGTTCAATATATGGTAATATAATTTTTAATTTACAACTTCGTCCCAATGAATTTGATTGAAGGTATTGGCCGATGCCATGGGCACCGCAGATCACACATACATCATTGTTGTTTGAGATCTCATCTGTCCCCTGCTAATCAATAAATGATTGTTCTACACATGCTTTAACCCGTTTCTCATACTCTCGACGATTTTCCTTGTATAACTGGGCTGCCATTGAGTTTGCTGGTGAGTTTGGGTTAGGATCACTTAACAATGACTGTAAAAAATAAAAATTTATTAATATTACATCTTTTTATATATACAACGGTTTGTGCATCTGTGAGTGATAGTGTAACCTTTGAACACTTTCACCAATTGAGGTCATATTCACACAATATATTTATTTTCTCAAGACAATGGTTTATTGCTACACTACGGATCTTATAGGTAGCACTTAGGCCAAATTATTAACAAAATTCTATATTTAGGTTTGGAACAAAAGAAGAAAACACAAGGTGGTGCTGTGGTCCAATCTATACAAATAAATAAAATTGAAGTGTTTGTTTGTAATGTTCAAATAACAGCTTTTTACTAAATGCATATGAATGCATATACGGTACTTATAACTAAAACACAATTTTTAAAAATTTTGTCTGTCTGTTTGTTCAGGCTAATTTCCGAAACGGCTGGACCGAGTTTGACGGGACTTTCACTGGCAGATGTTCTGCAGTGACTGCAGCTGATGTTCTAGGGAGTAACTTAGGTCACTTATATTTGAGGAAAAGAAAAGAAGAATTAGGGTTCTGAGCAATATAATTAAAACCCTAAATTACATGCGGGCGAAGTCGCTGAGAACAGCTAGTTACTAATAAATTTTATGTATTCACTGTAGGCTTGAGTGAATTCAGAGTCAAAGCCACCTTATTTTTTTATATAGTAATAGGATGACAAGTTGAATTCCGCCATCGCCAGTCCCAAGCTCGGATGAGAAAGGAGGAGGGGTGGTTTCGTCGGAGAGAGTGGGTGTATCCGGTGGACTAACACACTCACCTACTCTAGGACCTGCACAGTCAAGCGCCGTACGCGGGGATGAAAGAGTCTGGAGGGTTGAGCCAATCGTCACTGTGGTATATAGTGGCGAGAGGCAACACGCCCTTTTTGGTCTGGATTTCAAGCTAAACGGTGGCCCTATCTGCTAGCCATAGGTAGGGAAATGGCCAAGCGCCTCGTCAGAGGGTCGCAGGCGAGGGATGTGGGGGCTGCCTAGTTTCCTGAAAAGAGCTAGGTGGTGGAACCGGTTCTAAGAAATCCGCTAGGAGGCAGAAAGCGGCCAAGCATCCTGGTAAGAAAGAAAGAGCAGCCAAAAGGAGCCTCGGCGAGAACACCTCGCCGAGAGGCGAGCATAAAAAGGTGAAACTCGAACAGCAATCCAAGGCTGCATAGATTAGCTATGATTCCGCAGTTAAAGCTGAATTGTAGGTGGCTTTAACATGTGCACATACAGGACTCATTACAAAAGAAATAGCTGATGACATCCTCGTATCTATCCAGAGAAAGATGATCAGTGAGGCTTGGAGTAGCCAAGACCCTGAGGCGTCGGGCCCAGTCTTTAGGGGCAAACCCATTTACACGGAGAGTGTACTAAAGCTGTGGTGCAATGACCAAAAGTTTTGATATTGGTTGAAGGGGAACATCGCTACCCTCGACCTCAAATCCGACACCTGGTCATAAAGAAGCAGTTGGAGATACCACAAAGGTACAAATGTGGTATCCTCATCCCAGACACCCAGGGCGCCTGGAAAGACTCCCGCAACATTGGTCATGCGCTGGCATACCAGAACCACTGGGTAAATATAAAAGATTGGGTGCTGCGCAAGGCCAACAAACGGATGGAAGGATGGTTCCTTGTTGTTTTGGTGCAGGAGGATCATATCCCGACCCTGTTGAAAGCCGGACGCCACCTCGCATGTGTATGTGGGGTGGTCTACCTAAAATTCCAGGGGAGTGGAGGAAAATTTTATGATACTCAACCAAGCATAGAGGTGGTAAACCACCCAAAAACCGCAGACACCATTGCCATGGACACCGAGGCAGCAGGATCATCACTGGACCCCAAGATCAGTGATAAAACGGCCTGCACAACCGAGTCAAAGCCACGAGTGACGAAGAGGGCTGCACTTTGCCGTCCAACTCAGACTCAGTGGCTTATGATGAGACTCGAGATCTGTTGGGAGGCTTATTTTTGGGCGAGGACGCAATCAATGATAGCGTGCCGTTCGTCCAAATTTAGCCTTGTACATGCCAACCTCCACCACAGCGAAACTGCGTTAGCTCAATTACACAAATGGTTGGAGGCTCAATGGACGACCATAGACCTAATCCAAGAGCTGTGGGTTGGAGCCGGTAAAATCAAAGGCCTATAAAACCTAAAAGTAAGTAAGTCATTCTACAATTCTGAGTATGACAAGTCTAGAGAGTATATTTATACTACTAAAGATATCTGTGTCACAGTAGACACACACACACACAGGACAAAGGGATATAATGATGAAAGACCATGTCAAAGACTAGTGTCATATGGTATTTTTATTCTTCTGTGGTCTATACTCTGTCCAATGTCAAATCGCATGACATACAAATTTTTAAGCATTCCGCCATAGGTTGCTCTTCTTGCGTGAATGTATGCTCTCTCTCTGAAACAGGTTAGAAGGTTGTGGCGGATAGCCTTCATGGTAATTTTTTTTAACACCTAGAAACACTTGAGCACTCAGAAATCCTTACAGTTGTGATAGGAGACCGAAGATGATAAATGATATCATTTTGAGATTAAGTCTGGATTTTTCTCAACAACAGTGTATTACCTTTTGATGGGAGTGGTGTCAGGGGTTAAGGGACACTCCCCTCTCCCTCGACCCCTGCGACCAACGATTCTAAATTTAATCCTTATTAATTTTTATTTATTTATTTAATTACTGTAGACCATAGACACATGTAACCAACTCGGTTATTTTTTTTGTTTTTTCTATACCTTTAATTGTAAATGACTCAATTGTAAATCAAAATCTATGAAAAAATAATGTAATTTTAATATTATACCTGTATTGAGGTTAAGATGGCTGAAACATCATATGTGGGACTCCATCTATTTTGCAAAATGTCTAAACAAATGCCTCCATCAGCATAAACATTTGGATGGAACATTTTGGAAACAAACCGTACTGTAGGGGGTTTGTTAGGATATTCCTCTGTAAATTCTATGGTAAGTTTAAATGTCCCATCTTCAAATGGAGTATCATGGGGTCCAAATATCACAGCATTCCAGATCATGATGTTGTTGTCAGTAGGAGCACCGGAAACACCAGTGGGTGGGTCCTCTTGTAAACTGAAAATATTAAAATAGAATTTCAGTAGTGTACAAGCTAATTAAAAAAAGGAATAATATAACTATCATAATATTTAGACATTTTTTAAAATTATTTATGACAAAATAGAACGATCAATTAACAATACAAAGTTTAAAGTTGTAATTTTTTCATAACCTATTTTCGCAAGAAATAACATCAATCGTCATAAGTAGAGTAATTTTTGCCAAGACTTGGCTAAGATTTACATACAGTACGCGTAGTATCTTTCACGATAATGAAACCAATCCACCTCTTGAAGTATAAAGAACTGAATAGAAATCGATGAAGTTGAGTGATGTAATACGATGATAGAGCGCCATATTATAGTTTAAACGGAAGAAACAACTCCCTGATTTGCAGATTTTAGTACGATTATACACACCGCTTGAAATCTCTCATTAGACGTCTTCTGGCAGGAGTTGACATTTTGATTTCACACACTTATTTCACGGTTTCTTGCAATAACTATTCTTGTATGTCTTATAGACTCGTGTGATTTAACGTTAAAACAAGTTAAAATTCTCAATTAACTACTTTAAACAGTTTCTTTGTTAAGTTAAATAGAATTTTTGCAGTCACGACCAGTGAAATAGTTGTCAGAATGACCATGAAAAAAAAAACTAGCTGAGATCACTGATCGCTGCCAAAGATGTCTTTTTTTTGGAGTTTATGGCCTGGTATCTAGACTTTTAGGCCAATACCAAAGATGTCAATCAAAGTTAGTGTTGCCAGAAGGTAATTCAGTATTCAGATTCTGTGTTCTTTTTTTCTTTGGTAATGGAGTTGTACTATTGTACTTTTGCCCGTCTCATATCACATATATTTATCATTTAATAATAATTTGCCTAAAACTTCTTCACAATATTTTGACTAGTTACAATAAAACCCTGTGAGAGTTTTCACGTATATATTATTTTTCTAAACAACCATAACAATTTATTACGTGTGATGGGAATATGTATATTTCCTATATACATATTCCCATCACACGTAATAACGCATAGCGGCCATTCATATTTGGGACAGTTTTCTGCAGCACTACGCCTACGAATTATTTCAAATAAGAAATACCAAAGCCAGAATCATTCTTAACACGCATTTATTAGCTTGATATGTATCTATGTAACGGAATTTTTGAATGTGATTTTCATCCCCTTCAAAACGTCACATTGATTTGAAACTTCGCACACTTATCAAGAACCGATGACAATGCAATAATTTAAATAGTTTGAACCATTATCCTTGCCTACTAACTACGATTTCTGCCAGTTCAATCTACTGTAAGCCGCGTAAAAGATCTTCGGTCCAAAATAAACACGCTTTTATAGTTTTCCGCACTAAAAAATAGAAAATAAATAGTAATATAAAAAACTAAATAAACATGTCTTTGAAGATAATCGAACTAAAAGGTAGAAAATAATTTTTAATAAGTTTAAAATAAGAAAATAGTGATTAACATAAAAACAAAATATTTTATAGTAAAAAGCGTGGGGTGCTTGATATATAATATTTTTGTGGACATTTATAAAATTAGCGTTATCATAAAAATATATGAATAAACACCTCACGCGGTTATCTACATACACCTGTTTTTTAGACTATAATTTTCTGTACAGAACCCGGTAAAGTTTTGCTCAAGGCACTATGAATAAAGCAGCTGATGAAAATGTTACACTCATAACTGTTAACAAAAATTGTTATTGTAAATGGTCTTAAAGAGAAAGTTATTCCGCCTTGTCAGTTGCAAGAAAAGTTAGAAGGAGAAAAGGTAAAATTTTGTTTTAGAGATTGTTTTGTCTACAATTGTGCATAAAATAATAAATAACTTCAGCTAAAGAGCACAACTGGTATCACAGAGTTATACTCAGGCCATTCAAATGGTATGGAAAAAAAGAGGTTTTACCAGGTTTCAAAAATCAATCAAAATTCAAAAAATCAAGAATGTAGATCTGTATGTCTATACCAAGGAGGTTATAATATAATATAGGGAGTGAGCGCTTGAAACATTGTAAACGTTCCTCATTTTTCTTAGAAAGAGAGGCACCGAGTTTTGTATTTTATCTCATTCACAAATGCTTACACAAAATAAAAGCATTACCAAGGTTTAGACAGTTATTGACTTAAAGTAATATTTTAGACGTATGTTAGAACGATAATCTTACATTTTTCATCGCTAATCATAGTTGATATATTCCATATTGTATTTTAATTAAGCTTATTATTAAGTAACACGAAACAAAAACCACTAAAACACTTTAATGTATGAAATTTATGACTCCAAAGGTCAAACAGTCAAATACTAATGCAATTTTAAATGGAGAGAAACTGACTCTTGTAGATACCACCATTTTTCTTGGAATAACATTAGATGCCAAGCTTCAATGGAGCCCCCATATATCAAAATTAGCAAGCAGACTTAGCTCTGCAGCATATGCTATAAAAAAGTTTAGAAGTCTTACCAGTGTTGAAACAGCTAGACTAGTTTACTTTAGCTATTTCCATAGCATAATATCGTATGGTATTTTGCTATTGGGACACGCAGCTGACACTGAAATTATATTTGTTTTACAGAAGAGAGCCATAAGAGCAATTTATGATTTAAAGCCTTTTTTTTTTTTTTTTTTTTACATGGGGAAATGCCTACGCATACCCGCCTCGCGGGGGCAAGGACGGGTTATGTCGGACTCGCACCGACTAAAACCCCATGGTGTTCCACCCTAGTCGCATATTGGCAGGGCCACGGGAACGCTTTCGCACACTTCCGCGGCCCCACCTGCGCTGGCCGCCCCATGGCGGCCCCTCCTCGGGAGAGGAACACTCCTCCCCCATCTCCTTCTCCGGTAAGGCGCACTAGAACACATGGCGCCCTCCTCCTCGGCCTCCAATTTTACATGCGCAACGGACGCCCCCGTGTCCGATGCGCGAAGGCCATGGGGCCAGGAAAAACTAGCACTCAGGAGCACCAGCCTTCCTGACCCCAGCGGCGGATCTGGTCTATGGCTCCGCCGCTAACCAAAATTCGGCTGCGGAGGGTAGGGAGAGCGGCGCCTCGCAATACCGACACTCCTCTCCCCCCGCAGCCCCACCACCACCGCATCAACGGTGCGGCCCCGTTTGAGTCGCGGAGGATAGGGCGAGTGGCGCATCGCCATACCAACACTCCTCTTCCTCCGCGACTCCACCTCGGCTGCAGAGGTAGGGGTGGGGAGGACACCCCTCTCGCAGCAGCCCACCGACACACATCCGAAGTGGGCTCGTCAAGCCCACTCGGAGTGGCCACCTCGGGCTGGCCCTACACCTCGGGCCAGCCAAGGGGTTCCTCTTTGTTCACCGCGGTTGACCAAGCCGCGGCTACTAAGCCCCCCCGCCACGACAAGGCGGGAACCCGTTCGGGGGGGATGATTTAAAGCCTAAAGAGTCGGTGCGACAAAAATTTAAGGAAATTAATATATTAACTTTGGCCTCTCAATACATTTATGAAAATGTAATGTACGTACACAAAAATAAAAGTAGTTTTACAAAAATAAGTGATATTCATTCTGTAAATATTAGGAACAGACACAAGCTAGTAGTACCAGTTACTCGACTCCATCGAGTCAGTAATTCATTCTTGGGGCGATGTATACGCTTTTACAACAAAATTTCAGAAAATATACAAAATTTGACCTGATCAAAATTCAAAAACTTTATTAAACTAAGTTTGTATAAAAAGGGTTATAATATTAAAGAAATTATGGATGATAATAACCCCTGGAAATAAGGTGATGGCTACCTAGCTATTTCTAATTTGTTATGTTGTTAATTTGTGTAACATACATGATTGTAAGCTGTTATTTAAAAAAAAGTCCCGCTGGGTTTCTTTCTGGTTCTTCCCAGGACAGGGTTTTTTTTGAATCAGTGGTAATTAAACAAAAGAATGATTTTCAATTAGTATTATTTATAATATATATTGAATAATAATTTAAAATTAAAAATTTTGTCCAGCCGACTTCAATATAAGTGACTAACATATGGGACCACACGAGAACTATCAGCTTTCATATAAAAAAAGAATCATCGAAATCGGTTCGCCCAGTACAAAGTTATGAGGTAACACACATAAAAAAAAAACATACACCCGAATTGAGTACCGTCTCCTTTTTGGAAGTCGGCAGAAAAAGTTTCTGTTTCTGTTACACGAATGTTCTTTCCTTAAAAATTAGGATGTGCATTTTACGCCATAGATGACAACACTATTTTAAAATTTGACGTTGTTAAAAGAATGAATATATTGTTTTTTTTACAGAATAGGGTGACAAACGAGCACACAGTCCACCGGATGGTAAGTGGTTGCTGTGGCCCATAGACATCTACATCTATCCTCGTTTGCGAATCAAAATTTAGATGCGTTTTCACCCGTGAGGACTAATATGGAATGCGCCTCTTTTCCAGTAAAACGGGTTTCCGGCTCTCTACACTCACCATACGAAATACATCAGTGTTGAGCTGCTATTATACGCTGGTATTCTGTGAGTGCGTGGTCCTTCCCCAGTCGAGTCGACTCATTTGAGCTACAACTATACTGTACTTATATAGCTACAACATGGCTCTACCACGTAGAAAACGCATTGTGCTAATCATTCGCTAAATCTATGTGGAGTGCACTCACTTAGGGCGCGTTCATTCAAGTTTAACTTTTTTCGGAACAATTTGTGTGTGTGTGTGTGTGTGTGTGTGAGTGTGTGTGTGTGTGTGAGTGCGTGAGCGTGTGCGTGTGTGTGTGTGTGTGCGTGCGTGTGCGTGTGCGTGTGCTTGTGCGTATGCGTGTGCGCGTGCGTGTGCATATGAGAGTGCGCGTGCGCGTGCGTGTGCGTGTTCGTGTTCGCGCGTGTGCGTGTGCGCGTGCGTTTGCTCATGCGTGTGCGTGTGCGTGCGCGTGTGTGTGTGCGTGTGAATGGGCGTGTGCGTGGGCGTGGGCTTGGGCGTGTGCGTGTGCGTGTGCTTGCGCGTGCGCGTGCGCGTGGGCGTGCGCGTGCGTGTGCGTGTGCGTGTGCGTGTGCGTGTGCGTGTGCGTGTGTGCGTGTGTGTGCGTGTGTGTGTATGTGTGTGTGTGTGTGTGTGTGTATTTTTATTTATGGTATTCGATATCTTTGTCAATTGCAACCCGATTATGATGATTCTTTTTTTCTTAACAACTATAACATAGTTGCAAAGCGTATGTACCATATTGAAAGGTATACCTATCTGATAGCGTTACAAGCGATAAAGTTAACGCTGGTATTATGATGTTAATGTATGCATTTTAGGGCTTCTAATTGTTACCAAACGACCCCCGGTTCACGAAAGATTAACCACCGTCTTCGCAGATGTTATTAACATCACAATGGACCAAGGATGTTACAAGGATATCGAAACCGAAAAATAAATGTTATGTGACATACTACAAAACATTTATTATCCTAAATAAACTTCTCATAAGTGTCTTAAAGGCTGTACGGATTAGAAAGAGGAAAGAAAGAAAATAAGTCAGTTTGGTAACACATGACAATTTGTTTGAAAATATTTAATAAATTAATAGTTATGAGTAAACATTTAGTTTATTGAGACAATTCAATAAAAAATTAAAAGTTAAATTGTCTAATCACACAGAATTTGGCGGTGGTTCAGCCCTGTGTCTCAGAAAACACGTAGAGCTATTCGTCTCAGCTATCAGTCTCATGATGTCGGACTGCCGTCCCATGGGACTATGAGAGTGCGGGAATATATATGAGGGTGAACTCTCTGCAGTTTTAACAGTGGTAGAGCCACGCGGCAGCGATTGCTGTTGCACGGATGGGCCGGCTCGAACCGGGGTGGTACCACGACCTCACAGAAAACCAGCGTGAAGTAGAGATTTACCTCTGCGTTTCGCTTGGTGAGTGCAGGTGGCCGGAGGCCCTTATTACTGGAAATGAGGCATTCCATCTTAGTCCTCACGGGTGACAACGCATCTACATTTTGATTTGTAATAGAGGATAGATGTAGATGTCTATGGGCCGCAGCATCCACTTACCATCAGGTGGACTGTGTGCTCGTTTGTCACCCTTATCCTATAAAAAAAAACCTGTGTACTAAACACTCTTGCACTATTATCCTGTTCTGCGCATATGGCTACTCTCCGAGAATAGCTGCCAAGAATGAAATTAGACCTGGAGGACTTATTACGATACAGACTTATTATAGTATAGTGTGATCAAAAAATAGGTAGCAACTAAAACAAATCTGGATGGTACTAACACGCAAGTAAATATTTACATTGTTAATAAGTAATATTACGCACCTTATCGTTTCAAGGAGGGTTTTTATAGAAAACTGTAAAAATAATTACCAGATTTTAAAATATTATATTATAACTATTCGCGTTCTAATGTGTTAGAGCGTTCACAATTAATTTTATACAAAACTTGTTATTGTCTACACAGATTAAGTAATAGATTCTATTGTCTAACAAAGAGCCGTCACGACGTCATACTAATTGATATGAACATCAAAAGAGCGTTTTTTTCATTATAGGGCAAAAAAATAACTGTTCGGACCCCTCGTTGACCTAGCTCCACTTATTGATTACAATCCCCTTTTTAGGCTTAATACACCTAACCAGTCTAAATATAATAAATAAACTAGGGTTATGATCTGACTCTTTGTGCAGAGTCACGAGAATTTGATGCGTCAGTCCAGGCCCGGTAGCACTCCTGCTTATAGCGTGATGCTATTTTACAGAAGCGACCAAACCATGGCTGGGATTTGCCTCCGATTGGCACCACAGAGAAAGTTGTTATCAATGCTTAGTTAGTTAGCTTAGTTATAGTCAGAAGTCATTTTGATTACAGCACATTAGCATACTTAAATGCAAACAAATTAATTTTAAAGAGATTAGATATAATTCAGAATAAAGCATTGCCTATAATAACTGGGGCTATGTGCTCTACACCTATCCATGTAATGGAAGTAGAAAGTTGTATTCCTCCACTTTTACTAAGAAGGCTACAAACTGCTGAACGGTTTTGTGTTAAATTAATTAGTTCAAAAATAATTTAGTTTAAAAAAAAAAACTTCCTTATGAAGTTCCTGAGTTTGATGATAGCTCATACATTGATGTAAATATGCTTTTATCTGGTTGATTACCAGATCCTAAAGATTATTTTATACTCACAGACCCAAACCAAAAAATGTGTATCAAAGTAAACCATGGCCTTTATATAAAATAGAACATGATGCTTTAGTGAACATTAATGTTTCATTAAAAAGTAAATTCTCAAATGGAAATCTTAAGATATCTAGCTGATAATGATTTCTGTACTATTTATACAGAGGGATCAAAATCTGAAGAGTACACAACCTCAGCATTTTATGATTTGCAAAAGAAAATATCTAAAACTTTTAAAATTCACAATTTATGCTCTATTTTTACAGCTGAATGTTATGCAATCTACTTATCTATATTGTACATAAAAAACATTGCAAATTCAGTTTCTAATTGTTACTGATACAAAGTGTTATAATATTAGCTATTGAATGCATTGAGTTATACAAGACTAGAGCAGCAAACCACATTACCGTGCGTGGGAAAAAAGTGAAACCACTATCTAAGCGCGAGGACGTAGCTTTGAAACCACTAAACCTTTTTAAGTAAACATATATCTGTCTCACTTACACAAGTCGCGAAAACAATACCGTCGCTAAGATAAAATAAAGATAGACACACAAATATGCAATGACGGGTTGGTATTGCCTACTATATGAAATTTTATCCAAAATAAGCAATAAAAAGGATTTTTTTTTTGAAGCTGCAGTTACTTGTTTTTATTTAAAATATGTATCTTTGCTTATCCGATGAATAGAAGTATAACTATTGAAATGAAAGATATTTTTTTCGAAGTATTTTTTATTGTACTAATAAATCAAACAAAAAAATAAAACAAGTAAAAAAATCAATTTTGGGTTTCTTAACCAAGAAGATCTGCGTTTCAAATATGCATGAATTGTGAAAGCATCGGCAAGTCTTTGTATCCCAAATTTGGTCTCATGACATTAGCTACAAAAACTGTGGTTATTAATAAATTTTTAAGATAATACTAAATGGTGTTAATCTGTAGTATTAATCCGCTTAAATAAACACGGTCGCAATCGCTTTTTGGTCCTAGTTTGTCTTCATCCCGGAAGTAGAACTAATGACAGTAAGTAGATTTTTAAGGCACCCAGTTCCTTTCTCAGCAATCGTATTATTTCTACCCACTTCTTACGGTGTGCTGCATCTTTAGGTAACCTGCAAAATTATTAATATAAAATAGGTAATAAAATATAATTAATAAATCATTCATGAATATTCTAAAATAAGAACAATTAATTTCTTTGTATAAAGGTTTAAACATAGTTTTTATTACAATTTCCAAAATATTTAAAATCAGGAGTAACAAGTTAACTTATTCCATAAATTATATAGTCGTAGTAGTGTAATGTAGGAAAATTGCAAAGGCAGAAAAGAGGCAACATTGAACCCAAATTGCAATATTCGATATTTTATTTAATTTTTTTGTGTTTTTTACGTTAATATGAAAACAAATTATAGTCCGTTCGCGATAAGAAAATAGTGAGTCATCGTTGTCCGCCGGCCTGGCCACGCCCCCCAGCCAATTAAGATGCAAGAAATTAGAAATTCGAGTTCACAGTGACCAGTTGAATTCAGGCCTTCGAACAAAACAAAAAATGTTGAAAATGAATACCTCATCTATTTGAAAGAATAAAAGTGGATCAATAATCCATAGCGGAGAGAGACGCGTAATTTACAATGTCCATAAGTACTTTAAACTGTGTGATTTAAATGCGACTGTGGAGAGCACAGTAATAAAAACAGCAAGTGCATGTGGTGTGTCCGAAAATACTGTTTATAAAATTATTAAAGAACAAAAGGTTACTAACACATTAAAATCACCCGTGAAAAAAAGAGCTCGACTATCGACGGTCGATAAATTAGATGAACTAGACAAATGTGCAATAAGGAGAAAAGTTCACTCAATATATTTAAATAACGACTACCCAACATTGGACAAAATTATGACACTTTGCGAAGCTGACGAAGATATTCCTGTTTTCAAACGTACCACACTTCGTTTAGTGATTTAAGTAATTTTAAGAAAATTTGTTTCCATTAAACTTAATTAAATGTTGGAAAAAAAAAGAATTTTTACTCCACTGTGAATACACCTTTACCCTGTAGTTGCACTGATTACTCACTATTTTCTTAACGCGAACGGACTATAAAACTTACGCGTGGAAAGTGATTCCGGTTGATTAATTATGTTTTTGTAACTTTTAATCACATTCTTTCACTACGCATTTATCCTATTATTTTTTGTCGTGAATCGTTCGGCTCAACTAGGTCGGCGTCACTTGAACACTGAACTGACGTTAGCTGGGCATGTGGTTCCACAGCCATATGTGAAGTGGTAACACTTTGGCGTGGTAATTACTAATCTAGTGTAACACATAAATCAATGATTGAATCTAACAAAATGAATTACAAGAAAAATTACATTATATATAACATAAGTAACTTACAAAAAAATCTTAATAAAATAAAGAAGAATGTTATCTTTATGTGGGTCCCTTCACACTCTGGGATAACCGAGAACGAGAAAGTAGACATTGCTACTATAGATGTATCCTCATCAACATGTTCAGATCACTCCTCACTGCTGGAAATACCAATTACAGACATATATGCCTTGTTAAGCAAGAACTTGAGACCCTTATGGAAGTCATACTGGGAAGAAATAAGCAAGTCCAAAGGAATTTGGTATTATGAAATACAAAAAAGCCCGCCAGCCACTCCTAGGTACAAAAAAAAAAAGGATTAATAATAGAACATTCATTACGGCTGTAAAACGAATGAGTTTAGGGCATAGCAGAGTAGCCGTCCACCTGCATCATTTGGGAATGAAAGCAAATGCAAATTGTAATATTATGGTGACACGAAAGGAGACCTAAAACATCTGGTTTTTAATGTTGTCAATTTGGTTTGAATAAATTACTCCTCATTAATTCCATTCAAGATATTAACAATGATAAAGTTCCTGATACTCTTCAAAACCATCTTAGCTGGTGAAAAATTCTTCCGACCGTTATATTCCTTTATTTCTGGTGTTCAAGATAAATAAAAATGACAACAACATGATATTAATCAATAATGCAAACGTAAACAAATTCTGTAAATCAATGTGAAAGTGAATTTTTGATGAATGTGTCCGTGATTTCGTGATAGTGACATTTCTATTTTTTCAAGATAATTATACATTGTACCTTCAGGCACAGAAGGGCTAGAACCCAAAGTTGTAAAGCCAGCTATAAACAAACAGTTATCTGTGAGTGACAAGGAGATTGTAAAATATAGGGAGTGCGCACTTCATACATAGACTATCCTCTATCTACGACTTCATACTAGAAAAACGTTCCTAAAACAGTGACCTTGAAAGGAATGAAAGGCACCGAGTTAGGCGTTGCATTTCTTTCTAATAGAGTGTCCATAATACAATATTTTGAGATTATTATTAGTGTATATAGTTTCACGGGAAACGAAATGCGTATTTTTTTCAATTTGGAAAGTGCTGAATAGTGTAATAATTAAACTCCGTTTAATATTTTGATTACATTATTGCTTCGCTACAGTATCAAACCCTACGGTTTAGCAGCTTAACGCTGCTGTGTTTCGTATGGCGAGTGTAGAGAACCGGTGACCCTTTTTACTGGAAAAGAGTCATTCCATCTTAGTCCTCACGGGTGACAACGCATCTGCATTTTGATTCGCAAACTAGGATAGATGTAGATGTCTATGGGCCACAGCAATCACTTACCATCCGGTGTACTGTGTGCTCGTTTGTCACCCTATTCTATATAAAAAAAATAATATATTCATTAATTTGACAACGTCAAATTTTAAAAAAGTGTTGTCATCTATAGTGTAAAATGCACCTCCTAGTTTTTAGGGAAAGAACATTCGTGTAACAGAAACAGAAAGTTTTTATTCAATATATATTATAAATAGTACTTATTGAAAATCATTCTTTTGTTTAATTACCACTGATTCAAAAAAAAAAAACCCTGTCCTGGGAAGAACCAGAAAGAAACCCAGCGTGACTTTTTTTTAAATAACAGCTTACAATCATGTATGTTACACAAATTAACAACACAACAAATTAGGAATAGCTTGGCAGCGATCACCTCATTTCTAGGGGTTATTATCATCCATAAATTCTTTAATATTATTATTTTTATACAAACTTAGTTTATTAAAGTTTTTGAACTTTGAGCAGGTCAAATTTTGTATATTTTCTGGAATTTTGTTGTAAAAGTGTATACATCGCCCCAAGAATGAATAACTGACTCGATCGATGGAGCCGAGTAACTGGTACTACTTGCTTGTGTTTGTTCCTAGTAATTACAGAATGAATATCACTTATTTTTGTAAAACTACTTTTATTTTTGTGTACGTACATTACATTTTCATAAATGTATTGGGTGGCCAAAGTTAATATATTAATTTCCTTAAATTTTTGTCGCAGCGCCTCTTTAGACTGTAAATCATAAATTGCTCTTATAGCTCTCTTCTGTAAAACAAATATAATTTCAGTGTCAGCTGCGTGTCCCAAAAATTTTTTTTTTTTTTATAGGATAAGGGTGACAAACGAGCACACAGTCCACCTGATGGTAAGTGGTTGCTGCGGCCCATAGACATCTACATCTATCCTCGTTTGCGAATCAAAATGTAGATGCGTTGTCACCCGTGAGGACTAAGATGGAATGCCTCATTTCCAGTAAAAAGGGCCTCCGGCCACCTGCACTCACCAAGCGAAACGCAGAGGTAAACCTCTACTTCACGCTGGTTTTCTGTGAGGTCGTGGTACCACCCCGGTTTGAGCCGGCCCATCCGTGCGACAGCAAAAGCTGCCGCGTGGCTCTACCACTGTTTAAAAAAAATGAAAAAATGGTGGTATCTACAAGACTCAGTTTCTTCCCATTTAAAATAACATTAGAATTTAATTATTCCACATTTGTCACAGTCATAAATTTCATACATTAAAGTGTTTTAGTGTTTTTTTTCGTGTTACTTAATAATAAGTTTAATTCAAATATCATATGGAATATATCAACTATGATTAGCGATAAAAAATGTAAGATTATCGTTCTAACATACGTCTTAAATATTACTTTAAGTCAATAACTGTCTAAACGTTGGTAAAATTTTTATCTTGTGTAAACACTTATTAATGTTAGAAGGGGATAAAATACCAAACTCGGTGCCTCTCTTTCTAAGAAAAATGAGGAACGTTTACAATGTTCTAAGTGCTCACTCCCTATATTATATTATAACCTCCTTGGTGAGTGAGAGTGAGAGTTATTTAATTATTAGTCAGTGATAGGTTTTTAAATGGGAACATGACCGGCGGTAGTTTGCTGCTCCTGTATTATTGTTTAAATAATGGTATAAGTGGTGCAATTTTGTGTATTAGGTGTCTGCGCATGTGAACTATTTTATTATTATTATCTGGAAACGATGAAATAAGTGCTCTGATGGTGATTTGATTCTCAAGATAAGGTCTGCTGAGGCACCTTGAGATACCATCGTCAACTTTCAGCTGTCCGCTGGTTCAAGTTGACGTCAAAAATTCCCAAGGGCTGCACAATGTGACGCATCAACATATCGACGGGGAAGTGCTAACAACTCCTAACTTACATTTTTTACGAAAACGACTTATGAATGTAGTTCGATATTATAATTAATTGAGCGTTTACTGATATATGAATTAAGTTGAAATTCGCAAAATTGATGTAGCTAGGCACCGAAGAAATATCTCCCATATTAAGGTCCATCACAACCTGATTAATTTTGGCAGGAAATATATTCTAACTTACTAATGGAAACTTCTCGTAACTTAATTTTAAATAAAACTTTGAGCTAATATCTCCTATCTTCATACGCAAATATAGAGTTCCCGCTCTAGGTAATGTTTTAGTCAATTATTCAATTAAAATGTTTGTTATCATTTTAAATTTTGGCTTAACGATCATAAGTTGTACATAAATAGTTTTACGGATAAGTAATACAATTAAAATCGGTGTCTTAAACGCAGTCGATGCAGGTTTCAGCAAGTACAGTGTGTTAAAAAGAAGTTATTTCCTGCAGATACGAATAACGTTTTCGACCAACTTATTCTGTCTTAACGCACAAGTGTGCGTAGATAGTTTGAATTTGTAAATTGATACGGATAATAAATTACAAGTAAATGATATTGTAGTTCTTATTATGCCAGAAAAGAAACGACCAAATTGTACCTTGAACCGAATTTTCAGTCAATAAAAGAGCTATACAGATCCTATACTACATATTGCATAGAAAAACAGTGTGCAGGTATACGTTCGAAGACAAATTTCATGACACAAATTTATCTTTACACACATTAAAAAAAGACAAGTAGTACATGTTATAAAAAAGAACCGAGCAAGAAAAGAAAAAACTGATGACAAAGACAAAACCGACAAAAAGAAAGCTATAGTTCTGACAATGAATTTAGAGGCTGTCAAATCATCTCCATTTCTGACTGCAAGTATTTTAAAACGAAATTAGTGTCATAATTTTACGGTTTACAACTTAGGAAACCGTCATTGCACTTGTTATTTGTTTTACGAAACAGCAACGGATTTGATAGCCAGGCTTCATCCTTAGTCGATTACCTAGAGAGTCCCTGTTGGCCTATCAAAATAGGAATACGGTTATGGCTAATGTTGTACTTGACCTTAGTAAGAAACACGGAGTGGTTATTACCCAGAAGTATCTGGAGCCGGGCCATACGCAGATGCAGTGCAATTCCGTCCACAGTAATATTGAACAAAAACTCAAGAATCGCGAAATTTATTTGCCTAGCGTTTATGCAACACTGGCCTAGGAAATACGGAAAGATCAGTCGTATGAAGTTGTTCAACTAGATAATGGTTTCGTCAAGGATTTTGCTAATCTTAAAACTTGGTGTTATAAAAGCATCAGACCTGACACAAAAACAGGTGAACCACAAGTAGTGGACCTCCGTGCCATTCGATACAATCCTAATTCTACCATCCAAGTTAAGCTAGATTTTGACTCTGAATGGATGGCTCTACCCCAGAAAAGCTTTCCTATTCCTCAAACCGTTCACGCCAATCTTCATGCGCTACCAAAACCTATAAAGTTATCGAAATATATCCATCTTCAGCAGTTGAAATCAGTCCTGCCACGTGATTGTCATTCTTTTTATGACAACCTGCCTCATAAAGAATTAGATAATAAAGACTATAATAAAAATTAACATTATACTTTTTAACAAAAAATTGTTCCTTTGTCTTAGTCATGTGTTCGATATTCTTAACAGAAAGTTTATTAAGTAGTGAGCTAAAATAGTATTAATCTGTTACATTTCTACAGTTAATTTACGTTTGTAAACGGAGGGACTGAAAAAGATTCTGCAAATATTTATACCTAGTCTTAAGAGTCATTAGTTATCATTAGAGTCATTAAAAAGTTACCAGAGTAGAATACATTTCATACAGGTACACACTTGCCTAATGTTGGATGATAAATAATGTGAAACTAAAATATTGGAGTATCTCCATAGTTGCAGTATAATGAGGAGCTTGAATTCGCAAGTAGATTGCGACTGGATTAGTCAGTAATAAAAACAAAGTTATTATTTTGTTCTTTTTAAAGAAATTAGTAAATGATCCTAATAGTATTTAACTGTATTAAATACTTACCTGTTCTATTTTTATAGTTGACTTATGTTTGTAAGCATTAGAACTGATAAACTTTATGCATATTCTCATAGTTCATAGGCGATAAGATCATGGGAATTCCTAAATGCATAATATAGTGTGAGCTATACTGTATTTTCTTTGATAGTTTTTTATTTTTATGCCGCTTTCTTAATTTAGAATTCTGACCTAAAGCATTCACTTTTGTTCTCGTTGATTTAGTTTTAGAAGTGGGACTGTTCTAAATTAAGCGTTATCTTTTTTGTAGGTTACTTTTATTGATAAATAATGTTACAGTTATTAAAGGATTATAATTTGAAACCCTATACATAAAAATTGCAATGAATAAAAATTAATTTCTCAGAATTATAACAGTATTTCATTTTGAAAATACCTCCTATCTTAACCAATATGGTGCTGATGATGGTGATATAGAAAGGCAATAACTCCTATCTTCAAAAAAATCGCCTATTTTGAATATTTAGTCAATTTTTAGTAATTTTTAGATTCCTTTATTATATTATCGCTGAATATGATTGAAAACTTCAACGAGAAATAATAGTTTTCAATGATTTCTGTTACTTTTTTGAAGTATGGAAATTACTCCTATTTTAAAATTTTCGGCCACACCAGCTTGGTGATACCTCCTATCTTACATTATCTCGCTAAATACGTATTCCAAACAAATTTTGATTATTTCCTTACAAGCGGGTCCATTAAAGTATAAAATTGCCATTTACACATTTTTTCTTAAACTTCTGGGAAAAATAATAAACGGTTTTTTTCGCATCCTGTAAAATTTGGGTTTTGTAAGTTAGGTGTTGTTAGCACTTCCCCGTCGATATTGTGAAGCAGTTTACTATGAAGGATAATCATACATTGTAACTTCTGGTTCAGAAGGGCTAAAACCCAGAGCCGTAAAGACGTATAAAAATTAATCCGTGGTTGAATCATTGATGAATCATGGGTTGTATTGATGTATATGATGTTATTCTCTAGTATACAGTTATCTGTGGATGTTATGTATCTTCTCTATTATTAAGGTTTTTGGCGGGAACTTGATCGGCGGTGGTTTGCTGCTCCTGCCTCCTGTATTATAGTTTAAATAATAGTTTGAAGTGGATTTTGATATGTAAATGTGGTGCGATTTTATGTATTAACTGTCTACGGATGTGAACTATTAGTGGAAACGGTGAAACAAGTGCTCTGATGGTGATGGATTCTCAAGATAAGCTGTTTGCATAGGCGCCTTTAGATCATTGATATAAGAAAAGTAGTACTCTTCTTATATCAATGCTTTAGATACCATCGCCAACTGTCAGCTGCCTGCTGGCTCAAGTTGCCGTCAAAATCTCCCAAGGGCTGCACAATGTGACGCATCAACATATTGTGAAGCAGTTAACTATGAAGGATAATAATACATAAAGACAAGGCTTGGGGAAATTATAATAAACCGAATAATAATACTCAAGACTTGGCCTAATGGTCTAGATACCAGGCCATAAACTCCTAAAAAAAACTCTATTATTAATTATTATTTATTATATATTATAGATATAGATATTAGCTGTAAATACCTATACTTAATAAAAATTGCTTTATTATTTTAATTTAGCCATTATGTGAATACTGAATAGTTTCTGGAAATTGTACGCATCATATACTTTAATATAGAATATCTTTAAAATGGATGATAGAAGTACAAAGAAGATTACTTTCAATAAATCAATCGTAAGTAATGTAACTTTTATTATTAATAATATTATTAAAAAGAACTGAATGATAAATGTGACTTAAATTTTTAGTTATTAAGTCTAAAGGCAGAAGTACTTAAGAAACAAGAAGAAGTATTAGAAAAGAAACAATTGCCACAACATAGAATTGAGAACTATAAACCCCCTAAAGTGGAAAAACAATGCCTTGACAAAAGCAAAGAAAACCAAAAATGTTTTAAGGATAGCTTAAAGGCAGTAGACACAGATGAATTGGAAGCATGTAGAAAATCAAAGTGAGTATTTGTTCTTAGTTAATTTCACAGAGTGCAGTATGTCTTTGTTTGCTGTTTGTGTTCGTTTTCCTGCTATTTTACCGACTTCAATTAGAAGGAGGTATTCAATTCGACTGTATGTTTTTTTTAATGTGTTACCTCGTAACTTTTTCGTGGTGAACCGATTTTTATAATTTTTTTTTATTTGAAAGATGGTGCTTCTCTTGTGGTCCCATATAAATTTGATCAAAGTCTGACCAGTAGTTTTTGAGTTATAATTAATAATTTATATTGAAGTCAGTTGCACAAAATTTTAAATTTTACCTTTGTTATTGTATTAATAGTGGCTTATTAGAAACAATTAATTTGTTAGAAGCTTTCTTTTTAAACCATAAAACTCCCACATTTACTCTACTGCAGTAGGAGGAGAGGAATGCGGTTAGACAAATATTGTATAGAAAACTGTTGTCATAAATGGTAAAAAATTATTGTAGATATCAGAAATTTCAAGACATTTGTATAACCGCCCAAACAGCAAAATTGAGAATATTCTAGTTTTTAATTAGATATTTTGATATCCTTTAAGTGCCATCCAGAAGTTTCAAGTAGGGAAGCTTTAAATGTTTAACACCAATCATGCTTACTTGTGTACTTAGTGTGTTGAAAAAATACAAATACAAATGTTATTGTATTGGGCGATTGGTTTAAAAACTACTTCTTGGTGACCCTGAACAAAGAGTTCTGGCAGAATATACAAACAGATATAACCCTCAATCAAAATTTCTTAACTATGCAGGTCTTATGCAACATTTTCTAGTGAATCATTTCCATGTTCATTAAACTAACCATGAGATTTGGCATTAAGAGAAACATGGTTGTGATGGAGCACATACTTGAAGGATACTTGAATAGTAGAAAATACTTAAAAATCTAAGATAATAAATATATGTTAGAAAAAGAAGCTTTCTACATAATGAATTGAACTGTCTGCCAGAGGAAGGGTGACATAATATCATATTTCAACAAAATGGTGCTCCTGGCCATAGTTGTACAATATCCACTGCTTATCTCAATTACAATTTCAACGTCTGAATAGGTACAAACAGATTGATTAATTATTAGCAAGGGGTTGCCGATGTATTTGACATTAATGAAACTAGAACATCCATTTTAGTTTGTTGATTAGTCAATGAACTAGTTAAATTTGCCAAATTGTTTACATGTCAACTTGGTTTTGCAGACATGTAAATTTAAACTCCGTGACGTCGTACAAGGTGCAACATAGTCGACATACGTAGGTCATAGACTAGTGTAACGGAATGAAGTGTTAAGTCGCGTATTATTAAATCGCCCTTCTTTCTTTTCTTCACCTAACAATAACAAACTGCTATTTATACTCTTACGCTGTCTACATTTAGAGTTCTAATTTGTTTGCACAATTATGTTATTTGAACATAATAATATGAACTAATATTATCCGACCAAGTTCTCGCTTCGATCGTCACGTTGCTAGTCAAAATGAATGTTATGGAGTTTCAATTTAGCCATTTTCAGTACGTCGACGGTTGAATTAACTAGTTCGTTCATTCAACGCCCATCGCTAACTCATATTGACATTTATTATTTACATACATACATACATATAATCACGCCTCTTTCCCGTAGGGGTAAGCAGAGACCACTTCTTTCCACTTGCTACGATCCTTACATACTTGATTCGCTTCGTCCACTTTCATTATTCCCTTCATACATGCTCTACGGTTTAGGGTACTCTTGACCTGGCCTTTTTTCAAGACGTCCCTGATTTGGTCTAGAAATGTCCGCCTAGGTCTACGCCTTCCAACACTTTCATTCACACTCGACTTATACACTTTTTTCGTCAATCGTTCTTCATTCATTCTCTTGACATGGCCAAACCATCTTATTAGTATATGTTGTTGAAATCTTATTCTTGCAAATTGAGGCTATACTGTTCTACCTTAGTTAACATATTTGCGTATTTGTTTGGCGAAACAAACAAAATATATTTCTTTATAGTGCACCCACCTTTAGCTTCCCAATCATAACTACAATATTTTTATTTGAAACTTGAATACCAATTTCTTATGGTCAATGAAAGAATACAGAACAGTTCTAGTGTTCCTTTTAAATTTTATTTTATTTTATTTTTCAGATTAGCATTGGAGAAAAAAGCTGAACTTTATGAACATTTATCAGACAGGACAGGTAACTCTCAGTTGGCTGAAAGATTTCTTGTTGATTTTAATGGAAAAAAACAAACAGAGTCCATAAAACCTTTACACAAAACTGAGTGTGAAAATGATGCAGTGACTAACATTGATAATGAAGATGACAATGAATGGTGAATAATATTCACTTATAATAATAATACATACATACTACACCTATATAATATGTTTTCAAATAATAATTTTGTATAATCTTTTTAAACTTTTTCACAAGTTGAGCTGCTATTTGCCAAATCTATAAATATTATGATAAAATTCTATTGAGGATGTTTTTGTATATTGAAATTGGAGATGCGGCAGTTCATCATCATTACAGCCTTTTATAAGTCCACTGCTGAACATAGGCTTCCTCCAAGGAATGCCACAAAGCACGGTCCTGAGCCACCTGCATCCATCGACTTCCTGCATGTCTTACCAGGTCGTCACTCCATCTAGTGGGGGTTGCCGTACACTTCGCCTACCAGTACGAGGCAGCCACTCGAGGACCTTTTTTCCCCATCGGTTGTTGGTTCTTCAAGCTATATGGCCGGCCCACTGCCACTTCAGCTTACTAATCCATTGGGCTATGGATCTCTGGTTCTACTGCGGATATCCTCATTTCTAAGTTTATCACGCAGAGAAACCCCAAACATTGCCCTCTCCATAGTTTGCTGAGCGACGCAGCAAGTGAAGGACCACGTCTCAGATCCGTAAGTCATCACTGGCAACACGCACTGGTTGTACAGTTTCGTTTTCAGATTTTGAGGTATGTCTAACGAGAAGATGTGTCGTAGTTTCCCGAACGCTGCCCAGCCTAGTTTTATCCGTCGATCGACCTCCCGGTCAAAGTTGGACTTATCTAGTCGGACGGATGTTTACTTGGGACAAATGTCCCAGGTAAACATACTCGTCAACAACTTCGAGCTTAGTGCTCCCAACAACTACTGGCATAGGTGTGACATGGACATTAAACATAATTTTTGTTTTGTCCATGTTCATCTTAAGACCTATCCGTTGGGAGACACTATTGAGGTCATTGAGCATAGTGCTTAGATCCTCCAGCGATTCTGCCATAAGGACTATATCGTCGGCAAATTGAAGGTGAGTGATGTATTCGCCATTGATGTTAATACCGTATCCTTGATCCCGTGTCCAGAAGATTGAAAACTTCTTCCAATGCAGCGGTGAAGAGTTTCGGGGATATAACGTCGCCCTGTATTACACCTCTCTGCAACAACTACGAAACCTATCCAAAGGTTTCGTACTCTGATTCTGTACTCGGATAGCCATCTTAGCTCTACTGTGCAAACACTTCAGCACTTCGATATACCGACAGTCAACTTGGCACCGCTGAAGGGACTGCAGCACCGCCCAAATTTTGACGGAATCAAAGGCTTTCTCATAGTCCACATACGCCAGACATAGTGGCAAATTGTACTCCTCGGACTTCTGTACAATTTGCCGAGGGCTGTGTATGTGGTTCATGGTACTAAAGCCTTTTCGGAAACCGGCTTGTTCGGGAGGCTGGAAGTCGTCAAGTCTCCGTGACAGGACGATTCGTAATGACTCTCGAAAACAGCACGTAGACGCGGCTCAGAAGGGATATCGGTCTGTAGTTCTTCAAGAGAGCGTTGTCGCCTTTCTTGAAGAACAAGACCACCGCACTTCTGCTCCACGCCTCCGGAGTAGTGCCACCATGGAGGACGGAATTAAAGAGCTTCTGAAGGACTTCAAGTACCGCTCTTACACCCGCTTTCAGAAGCTCCGCTGTAATTCCATCCTCGCCCGGGGACTTGCCGTTTTTAAGGTGCTGGAGAGCCATTCTAATCTCGCTCAGACTGACGTCCGGGATGGTCGTCAGTCTGAGCGAGATTCGAAATAGTGTCGGATAAGACTCGCTCTTGAATCGTTACTCACACTTGCGTGTGACTCCAACGATGACGTGTACAGCTGCCATAGGCCCATAGCCTTCTCAATCCTACTCAATATCTCAGGCGTCCCGGAAACGATGCTGCAAATTCCGTTTTCAGCTTTGACAGTTGGCTCTTTCTGGCAGACAGATTCCTGGCAAAGACTGGAGCCTTGGTTCTGCTCGATCGCTTCTTCAATACAAGCTGTATTGAAGTTGCGTAAGTCCCGCCGCATGCATTTAGAGATCTGTCTGTTCAGTTGCCTGTATGCTGTCAAATCTGTTGAAGAATGAAACAGAAACAGAAACAGAAACAGAAACTTTTTTATTCAATATAGATTATAAATAATGCTTATTGAAAGTCACTCTTTTGTATAATTACCACTGGTTCGAAAAAAAACCTCTGTCCTGGGAAGAACCAGCAAGAAACCCAGCGGGACTTTTTTTAAAATAACAGCTTACAATCATGTATGTTACACAAATTAACAACACAACAAATTAGAAATAGCTTGGTAGCGATCACCTCATTTCCAGGGGTTATTATCATCTATAAATTCTTTAATACTATAATAACCCTTTTTATACAAACTTACTTTAATAAAGTTTTTGAACTTTGAGCAGGTCAAATTTTGTATATTTTCTGGAATTTTGTTTTAAAAGCGTATATATCGCCCCAAGAATGAATTACTGACTCGATGGAGTCGAGTAACTGGTACTACTAGCTTGTGTCTGTTCCTAGTATTTACAGAATGAATATTACTTGTTTTTGTAAAACTACTTTTATTTTTGTGCACATACATTACACATTCATAAATGTATTGAGAGGCCAAAGTTAATTTATTAATTTCCTTAAATTTTTGTCGCAGCGACTCTTTAGGCTTTAAATCATAAATTGCTCTTATGGCCCTCTTCTGTAAAACAAATATAATTTCAGTGTCAGCTGCGTGGCCCCATAGCAAAATACCATACGACATTA
Source organism: Parnassius glacialis (assembly GCA_033319125.1). Classification (NCBI taxonomy): domain Eukaryota; kingdom Metazoa; phylum Arthropoda; class Insecta; order Lepidoptera; family Papilionidae; genus Parnassius; species Parnassius glacialis. The sequence continues at coordinate 22,258,549 of JAVANC010000025.1, read as the reverse complement.
TGCTATGGAAATAGCTAAAGTAAACTAGTCTAGCTGTTTCAACACTAGTTAGACTTCTAATTTTTTTTACGGCATATGCTGCAGAACTAAGTCTGCTTGCTAGTTTTGATATATGGGGGCTCCATTGAAACTTCGCGTCTAGTGTGATTCCAAGAAAAATGGTGGTATCTACAAGACTCAGTTTCTCCCCATGTCCTCCTCAGTTCATCCCTCTATTTAATTGTTTGACATTTGGAGTCATAAATTTCATACATTTCGTACATTTCGTTTTAGTGCCTTTTAAATGCAAATTATTAACATTGAACCAATTTACTAATTTAGATATAGCATTATTTACTTCGTCATATTTTAGCAATTGTCGACTTAATTTGAAAATTAAAGAAGTGTCATCTGCAAATAATACTATATCATGGTTATCTCCTACTATGTAAGGTAAGTCATTAATGTATATAAGAAACAGAAAGGGGCCTAGAATTGAGCCTTGAGGCACGCCCATCTGTACCATCGACCCGGAAGAACTCATACTGTTAACGACAACTTTTTGCGTTCTCTTACTAATATGAAATGATTAATTTAAGAGCATCACTTCTTACACCGTAGTGTTGAAGTTTCCTGATTAATGTTTCATGGTGAACACAATTGAAGGCTTTGGATAGGTCACAAAATATACCCAAAGCATCCTGTGAATTCTCCCATGCATTAAATATATATTTAATCAGCTCAACACCGACATCAGTTGTCGAGCGACCCCTTGTGAAACCAAATTGATTTTTATGAAGTAAATTATTTATATTAAAGAAATTTAACATTTGATCAAGAATAATTTTTTCAAAAATCTTACTAAGTGTTGGTAGTACAGAAATAGGTCTAAAATTGGCGGGGTCTAATGTACTACCAGATTTAAATAAAGGTATTACTTTACTATACTTCATTAAATCAGGAAACACACCAGATTCGATACTAGTATTAAAAATAGTAGCTAAATGAGGCGCGATTGTATCTATTATAGACGCAATAACTTTAACGGAAATCCCCCACAGATCCGCAGTTTTCTTAACATCAATAGTTTTAAAATATTTTACAATATATTTTGATGATACTTTATGAAATGTAAAATTCTTTGTACACGCATTTACATTTTGTTTAAGTAATGATTCGGCGACCGCAGGAGAAGAATTCAGTGACTTAGTGGTTAATATCGGAATATCAGTAAAATATTTCTCAAAAACCATTGCAACGTCCTGATCTGATTCGGTTAATTTGTTATTAACACTTAACTGGTAGTTTAAATTGCGAGAGTTGATCTTACCAGTTTCGCTATTAATTATACTCCATGTCATTTTAATTTTATTAGAAGCCGTCTTAATTTTGTTGCTCAAATGCAAAGACTTGGCTGTGGAGCACACTCTTTTAAATATTTTTGAATATTTTTTTACATATTCCCTAAATTCGACGCTATGATTATATGACCTTTCATGGTAAAGATCATATAACCTATGTCTGCTCTTATGGACTCCTACTGTCGCCCATTCATTAAATGATTTCCGACTGTTCAAGGAGAATGTTTTAGAAGTAAAAGTATTATTAAATTCATTGCAAATAAGCTTAAATAATGTTCCATATAAAAAATTTCGATCATTTTGGTATGTAAGTGATGGAAGTTTTTTCACTATGTTACTTCTAAATTTCTCCAAGCGACGTGCATTTACTGGAACAAACACAACTTTCTTATCTACTTGCTTTTTGTGAACATATGGTAATGAAAATACTTGTCCACAGTGATCAGAACTTAATTTTTGAATTATACATTTATGCAACGGCTTCACATTTGTAAAAATGTTATCTATACATGTTGCACTAGATTGAGCAATACGCGTTGGCTCTAAAAATAAATTAAAAAGCCCATATGATTTAAACAATGATCTAAATTTAATATTGATTGAGGAAGCTTCTAGGAGATTGATGTTAAAGTCTCCACATATTACAACAGATTTATTCTGTTTATTAAGCTTAGCAAAAAATTCCTCCATAATTTTTTCAAAAGTATCGTATATAGAACATGGGGGTCTGTAGACGCTCACAACAATGAGGTGCTCAAACTCAACACATGCCATTTCTACAGTTCGCTCAACAGAGAGGCTCACAATATCTTTACGTTCTTTACATGACAATAATTTACTAGCTAATATTAAGGAGCCACCTCTTAAAACCGTATCTCTATTGAAAGAACTGACCACCTGGTGATTACTGAAGTTAAACATTAAGTTATAAGCTTTTAACCAATGTTCAGTAATACATGTAGCTTCATCTCCCGTCTAACAGCCATGATATTAAGAGTGTGATCGGAGAGTTTTTGTGTTCTGCGGCGGGTCTTGCAAAACTTAGCTCCGACCGCATGGACAGTTTCCACGAGCTGGTCGTTCATATCGTCCACTTCATTGCAGTCTTCTAGGCACTGAAAACGGTTTCGTAGCTCAAGCTGAAAGGTTTCGGGACTCTGGAAGAGAGCACGAGGGGGACGGAGCGTTGACTTCATTAGACGAGACCTCTCCAACTTACCGTTTCGGTTCAGTGTGCCTCTAACCATTCGGTGATCGCTACCAGTTTTCACCCTCGCGATCACGGAGACATCACTGAACAGTTGTCGTCTGGTCGTCATAATGAAGTCAATCTCATTTTTTGTCGAACCGTCAGAGCTCGACCAGGTCCACTTCCTATGGGGCCGCTTCTGGAAGAAAGAGTTCATCATAAAGAGTCCCTCTTTCTCCATGAAGTCGGCCAGCTGCTGGCCCCTTGGGTTCCGTTGCCCTATTCCAAATTTCCCTACTTTCAGCTCACCATTCTGTCTTGTGCCTAGTTTTGCATTGAAGTCTCCCATTAACACGGTATAGTGGGTTTTGGAGGAATGCATGGCTCTAGAGATATCCTCATACATTTCCTCCACCTCCTCATGGGGATGTGTCGAGGTTGGTGCGTAAACCTGTATGACTTTCAGCGAATACCTTTTGGTATGAGTATAAGGTACGCAACCCTCGTCGACACACTCCCAATCTTTAAAACGTTGTTAACGAGAGACTTGTGGACGATAAATCCAGCACCTCTTTGGGACAGATGGTCGCCCTCCCGGTGATAGAGCAAGTTGCCGGATTCGAGGATTACCGTATCCTACCCCTCTCTTCGGACTTTGGATAATCCTATAATATGCCAGCGTAACTTGTCTATCTCTTCTTCCAGCTCCACGATCTTCTCGTCAGTCCTCAGGGTGAGTGCGTTGTATGTTGCCAGGTCGAGTCGTCTTAGGTGACAACCGAACCTCCACCGGAGATTCTTAGCACCCCCTGCCCCGCCGTTACCAAGGTCGCCAACGTAGCCAGGAATAGCGGGGCCGCCGGGGACTGGGGGCCGTCTTTTTGTAACTTTTGTCAAGGGGGGTATTTGCCATAGTTGCCACGCTTGGCGAGCGGGTTGGCGACCGCAGTTTTTTTATTATAATTTTCTGTTATCAGAAAGATGCTGCTGCCCATCTCCTGCCTGTTTCCCTTTGTCGCCTTTTACGACACCCACGGGAAGATGTGGGGTAGTGGATATTCTTAACCGCAACTACACGACAAATATGCGGCAGATATGTAGTTACTATTCCATATCCGACCTATGCGATCTATATTATTTAATGTCTGATATCCTGCTAACTATCCATCCGGTTACCGGACATGTAATTGCGTATATATGCCATATTATGTAAATTTACAGGAGACATAAAACACATTACTACAAAAGTATAAATTAATTTGGGGGAGGGGCTTTAATATAGTTGATCTATTTTTCTTTATTTACTCGTATAATGTAAAATAAAATAAAGGTTACTAGATTCAGTATTAATTAATTTATTAAATAATTTTTGACATAGCAGGTATTTGTAATCAAGGAAAGTTTTTAATAACGGACTTAGCAGGTTTTCGTTAAAACAAAAATATTCTTCTAGATTATCTATTTCTCTTTTATGCTATTTTATTATTAATTTATACACAAAGAACAATGGCAGACTTTCAAACATAAAATTAGTTGTGAAGAAATGGTAGCGTCTATATACCAAAAATATCTTAAAATGTTAAGCGTCAATCCCTGAGTAATAATGTCAAGGAATTTATCCTGAGAAGGCGTCAAAAAAAGAGATATTTAGATTTGAACCTTTTTAGGTTATGTCTTATGTCACGTGGAAAAAGTCATGCATCCTGTGGTTGTTTGATGTTAGCTTAATACATTCTCAACATAATGTAGCTACCTACATAATTGAGAGTTTTTAGATAATGAGGGCTAATAATCTTCCACTCACCAGATGTCGCTGGTTATGACTGAGGTAACGTTTTTGTTACACAGTGTCAGTTAATTGAGAAATTACTTTTAAATAATAGTTTATCATTATTTAGAGTATTATATTAATACACAACACAATGCGTCAGTGTTTTGATTTTTAATTGTTTGCATATTATTATCTCTTTTTTTTAAAGTCGGCTTTTAGTTATATTTATAGTTTGGTTTATTCATTTCTAATGTAATTAGTATAAAATATAACTAATACTACAGAAAGAAACCTTAAAAATTACATTTTCCTAAGAAATTATTGTTCCCGCTCTGAAATCTGTCAAATATTTTACCTCACTCTAAAGTGGCGCCGCCCTGGTGGCAGAAATAGTCGTGGATGCCTTCATTGTATCTGTATTGTATATTTGCATTCTATAAATGTAATCTCTGGCATGGCTTCTAGGCCTTTGTGCCATACAGTGACATTTTGGTTTGGCTAGTGTTACCATAACATTAAATGGAATTGTTTTTTTTATAGGATAAGGGTGACAAACGAGCACACAGTCCACCTGATGGTAAGTGGTTGCTGTGGCCCATAGACATCTACATTTATCCTCGATTACGAATCAAAATGCAGATGCATTGTCACACGTGAGGACTAAGATGGAATGCCTCGTTTCCAGTAAAAGGGTCACCGGTTCTCTACACTCACCATACGAAACACAGCAGCACTAAGTTGCTATTTTATCCATTTGTGTTATAACTATACCCGAAATATAGCTGCAACATGTCTCTACCACGTATAAAGTAAGTACTATTATTGAAATAATGTATTATTGCAGAAAGTTCTTTGTAAGAGACTTATTTTCAATCACTTTTATTTTCATTATTACTGATAGTATTGATATTACTAATCATAACTTTCAATAAAACTATTTTGTGTTCGTGTGTTGTGTGTTGGAGTCTTACAAAGTATATATGAAAATAGTATGAATATAGTAAACGGCAACACTTGAATGGTGTCAAATGATTAGTCATTTGATATTCCCAAAAATGTATGTTTTTATTTAACTGGTCAGAACTTGGTGTGATTTACAAGTAGTACAGAATATTTTGCCTTGGAGCCTTGCCAGATATTCAATATCCGGGCTCCGGCAAAATCATTATCTGTTTCGTCTCTAGAAATTAATTTTGAAATATAGTAGAGGCCTGTAAATAAATAATACAATTAATAATTTACTATACCATTATGTACAGTAGCACAGGATATATTTTTTTGTTCTAGTTATTAATGCACCACCATTGCAATTTCAATTTGACTATATCAGTTATATTTTCGTTTAGTTTCTACTGTGGTTGATAGTGTTTTCAGTGCAGATGTTTCGGTAGACAAAATCCAAATCTTGTTTGTTAGGCAATAGGAATTTCATTTCTTCAGAAAATGTACACACCCTTGCCCAAATATGTAGTTTCCAACTTTTTGGTAAGTTAGATTCATTCTCTTCATTAAATTCTTCATCATTGGTTCTGTAGCTCTCTGGGGGCCCCGTTATTCCTGGCTACGGTGGCGACCATGGTAACGGCGGGGCAGAGGGTGCTAAGAATCTCCGGTGGAGGTTCGGTTGTCACCTAAGACGACTCTACCTGGCAACATATAACGCACGCACCTTGAGGACTGAGGACAAGATCCTGGAGCTAGAAGAAGAGATAGACAAGTTGCGCTGGAATATTATAGGACTATCTGAGGTCCGAAGAGAGTGGGAGGACATGGTAATCCTCGAAATCGGCAATTTGTTCTATCACTGGGAGAGCAACCATCTATCCCAAGGAGGTGTCGAATTTATTGTCCACAAGTCTCTCCTGAACAACGTTGTAAAGATTGGGAGTGCGTCGATGAAGGTTGCGTACCTTATACTCAGAATCACGAAACGGTATTTGCTGAAGGTCATACAGGTTTACGCACCAAGCCCGGCATATCCCGATGAGGAGGTGGAGGAAATGTATGAGATATTTCTAGAGATGGCTCTACATACATTCCTACAAAACCCACTATACGGTGTTAATCGGAGACTTCAATGTAAAACTAGGCACAAGAGAGAACGGTGAGCTGAAGGTAGGGAAATTTGAAATAGGGCAACGGAACCCAAGGGGCCAGCAGCTGACCGACTTCATGGAGAGTGACTCTTTATGATGAACTCTTCCAGAAGTGGCCCCACGGGAAGTGAACCCCCGACGGTTCAACGAAAAAGGAGAAAAGTTCATTATGACGACTAGACGACAACTGTTCAGTGATGTCTCAGTGATCGCGATGGTGAAAACTGGAAGCAATCACCGAATTGTTAGAGACACACTGAACCGACTTCATTAACGTTTAGTTAATGAAGTCGTTCGTTTAATAAAGTCAACACTCCGTCCCTGCAATGCAGTGGACGATATGAATAACAAGCTCGTGGAAACTGTTCATGCGGTCGGAGCTAAGTTTTGCAAGACCCGCCGCAGAAGAACACAAAAACTCTCCGATCATACTCTTAATCTCATAGCTGTTAGACGGGAAATGAAGCTGTCGTCTTCAGCAGATTTGACGGCATACAGGCAACTGAACACACAGCTCTCCAAATACATGCGGCGGGACTTATACAACTTCAATACAGTTCGTATTGAAGAAGCGATCGAGTGGAACCATGGTTCCAAAGTACCTTTGCCAGAGATCTGTCTGCCGGAAAGAGCCTACTGTCGAAGCTGAAGACTGTGGCAGCATCGTTTCCGGGACACCTGAGATTTTGAATGAGATTGAGAGGTTCTATGGGCAGCTGTACACATCTTCGTTGGAGCCACAAGCAGGTGTTAGTAAGGACCCAAGAGCAAGTCTTATCCGATACAATACCGATGATATGCCGGACGTCAGTCTGAGTAAGATTAGAATGGCTCTCCTGCACCTTAAAAAAGGCAAGTCCCCGGGCGAGGATGGAATTACAGCGGAGCTTCTGAAAACGGGTGTAAAACCGGTATTTGAAGTCCTTCAGAAGGTCTTTGATTCCGTCCTCCATGGTGGCACTACTCCGGAGGCGTGAGGCAGAAGTGCAGTGGTCCTGTTCTTCAAGAAAGTCGACAACGCTTTCTTGAAGAACTACAGACTGATTTCCTTTCTGAGCCACGTCTACGTGCTGTTTTCGAGAGTGATTACGAATTGTCTCGCACGTAGACTTGACGACTTCCAGCCTCCCGAACAAGCCGGTTTCCGAAAAGGCTTTAGCACCATAGAAATCAATGCAACACAACCTGGTAAGACATGCAGGAAGTCGATGGATGCAGGTGGCTCAGAACCGTGCTTTGTGGCATTCCTTGGGGGAGGCCTATGTTCAGCAGTGGACTTGTGAAGGGTTGTAATGATGATAATGGGCTTGTAACTTGAATCATACATCAATGTTATAGTCAATTTTGTTAGGGTTCCGTACCCAAAGAGTAACCAACGGGATCCTATTACTAAGCCTCTGCTGTTCGGCCGTCTGTCTGTCGGTCTGTCCGTCCGTCCGTCCGTTTGTCAGCGGGCTGTATCTTATGATCCGTAATAGGTAGACAGTTGAAGTTTTCACAGAATGTGTATTTCTGTTGCCGCTATAACAACAAATAATAAAAATAAAAATAAATTAAAAATTAAAGGGTCTCCTATTGCAACGTGTCTGTCTTACGATGGTATCGAACGCTTCATGCGCGAGTCAGACTCGCACTTGGCCGCCTTTTTTATTTAATAGAATTAAAGGTAAAAAAGAAGCACATAGTCCACCTGAAATGTTAAGTGAATGCTGTGGACATCTACATTTATCCATACAAAAAATCAACCTTTATGTGGAGCACCTGGCTATTTGATGGATAAAGCCTTGTAGGATGACTGAAAGCAGAAAATCTATCTAAAAACACTGACCCAAATTTTGCAAGGTGGTGATGGGTAACAGCGTTACCAGTGTACTGGTGTTGCGTCTGCACTAACCAGCTTCTTCCTTCGTCCTCCGTCCCAGCATAGGCAGTATAGGCAATTCTTCATAAATACAATAAGAAATGCATACTAGATGTCGCTTTCTTAGGCAAGCTATGCCCAGCTGTGGACTTAGAAGACTGTTGGATGTGTAAGTGTGTGTATTTAACATTGCAGCTAGTGATCACAGCGCATTTAACCGGTTCCGTGCGGAAGGCACGCGAGGCGTGTCATCGATTACTTTTGTGTGTGGCGTATGACACACGAGTCGTGTCTTTTTAAAACTCGTTATAACTCGCTGAAATTGCGTTTTTGGAAAATTTATCCAGAACAATATATTCATTATTTTGCAAGTAGTTCATGCCTGCGGCTTCGTTTCTGGATATTTTGAAAGTTTGAAATTTTTAGGGGTTGATAACCTTTTTTTAACTTGTACATGGTACTCTTTTTACTTTGTGGGTTTTCAATCATGTGGAAAAATAGTGTAATAAGTAACAAATAATAGCACCCATTGCGATCGCTCACAAACTCAAGTTGTAAATAAATTTCTGGAAAACAAGTCTCCTGTTAAAAAAACAATGCGTTTGTCTTCTTGTTTAATTTGGCTTAAAATGGTTGAACTGCCGTCTTATTACTATCATATGGCCGAATAGACCTACGAAGTACCATGTGCTCTTGTGATATGGTATAAGGTTTATTTTTTGCTTGAAACAGTTTGAAACCGTTCATGCATAAAAAAAGTACGCTAATAAATAGTCTTTTGTCAATCCGCCGCCGTATAGCGCCGGCGTTTGTGTTCTTTTGAAAACACTTGTTTTGCTATTCTATAAGTATATTGCTAATTAGAAATTTTCAAATCGACTTTACTTTTACATTTGTATAACATTAAATAATGTTTAACATTTGTAAATATTAATGAAGCATAAACCTTATTTTTCTCCAAATTAAGGTTCTTGATTGTTTGATATTTACAAATGTTATTATTAGGTGAAAATTTAATTTAATAAAACCAAGATTTTCCATGGTAATTTAGCTGTACCTACTTACATAAATTATTTTTTATAAAACAAAAAAATAGTACAAAATGTTTCTAATCTCTGCCTAAAAAAGTCACTTACTCTCAATTTCAAAGAAAACACGTAGAAAAACACGTAGTTACCCACTAAAAACAAGTATCCTTCCGTTTGTAACTGATGTTTGATGTCAACTAAACTTAATTAGATCTAAACAAGTGAAAAAAGCATAAAAAAATAATTATTTTTACACATGGCTGATGGCACAATAGGCGTGTCATCAACTTCTGTGGCGCTTGATACGCCAGGCGTGTCATAAAATATTTGTTCGCCGCCACAGCTAAAAGTTGTCGAAAATTGGTGCCACAACGAATCGGTTAAGCAAGATGTAAGCTAATATAAATGCTCTGCACAGAGCGTTGTTCATGACGCAGAATAGAATACCTGGTTATATGTTTTTGTTATTTTACAGGATTGAATTTACCGACTGTTTAGGGCGAACACGCAAATGTCTTAAATCTGACTTAGAGTCGTACAAAAAGAGAGACAAAGAACTACTGAGGGTAATAACAAAAGGTGAAGAAGATGAAGCTACTGAGGTACAGTACAATTTATTAAACCTTTTTAAGGAAGATATTTTATCATTACATTGTAGGATTTCTCATTGCCCATATAAAAAAAGCAATTCAGGAATATTGATCATACTGATGATATAATTATCATCATCACATTTCTAGGTCCACTGTGATACATCATTTGCATCATTTAGCATTTGCTAAAAGATTTAAGCTTTTGATTAAAGGGTTGGTAATAGTGCAAATACTCTCGTATTAGACATGCTGCTTCCAATGTTCTGCCTGTAAAATTTTGGTTCAGTATTTTCGGATGGATTTTACTAATGGACCGCCATTAATATATCACCAAAGCCTCGCCCGTCAATCAGCTGCACAATGAGCAAATGACATGAGTTTGACATTCCAGTTGAAAGTTGACTCATTTTGTCTCACACCCTACTTGTATACAATGGAATAATTTGAATAACAGTAATGCAGTTTGTATTTGATTCTAGGATTCTAAATGAATCTAATTCGTGAACCAGGATTCAAGTTTAAACCTAGCTTGTCTAATTTATGAAAAAGTGAGTACAGAGAATATAGTACAATATATATATATATATATATATATATATATATATATATATATATATATATATATATATATATATATATATATATATATTTATATAATGTATGTTACACAATTAACCACACAAAGCAAATTAGAAATAGCGTGGTAGAGATCACCTAATTTCCAGGGGTTATTATCATCCATAAATTCATTAATATTATAATAACCCTTTTTATACAAACTTTGTTGAATCAAGTTTTTGAACTTTGAGCAGATCACATTTTGTATATTTTCTAGGATTTTGTTGTAAAAGGCGTATACATCGCCCCAAGAATGAATTACTGACTCGGTGGAGTCGAGTAACTAGTACTACTAGCTTGTGTCTGTTCCTAGTATTTACAGAATGAATATCACTTATTCTTGTGTAACTACTTTTATTTTTGTATACGTACATTACATTTTCATAAATGTATTGATAGGCCAAAGTTAATACATATATATATATATATATATATATATATATATATATATATATATTTCCTTAAACTTTGATCGGAGCGACTCTTTAGGTTTTAAATCATAGATTGCTCTTATGGCTCTCTTCTGTAAAACAAATATAATTCCAGTGTCAGTCGCGTGGCCCCATAGTAAACCATACGACATTATGCTATGGAAATAGCTAAAGTGAACAAGTCTAGCTAATTCCACACTGGTAAGATTTCTAATCTCTTTTACAGTATATGCTGCAGAACTAAGTCTGCTTGCTAATTTTGATATATGGGGGCTCCATTGAAGAAAAATGGTGGTATTGACAAGACTCAGTTCCTCCCCATTAAATATTACGTTATTATGAGTCACGAATTTCATACACTTCGTTTTAGTGCCATTTAAATGCAAGTTATTAACATTAAATCAATTTACTAATGTAGATATAGCATTATTTACTTCGTCATATTTTAATAATTGTCGTTTTAATTTCAAACTTAATAGTGTCATCAGCAAATAATGCTATATTATCGTTATCCCTACTATGTAAGGTAAGTCATTAATATATACAAGAAACAGAAAGGGGTCGAGAATTGAGCCTTGAAGCACGCCCATTGTACTATCGACCCGGAAGAGCTCATACTATTAATGACAACATTTTGCGTTCTCTTGTTTAAATATGAAACAATTAGTTTAAGAGCATTTCTTCTTACACCGTAATGTTGTAGTTTCCTGATTAATGTTTCATGGTGAACACAATCGAAGGCTTTTGATAGGTCATAGAATATATCCAAAACATCATGTGAATTCTCCCATGCATTGAAAATATATTTAATCAGCTCAACACCAGCATTAGTTTTCGAGAGACCCCTTGTGAAATCGAATTGATTTTTATGAAGTAAATTATTTACATTAACAAAATTAACATTTGATCACATGTTGGTAGTACAGAAATAGGTCTAAAACTGGCGGGGGTACTAATGTACTACCAGATTTAAATAAAGGTATTACTTTGCTTCATTAAATCAGGAAACACCATATTCGATACTAGTATTAAAAATAATAGCCAGTTGAGGCGCGATTATATCTATTATAGACGCAATAACTTTTAACGGAAATCACCCAAAGATCTGTAGTTTTTTTTATATCAATAGTTTGAAAATATTTTACAATATATTTTGATGATATTTTATGAAATGTAAAATTCTTTGTGAAATTCGGTAGAAATATTCCTTTCGCCGCGTAGAGGTCAGCCATAAACGGATTTTACGAAATTCCACCCGCAAAGAGCTTGCGGGTGCGTTAATTAAAAATAATCACATTTTCAAACTACCTCTTATAGCTTTTTTATGTTGTAGACTGGGGTCTCGGATTATTTAGATTCACAATCGGACCCGGTAGGTGGCGCTTTTGTCAATATCCAAAAATCACCCATTCGAAGCCGGGACGGATCGCTAGATATTGCTATTAGATATCGCTAAATATGTAAGATCTGAGTAGTTGATAGCATTTATTAATAAATTACGAAATTACGACGTTATAACATTAGAATTTGTACTGTCATAAAACATAGTAAATAAGATTTTTAACTTTTAAAATATTCAAAGAAGACAATTATACAATTATTTATAATTATATAAACAATGAACTTGCATACACATGTATTTTACATCTTTTAAATAGTATTTTAATTGACTAGAGTGTCTAATAGTTAGTGAAATTGTAAAAGATAGAACAAATCTTGTAATGTAATTAGAGGTATATCCATTCAATCAACGAATAACATTACAAATCAAATTATTCCTTTGTCTTTAATTTTAGATTTTAGTTATAGTAAATCTATATTAAGATAAATAATAAATACAGCGCGGTGGCTTAGCAGTGAGTTGCAGCGCTAAGGGCGGCGGGTTCGAATACCGCAAATAATTGTTCCGGGTGGATGTTTGCCCTTGTGAAATTTATGTATGTAAACATGTCCCCAGACTTGACGACTTCCAGCCTCCCGAACAAGCCGGTTTCCGAAAGGGCTTAAGCATCATAGACCACATACATACCCTACGGCAAATTGTACAGAAGTCCGAAGAGAACAATTTGCCACTATGTCTGGCGTATGTGGACTATGAGAAAGCCTTTGATTCCGTCGAAATTTGGGCGGTGCTGCAGTCCCTTCAGCGGTGCCAAGTTGACTGTCGGTATATCGAAGTGCTGAAGTGCTTGTATAGTAGGGCTAAGATGGCTATCTGAGTACAGAACCAGAGTACGAAACCTATCCAATTGCAGAGAGGTGTAAGACAGGGTGACGTCATATCCCCGAAACTCTTCACCGCTGCATTTGAAGACGTTTTCAAGCTTCTAGACTGGAAAGGATACGGTATCAACATCAATGGCGAGTACATCACTCACCTTCGATTTGCCGACGATATAGTCCTTATGGCAGAATCGCTGGAGGACCTAAGCACTATGCTCAACGACCTCAATAGTGTCTCCCAACAGATAGGTCTTAAGATGAACATGGACAAAACAAAGATTATGTTTAATATCCATGTCACACCTATGCCGGTAGTTGTTGGGAGCACTAAGCTCGAAGTTGTTGACGAGTATGTTTACCTGGGACATTTGTCCCAAGTAAACATCCGTCCGACTAGATAAGTCCAACTTCGACCGAGAGGTCGATCGACGGATAAAACTCGGCTGGGCAGCGTTCGGGAAGCTACGACACATCTTCTCGTCAGACATACCTCAAAACCTTATAACGAAATTGTACAACCAGTGCGTGTTGCCAGGGATGACTTACGGAACTGAGACGTGGTCCTTCACTGCTGGCCATATGAAGCTCAAGGTCGCTCAGCGAGCTATGGAGAGGGCTATGCTCGGAGTTTCTCTGCGTGATAAACTTAGGAATAAGGATATCCGCAGTAGAACCAGAGTAACCGACATAGCCCAACGGATTAGTAAGCTGAAGTGGCAGTGGGCCGGCCATATAGCTCGAAGAACCGACAACCGATGGGGAAGAAAGGTTCTCGAGTGGTAGCCTCGTACCGGTAGGCGAAGTGTAGGGCGTCCCCCCACGAGAAGGAGTGACGACCTGGTAAGACACGCAGGAAGTCGATGGATGCAGGTGGCTCAGGACCGTGCTTTGTGGCATTCTTTGGGGGAGGCCTATGTTCAGCAGTGGACTTGTGAAGGGCAGTAATGATGATGATGATGATGATGAAACATGTCCCCACGACACAGGAGAAAATTCTAGTGTGGAGGTAACGTTTTTTTTTAAAGAATAATGAATTAAGAATAAAAATAAATAATAGTTAGTATGCACTTCAATGTTTCAGGTGCGTACTAAAAAAAATAATAATTCGAAGACATGTGAAGTTCGCCAACACGCATTGGGGCAGCGCGGCGGACATTTCCCTGCCCTAAAACCCTCTCAGAAATTAGAGGAGGCCTGTGCCCAGCAGTGGGACGTAAATAGGCTGCAACTTTACTTTACTTTACTTTTACGTACTTCAATGTTTCAGGTACCTGATAAGCCAGAAAAACCATTTTTGGTTCAGAAAACTAATGATTACCTGCAATCGTTACGAGAGAAATGGGAACAGAAAGAAAAAGAACTACTTGCAAAAGATAAAGATGTACACTATCAAGATTTATTATTTGATGGTGTGTGTTTTCCAGTTACGATTTTCTTAATATGTATAAAATATTCATGTGCAAATAAGACTACATCGTGTTACATTCTTAGATTACGTTTATAAAAGATTTTTTTCTTCAATAAAACTTAGTTCGTCCTTGGTCCTACCCCACCTGAGTTAGTTAGTGATGCAGCCGAAAATGGCAAAGTAAATTCTATATTTTCTGATTTCGTTTGGGTTGGTACCAACTAATACATTATATACATAGATACATAATATATAGTTTCATGCCTGTAATCCCCGAGGTGATAGGCTGGGTACAAAGAGCACATAAACATGGTCCCAGTAGCTCACTGAGAACCAGAAAATGTGGGTTTAGATGGAAAATCGTGAAAGGAGTGATAGGTGACTAGCACATGGCCTACACAATCACAAACACAACATACCATTAGTCGCCGTTTACGACATGCAAGGCGAGTAACACATTCTCTCTCTTGAGAAGCATTTCATTTAAGTCCTGAGGGGTCAACATCGCATGTTGTTTGCACATGTAGCAGCCACTTACCACCAGGTGGAATGTTAGTTCATTTATCATTTCGATATAGAAAAAAAAAATCTGCTGTCACTCGTTATTGTATTGTGCTAGTAGTTTTAGAGAACATGTTGCTCAGTTTCGTTCTTTTGTTACTGGAAAAGTCGACTGAAAATGGAAAAGCTAAACCTAGCATAGGTTATATATAGGCAAGCAAGGCCGTCATATCCGTACTATAGACTATAAAGACCAACCATAAACAAGGCAATTGTTTGCTCCACACTGCATGACTGCGAGCAAATATTGTTAGTTGGTTCCTGCTATTTCTTTGAACTCCCAATAGCTTGACAGGCCGTTTTTCTCAAATTTTGGTTGGACACAAATATTAAAACTATATTTACCTGTTCCAACCTTGGTATAGGCATGGGCTGCACAATAATATAACACTAATGAGATCCATTAATTAACAAAAAAGTTAAAGTGACGGCCTAAATACGTTTCACAGCTTAACACAGACTTCAGAGATCGTAGTAAATCAGCATTTAAAATTGCAATTAAATACGCATTTATTGGTGCCGGCGGGTACTGAACTGGGGCTGCTCGCGTATTCTGAAATTTACAGCAAGCCCTAAGTTTCCCCGATTCTCACTCTATCTCTCCATCTCTCTGCCATTCAAACTAAATAAAAAAAAACCTGTTGTTTTGAACTAATAACGGACGAGCTATTTTTTTCTATACTATTTTATTTTCAAAATGCAATTTGTTCTATATAATCTGTTTTACTTTTTACAAATAACATGAGAATGCCAAAACAGGTACATATTTTATATATTATACACGGTTATTTTGCAATAATCGGCCAAATTTTGACAGAAGGTTCCAGAATAAGTAATTTAAGCAAACGGTGAAGAAAAATTAATTTAATAAAATCTCAATAATTCTGTCCTTTTTATCTTTTAAATTCAAAATGCGTGGCAATGCATTATTTTAACTGATTTTACTACGCACGCACATATTCGTAAAGGTCGATTGGTAGGCAAAAACGTAGTTGCCCATAAATCACATTCTATTTGGGATAATTTCCAATAAAAGTAGAAGCCTTTTTTTACTCGTATTTTAAAACTGCAATAACAGTGTATCATTATTTATATATTTGAACTTAAGTTTAAAATTTGGCTACTCTGAAAAATAATCCTGTATATATATATTTTTAATTTTAGTATATATTTTTAATTAGAAAGATGTATTGTTCGCGTAGAAATTACTGTACTACTACTACTAGTTGTTTACCCCTTATTATTTTCATATCATTTTAGAGGCAAGAATGCATGGCGTGGGTTATTACTCTTTCAGTACTGATGAGACTGAGCGTCAAAAGCAAATGGATGAGTTAATGAAACAAAGGCAGGAGACTTTGCGAGCTCAAAAGGAAGCAGAAGAACGGAAGAAGAAGCGGGACGAATTAATGGCGGCAAGGGTTGCAGCTGCTAGGGCTCGTCAACGTGCCAGGGCTGGTTTGCCTCCAGAAGAACCACACAGTAAGTAAATCACTGCTTGCATGTAAGGACTAAATAATTTTCTCTCTTTTTCCTTGTTTGGAAGTAGGCAAGGAAGAAGAGCGATACATGTGTCAGAATTAGAATAACAAATCCCTTCACTTTATACAAGTGCCATTCAGTGTCGTTGAAAATTAATTCGAACATACCGAAAAAAAGACAGTCTCCAACTCAATGTCATACCTTGTATGATTTAATTCAACCAAAAGCAAACGAATTTTTAACGCTTAAAGTAATAAATACATTTATTTTGGCTCCTTGCCGCCGAGCATGTGGTAAATTAATTGAACCTGGGTTGCTGGCGTACTATAAATTTAGGACGCTGAGCTACCACGTTTACAAATCGTTATTACAAGCATTATTACATGCTTTAATTTGATTTTTGTGTAATTGGATAAGTGACACCATTATTAATATTATGAAACTAGGTTGGTTTCTGTTTAAGTTAAAATAGATTTTATGATTTCAACGATACAAGTGAGATTCTAATATGGCTGCAAAAATTGTAATTCTAAAATTGTTGTTATTTGCGCCTATTCTCATTCAATTTCTTTAGAAAAAGTTTATTTAAAGTGTATCGCAAAAGACGTCTACTACGCTATTCTATGTCAATACTTATCGTGGATTTGAAGTAGGACATCATGGAATCGTCAGAAAGTGTTTGTTTTTGACATGAAAATCTGCTTTAGTTATTGTCTTGCGCCTAAAACATATTGACATGAATTTTTTTTTGTAAAAAAATACTAGTAATGCTATTAAACATTACAATAATCCCTTTAACCACTCCTGGTAAGCTTAAAATGATTGTGTTAGACGTGGTTCACGACAGTAGTCGAATGGCGGATTCGAACCCACGACCTTTCGAGTACACGGTCCGCGCCCTGCCATTAGGCTACTGACGCCCATTTATTTTATTATTCACGATGCCATTTTCTTTTCAGAAAATGAAAAAGACTTTACTACATGCTTGTTAGAGTTTTTAACTCAACAGAAAAATGAAGCAGATAATAAAGCAAAAGAAGAAGAAAAGAGAATTCGAGAGGAGCAAGAGAAGGAAAGACAAAAGTTGCGCGAAGCTTATGTTCGCGAATGGGACCTTGGTAAAGAGGGTATGGAAGAGAAAGTAAAAAAATTCAGAGAACTTACACAAGAAGAATATGTGGAACAGCAAAGGGCTAAAAGAATAGATGAATTCGCTCCTCCTCAGCAATGTTCTAGAAAAAACGCTAGCAGTGTTTTCGATGAAAAAGGAAAAATGGTTTCCTCTCATAAAAATACAACTATATCAAAAACCTGGGCAGATGTAAGACCAAAAACTCCCCCTCCGCCAGTTATTGAATCTGTAGAAGATTCACCTAAAGGTCTATTCTTCACAACCAAGAAAGTTGATGTAAAATATAAGAATTTTGTTAAAGCACCTGAGCCAACTCCAATAGTCAATGAAGTAAGTGATGATGAGAACTCAAATGTAGAAGGGAGACAAAAACCAGAGAAAAGAAAATCTGACGTAGTATCAACAGAAATTCCGCCACCACCTACATATGACTACTATGGACCTGTTCCCAAACAATCAAAAGTAAAAAAGCCATTTAGTTCAGATTTAAGAGAGGCTTTCACACAAGGTGCGAAAAGTTTAGAGCCCAAAGCTAGTAATCGACAATTATCAAAGAATTACGACTTTACATTCGATTAATTATAAGGGGAGGTTGTAAAAGGACAAAAATAGTATAAGAAATGTAAAATTTTATGGTAAATAAATAATATGTATACCACAAAAATTTATTTCTTTCTTTTTTAAATATATTTACATTTTAATACTCTAATATCACAAAATTTATAAAACAAACAACTTATGGTTCAATTAAGATAAAGATCATATACAATAAACTTTGTTGTGCTTAGTAAAAATCTGTGAATATATTATTATATTGTTAATTTTCTTACATGAATACATGTTGCAAATGTGAAATTTTACGCGTGGATTATATTTTTCAATACATAGGTAAAATGGTCAAGATTAAAATCAAAAGCGTAAAAATATTTGCTGATAATTGTCCAGCATAATTGTCGCTGGCTTTGGTAGGCTGTGCTGTAGTACTTTCTTCGATTATGAGTGTACTTAGATCAGTAGAATCAGTTTTTAAG
The DNA here is from genome assembly GCA_033319125.1 of Parnassius glacialis. NCBI lineage: Eukaryota > Metazoa > Arthropoda > Insecta > Lepidoptera > Papilionidae > Parnassius > Parnassius glacialis. The sequence continues at coordinate 22,239,785 of JAVANC010000025.1, read as the reverse complement.
GATTCTGTAGTTCCTAAACTTTTCACAGATGGACTTACATTTTGCTGTAGTGCTTCTGCTGTTGGTAACTGCTCACTTGGTTTTACATTTAAAGTGGGCGCCAAAGATTCCTTAACTAATTCAGTTTTAGTCTCCATTGTAGAGATTGATGCAATAGTTTCAACATTGTTACTGGATAAGTTTCCTTTATTAGGCTCTGCAGTTACGACAAATTCATTTGTATTATTTTCATTGCTGCTTTTTGGAGTAGTGATATCATTTGTTGAATTGTCAGAAATCTCATGATCATCAAGACTTTGACCAAGAGTCATATTATCTGTATTATTTGCTTTAAGTGAATCGTCTCGTGCGACTCCTGTAACAACAATCATTTGTTCGTTATGATCAAAATCATTGATCTGATCATTGTTATTAGTTTCGTTTACTTCCATGTCTATTTCATTAGTTATTATAATGGTGGGTTCTCGAGTTGATGAAGTAAAATTTGAAGAAGCGGACCTTTTTTTGATACGAATATTTTGAGTTTTTGCAACAAGTTTTGATAGAACAGCAAATGCTTCGCTCTCACGTTCCGTGTTGTTGCCATTACACAGATCACCGCGACAAGGGCATGTCATTTTCCACGTTCTTGTCGAATTGCAGAAAAGAGGGTAGCATTCATCTTGATATAGTTTCACGCAGAATCTCGACTCAATGTGTGCTGAAATTATAATTATTTATAGATAAATAATGCTTACACTAATCAATGAACGCATTATTTATATTTATTTGTAAATTATAATAAAATAATAATCTTTATTTGCAAGAATACGGTTGTATAATGGCGTTCAAGTGTAATTAGTTCTACATATTCTACCTTAATCGTGTGCAAATATTAAGGGTCAAGTACTTTATATATCAATATTTATCGAATTTAAAAAAATATCAATACATAAATGTTTTTTATAAAACAAATCCATAAATGGATTTGCATGGCTTTGTTTTATAAAAACCAATGGCCTATGTGGTAGAGCCATGCTGCACCTATATTAGTAGTATAGTTGTATCACGAATGTGTCAGCTCGACCGGGAAAGAACCACGCTCTCACAGAATACCAGCATAAAATGGCAGTTTAACACTGCTATGTTTCGTATGGTGAGTGTAGAGGACCAGAGACTTTTCACTGGAAAAGAGGCATTTCATCTTAGTCCTCATGGGTGACAACGCATCTGCATTTTGATTCTTTATTGAGGATAGATGTAGATGTCTATGGGTCACAGCAACCACTTACCATCATGTGGACTGCGTGCTCGTTTGTCACCCGATCTTGTATAAAAAAAAAGTTTTTTGAAAGTTACTTTAACGGTTTGCTTGAAATAAATTGCCTAGAAATAGAAAAAATTGATTAACTATTATGAGAGAACTATTTTTAAAATTATATTGGTATTCTGTTTTGAATTTTGGTAATTCGTATGTGAAAATGCCTAATAAATAAAATCCAACTGCGTGGCTGCATGCGGCTCATCCGATGATGGAATAACAATGTTATGATTTATCAGACTAAGGATATGCAACAAGTAAACTTTTTAATTTTCTAAAAAACACGACACATATGTTTATAGAAAAATATTAAAGGATATTAGTATATCTTCTAACATCAGTACGTAAAAGTTTACTGCTGCACATAAGCCTCACATTGCAGGATATAACGAATAATAAATAGGGTAGTATAGTAAAAGTAAAGTAATAGTAACGATTAAAAATCCGCAAATTGTTTTGTATTCGGAGGCTGCAGGGTTTGCTTTGAGATATTTTTTTATAGAATAGGGTGACAAATGAGCACACAGTCCACCTGATTGGTAAGTGGTTCCTGTGGCTCCTTCCTCGTTTGCGAATTAAAATTCTCATTCGTGCTACAATTATACAACAAATATAGGTGCAGCATGGCTCTACCACTTAAAAAACTGACATTTGAAAGATTTGTGATGAATTGCGATTTGGGTGGTAGAACAGCACGCATTTCCCATATTCGATCTTAGGACAGCCTCTGTTCGAAATGGGACGATAAATTCTGTAACACCGCCACCACGTAATCACGAGCTTCGAATAGATGACGATATACCCATTAGGTATTTTACATGATCAGCAGTTCAAGGGATTACCTCCTACAAACAAACTTCATACTTACAAACAACTTTATCTTTTTATAATATTAGTGTAGATATTATGTTACCTTAACCGTTACAGTCTATCAAAAGTCCACCGCTGAACACAGGTCTCCCCCATAGATAGCTTCACAGGGGAGGGTGGGGGGTTAGTTGCCATAGTTGCCATGCTTGGCAGATAAGTTGGCAACCGCAGTTTTTTTTTAAATTATAATTAGGATGACGTTGCTGCCCATCTGGTTTGATTTCCTCTGTCAGCTCCTACAACACCCACGAGATAATATGGGTTAGTGGATATTGTTATACCCACTACACGGTCAATATAACAGCCACTACCCATTACACGATATAAGATATTATGATGTAGATTCACCAAAAACTTTGTTATGTGAACTTAAATATCCAAATGTGATTTTTTAAACGGTTACTAACGAGGAGACGTCGCAACCACAGCGCAGTGTGTAAGTCCAGGTTCGCAAGTTGTAACGTGTTTTGTGGGAGTATCGCAAGATGGAGCTCGGCGGCTTCGATGCACTTGTTCCGCTAGCGGGCCGCACCAGTAGCATTGGTGCTCTGCTCTCACTGTTCCTAGACAAAAAGGAAATTACTTTTTAATTTAATATGTTGATTGAATAGTATTTAATATCCTCCTGACCGAATTTCAGTCATGGCGCCCGGTCTCAACAGAGACTAGCCATCTGAGCAGGACACAAGTGTGTGTTCAAGCACTCGTGCACTTTTTATTCGCTCACTCTATCTTATAGTTTGATGAGACGGCATCCGACACGACCTTACAAGGGCTTTACGTGCTTTCCAAGGCACGTGGGTGAAATACCGCCAACTTTCTGACCCCGGGCTGATACCGAGAATATCCTTGCAGAAAAACCTGATAACTGTATTTGGCCCGATTCCTGGACCACAACAGACCGCTGATCACAGGAGTCGCGCTTACGACCTTTTAGGGTGACAAACGAGCACACATTCCACCTGATCGTAAATGGTTGCTGTGACCTATAGTCATCTACATCTATCCTCAATAAAGAAACAAATTGCAGATGCGTTGTACCCGTGACGACTAAGATGGAATGCCTCTTTTCCAGTAAAAAGGGTCTCCGGTTCTCTACACTCACCATACGAAACACAGGAGTGTTAAGCTGCTATTTTGCGTTGGTATCCTAGACCAACAAGGTACTCGGGAAGATGACTATAGTACATTGAAGTACACACAACATTATATTTTAGTTAGTTACAGTTATAGTTTAGTACAGCTTATAGGAGTCAATCTTCAAATATCATTGTAAAGGCTCCCTAAAAAATGTCGGACATATACCCAGTAAACTTTGTGATCTTCGAGCTTAGAGCACTTACTCTTTGACAAAATAAAAGCAATTTTTTATAAAAGCACCGAAACTATTTGTAGATCAAGAGTAACCGAATAGAATTTATTTAAGATAAGAGTACAAGTGAACAAGTCGCTGATTCTACCAAGCGTGGTGTTTTTGACATGTGGCTTTGTATTTTGTATTGGGTATGATTAGAGAAAATAAAACAAAATAAAAGGAGTGATCGAAGCTAACGTGCGTTTGAGCGCGCTTCACTCGTGTATAAAAGTAAAGTTGCAGCCTATTTACGTCCCACTGCTGGGCACAGGCCTTCTTTCATTTCTGAGAGGGTTTTAGGGCAAGGAAGTGACCGCCGGGCTGCCCCAACTCGTGTTGGCGAACTTCACATGTCTTCGAAATATTTTTTTCTTATTTCTGAGACATGCAGGTTTCCTCACGATGTTTTCCTTCACCGCTGAGCACGTGGTAAATCGTCACTTAAAATTGCAATTAACAATTTCATTGGTGCCGGCGGGGATCGAACCCGGGTTGTTCGAGTACTGTGAAGCTTACAGCGAGCGCTAACCATCTGAGCTACCATGGCTCGCGTATGATTGTACCGAAACATTATGCGATTCGCGTGCATTACTACTTGCACCAAAAAGTTAGTCAAATTATACGCAAGCTCACAGAGGCGCATGTTAGGTTGCCCTTTCTGCTTACAAACAAAACTATCGGCAGAGCAGAGCTGTTACTAATATGATGTAAGGGCGGTATAAAGCTATTAAAGTTAGAGACATAATTTTTTTAATTAAAGGATGTTTAGGTAATATTTGACAGCCTGGTAGTACGGTAGCTAAGCTATGGTCTGATGGCACTGTGGGCTGCATGTTTGAGTCCCGCAAGGGACTGGGACTGACGGGACTGCGTACTTTTCCATGTGAACCAATTAACATTATAGGTATGGACAAAGAATTCTAATAATAAATTGTTATTTTACATATACCTGGAGAGTTTTATATACTTACTACCTAGATTGTAAATAAGGAGGAAGATATGAGATAAAATACATATAAGGCGAGAAGATATGTCGTAATTTCCCGAACACTGCCCAGCCGAGTTGAATCTGTCGACCTGTCGATTGACCTGTCGGTCGAAGTTGGATTTACCTAGTCAGACTATTTGTTCCAGCGGCATAGGTGTGACATGGAATTTACGCATGATCTTTGTTTTGTCCATGTTCATCTTAAGACCTGTCCGTTGGGAAGTACTATTGAGGACATTGAACATAGAGCTTAGGTCCTCCAGCGATTCTGCCATAAGGACTATATCGTCAGCAAATCGAAGGTTTTTTTTTTATAGGATAAGGGTGACAAACGAGCACACAGTCCACCTGATGGTAAGTGGTTGCTGCGGCCTATAGACATCTACATCTATCCTCTGTTACAAATAAAAATGTAGATGCGTTGTCACCCGTGAGGACTAAGATGGAATGCCTTATTTCCAGTAAAAAGGGCTTCCGGCCACCTGCACTCACCAAGCGAAACGCAGAGGTAAACCGCTACTTCACGCTGGTTTTCTATGAGGTTGTGGTACCACCCCGGTTCGAGCCGGCCCATCCGTGCGACAGCAAAAGCTGCCGCGTGGCGCTACCACTATTAGATTAGAGGTGAGTGATGTACTCGGCATTGATGTTAATACCGTATCCTTTCCAGTCCAGTAGCTTGAAAACGTCTTCCAATGCAGCGGTGAAGAATTTCGAGGATAAAACGTCACCTTGTCTTGCACATATCTGCAGTTGGATGGGTTTCGTACTCTGGTTCTGTACTTGGATAGCTCGTCCGAGTACAAAACCAACGCATCGTAGCCCTACTGCACAAACAATTGAGCACAACACTACATTATAGTTAAGATAAATCTTAGGCGATTTGTTTGGTGTAAAAGCATTAACGGTTCACGGCTTTTATACCAGTGCGTAAGTAGATGATTCCTCCACACGAGGATTTCTTCCTTTTTTTTTTCTTTCCTTTCTTTCCTTATTTATAAAGTCCCGCCACATACATACGGAATACCGTTTCGGGATTCTGAACGCAGCAAGTCCATACAAAATTAAGGACCCGTCACTCACGTACGTAATTTTTTCGTACGGATTTTTCTCAGGTTCGAGATTCCGCATGACCGTCTGTGCGTTCGGAATCCTGAAAGAAAAAAAACGTTCCGAACGCAACTCTTCCTAATGCTTCCTCTACACTACTCGCGACGTAACCTCGACGAAGTACTCGTCGAAGTCGATCGCAGTCCGAAGAACGTGACCATACACTCGTGCTACTTCGCGAAGAGCTCAGTCGTCTTGAGTCTCCCGCGCTCTTAACATGAATGACGTTCAAGAGACATATACATAGCTATAGGAACCTAATTGTGTGAACAGTACGACGTCAATGCGTTAACTAAACAAATAATTATGTAGAAAGCTGTATATTTAATATTTATATAAAAAATATATTCATAACTGGCGTAAGCCGAGTAGTGTAGTGAGACGCTTTGTGTAACTTCGAGGTACTTCGCGAAGTCCTTTGACTTTGGCGCAAAAAATCGACAGCGATCGGAAGTCGCCCGAGGCGAAGCGAGGTTGGACGAAGTGAATCGAAGTACCTCTCTACACTATTCGCCTCGTCCAACTTCGATCTACTTCGCGAGTAGTGTAGAGGAGGCAATAGATTTTGTATGAGTCGCAACTCGCAACACACATTCGTAAATTCTGTACGTAACGCGCTCAGTGTGCGTCGCACGACCGAAGCTAGGTGTGTTCACATTTACATGTAATCTTATGTTTTTCTCTTATCGTAACCTTTGATCTTATTTTATTTAATAATTCGTCGAAAGAGTTTACAGACATCCATATTTAAAAAAAATATCTTTGGATAGATACATTAATATTGACTATATTGCATTCTTAAGGTAATAAGGGAATGCACCTAGTAACTATGATACAGCAACAATGAAATCGCAATCAGAAAATCGTCCTTTAAGCCTCCGTAGCCGTCGGCAGGGCGCGGGCCTCAAACTCGAAAGGTCGTGGGTTCGAATCCGCCATTCGACTACTGTAGTGAACCACTTCTAACACAAGCATTTTAAGCTTACCAGAAGTGGTTTAAGGGAATATTAGTACTGTTTAATAGCATTACTAGTATTTTTTTAAAAAAATTATGCGCTGGCACAATGTCTAGACTCAATGTTTAGCGTCTCCCAACTGAGCCTTGTAATTGTGAACGGAAAAAACGTATGTGTATGATGTATATACGAAATCCCCAATCGGAATTCCGAAATAGGTATGTGGTCGGTCTTAGTTCGTAATAGTCTGCAGCTAGATGATCTCTTCAATTTTGGGAATTGTAACTTTTACGCTTGATAAACGTGGATTGGCAGTCGTAGTGTCAGATGTCTCATCATGATCAACATCATCATCATCATCATCATCACAGCCTGCTGAACAAAGGCCGCACCCGCTTGGCAGACGGGTTGGACCGTAGATTTTTTTATTATTTTGAGTTGTTAACAGGAATATGCTGCTCCCCATCTGCTGTTTCAGTTCCTTCCTTCCTTCCTTCTGTCGCTACTTATGACATCTAAGGGATGATATGGAGTAGTGAATTCTCTTACGCTGCCACTTGACGGCGCCGATGTCTCAACACTAAAATATTGTTTCACGTCGCTTGATCCAAACAAAAAATCAAAGAATCCCTTTGTCGTATCTCCTCAGTTTCAAGGCACTCCCCTTGCTGCCTCAGCTAGCATCGGAATCCTCGGCGTCGACATATCGAATAGTGTTCAGTTTTGTGGTCACTTGGAAGGAAAGGCCAAACTGGCCTCTAAAAAGCTTGGCGTGCTCACCAGAGCGAGACAGTATTTCATGTCGGCACATCGCTTGCAACTTTACAAAGCGCAAATCCGGCCTCACATGGAATACTGTTCTCATCTCTGGGCCGGGGCACCCCAGTGCCAGCTCCTTCTACTTGACCGCATCCAGCGCAGAGCGGTTCGAATCGTCAACTGCGTAGAGATGTTGCGTCTCTTTGCGTATTTTATCGCATTTACCACGGGGAGTGCTCTGAGGAATTGTTCGGACTAATCCCAACCGCACAATTTCACCATCGCACATCGCGACAAAACTTGCGTTACCATCCATACCACCTGGATGATTGGCGGTCCACTACTGTGCTATTTAGAAGATGTTTTCTTCCTCGCACAACTTCCTTGTGGAATCGATTACCACCAGCGATTTTTCCGGACCGATACGACTTAGAGACCTTCAAGAAAAGAGCCTACTCCTTTTTAAAAGGCCGGCAATGCATCTGCAATTCCCCTGGTGTTGCGATTGTTCATGGGCGGCGGTAGTCACTTACCATCAGGTGAGCCGCAAGCTCGTTTGCCCATTCTTCTATAAAAAAAAATATCCAGCCTATACGAGGTGGTTATCACAGAATCTTCTATGGAATTTTCTGTGCATATCCAGTAATCAACTCTCACGACACCCAATGAGTAAAACGGGGTAAAATATAAATTGATTGTTTGCAAAAAAATTATTATAAAAGTAACGTGACTAACGAGTTCATAGTTCATGTCAAAAAATGGGGATGCGTTGACCGTAGCATATGGATAATATACCTACCGTGGTCTAATCGTCAAAATTCAGATACGTTTCCAGGTTTACCAGTAAAAAGGGTCTTGGTTCTTGTCACTAATCATACGAAACACCAGTATTCTCTAAGTGCGTGATCCTTTTCCAGTTCGGCCGACCCGTTGATGCTGCAGCTTTTATATAAGCAGCTTAGCTCTACCACGTAAAATGTATTGCCAAGAGAAATGCATAACTTGACAAAAATGCCTACACTTGCACCTGGCGTAGCCTGGCGTCAAAATTATTTCTGCTTCTTATTTTCGAAAATGTTCAGTGTCTTAAAAAAAAAACAGAATTGGTAAGTTCTCTATAACCGTTGTAAATTACTTGACAATGAAAACAAACCTTTAGTGTTCGTCATATTTGAATCAAAAAAGTTTTTAGAATTTTTAAGATAAGGCGGGACTTATCTTTTTAAATGATGCCAGCTGACTGAAGCACAATTTTGAAGATTTAAATTAGATCAAGTTGGCATTTCTAAAAAAAGGATAATCCTTTATAAATGGGGTTTAAATCCATTACATATCATCTGCCATATTAGAAGTTTCTTAAAATAGGTAATTCATTATATAAGAGTGTTCTGCAGGAGGTAAATTTTGTAATCATTCAATTGAAGAAGATATATTTAAAGAAAATAAAATTAAACGTGGATTAATCATCAAATCAATCTCAAATTATTATTATTTATTATTATTATACATCTATATTCTCCCTATTATAGAGGTAACTTAAAACCTAATCACACGGGCCGAAGCCAAGCGTGAGCAGGTGCTAGGTGATGGTGTAAGCGGAGGTGACGGATGAAGTGGTGAGGAATTTGCGTGTGAGTCGGCAGGTGTTGAGAATGACAGCTTTCTGCAGGGTTTAAAGTGTGTGTTGGGGTACTTGCAAAATATCTAAACTGCGTTGTAGGCTTTTAGGTATAACTCCGGTAGATGAAATAACTATTGGGACTATATGGATGGCTTCTGCTTTCCATTGACGCTTCAGTTCTATTGCTAAATCTTGATATTTTGTAAGTTTTTCAGCAATGGTATATTGAATGTTATGGGTGTTTGGTATGGCAATGTCAATAAGGTAAGTAGTTTTGTTATTTTTGTCATACATTGTGATATCTGGCCTATTGAAGTGGATAGTTTTATCCGTGATAATGGTCCTGTCCCAGTAAATTCTATGATTATCATTTTCTATTATTATTGATTGGCAGGTTTTAGGGTTATCCGTGATAATGGTCCAGTCCCAGTAAATTCTATGATTATTATTTTCTATTATTATTGATTGGCAGGTTTTAGGGGCATGGTGCCCCGTGCCCCTAAAACCTGCCGTCGGGAATCAGTAAAGAATACGTGTGTAGTTTAGATTGCAATCCTCTTTATTTTTAATTGCGTTTGATTTATTAAGAAAAAAACAGATATTGATAATATTTAATAGTTTATAGTTATAATAAAAAAATTGCTTAGCAGCGAAGAATTTATCAAGTTACTAAGAAGTCAAAAAGTATAAGAGATGTCTAGACTTAGTTATTAAACTTTTCTAAGGTCAATAGACTCACTGTTCAATGAATCTGAATTCTTACAAAATTTATTAAAGTTTCGCTTTATCTGTATGATAACGAGATAGTGTTTGACGTCAGAGGGATACTTTTTATGTCAGATATATATTATGTAATAATGAGTAGATTTCATTGTGTGCGAATATACTTTTATGACGTAGTAAAGTATTACCTAGTATTTAATGTTTAAAAAAATGATATGATAAATGAAGTTACAGTCCATCTGATGGTAAGTGGTTACTGCAACCCATGTCCATGGACATCTGCAACCAACTTCAAAAGAAGAAGGCTACAATATTTTTTTTTTGCGTTGTACTCTGAGGACTGAGTTGGAATGAGTTGGAATAATTGTAATTATACTGGCTCTAAATAAAGAAATTAATAAATTTTTAAAGAAAAAAAAAAGAAAAAGAACCCTTTACACTAGAACACAGCGGTGCCCGTATCGTTATTCTTCTTAGCGGTATAAATAGGCAATAAGTTAGAATCTACCCAGATAGAAAGGAAGTTCTACCTACTTCTTAGTAGTTTAAATAAATTGTACGTTTTAAACTCAAACAACCATTTCTGAGAAAATTAAACTTTAAAAATGTAAAAAAGACTTCTAAAACAAAAATATATTAAATAATTTTCACAAAATAGCTTCCGAGGTCGGTCAGACGGAAGAATCAAAGCCTCGACCTCAGTAGCTATTATGTGGTAATTTTTATATATTTTTTTGTTTTTGAAGCCATTTTTAAGTTTTTTTAAGTTTATTTAAATTTATATATTACTATAACAAAACTCTAACACGACGTCTGTCTGAACACGCATTACGCAAAAACTTGTGCACTGATTTGGATGAGACTTTCACTGACAGATAGCTGATGTTATAGGTTATGTATAAAAAAATTAAAACCTATGACATCCAATTGTAATAAATTCCACAGGGGTTGAAGTCGCGGAGGATAGCTAGTACAAAATAAAAATACAATATTTTAATACTTAGAATAGTTTCCTTTAATTATGTTTAAGCGTGTTCAATATTGTTAACTATATATATGTTAATATATGTTATATGTTAACAGTGGTAGAGCCACGCGGCAGCTTTTGCTGTCGCACGGATGGGCCGGCTCGAACCGGGGTGGTACCACGACCTCACAGAAAACCAGCGTGAAGTAGAGATTTACCTCCGCGTTTCGCTTGGTGAGTGCAGGTGGCCGGAGGCCCTTTTTACTGGAAATGAGGCATTCCATCTTAGTCCTCACGGGTGACAACGCATCTACATTTTGATTTGTAATAGAGGATAGATGTAGATGTCTATGGGCCGCAGCAACCACTTACCATCAGGTGGACTGTGTGCTCGTTTGTCACCCTTATTCTATAAAAAAAAAATATTGTATAAATCTATTTAATAAAATAAGTTATACTTGAATGGTGGTCCCTTTTATATATAAAGAAAAAAATTCACCCCTAAGCATGGAAAATAATGGATTAAGATTTTAATATAACTATTTAGGCGATATTATAGCTGTTACCTTCTGCTTGTGATATTTCATCATCATTATCATAACAGTCATTTACAAGTACACTGCTAGCGTGGTTATACCTTTCTACTCGTATAGGTTACTGCGTATATTAATAGTACTATAATATATTTGTATTCTGCGCAGTTGAGAACTTCCCACTTATTCCAAAGTCACCTCTATCTATCTATCTTCTTCTACACTAGCCTTTAAAAGCTTTCTGTTGTTCGGTGGCTTTGCCTTAACACTACGCTTGGTAGACGGGATGGTGCCCGCAGATCCAGACGTCACACATCTTTTACACAGCACTTGTAAGTCTGGGTTCCATACGTCTGACGTTTGCAAGGTGGTTAAACCGCCATATTTTGGAAACCACAAGATCTTTCTGGCATATTTCAAGGTCGTCTTTCGAGCCTCACGGGACAAAATGGGATGATAGAATTTTTTACACTGCCATCATACGGTATAATTAACTATTTTTTTGTTATTTTAAAAACTTTATTGCGTCTCTTTAGAAAAAAAGGATACAAAGGTACATAATGCCTAAAGGCATTCTCTACCAGGCAACCCATGGAGTGGTGAGAGATTGTCGTAGGTGTAGCAATTAAAAGAAAAAAAAAATAGAAACTAAAATTAATACACATTATATGTAACAAAACAGATTATGATATAATATTATAAGTAATATATATATATATATATATATATATATATATTCGCACATTTAATATTAACACATATTCATTATATAAATATGTTTATGTGTTAATAAACAAATATGAACCTATATAAATAGACATATATGGATATAAAATATACATAAATACAAAGTTAATAGATACATATAAATACGACTAATTAACAATATTGTAATTCTAATGGTTCTTTAGTAAATGCTCGCGTACCTTCTTTTTAAAGGAGTATTTGTTAGGTGCTTTTCTGATATCATCAGGCAAGGAATTCCAAAGACGTGCAGTCTGAACAGTGAAGGAGTTACCATAGAATCCGGTGAGATGAGTAGGAATATAAATCTTGTTATTAGAGGAAGATCGAAGAATCCTATCATGACAAGAAGAGATATATTGTTGTTAGTTATGTTACTATGTAGTCATAAAATCATAAACGCTTTGGTAAATACGTTTCGAGATATGACTGGGATTTTGACAAATTATAGTTCCGCAAGGATTAATGTGAACGGAGATGCACTCATTTTTCACTTTCGCATATCCTCTGTAACCAATAAAACGTTTGTGTATGAAGGCTATCGGAAGATATTATGGTTGTCAGTACTTCAGATCAAATATATACTTTTCAAGTTCAGTTACAAAAATACTCACATAAAAGTGTAAAGTATATTTGCATTTTATACTACAAGTCTGTTTGTCTGTTGTTCGTTCAAAATTTGCACCCATTAATATCTCCTCTGTCAGGTTGATTAGAAGAGAATGCTTTGTGGAATTAAGTCCGCTTTTTTGGTCATAATTTTATGTGATAGTGAGTTTAAATATACCCTGGTTCGATTCCTGGGCTTGATCTTCACCAATGAGTTTTTCGTAACTTAAGTACGATTTGTATCGTTGGCTTAGACACTTAGCAGATTCATTACCTGTTACTGTTGTTGCGTTGTCCCAAATTAGTTAAATTTAGACCTCTTTCCGCCCCGAAAATTGTTTAAAAAACGGTCGTGAGACCTTATTATGTTCTATATTATTTTTACTTTATGTTTTTAAGGATAGTTCCTAACTACTTTTCCGAATTCCTCTTCTTTTTTAGAATCTCTAACAGTCTACCAACTGCTGGATATTTAGCTCTTCTATTACAAAGAAAATTTGCTATAAACGACACGCTTGGCAGGCACATTACCACCTTCGACGCTGTACTTATCTGGCTCTTTTACATTTGAGATGGTGATATCGCCATTTATCCGAGACAATGACATATTTCTGGCATTTCCCATATTATATCTAGTCGTTTCTTACGACATTAAAAAGACGAAACGGGGTGGTTGTTTTCTTACGCCATCGACACTCCGATAAAACTACATTTTAAATTATGGTTATAATTATATTATATATGAATTACAATTTAAGATATAATTATTGATATTCATATACATATAATATAATTATAGTAATAATTTAAAATATAATATGCTACATCTTTACATAGTATAAAACAAAGTCGCTTCCTGCTGTCTGTACGCTTAGTCTGTAGCTTAATCTTTTAAACTACGCAACAGATTTTGATGCAGTTTTCATCAATAGACAGAATTATGAGGATTACATATGTATAATACATGCATATTATATATTATAAAATTTTTCTGTTCGTGTGTAATGTGACTGAACTCCTCCTGAACGGCTGGACCAATGAGGGCATCCACAACTTTTTCTGCCACCAGGGCGGCGCCACTTTACAGTGAGGTAAAATATTTGACAGATTTCATAGCGGGGATGATAATTTCTTAAGAAAATGTAATATTTAAGGTTTCTTTCTGTATTATTAGTTATATTTTATATTAATTACATTAGAAATGAATAAACCAAACTATAAAATATAACTAAAAGCCGATTTTTTTGAAAAGAGATAAAAAGTGCAAAAAATTAAAAAATCAAACCTCTGACACATTATGTTGTGTAATAATATAATATTCTAGATAATGATAAATTATCATTTAAAACGAATTTCTCAATAAACTGACACTATGTTACAAAAAACTTTACCTCAGTCACAACTAGCGACATCTGGTGAGTGAAAGATTATTAGCCCTCATTTGATGAAATTTTGTGTGTTGTGTTGGCAACCCCCAGTTACAACGCAGGGCCAGAGTTATTTTTCTAGCAAGAATGGCCGGCCTTCGAGGATGGATGTCGATGTCTATGGTCCACAGTATCCACGTACCATATAGTGGAATGTGAGTTCGATTGTCATCCTTATTCCATAAAAAAACTACGATTTAGAACTTTTACTTTGTAATTTAGTAGGTAATACAGTAAAATGGGTAATGTTTATTTTGATTCGACTACTAAAACAAGGTATTAAGAGTTGTGAATGCAAATAATTAGATATAGGATAATTTTATTAAAAAGTATAAGTTGGCTTCAATCCTTCATAAGTCTATAATGACCTATTTTTGGGTTGGTATATGTATAACAATTTATGACATGATTTGTCACAGAATTTTTCCCGCAGTGGGGAATTGTCGAAACGATGGTGTAGCTTTCTTGTCATTCAAAGTGATTTATAAGGGCCAATTTTGATTAAAAAGGCTTTGATTTTAACTTTAACACGGAATAACTATCTAAATATATTTTATCAGTAAATGGAAAATCTAATTAACGAAAAAAAAATATTTTATTTTATTTTTGTGTTCAGTTTTAGCAATTAAATGATTTCATCATTAATAGTAATAATGTTTTTTTTTAAATTAGATTTTTGACTTAGATGCTTGTCCTTTAAGCCATGTCTTCATTTATCTCAGTATCAATTGATAATAATCCTTTATAATACACTGCTTCACAATATGTTAACATGTCACTTTGCGTAGTTTTTGGGAGATTTTGACGGCAACTTGAGTCAGCAGACAGTTGACGATAATATTTTAAGGCGCCTAATCAGGCAGACACCTTATTTTGAGATTCACGACACCATCGGAGCACTTGTTTCACCATATCCACTAATAGTTCACATGCTTAGACATTTAATACATAAAATCGCATCACTTTCACATATCTAAATCCACTTCAAACCATAATTTAAACAATAATACAGGAGTAGCAGTCCGCCGCCTCGCCGGTCAAATTCCCACCAAAATTCTAATCACGAATTTTCACAAAGAAACACCAGACTATGATTATGTTGTTTAATAAATCATAAGAAAACCACGGAATTATTTTGTTGTCTAAATATACACAACTATTGATACCCTTATTAATAATAATTGATAAATAATTAGTATTGCGTGTATCCATACGTAATTTTACGTATAAATTAAAAACATATTACAAAAATACAATACTTATCAGCACTCAGAATCGTTTGACATTTAGGTTGTGAGTTGTTACAGACTGTTCACAAATTTTGGGGTAATGAAAACATTCTATAATAACATTTACGTACTCTCAACAACGATATTTGGCTTTATGGGTCGACCTACTAACCACCTACACCTGTCGTCATTAATTCATTGTAATAAGCGACATTGTGACTAGTGGACAATCTTTTATTCACGATGCTGAACGCGGCTGGCTCGCTTCCAAAGTCCATTATTTTCATTCTCCCAGAGAGTTATCATTTGTCTGAGAATATTTAAAATTTCAATAACCATTATTTAATAACCTAACTAGACTTATTGTCTCTTTGACTTAGTCCGTAATTGGACATAATATGCCTTTTCCAATCTGGGAGATTTTGCCTCGATCGTCACCCTTGATTGATGTATACTTATAAGCAATTGTAGACATGGGTAATGCGAATAGGCTTAAGAGACACATTATCATACTTATTTTTTAAGTAATTGTCATGTTTTATATATACAATAAATATCTTATTTTTATAGCAAAAGATATTTCAGTGTGGCAATAAAAATATTACGAGTCATAATTGCATTCAGTCATATAAAATAACAAAATGTAATTTAATATTTGCGAAACCGTCAGCTGCAAAGAAGGCCAACACTCGTCGGACTTCGTGAATACTTTATGACCTAACTTCTTGCTTATGAAGTGATGTCAGGACCTTACAAAGCCGACGCTTTAGTGATATATTTTTTGAAGCATATAAAGGCAAAGTTATTGAATTATTGATTGCTTTCTATATTATATTACATATGTTATGTATAAGAGTATGCGCTTTATTATTTCAAAATAAGTCACATGTACACGTACATATGTGCGTGTCAAAGATATGGAACACTATAATACGTATGTACATATTCTATGGTTGTAATTGGATTCCATGAAATTTTAAATTTAATTCCATTAAAAGGCCTGGCTTTTAAAGTTAAAATACGAGTATTATATTAATAGTTTGTTTCTTATTTGTTTTCTCTACTATTATATTAAAGTGATATATTGGAAATATAACTAGTATAACAATTGACATACAGAATTCATTATAAGTATTTTTTATCCGTGGGTGCCGAAAAATAACAAAAATATCTATGAAAATGCTATATTGCGAATTTTATTGCAAACGATTGTATTAGTGTACAGGTATGTTGTACTCCCGTGTTGTAAAACCGATAGCATCTATATAATAATGCTGCTTCCAATTGATATTCTATGTGCTTTGATGACTGATTTTTGGAGATGATACTTCGCCACTGTTAGAACAAGTATTTGTATGGCCTACAAATAATTGTTTCGGGTCTGGATGTTTGGCCTAGTGAATTTCATTTATGCAAAACTGCCCCCACGATACAGAAGAAAATCCTAGTGTGGAGGTAATATACAGCTTTCTTTAATTAAAAAGAAAATAAAAGTAAAGAGCGTTGTTTCGGTTGTATTCTAAGAGAACGTGGTCCTTCCCCGTTTGAGCCAACCCATTCGGAATGCAGCCACAATACAGTTGCAGTGACTATATACCACGTATTAGATTGTTTTTTGCTGAGTTTGTCTGTACGTTTGAGATATTATAATAATAACCATCGGGGTTTTTAACTTCTGACGGCGGAAGAACATTACGAAGATGACAATATTCTTAAAGAATCATGTCGAGTGTCAATATGTGATAGCAATTGACATGGTTGACGATTTTATAATAGGAGAGGAGGCAAACGAGCAAGCGGCTCACCTGATGGTAAGTGACTACCGCAGCCCATGAAAAACTGCAACACCAGGGGAATTGCAGATGCGTTGCCGGCCTTTTAAAAAGAAGTAGGCTCTTTTCTTTTGGTGTAGTATGGCACAAGGAATTGTTATTAGCGCCAATAACCCAAGAAATCCTCTTGGAACCTTACCTCTTCGAAATTAGATATAAAGAAATAATCCATGCTCAAAACTTTCTTAGTAATAAGAAGCTTTACGGTTCAGTTAAATTCAGCTTAGTGACCAAGTCGACTGTGAAAGTTTCTGAGTCCGGTATTACTCTCACGTGACTTAGCAATATATCATAGCCTGACAGTGACAGGTCAGACCAATAAACTCGAAATCTTGTCTTTCTTACCACGGAAACGTCTGAGATTAAATTCCGTTTAAATGTTTACTTATTTAGTATTTGCAAGCATGAATATTTTACCATTCTCAATAAATTTTGAAACATTTGATTTTCCAGAGATGTATAACTATAATATTAAATAGGTAGTAATTACAGAATTAAAGTTATTAATGTAGATATTCTTTTTTTTATAGGATAGGGTGACTAACGAGCACACAGTCCACCTGATGGTAAGTGGTTGCTGTGACCCATAGACATCCACATCTATCCTCAATACAGAATCAAAATGCAGATGCGTTGCCACCCGTGAGGACAAAGATGGAATGCCACTTTTCGAGTAAAAATGGTCTCCGGTTCTCTATACTCATCATAAGAAACACGGCAGTGTTAAACTGTTATTTTACGCTGGTATTCTGCGAGAGCATTGTCCTTCCCAGGACCAACATATTCTTTATGATCTTCAACAAAATAACGCTTTTTACTACTTTTTTTTATAGAATAAGGGTGACACACGAACACATAGTTGACGGGATGGTAAGTAGATACTGTGGCCTATCGACATCAACATCTTCGAGTATTCTCGATTAAAATTTAAAATGTTGATGCGTTGTCACCTCGTCGTGGAATGCCTCGTTTTCATTGAAAAGGGTCTCCGGTTCTCTACAATCACCATATGATCAGTAATAACCAAGTAATACTCACAAATCCCTGTTAGAGGCGACCTAATCGTCATACAACCATAATATAGCTGCAGAGTGACTCTACCACTTATAGAACTGGTAACAAAGTGTTCCATTTTAGTGAGTATGTGTGATGTGACAACTCATATACGTTTTGATTCTTATTCGACAATAGATGTAAACATCTGTAGGATACAGCCTCTTTCAGATGGATTGTGTTTGTTTACCACTTTTATTTATAATATAATGACCATTTATGTATACACTTAATTTAGGTTTGCAGATGGCCATTAATATTTCTAAGGTTTAAATACTACAGTGCTCGTTACATATCAATAGAAAGGATTGAGTAAAAGTTTATTTCTCCTTATTTTTCCACTTCATAAGTTAATTTAAAAAAGTGAAAGTGAAACTTAAGTGTTTGCTTTATATATCACCCTCATCATTACAGGTCTTCACAAGTCCACTGCGGAACATAGTCCTCTCCTAAGGAATGCCACAAAACAAGGTTCTGAGCCACCTGCATAATAAATCGCCTTTCTGCATATCTTTATTCTATTTACTGGTAGGCTGCTTCACATACTTCACATATAGTACGAGACTACCACACGAGAAATTTTCTTACCCATTGGTTGTTGGTTCTATGAGCATTATGACCAGCTTATTGCCACTACATCTTACTTATCCTTTGTACTATGTCGTTTACTCTGAGTCTACTGCGATTAGTCTCGTCCGTATATATTGTATATCAAAGCAGAGAAACTCCGAGCGGAACTCCAGATACGGCCAGCGGTTAAAAGCCACGTGTCATATCTATCCATCCACGCTACCATGCACTGGTTGTCACTATTGTTTTTAAGTTTTATTTTTATTTATTCATTATTTATTCATTATTTATTTTTATTTATTTATCTTTTTTATAGACCTGGCATTCTCTACCAGTTGATGAGTTGAGAAACCGTGGCAGGTGTAAACAACCACTTGATAAACTTATTAAGTACAACAAAATGCAAATATATAGAATAAATAGCATATATTTAGTAAAAATATACATATTTAATATCTACTACATAAAGAATCTTTAAATAAATAAAATATGAAAATAAAATAACATGATACATATTAAAATACATATTATACAAAATACCACTTATAAAGCGAAAAAGAGAGAAAAATATAAGTCGGATAAATGAGGTGGTTATTCTTGTGATAGAATTCTCGGAATAGTCTCTTAAAATAATTCTTGTTACTAATTTACTAAAGGCAGGGCATTCCAGAGTAGTATGGATGGCACAGTAAAAGAGAAATTAAAGAAAACCGCTCTTATGTGGTGGAATAAAAGTGAAGACTAAATTTAGGACTATTTTGGGAACACGCAACTCTATCGTGAGTAGAATATAGATACTGAAAGTTATCCTTAGGGTGAGAAGGAGAATTTAGGTCATTTAAAATTTAATATAGTACTTGTTAAATTCAGGAGCTATGCCTTTGACGAATAGAAAGATTTAATCTTAGAACGGTACTGGGAAACATGGCTATACTTACATAAGCTGAAAATGAACCTAATGCAATTGCTCAGAAGGCGCTCCAACTTATCGACTTGACTTGACTTGTGATAGATCTGGGTAACATACATCCGCATAATCAGTAAAGCGCAATATCAAAGTCTGGATAAGTAGAACTATAGTTTTAAAAGGCAGAAAGTTTTTGAGATGAAAAGGGTTACGTTCTCTTTGTCGTGGTGGTGGCAGTAATTTTCGTGGTAGAGCCATGCTGCAGCTATATTACTGGTACAGTTGTAGTACAAATGGGTCGGCTCGACCTCGGAGGGACCACGCTCTCACAGAATACAACCGCCTCCAAAAAAGTCCTCACGGGTGACAACACATCTGCATTTTGATTCGTAATCGAAGGATAGATGAAGATGCCTAAGGGCCACAGCAACCACTTACCATCAGGTGGACCGTTTGCTCGTTTGTTACACTAATCCTATTAAAAAAAATTTATGGCTTATTTCAGCAACTTGAACTCCCCAGATTAAGGTATAGCCCATATGTAAGTCAAGATTTTTGACAAATTTACAAAATGGCAGCAAAGTTCCATTGTAAAATACGGGAGAGAGATTATCGTTATTAATCTTAGCTAACATCCTGCTACTACCTATAACCATTACTTTACATTTGGAAGGATTAACCGAAACACGCACGTCTATACGACCAAAAATAAAACAAAATAAAAACTTTTGAATAATACTTGCCGAGAAGATATGTTGTAATCTCCCGAACGCAACTCAGCCGAGAATTGAATAAATCGATTTACCTCGGATAGGTCCAATCAACTAACGAACTAACCAACGGTCTTAAATTTTAAAATTTTTAAAAAATTCGAAAAGTTATTGTGCGTCTCTTGTGTACATATGATTTCATTATTTTCAAATTGAGACCTATACTGGAAGAATATACTTATAACTTTTTGTCTAATTTGAAGAAACATTAGAAGTTATGATAATGTTAGAATAAATCTATATGGTCATCTAAAAGTATTTAGGTCTTAGGTAGTACAATTTTGTAATAAATTTTAAAGAAAACGACTCTTAAGTTAAGCTAAATCGTAAAACGTTCGCCATTCACGCTAATAAAACGTTATAAAATTCTCAATAAAACAGCTTGAATTAAATAGTGTAAAAGGAAGTATATCTTTTTCCTTGCAAAACGAAAGGTGTTTGCGTGTTGAGACTCGGTCGTTTACAGTTACTCTAAAACATTATTTAAAGTAGAGACGCACTCACCACTTAACATAATGAAAGTCGCGCAACTCCAGAGAAATATTCTCGGAGATGGAATGAAAAAGTTCGCTCGTGTTGGCGCCATCTGTGTTCAGATAAGAAATTGTTTTAGTATTCGATTGTGGAAAAACATTGACGGTTTTTATGTTATTTGGATTACGAGTTTTATCGTTTCAATTCGTGCAAGTGATTTTAAGCATAACTGTCATTATATACTTTTAAGATACATATAAAATATTAATAAAAATAAAAGGTCTAATTACGTTGAAAAAGGTAAGATATGTAAGAATCGAAAAATATTTAATTTTTAGAAGTTAATGAATATTTAGCATTTACTCCTTTAAACATTAACACATAATTGTTAATTAAAAACAAAATTGTGTGATTATTAGTAAAATTACACTTTTATTTATTTATTTTAAAAAACATAAAAAGCATTATATCGGTAATTAATTATATTGTGTATAAATATTAAAATGTAGTATAATTTAACTTATACAATTTCTAAATTATTTTTAATATATATAATAATATATTTACTTAAAATGAATGATAGTATATACATAATTATACCTTTGATAATAGATCCACGTAAAGTTAGTTTCACTTGCGTTGGAAATAAAAAGTACCTAGCTCGTAAATTGGTGGCTACGCGCCTACTGCGCCGCGGCGACTACGAGTCGCGCGTAGCTGTCGTAGCAGTGACGTAGCACATTGTGGTAATGATGTATGAAGCACCATTTATAGTCAACGATTGTTCTTTTACGAATGCCTTTCGTCGCTATATATATAAAATCTCAGACATAAATTCAGTGGTGTTATTTAAGACATGCGAAACGTTACTTCTCGATATGCATTTATGCAGCATTTTATTCAAATTATTAAAATTTCACAATTGGTACTTTTACGTTTTGCTCAGCTTTTATGATGTTATTAATCATTTTTAGAATGGAATTTGAAGCAGAGCCGAGGCAAGATGCTTGCTCTCATTTCCAAAGTACTACTATGATTTATAAAAAAAAATTACAATATTTTAAGATACATATATTGTTAGACGGTTACGGCAGAGTCGGGAAGGGATGCCCTAGACGAAGGTTTATCAACCAAATTGGTGATATAATTAAAATGGGCCAGATTAGTAGTCCCCTCAACAGACGAGCATGTATGTGTAGGTATATGGATGTAAAGGAGGCGAGAGAGGTGTGTCATGATCGTGCTAAAAGGCAGTCCATAGTCTCTGCCTACCCCTCTGGGTGACAAGCGACAGTGTTTATGTATTATTAATTATGTATAGATTGTTAGGTAGATGGCGGCAAAAAGCACATTGTAAAGAAATCTTAATGTTTGAGACGTAGTCCACCAAACGACTTTTGTGCAGTAGTGACATAAGACGACATGGATTTCTTTGATTAAAATATTGGAATAAAATATATAAAAATATTACCATAAAATATAGCAAGAGAATCAACTATTCAGTTTCATTCAGTGGGTGTAGTAAGAGGCGACTATGAGAATATCAGAAATCGTACACCTAGCTTGCTATATGTAAAATACCTTCATCAGTTTCGATACTAGAGAGCTATTATGTTAAGAGCACAATGTATTTCCAATAACTATAATTTTATATATAGGTTGTACTAATATTCATTTATTTATTTTATTTAAAAACTTAAATGTAACACCTTAAGGTAAAGGGTACATAGGGCGGACTTAATGCCATATGGCATTCTCTGCCAGTCAACCCTGTGTGCCAAAGACAATTGTAGGCAGGTGCGAAATATAATACATAAATAAAGTGTATTTATATTAAAATATAATATATACATAGTACATACATACACAACATATATTTAAATATATATAACATACATCTATATATGTAATGTGTATACATGATTATAAACTTTATAAATAAATATCCGTATTAATATATAAATAAATAAATATTTGAAGAAAAAAATGTAAGTTAGTAAGTGCCCTCAGGTAATGTTGTCGTAGAAGTAATTTAAATGAGTTTCTATTTGTAGCATTCTTAATATCATTGGGGAGAGTGTTCCAAAGAGTAGTAAAAGTATAGCTAAAAAAAATATTATGTCTTTGATTATGATAGAAATATTTGCCGTTTAGAAGTAACGGATAAGAGTAACGTACGTTGTATTGGTTAATCAAATGTATCACTGAGGGGGATCTGTGTCAGCTATAATAATTCTTAGTATTACGCAATTTATATGAAACTAAGCCATTCTTTTATGTGTGGCCAAACGCTTGCCGGTGACCATATTTTATTTACGGACGTAAACATTTCTCTAACTTCTTGTTTTCCCACAACATGCTTAGGGAAAATGCTCGCTTGGAAAATATGACCGTTCGAAGACAGTAAATTGATTCATGCGGAATACTGAAATAAATCATTTTTTGTATTAGCACTAACGGAGTTTTTGTTGGTGTTTATTCTATAAAAGTAGATACAGATTATGTATATCTATATTATGATAAAATCGTAAGGTTCAATGTACCGGACATTGAGTTTTTTCCGCGAAGATTAACTAGGTGCGCCAAAAATAAGAACTGAGGAAATATTATTTATTTCACGTATTCTCCTGATATCCAATAATTTTTCGTTCCAATTTAAGAAAACTCAATTTCCGGTAGGTCTTTGCTTTGCTTTCGTCTGAGCTTGTAAAAAATAGTATCAGGTACTTATAGATATAATGAAATGTACCAATCACTTGAAACAGCTGGTATAAACCCATGATGCTTTTCGCATCGTCAGTTATACGTGGCAAACAGTCAACGTAGTGAATTTAAAAGAAGTACTTTAACCACATGGACAGCCCCCTTTGTCATGAAATTTGTTATCATTCTTCTAGATTAGAATATCGTTTAAGATTTAAAAGTTTTTTGTCATCTAATATCAAGTATTTTCAATTGAATTCTAGTTATAAAGAAATATTTGAAAAATTAAAAAGTTATCTCATAAGAATACACCGAAGGAAGAAAAATTTTCACATTGTCTTATGAATTAAATTAATTTCGACTACCACGTAGACGAAGTCACGGACATAGCTAGTACATATTAGCTTACACCTTGTAAAGATAAAAAATGCTTGAGTTGTTAGGACGTTTTATCTTTATCAACATCTTTATTAGCACAAATGTCATGTATAATATGTCACTTAGCGCATAAAAGTCCACCGCTTGACTTGGCCCATTGCAGTAAGGATTTGCCTTAATCGTCACGCTTGGCAGGCGAATTGATAGCAGAACCAGATGTTTCTCACCTTTGATCCTGCATTCTGCCGCCAGTCTGGGTATTTTACGTATGGTGGACGAGATGGCTGTATAACCATTTGATAAAAGCTATGGCTTTTATCAAATGGTTGTGGACAAATGGACCCTTTTGACATATTCCAAAGTCACCTCTTATGATACCAATGAAAGAAATGGGGTAATGGATAAACTTTTTACTTTCTACTCGACTGCCCCAGAAGGAAAGTGATTTTTTCGAGTGTATGTACATATGTATGTTTATTTATTTGGTACGCTCTGTAGCCTAAGCGGCTTAACGAATTTCACCATACGGGGTTTCGTTAGATTAGTCTTATTGTGGAAGTAAGCGCACAGCTAAGATCTGTCGCACTAAAAATACTGCCTCCCATCATTATTTAGTGAATTTTCGGCTCAGTGTATTTGGATTAATTTTTCGTTATCATTGGGTCATCATAGCATCAATTGTCAATCAGCATAGTTCACTGTACAGAAAAGGTTCACATTTTGAAATAAAGATGTACTCCCTTATTAAAAAGTTATTCGCGTTATTCGTGCAATGAAATAATTTTGTGTTTAAAAATATTCTTGCACGTGGAAAACGCATACGTACACAATTTATAAAGCGCGTTTGTCTTTGTTACCTTATACACTCGTACATTGCTTTATAAAGGCTACGCGAATGTAGGTCGATTGGGGTCTTGTTGACGCATATCTTATATTTTTATTTGTAATCGCGGCAAATTGGAGCATATAATATAATTTTGTTCAACAAAATTACTGCAATTTTTACCTTATGTAGAGAAACAAATATTTAAAATATCAAATCTCAGTTATTGCAACTATTCTTACTAATTGGGTTATTAAAATATATATGTGGTATTGCAAGGAGTGGGTTCACTTTATATTTTTCATTATTGAAACTTTTAATCGCAATTTTATGTGCGCTCCTATGACGGCTCCGTGGCACAGCGGCTTAGCGATGAGTTGCAGCGCTAAGGGACGCGGGTTTGAATGCCGCACGGAACAAGTATTTGTATGACCTACAAACAATTGTTCCGGGTCTGGATGTTTGTCCTTGTGAAATGTATGTGTGTAAACTGCTATCACGATACAAGAGAAAATCCTATTGTGGAGGTAAACATTTTTTGCGGATACTTGAAGTCCTTTAACATCCATAAGGACAGAGCGATAAACGGGTGTCTGATTCAAAATCCTTTTGGATAGTATGAGGAGCGACTTCTAATGGCTATTTTATTTTAAATTTTTTAACCTTATTTCAAATTAGGAATTTTAGGATTGTATATTAACTACATGTTTTCTAAGGTTATATTAAATATAAAATAATTAAAAAAAAATCTATTTGGTGTTTAATATAATTAAGGAAGTGAAATAAAAAAAAACAGCAGATAATGTCTTTTTGTTTTTATCTACATAACAAAAAGATTTATACAATATTTATTACCATGATAAAACATTAAATGACTCAAAAACTGAATGATACTGGCCTGTTGTACCTATCTATAATTTCTTTCGATGTACTTTAATTTTTTTTTATTAAAAATTGTAACGGTGTGTATGTAATTTGCAATGGCCATGAACTCGTGTGTGCGACGCGACGTACATCTCGTTTATTGATTGCAATTTATATTGGTTCAGATATGATCTCCCTTCTCCCGTTGACCTTGTCGTCAAGCCTGGCTATAATTATTTAGTAACTTCCATTTGATTATATAAAGCAATAATCATCAGTATTATAAAGAAATATTGACACCATCAGTCCATTTAGAAAGTTTTTGGAATTAAAATATATTAATAATAATAAATTAAATACTGGAAATATTTTCTAAGATAGAAACTTCGAAGTTCTCTATCCAGCTGTTGAATTATAATGAAAATTAAAAATATTGTACAATCGACTTCAATATAAATTATTAAGAATAATTCAAAAATTATTTATCAGACCTTAATCAAATTTATTTGGGACCACATGAGAAGCACCAGCTTTCAAATAAAAAAAGAATCGTTGAAATCGGTTGACCCAGGAAAAAATTATGAGGTAACACACATAAAAAAACATACAGTTGAATTGAATACCTCCTCCTTTTTGAAGTTGGTAGAAAAAGGATACTGGTGATAATGAAGACGATACTATATAAGGAGCAATAGTAAACAGCGATATTTTGGTCATACAAGTTTTCCAATGTTGTTAATGAAACTGGTGTTTTCATTAATGTATGAACGCCGCTAATTTAATGATATTAACGCCTAATAATTAAAAATTAAAAATTTTGGACAACCGACTTCAATATAAATTATTAAGGATAACTTAAAAACTATTGTTCAGACCCTGATCATTTATATGGGACCACATGAAAGGCACCAGTTTTCAAATAAAAAAAGAATCATCGAAATCGGTTCACCCAGAAAAAAGTTATGAGGTAACACACATATAAAAAACATACAGTCGAAATAGTACCGTCTCCTTTTTGAAGTCGGTAGAAAAGTAGCTATATTTTTGAAACACGTTTGTGCAATTGAATTTTACAAGTTTTATAATTATCGTTTATAAAACTGAAGCGACCAAGGCCTCCTCTCATTTCTGAGAGAGTTTCAAGGAAGTGTCCGCCGCGCTGCCCCAATATGTGTTGGGGACCTTCACTTGTCTTCGAAATATTTTTTTTCTCATGGCATGCAGGTTTACTCACAATGTTTTCCTTCACCGCCGAGCACGTGGTAAATCAGCACTTAAAATTGCAATTAACAATTTCATTGGTGCCGGCGGGGTAGGTACCCGAGTTGCCCGCGTACTGTAAAATTAAAAGCGAGCGCTAACCATCTGAGCCACCACGGCTGCATATATGTAAATATATGAATAGAATAATATATGTATAGAATGCATCAATATTTTCTATAGTATGTAATTATAGTACCTCTCTTCCCGCGCCAGACTGGAAGTCAGCACTGCTATTTCGTGGCAGAAATACGTAAGACAGTGCAACATAAAGAGACGGACTCCTAAGCAAAAAAGTAGTCTTACCTCTAGCAATATGGCCTAGAAAAGTAGCTAAAATTAAATATTTCAAATACTGATTTGTGCAATTGAAGTTAATGTAGATAACGTTGAAAATTATAATACATACATACGTATTTTCATCATCATTATCATAATTACAGCCCTACACAAGTTCTCTGCTGAACATAGGCCTCCTCCAAAGAATGACACAAAGCACGGTCCTGAGCCACTTGTATCCATCGACATGCATATCTTAAAAGGTCGTCACTCCATCTATAACTTTTTTTTACGTTCGTAATGTACTTTGTTTTTTAAGTACGTATTTTAGTTTACACTATTTATGTTTGTCATATTTTCTCTTTTTTTTACAAAAGTGAAGAGGCAAACGAATTTGCAGTTCACGTGGATAGTAAGTGGCTAATGCAATGACATCTGCAGCCAATTTCAAACAAGGAAGGCTAGAGATGCATTGTTACCTCGGATGACCAATGTGAGATGTCTCACAACGAGTGATTATATATTCTCTATACCCTTGAGACGGGCTCAACCGTACACACTGCTGTTTGGTGCACAAACAGATAAGAGGATACCATTCTTATCGAATCTGTTCGGTGGGAAAAAAGATGGTATCCACCTAGACGGAGTCCTGGGAAGGAATGGAATTAGGATTCCTTAGTAAACCACCTAATGTTTACATGACTTTATATATCCAAACCAGACAAGAACATTATGAAAATACCCCGTTTTAATAATTTATAACTTTTCACATAACAAATACACACATTTAACTCCAACGAAAGGCAATATATCTTAAGCCCTGTCCGATATGAGTGGTTGTTCAAAAGGGTGATAATATATTGATATTTTATTTTTTATAATAGCATACAAACCTAAAATTTCTATAAAAAATCTTTATGGCTGTGACCCGATCAACACAAAATTATTACCCTGCAAACAACTCTATTAAAGAAACGGGCCTCTTCCATGAAAGGGTTGCTATAATCGCAAAAATTTGAATAATCCTAGATACGAATAACTTAAACTGTTTATAGTATAATAGAAGTTAGTTTAAAATTAAAAATTATCATTATCATTATTCTATAAAAAGTTCCATTCTCTAATGACAGGTTGTATTACATTTTTAAGGTCAAGATAAAATTTTACACCGTTATATTTTATAGCGACTTTAGCTGGGTCGAGGTGAATTGTAACATGGTTCTCCGGAGCTATTGTCGTGAGATGTAGGTCGTCCCGGCATCGGAGTGCACTCTGCAATGCGACGCTCCGATGCCGTCGTGTCACTTATGTTTTTATAGACCTGAAGTACGTATGTTAATTGTATGTAAGTTGAATATAAAATTATAGTGCTGTACGATTGGTAAAGAAGCATAATTAATAAATAATACGTAGGCAAGAACCGCTCCGTTATATTTTCGTAATTCTCATCTTTACCAGCTCATTAACAGTCATAGCGAAATGTAGGATACAGATACTCCATTTACGCTATTTCCAGTTGCCTGTCTGGATATTTTCTTACTTATAACTGGAAATTACCACCGATGATTGTACCGCTATCTATAAATAGCGACATGAACTCCTTTTCCTAAATTTCTCTTGGCACCAACGGAAGGAGATGGGGTATTGGGTTATCTTTGCTTTACTGACTGAAGGCCGACACACAGCGTTGCTTTCCTAGTTAATTCACTATTAAGTTGGCGTGGTAACAAGGTTATTAAAGGGTTAAATGCAAATCCAGTCTATTTTCTAGTAATTGTATATTTTGTGGTGTAAGGAAGAATATGAAAAGCTTTTCTTCAAATACCAACCTCATCTATACGTAGTACACTCTGTTATTTTACTCTAATCCCACAGGTTAGTGAATAGCATTACTAATGAGAGATTCTTGGACTGGTTACGAACCCTGCTTGGTAAGGGAATTTTTTATACAAGTTAGGGAGACAAAAGAGAAATCAGTAAGGTGGTAAGTGGATCCTGTGGCTGTGGCCCACGTATGTATGTTTAGCGTAGTTTGCTTTTTTTTTTGTTAAAAAAACGTGGCCGATGCGTTGTTACCCCTGAGAACAACGATGGAATACTTAGTTAATTTTACTACGTAGTAACATTATTTATTCTGTGCTTTTACCTTAGTACTTCCCTTGCCAAATCGAGTGACGGCTCCGCGATTCTATGGCTAAGCAATAAGTTGCTGAGGCCTGCGGGTTCAAATCCCGTACAAAACAAGTATTTGTATGGCTTACTAATATCTGTTCCAGGTCTGGATCTTTGTCCTTGTGAAAAATATGTATAGAAACTGCCCCCACGATACAGGGAAAATCCCAGTGTGGAGGTAGATTTGGTTTTAAAGAGGTTTGGTTTTATGACTTTGGTTTTATATATGGTTTTATTTGGTTTTTAACAGTGGTAGAGCCACGCCGCAGCTTTTGCTGTCGCACGGATGGGCCGGCTCGAACCGGGGTGGTCCCACGACCTCACAGAATACCAGCGTGAAGTAGAGGTTTACCTCTGCGTTTCGCTTGGTGAGTGCAGGTGGCCGGAGGCCCTTTTTACTGGAAATGAGGCATTCCATCTTAGTCCTCACGGGTGACAACGCATCTGCATTTTGATTCGCAAACAACATTTATGGTAAGTGGTTACTGCAACCCGTGGAAACCTGCAGCCAGTTTTAAGCAAAGAAGGCCACAGATGCGTGTCACATCTGAGGACTAAGATAGAATGTCTTATAACCTATAATTATACTGACTCTCTATTCCTTCCAGACCGAAACAAAGCAGTGTTAGCTACTGCTATTTGGTGGCAGAAATAGGAAAAAAAGACGGTATCTCCGCGTCTGGGTGTCAGGGTAGTTATCGTACCGGACCTTTAGGCAGAAACAAGACCTCTACAATGTAGTACTAACGTATTCTAGCCGCAGCCTATAGCAATAGTATTAGTAAAAAACGAGTTCAATGGTGGATTCGAACCCATCACTTTTTAGCATTTACTGTTTGGGAGGTAAAGGAAACACCCCACATCGTATCGTGGGTGCCGTAAGGTTACAGAGGGAAATATAACAGTGGACAGGTAGTAGCATCTTTCTGATAATGACTTATTTAATTATACACGATGATTTAAATACCACTCGCCACGCCTTTGATTTGATATACCACAAATCCTCGCAAAAGAACACCGATTCCTCCCAAGATGAAAGAATGATTCGCGAGGCTATTGAAAATTAAAAAACATCCTAATTTCAATAGAGAAGATGGATGGGTGCTGCCATCTGCTTGGGATCCCATAATTAATAAAATCAAATCCAAACCCAAGTATACCACTGCTAGACTTCAAGATACTGTAAGCTCATTCTGCGTAAATCGAACCAAAAATTTATATTAAAAAACTGAAGGTAGCCGGGCTAACTATGACAGCAGCACGTCAAACACCTCAGTCCCCCGTGACCACGGGTGCTGGAAAGTACCCGAAACGTCTGGAATATAAAAATAAGATAATATACGCGATAAAATCCGTAAAATTAGTTTTATTTAAATGTGTAGTGTTCGCGTAAATATAAGAAATCATTATATACACTATGACATATTGGATATGTAAGCGATGTTTCTATCAGAATAAATATAATATTTTTTAAAACGGCAGATAATACAAATCCATGTAGATCGCCCCGTTTAGTAGGGCCTATTTATGGTACGATTCAAATAGGTTCGTACTAAACAATAATCCCAGAACAAGAAAATATATTATAAGTTTTTTATCTATGTGTGAACGTTTACATAATGAGAACTAAAATAATAAATACCAGAATATTAAAATTAAAATTGCATGAAGGGTTAAATGGTAAAAACTTCTATAGCATTAAGGGTTTTGATAGTCATAAATGTTAATGTATAAATATTTTTCATGCTATGTATAACCGTAGAAAAACCTGCTGATCTTTAACGTTTTGTAAAATCTTACCTATACCATGTTTTTTGCAAATAAAATATTATTCTAGACACTTTCATTAGCGTTCGTTTTCGGGTTTTAAATGCGACATCGACTGACAGAAAGATATGTATTATGTAGTTAAGTTTGTCATAAATATTGTCTTGTGAAAAAATGATCTCTCCTTTAATAAATAAATATAGCGACAGTAGCCTACGGCAGCCTGCGAACCACGATCTCAAAAGGTTGTGGGTTCGAATCCTTCTTTCGACTATTGTCGTGAACCACTTCTAACACAAGCATTTTCAGCTTACGAGCAGTGGTTAAAGGAAATATTAGTAAAGTTAATAGCATTGCTAGTATTTAAAAGAAAACATAAAAATAATGTGTCAACATATTTAGGATAGTAATCTGGTACAGAAGTGTTATATTAGTGTTTTTTTAATGTAATTTTATGTGGTTTTTGTCCATATAATGATTAAATAAATAGATTACGGTCTTGTGTATTTTGTTCTTCACGCTCATTGATATGTTATTATTATCATAGGTTAATTTATTTTCAATTTTTGTTTTTAATCGGTGGGCCATCTAACGTTTGGAATTGGAACTATAAGTTATTTTGAGGTTTGAAGGTTTGATGACATTTCCGATGTGACAGAAAGTTAGTTGAAGAGTAATTGTGTTCTGTGGTTAGTTGTATGTTTGACATTTATGAAATGGGTAGCTTTTCGCTTGAACATAGTTGCAAAATATTAAAAATTTATTTCCAAAGTGGTGACTCTTCTACTCAAACTGAAATCGAAGTAGAGGCCTAAACAATCGAAAATGTACTGAAAAATTGGACTGACCGAATTGGGTATTGTAAGGCTAGCCGTGGCAGTTATTTGAATGATATTCCCTTCCATTCCTAAATGGAAGGGTTCAATCTTTCTAATAAACTCAAAACTTTGAAAAAATATACATTAGTTTTTTTATAGACGATTCAAATTCCAAATCTTAAATGCCCCACCATAATATGGTCAGACATAATGGTAATAAGTCGGTGATTGACTTTATATATATATATATATATATATATATATATATATATATATATATATATATATATATATATATATATATTATTATAAATAAAAATAAATTTGAAAGGAGTCTGTTGCTATGACTGTATGATATGTCATTCATATCCACAAAAAACTTTTGTGGATATGAATGACAACTCGCGGCGGCCATGAACTTGTATGTCACGGCGCGCCGCATTCGTCTCGTTTATTGATTGCAGTTTGCAATGGCCCAGATAACGTCTTCCCTCCTCCCGTTAACCTTGTTGTCAAGCCTGAAATAACTCAATAGCTTGCAGTAGTGAGTGTTAAGTCTTTGATGATATAAGTTCAAATAAAACAGTAATTTAAGGGATATAGAATAAACACTATTTATGTTTTGCAGAAGAGGGCCATAACACCTATTTACAACCTTAAGCCGAGAGAGTTTCTCAGAGAAAAATTTAAAAAAATAAATATATTAATGTTGGCCTCTTAGTATATTTACGAGAATTCTCACAAAAACAAAAGTAGTTTTAATAAAAAAGTGACGTACAATTTGTAAACACAAAGAACAAACAAGCTACTGATACAAATTTCTCGACTCCAAAGAGTCAGTAATTAAATTAATTCATGGGACAATGTATACGATATTACAACTAAGTCCCAGAACATATAAAAGGTCTTTCTATTACTAACTTAAAACAGTTATTAAACAATAATTGTATAAAAAGGGTTAGTATAATATAAATGAATACATGGTTGGTAGTAATCCCTGGGAATGACGTAGTCGCTTTCAAGCTGTTTCTTAAATAAGTTTTGTAAGTAGTTTGTACAACCTGAGTTTTGTTAACGTAAAAATTATTTGAAGTCCCGCTGGGTTTCTTGCTAATTCTTCCCAGGACAGAGGTTTTTCCGAACAAGTGGTAAAAGTAAAAAAAATAATTAGAGTAATTTTTAATCTGTATTAAATAAAAATTATTCTATTCTATTCGATACCAGCGAGTTAAGTGTTCGTTTCTTCAAATAGTTTTTACATTATATTTTTTTATATGTGCAGTTTTTGGTAGAGCTTTGCTGCTCCTATATAGTTGTATCACGAATGCGTCGGCTCGACCGGGGAAAGACCACGCTCTCACAGAATAAAAGTGTAAAATAGCAGCTTCATGCTGCTTTGTTTTGTATAGTAAAGAATCGGGAATCCTTTTAACTGGAGATGAGACATTCTTGAGGTTCTCAGGAGTGACTACGCATCCGCATTTTGATTCTTAATCGAGAATATTTTTTTGTATATAGCTATGGTCCACAGCAACCACTTACCATCAGGTGGATTGTGTGCACACAATGTCCGACGTCTAGTAATATTTTTAATGTCAGTTGGCAAGTGAATTGTAAGAACTGTTTTCACACATCATTGTCCCCAATATATTGATCTATTTTATAGTATGATTTCTTAAATAAATTTCATTAATAAGTTTTTAATTCATAATCCTGATTGTTACAATTTAGATGAGCTAAAACCAGAAAGGCTTTCTAGTATTAGCTCATCTAAATTTAGAAATTTCTAGTGTATCTTGTCGACCTATTCTACAGGAGACTTGTATGTATGTCCTGGAAATTTGCAATCAATATTATTACGTAAATGTATGTTTCCCTACATACATAATACTATCAAAATAAATAACGGCAGAAGTGTCAAAATATCAGTCACCTTGAAAAAGTCGCGTAGCAGTCGCGAGGCCTCAAGTAATAGAATGCCCGTATCGCAAAATTAATATTCTTTCCAATCTTTTTTTTTATTACTAGAATTTTCTCCTGTATCGTGGAGGCAGTTTACATATATAGATTGCACAAGGACAAAGATCCAGACCCAGAAAAATTACTTGTAGGCCACATAAATACTTGTTCTGTGCGGAATTCAAACTCGCGGCTCTCAGCGCCGTCATTGCTAAGCAACTGCGCCATGAAGCCATCAATTTTCATATGAAAATAAGCAAAGTAGACTAATAGCTATTATTTCATCAGTCAGCTTTCTAATACTTCAAATAGCGAAAATTGCAGAATAGTAAATCAGTACAAATTTTCATGTCAAATGTTTGGCAACAAGTCGGCACGGGTTATCGTTGTCCAATCGCAATAAAATTTATTATAGTTTGGCCGTTCAGAGAATGCGTTCCTGACACCTATCAGTTAGTCACGACTAGTGATGGGCACAACATAACACTGAGTTCGTTACCGTTCCTCCAAAATGAACCGCCGCGTTATTTTTAAGATTATTTTCGTTTTAAATTGGCGGAATCATTTAAAATTTATATTTTATGTTTTATGTTATATTGGCAATGATACGGTGGAATTCTTAGAACGCGATGACCGAACTCCAGAGCCAGTTAATCGATTTCGTATCGCACATTTGCCGCTTTATTTTTTTTAAATAATTTAATTAGCTCTGGTTTTAACATCTGCATATTTGCGTCAATGCCTTTTGCTTGTAACCAAGCCACCATTTCTTCTTTTTTATTAGCTTGGGTAGGTGGTTTCTGTATTTGAACCGAGTGATAGGAGGCATTATCCATGAATATTACAGAAGGCTCTGGTAGGCTGGCAAAAGCACGTTCTGGAACCACTCTTTAAATGTAGTGGCATTCATTTCCTCGTGGTAGTCATTTGTGGTTTTTGATTGAAATGTCAGTAACGCGTTCTCCACAAAGCCGTAATTTGCAGAACCTGCGTGGCATATTATCAGATGGGCCCCCCTTACCCATTGGTACTTTCGACGTCGACGCTTGTGTATCATCCGTCCAAGAACGGGAAACCGTGTGATTGGCGTTTAGCCATGTCTCGTCAATGAACACGACATTATCCCAGTTATCAATATTTTTTGCTTCTCTCAAAAAACTTATCCGTTTTAAAGTTATGTCGTTTCGTTCTAATAAAATTTTTCTTTTGTCTGTTTTTTTATACGAAAAACCAATATCTTTTAAGATTTTGGTTAAAGCAGTTTTACCCCCGCTAAACAGTCCAGCTTCTCTTAACGATGCCAAAAGCTTCTTCCTGTTGAGATATTCATTTCTGGACTAGTAACCATATATATGATTTCTGATTGCATCGGCGTCAAAGGTGTCAATATCTGTCACGGGTTTAGTTCTACGTTTCTTCTTCGGAGTACGTAAAATATTATCTTCCGTGCCAGTAGAGCCGAACTTTTCTTTATTAATATTTGTTATCGTTCGTTT
This sequence comes from Parnassius glacialis, assembly GCA_033319125.1. NCBI lineage: Eukaryota > Metazoa > Arthropoda > Insecta > Lepidoptera > Papilionidae > Parnassius > Parnassius glacialis. The sequence goes on along the minus strand of JAVANC010000025.1, from coordinate 22,204,470 downwards.
GCTAACTCCAAGCGCCTGAGAGACGCGTTCTTGTACTTGTTCGACAGGTAACAGGGGTCCGCCATTTTGCCGCTCCCGCTCAAAGTAATCTTGCAGCTTGATGATTAACTCACGGGCTCCACTTTTCAATGTTTGTCCACGTTTAGGCATTATTATGCACCAAAAGTAAAAAGAACGCAATACAAATCACAATCTAAGTCTGATTTAGCGCCGATGTCAGTTTGAAAAGCAGAAACAGTCCATTAACAGGTCTCAAACATCTCCATTTACATTTTGTCATCATTATTTATGTAAATTAATTTAATTACTAACATTATAATTTAAGTTATATTTCATTTCACTGTTACTAACATTCTTGTATGGGTCCTGTGTTGCCTGAAATAAAGATATTTTATTTTTTATTATTTATTTTTAAACGAAAGCCGGGTAATCAAATAAAAACAGATCGAAAACACTTGAAGAACGTGGTCTATGCGCACGAAACGACAACAGACGACTGTTTTAGCGTCACAAAATGGGGGCCCATAACGCCATTTGGGGTTACCATTTTCAACCTAAATATAAAAATGCTACTTTCTTTCGCGCGTTCGGTTTGATCGTAGTTTTATTTTTATATTTAATAAAAGTTATCTTATAGTCTATTATTTTCAAATTCTTAAAAAGAAAAACAAAACGTATTATTTTATAAAGTATAACTGTATAAGAACAGATTACGATACTGTTATTGCCTGTTATTGTTAGCACAGCACTACAAATATAAAGCGCTGACATAACCTTGTAATAGCGCAGTATAGATTTAGAAAAGTATTGTTTACCAAGTTATTTGACACTCAGTTTGGCACAAAATTATAACATTCATTGATTATTTATATAATAATGTTGTTTTAATGCTCGTCAATTGTTAAAACGGTAAACAACCTGCAAAAATATTTTTATCGTAACTGCAACGCCATTACAAAGTTACGTCGTCAGTTCAATCGCGACGTGTCAGGAACGCATTCTCTGAACGGCCGAATTATATTTGAGTCAATGAGGTCAATACGAATAAAAATAGACGGTATGCGTATTTAATTTCGCGAAAAAAATGTTTCCCTTATGTCTTGGGACACTCTAGTGTATATGCGTTTTAGTTTTTTAATATTATACAAAAAAAAGAATTATTATAAGCAGCCAGTCAATAAAAACGTATAAAATAAAATACCCATACCTGTGACATGAATAGGTTCAAAGGTACGGAAAATCTATTAGTACGATCTGCATGCCTAGCACGGCGATTAAGTTCAATAATTAAAACGGGAGGAATCCATGTCGATAATTGAACATTTACGTGCTGATTAAAAACATCAAAATTCACAGCCATATCCGGTTCTTCCGTTTATGCACCCTAAAACATCAACCCTAGGGTGGATATTCGTAAACGCGTGCTTATCTACTCCATCTAGGGTGGACAATCGGAATTCACTTTTGATTGTTCTTCTAACTTTTTACCCCAAGTACAGTTCAACAATAAATATTAAATACTCTTTAATTATTTTTTAATAAACACAACCTTATGTATTACATTATATAGGTTGTAGCGGTAACTGACCACAAACTTAAACAAAATCATATAACGTATTTTACTTAAATCAAATTAACTTTCCCAGTTTTAAATAATAAAATTATGTAAATTATAAATTCTCTAATATGTCCAAGAAGTTACCATAACAACCTCATTGAGTAGACGTAATTTTATATCCTGTATAAATTCGTGTATATTTGCAACGGCTTTCTAAATTTCTTTGCTACAACGGTTAGCGAAAAACTTTTTTGCAAGCATTCCAAAAACTTCACTAATTTTAGATGATTGTCTATAACTTCATTTAAAAATGTTTTACGCCAAGATTCCAATGAATTTGTAGTACTGTGAGGCACTCCTTTTATTTAGGCTTTGAGCTTTCAAACATGTATATATTTTTAAAGGTATGCTAATGTCTGCTTAAGTACCTTGGACCAGTTTTTATCGTGTTTGTATAAATGACTCTACACAGCTCAGTGAGAAAATCGGAAGAAAAATAATATACGAATTTCGATTATCCACCCAGTCTTGGGTGGATAGATAATCACTCGTTTCCGAGTCCGTTCCGTTCACGCGTGTCCGTTTATCCACACAATTTGAAAATTATTTGTGGATAAACGGAATAACCCTGCCATATCAACGAAAACTAAAGGTCACGAAAACAATTACATTGTGTAGTGTAAACGAGTACAGAGTCAGATACAAAATTGATTTTAAAACAAAGAAAAAATAATAGATTTATTTTTCGCGATGTATTCGTATGTAATCACACATTTGTCACTTTGGATGGAGCCGAAGATAGTTCGTTTCACTGTCGGAAAACTTGGAGGAATTAAGAACTTAATTTTTATTCCATAATTAAAATTCCAATACACCCAAATAGTATATTATTTATTAATATACATTAAAAATATTATTATTATACAAATTTTATTTTTAACGTTTGTTTTTTAGAGTCAGGATAAATTTTCCGATGTTCTTGTACGCAATGTAATAAAATTGTTTTTGTTCCTCCTCAACAGTGATTAATCCATGAAAGTCTTGCATTAATTTAATCGCTCTTTCGGCTACATCGTTTAGTACCCTCAGCGCCGAATTTTTTTTTTCAGGCTTCTTGAAACGAAGCATTTTCATTATTCACCACAAAGTAGGACATTCGTGTAGAAAACTGTCTTCAATTTTAAGGCGGTTGAACAAGGATTTTATTATTGAAATGAAGTCAGACATGTTTCTTTCTGAAACAAAATAAGATAAGAGTGTTAAAAAAATATACTTTCACAGGGAAAGAAAGTAAAATATTATTTTACTATTAATGCCAATGTTCTTTAATAAACTCACCATACAATATACCGCAAAGTTCTTCTTTCGATGGGATGTATCGTTTTCCATGAGTTATTTCTTCCTCTTTGGTTAAATTTTGAACAATTTTAACTTTAGTTTCTTGGTCCACAAACAGTGATAATCAATTAGTGATAATATAGAAACTTCGTCAGTTAAATACCACAAATGCTGAGTAATCTTCTGCAAGGCTGCTTTTGAGATCGTTTTGTCAATTTTCTCGTAAAACTTCATTGATTTCAAAAAGCACAAATCTTGGTAAGTTGATTTTATTGCTGAAGTGCATTGAAGCCATATTTTTACGTAGGATATTACGATGAACAAGCAAAGGCCAATCAATGCCGCCTTGTCTTTGCTTGTGATCTTGAAGTGAGCACTAAGTAACAAATCGCTATAAATCGGGAATAAATCGCTCTCGCCATCCAACGATCTTTAAGTTTTTCTCTATATCACTCGTTCATTTCGAGTTTGCCGTCATCGATCATTATGACTTCACAGCTGACGGTACCGTAGATAAAACTATTATTATAAGTGTTTTATTGTAAGAATTTCGATTTTTAGTTTATTGCCCTGTACAAGGAGGGCAGCAAATAGATAAAATGCATATTATTGAATAATTTATTTATTTAGTAAAGTAAAATAATAACACTGAATAGAAACGGTCCGATAAAAAAATATATTTTTAATATAGTTTTATTATATATTTTAAATGAATTATTTACGAAGGCGCGAATAAAAACTGGTAGTAAAGTCACATTCTCAATAGTGCAAGGGAAACAGTGTAGGCACATGAGTAAAGATAGATTTATTCTATGGTGTAGGTTTACCCCGCTGTAGTGTGCCAAGTTCGAATCTGGCAATGTGGTAATTTTTTTGTTTTTATTCTCTAGTTCTTTTGTACCTTAAAATTATAGCCCACATGGCCCCAAAACTGAACAGTAAATCATTATCGATATACAATCAAACCCTTGTGATACTTTTTAAATAATTAAAGTAAAAAATAAAATATGTATACACAGTCAGGTCATAAGTATTGTCACACAGTAAAAACTTCTTTTAGAATGCTGGCAACAAAAAAGTTTATTGAATTCGAGTTTCGAATTGTTCATGAAAATAAAACTGTATACATTTTAGAATTTTACTCATTTTTAAATATGGAGTGGACGCTTAAAGAAGACCGTGTTGCAGTTATTGCGTTGCATCGTTGCGGTTACGCGCCAATTCAAATTTTTGCCATACTGAAAAATTTTAATATAACCAAAAGATTCGTCTATCGTACCATCAAATGATACAATGAAGACTCTAGTGTAGATGACAGGTCAAGAAGTGGTCGCCCTCGGTCTGTTAGGACTTCAGCAGTGATAAAAGCTGTGAAGGCGCGAATTCAAAGAAATCCCAAACGTAAGCAGAAACTGTTGGCCCTTCAGATGGGGTTAAGCAGAACCACGGTGAAAAGGGTGTTAAATGAAGACTTAGGGCTTTGGGCATATTGAAGAAAAACAGGACATCGTTTGAATGCTCGTCTAATGAACCTGAGACTGAAGAGATGCCGCGATTTGTTGAAGCGGTACGCGGGAAAAAAATATCGGGAAACTCTTTTTTCGGATGAAAAAATTTTTACCGTAGAAGAGAGCTACAACAAACAAAATGATAAGGTGTACGCACACAGTAGTCAAGAAGCGAGCAACCGTATTCCGCGTGTCCAACGAGGTCATTTTCCATCCTCGCTCATGGTATGGTTGGGAGTTTCTTATTGGGACTTAACAGAGGTACATTTTTGTGAGAAAGGTGTAAAAACGAATGCAGTTGTGTATCAAAATGCAGTCCTGACGAACCTTGTGGAACCTGTTTCTCATACCATGTTAAATAACAGGCACTGGGTATTCCAACAAGATTCGGCGCCAGCTCATAGAGCGAAGAGCACATAAGACTGGCTGGCGGCGCGTGAAATCGACTTCATCCGGCACGAAGACTGGCCCTCCTCCAGTCCAGATTTGAATCCGTTAGATTACGAGATATGGCTACATTTGGAGGAAAAGGCCTGCTCAAAGCTTCATCCCAATTTGGAGTCACTCAAGATATCCTTGATTAAGGCAGCCATCGATATTGACATGGACCTCGTTCGTGCTGCGATAGACGACTGGCCGCGCAGCAGATTGAAGGCCTTTTTTTTTTTTGCGGATGGAAAATCATCAAATGACGCCTTTCGCTCTGGGTGGAGCGGAAGGGAGTGTCAGACTTTTACTGCCTAAAAACCATCCGTGTTCCTTCAGTGCCCTTACGTTCCGGAGCCGCGGTATCTCTTTCGAACAGCCCGCAGCCCCGGCAGGGGTCGGCCCTTGCCCTTCACGATGGTGACAGCTCTTTGAGGCGCGCGTGGAACAAAACGCGCCGTCGACACGGCCTGTCGTCGTTAGACGGACGAACGGCGAGCTACCCATTGCTCGCCATCCACAGGCCTACGGTGGCCGGGGGCCACGACGTAGCCCCCGACGCCCGGGGCGTCTCCCGCGGCGGCCGGGAAGGAAAGCTGCTGCTCTCTCCTTCTCCCGCTCCGCCACCTCCTTCGCTAGCATCACTGCTTCGCAGAAGGTGGTGGCGGCATCCCATTCCGTCTCGCTCCGGACCATGGCTTCGACCAGGGCCGGACGCGAGAGGTCGCCGCCGCCTATCGCCGCTACGAGGACACGGTGGAGGAGGTGTGCTCCACCGTGTCTTCCGGTCGATCCTCGCAGTGGGAGCACCCAGGCGTTTCCTCCCGCCCGATTCGGGGCAGGAACCTCCCGAACACACCGTGTCCGGTGAGGACCTGCGTCAGGCGGAAGGTAAGGACGCCGTGGCGTCTCTCAAGCCACTCCTCAAAGAGGGGTCTTATCGAGTTGAAGGCCTGTATTCAAAATCACGGAGGTCATTTTGAATAAACTTTAGTGTCATAAGAATCTATGTTTTGTTAATTTCATTTTGGTATATAAATAGTTACATAATGAATAAACTTGTTTCAATTATTTTATATTAAACATGTGACAGAATTTATGACCTGTCTAGGTATTTATATGTAACTGGTTTCTCGAAAACGGTTTCAATAATGCTCTACTTTACAAGTATTACAAGATAGAAATATTTTTTATTTACACTTATTTTAATTAAATTTTATTTATTTACACTTTATTGCACCTTGATAAAAGGATTACAAAGGGCGGATTTAATGCCTATAGGCATTCTCTCCCAGTTAACCCGGGACGTGTGGAAATTAAGTGATAGGTGACAAAATAAAATGAACAATAGAGTAAATCCAGGAAAAAACTACTGATAAACTTAAAAATAAACTAATATTATATATATAAATACAATAAACTTATATACTATAGAATATAATAAGGACAATATATTATATTTACATACAAATACATAGATACATAAATATATACATATTATAAATACAAATAGATATATAACATAAACCTATAAATAAAATAACAACAAAGGTAACCAAATTGACCATATTAACTATCATTAAAGTGATTATGTACCAACCTTTTAAAAACAGTCTTATTAGATGTTTTTCTGACGTCATCGGGCAAGGAGTTCCAGATCAGTGCAGCCTGAATGGTGAAGGATTTACTAACAAAATTAGTAAAATGTAGTGGGATACTTAGTTTATTATTATATGAAGACCGCAGAGTTTTATCATGCGTTGAGGAAATATACTGAAATTTCTCCTTGAGATAAGAAGGAGTGGATAAACCATATTTATTTAATCTTTTAACGTCGTGCAGAACTCCATTGCTCTGGTACTCAGTTCGTAAATAATGTGATTAACCAAAATAGTGATATGCTTAATAGCAATACTTTAAAATACCTACCCAAAAATATAATTTAATATTACTAAGTGTCATTCATGGTAAATTTATTCAAATAGTGCCATTTGTTGGAAAGTCCGCAACGCTTTGCAGTAGCGATAAATGAAGATAAAATACAGGCAACATCGTCCGCTAAATAAATCCACCCCTTCAACCTTCCTTTACACAGCGGGAACCCTTGCGGTTTGCATTTAAAATTCATTTGCAACAATGTACAAAATCTGTACAGTTTCTGTGTAAAATAATCAAATAATAAATATAAAAATAAATAAAAATTAGACCATTATGACATTACATAATGTAAACCTGTCTATTACCCAAAGAGGTTTGCAAAGATCCTGACACACTTCTCTCGCTTCTTTCATATCTACGCATACATGTTCGTCGATTGGAGAGGGTCTCTTGGGCCCATCTTAAATATATAGTTAATTTGGACGCATACCTTTCGACTGTCTCGGTCTAGTAGTCGTAACTGCTTGCATTTCCTCTACCAAAGAGACCACCTTCATAATCAAATGCAAGCTTGATTGTGAAGGTGGTCTATTTTACATAGGACAAACAAAAATTCGTAAAAGCCGCGTGAAAGAACATATCGCTGATGCGAAGATTAGACGCTCCCGGAAGTCTGCAATATGTCAAATGTTCAGGATCGTCCTAATCGTTATATCAGATTCGATAAACTACAAAGCCTCGCAAAGGGACACCGAATCTTACCAAAGATAATTCGCGAGGCTATTGAAATTACGAAAACGAACAAATATTGAAAAGCATCTTATTTCAATAGAGAAGATGGCTGAGTGCTACCATCTGTTTGGTATCCTATAATAAATAAGGTAAAATTCAAGCCCAAGCTTACTACTACTGCATGACTTCAAGATACTGTAGCTCAAGATGCAAGCTTGTTCTGCGTAGATCGGATCAAAATTAATAATTAAAAGTTAAAGGTAGCCTTCAGTAACTATGACATCAGGATGTCAAACACATTTAGTCCACAAATATTTAGTATTAAAAAAAAAAACAATAGTCCGATGGCGGATTCGAACCTATAATCTTTTGAGTTCGCGGTCTACACAGTATTCTATCTCATTCTCTCGCAGGCTAAATTCTAGAGATAGATATGTTTGTTTCTTTTTAGTGTCGCTTTTTCGTCTAATTGCGTTTCAAATCACAATTATACAAAAGAATTTTACTTCAAAAAGTTAAAATTATACGCAATAAAATCCGTAAAATTAATTTTATTCAATGTGTAGTATTCTCGTAAGTATAAGAAATCAGCCTATTATCTTTTTTACAGCATATGCTGCAGAGCTAAATTTGCTAGGTAGTTGTGATTTGTAGGGGTCCCAGTGAAGCTTCGCTTCAACTGTAATTCCGAGAAAAATAGTGGATTCAACAAGACTCAAATTGGCGGTGTTTCACCCCCGTGACGGAAAAGATAATGCTCTTGTGTTTGCGCATAGACTCAAAAACTATAATCCTGTCCCACACAGATGGCTAGTCAACGTTAAGACTGGTCGCCGTGACCGACATTCGGTCTGGAGGACATTACTAACCTTCTAAGGCGTCTCTTGCCGACTCTGCTATTCACTTTAGCAGCATACATCTACGTTATTCAATCACTCTTTCTACGTTTACAAATCATAGAAGCATTCCTTTCTAAATCCTAGTTACATTTTAATGCAAACCATATTTTTTTCTTACCACACCATTTCTCGGCCTATCATTCAGAGTCAGCCCTGACATACTTCTTAATGATCGCATTTCTACAGCATTAGTTTTACTCTGACGCTTCATCTGACACCTCTAACTTTTACTACCATACATTAGAGTAGGGACTACTACAGCAGCAGTCATCCCGTGGAGGTCATAAGAGGCGACAAATGGAAACTGAACCAGGCGATGGGCAGAATCAGCTTCCTGAGAAACAGCTGAATAAAATATTAACTGCTGTTACCAACCTACTTATCAGTCGTGGCAACTTAGGTAAATATTCTTTTTTGCGTGGTAGAACTATGCTGTAGCATATTATGATTGTATATTATGGTTGTAGCACGAATGTAGGGTCGGGTAGGACTACATGTATGGTAAGTGTAGAGGACCGGATACCCTTTTTACTGAAAACGAGGCATTCCATTCATATTCGCGGTAGAGCCATGCTGCAGCTATATTAGTAGTATAGTTGTACCACGAATGGGTCGGCCGACCGGGGAAGGACCACGATCTCACAGAATACCAGCGTAAAATAGCAGCTTAACTGTGTGTTTCATATGGTGAGTGTAGAGAACCGGAGACCCTTTTTACTGGAAACGAGGCATTCCATCTTAGTCCTCACGGGTGACAACGCATCTGCATTTTGATTCGTAATAGAAGATAGATGTAGATATCTATGGGCCACAGCAACCACTTACCATCAGGTGGACTGTGTGCTCGTTTGTCACCATTATTCCATAAAAAAATCCATCAAAGTCCTCAGGGGTGACAAAGCCTCTGCATTTTGATTCTTAATTGAGGATAAATATAGATGCCTATGGGCAACAATATCCACTTGCAGATGGACTGTGTGCTCGTGTTTCATTTTTATTCTATTAAAAAATCCCCTTATGAGGCAATCTTTCGGGAAGACCTATGATCAGCAGTGAACTTTTGATAGGCGTTTCGCTTGGTGAGTGCAGGTGGCCGGAGGCCCTTTTTACTGGAAATGAGGCATTCCATCTTAGTCCTCACGGGTGACAACGCATCTACATTTTGAATTGTAATAGAGGATAGATGTAGATATCTATGGGCCGCAGCAACCACTTACCATCAGGTGGACTGTGTGGTCGTTTGTCACCCTTATCCTATAAAAAAAGTGATACTAGCTTTTACCCATTACCTCGTAAGCATTATAATTTAAGTTAATTCATTATTATACAGTAATAAATTATTATTGTGGGATATCTATATAGTTTTCTCATCTGATTGGACTGTATTAATATATAAATGTAACTGAAACTGATAAATATACATAAATATCAATAAAATAAAATAAATAAATAAAGTTACACAAATAAATGAAAACCTAACCAGATGGAAACCTTCGACAGGGTAGACTAAACGGCCGAGGGTTAAGGGGAAAGAGGAAGAAACCGGCGGACGATGCGGACGGTATCAAGGAGCACCACCTTCTGCATTTGAGCCTGGAGCGGTCTGTCACGGAGTCCCAGTCGCCTCAGATGACCCGAGAGGCTGACTGGGATTAGCCCGTTCGCAGAAACGACCACAGGAATAATTTCAGTCGGCAGACCACCCCACATGTCGGTCACCTCGTGAGCCAGGTCCAGATATTTAGTCAGCTTATCTGTTTCGGCTTTCACGAGGTTCTCGTCATAAGGAATGGTAATGTCGACCAAAAATATCCTTGACTGCGCCCGGTCCATCCGCACAATATCAGGCTTATTCACAAGAATAGTTCTGTCTGTGATGATGGCCCGGTCCCAGTAGAGCCTGGCGCGGTCATTTTCGAGCAAGGCTTCCGGCAAGTACTTATAATAAAGCAGTTTCCGATCCACGAGACCATATTTCAGAGCTCCTGGTGCAGAATCCTGGCTACTAGGTTATGTCTGTGCAAATACTCAGAGTTAGAAAGCGCCGAACAACCGGAGATGACATGCCTAAGTGACTCACCGGGATGGCGACAAGCGCGACAGATGTTGTATCTCCGACAGTTGTTGGTTTTAATAACCTGATCCTGTATTGCACACACATAACCCTCGGTTTACTCGAAGAGGTCACCAAAACGTAGCCAGTGGAAGGAGGCAGCTATGTCTACGAAAGGCTCATGAAGAGTCTTGTAGAACCTCCCGTGGATCTCCTTCTCCTTCCATACGCTCTCCCTGTCGGAAATTTACTGCACTGCTGTTTCTGACCATTGCTCATTGGCTAAGGATAGAGGGGTTAGCCCTTTATCACACTAAATGTCGTCCGTGTAGAATAGATCATCAGATTTCGTCAGATAATTACGCAGGCTGCACACTTTGCGATTACGCATGGTGAAAGCGCTTAAAAAGCCGCACCCACCATGTTTCCGCGGCAAGTACAGCCTCATTACTGACGATCTCGGATGATGATAGTAGTGTGGACTTTTCTATCCTGAGCGTTCAGTTCAGTCTGAGTCCACCTGAGTACGCCAAAGGTATACATGAGAATAGACATGATCCAACCGTTATATGCGTGTGATTTATTAATGCCCGAAAAAGACTGTTGAGCACTCTTGTCAAGCGTGCATAAAACACATCGCAAACTGACTGTTTCACCTCCGCCTCATCGGTACCTATTTTCTGTGACATACCTAGGTATTGGTATGTTTCAGCCTCGGATAGGGTTCTTATGTTGATGGACATAGATAAGTCTATGCCCTCAGAGTTAGCAACCCTACCCCTTTCGACATCGAGGAGTGCACACTTATCCGTCCCCAGCTAATAATAATAGAATTGCTAAAATCACAAAATCAAATTATTAGTATTATATCTCACCATTAAATTGAAGCTAAACCTGCTGACATATCGCTTAGTACATAATAATCGTTTTCGCAATAACTGGTTTCCCGTGAGTAGTAGCCGATAGAGAGATAGTAAAAACTGATTTCTACTGATTCACATATTTGAATAAACAATAATTTGTTTAATCAATTACTAATAAAAATTCCGCAATTAAAAACCAGTAATACATGGTTTGTGACCTTATAGGTCACAAACCATGTATTACTGGTTTTTACGAATGTTTACTAGTTATTAGTTATACATACACATGTACAGTCTATGAAAGTCCACTGCTGAAATTGGGCATCTCCCATAGATTGTCTCATAAGAGAGATTCAAGCGTAGTTTGCAAGCTTGCCAGGTGGGTTAGTAACCGCAATTTTTTTATAATTTTGCACTGATAACAGGAACATGTTGATGCTCACCTCTTGTTTTAGTTTCTCTCTATCGCTTCTTACGACACCCACGGGACGATATGGGATAGTGGATATTTTTATATCGCGACTACCCGGTGACGAATGTTTATAATAATTTAATTTGTTATAATGTAAACAAGGGGTAGGTGTCAGATATACCTCAAAACTTAAAAACGAGACTGTACAACCAGTGCGAGATGCCAGTGATAACCTATGAAACTGAGACATGGTCCTTCACTTTTTTTTTATAGGATAAGGGTGACAAACGAGCACACAGTCCACCTGATGGTAAGTGGTTGCTGTGGCCCATAGAGATTTACATCTATCTTCGATTTCGAATCAAAATACAGATCTGTTGTCACCCATGAGGATTAAGATGGAATGCCTCGTTTCCAGTAAAAAGGGGTTTTCGGTTCTCTACACTCACCATACGAAACACAGCAGCGTTAAGCTGCTATTTTACGCTGGTATTCTGTGAGAGTGTGGTCCTTCCCCAGTCGAGCCGACCCATTCGTGCTACAACTATACCAGTAATATAGCTGCAGCATGGCTCTACCACGTACCAAAACGTTCACTGCTGGCCGGATGAGGAAGCTCAAGGTTGCTCAGCGAGCTATGAAGAGGGCTATGCACGGAGTTTCTCTGCGTGATAAACTTATAAATGAGGATACCCGCAATAGAACCAGAGTGACCGACATAGCCCGACGGATTAGTAAGCTGAAGTGGCAGTGGGCTGGCCATATAGCTCGAAGAACCGACAACCGATGGGGAAAAAAGGTTCTCGAGTGGCGGCCTCGTACCGGCGGACGAAGTGTAGGGCATCCCCCCACTAGATGGAGTGATGACTTGGTAAAACATGTGGAAAGTAAATGGATGCAGGTGGCTCAGGACCGTGTTTTGTAGCATTCCTTGGGGGAGGCCTATGTTTAGCAGTGGACTTGTGAAGGGCTGTAATGATGATGATGAATTTGTTATAAACAAATAAAACCGTTTTTAAATATTAAATGTGAATTCATAAAAAATAATTGAAGAACTAATTTTATTATCGATCCTTTATCTCGTATGTGTAATATTACACATATGAGAGTGTATATATAAAAACTCCACAGATGAAAATAGTCCTCACCCACAGATTATCTCACAGATTTTGGCAATGTTGTGCCACGCTTGGTAGGCGGGTTGGCAGCTTTTTATATATTTTTTTATAGGTGAGGGGGCAAACGAGCATACGGCTCAACTGATGGTAAGTGACTACCGCCGCCCATGAACAACTGCAACACCAAGGGAATTACAGGTGCGTTGCTGGTCTTTTAAAAAGAAGTAAGCTCTTTTATTGAAGGTCTCTAAGTCGTTTCGGTCCGGCAAAATCGCTGGTGGTAAATTATTCCACAGAGAGGTCGTACGCGGAAGAAAGCTCCTAGTGAAATGTACAGTGGTGGACCGCCAAGCAGCTAGACGGTGTGGATGGTATCGGGAGTTTTGCCGCGATGTGCGTTCGTGAAATTTGGCGGCTGGGATTAATCCAAACAAATCCTCAGAGCACTACCCGTGGTAAATGCGAAAGAAAATGCAAAGAGATGCAACATCTCTTCGCAGTGCCAATTTTGGATTGATATCAAGAAGATGCTGTTACCGATCTCCTATTTCAGTTCTCTCTGTGGCCTATTAGGAAACACGGGGCTATATAGAGTAGTGGATTATTATACACTGCCACTACACGGTTATCTTTTTATTTTACTTAAAAGTGGTCTCATCATTTTTTCTTTTAAACTCGTAGTTTTGTAGTAAAATGGTGTTTAAATAAATAAAAAAAAATAATTATAAATTGGCTTTGCACCAAAACTTTAAGGGATAAAAGCTAAAATATAAGGACCTTTTTGGTTGTAAAATTGCAAAGAGAAATATTTTGTTACTTTATTTATATGTGAGTGAGAGTATCAAAACGCATTTATTTAGTTTATCAGTTTTTCGATTTTATAAAAAACCATCCATGTTTTTGTTTAAAAACATTCTAGGTCACTTCTGGCATTCCTCTTTATCTGCCTTGAAGTTTCACCATAACCCTTTCAGCCATTCCGAATATAAGCCAGGACAGACTGACAGTTAGTTAACGATCTGAAAATTAGTTGTTTATGAGTATGTCATATTTAACAGTGGTAGAGCCATGCGGCAGCTTTTGCTGTCGCACGGATGGGCCGGCTCGAACCGGGGTGGTACCACGACCTCACAGAAAACCAGCGTGAAGTAGACGGCCGGAAGTGGCCGGAGGCCCTTTTTACTGGAAATGAGGCATTCCATCTTAGTCCTCACGGGTGACAACGCATCTGCATTTTGATTTGTAATAGAGGATAGATGTAGATGTCTATGGGCCGCAGCAACCACTTACCATCAGGTGGACTGTGTGCTCGTTTGTCGCCCTTATCCTATAAAAAAAATATTAGCATGCAAATAACCTCTTGAGATCAATAGAAGGCAGTTATTACGATATTATAGACTAACACTTGAATTTTATTTATATGTATACAACTCCGGCTATAATTTATAGCAAAGTTTGTTGAATAACTTTTACATAACCTTCGTATTGAGAGACGAACACATTTCATTTGAAACATGAACATAACTTAAAGAGGCATCTATTATATTTCTAAGGCTAAATAAAAAAGGGTATAGAAATTTCTACCACGAATATTCTTGGGAATATTTATTCATACATTGGAATAAAACATATTATTCATCTTGTACGTCTGAATTATACAAAGTCCTTCAACATTTATTTTAGGTTGATAAAGTTAGGTAAAAATAGAGAGAAAATAGTCGTAGTTACTGTTCGTAAAATGTAGTATACTTGTGTGTCGTACTATATACTAACCTTGTCAAATTAAATTTGAGTCACATTCTTAGTAAGTGGTTAGAAATGCAAAAGCTAAAATATGTTAAATTTAAAGTTTCCTCGTGTTTATTTTCATACCAATATAATTTTGATCGTTAATTGCGTTTTGCCTTAACACATTCATAAGGAAAAAAGGAATAATCATACGGTATTTTAGAACCGGAGAAGTTTACTAACCTTCTCTGAAGCAGTCTATTTATCATAAAATTCGTCTTTATAAAGATATATATTTTTCAAGTGTTGTAGTTAAGCATAATACTAAATTATTGATTCACAACCTTATGCACCTTCTTCTTTATAGATGTGTCTAGAAGTCTACCGCTGGACATAGGGGGATTTGTCTAAATAATTACCCTTTGTAGGCGGATTGCCAGAGGAGTCAAATCACACCTTTGCTCATCGTCGTTCTGGGTATTTTACGTCTAATGGTAACAAGATGGTAATACCACAGAAGTCATAAGATTCTTCTGGTATTTCCAATAGCCGCATCTTACGATGGGGCGAAAAGGGGTAACGGATTCTTTTTCGTCACTATCACACGGCCACAATACTCGTAAAAATCCTTAATCACACAGAATACCATACCAATAATCACACAGAATACCAGCCTCAAATAGTAGATTAATGCTACTGTCTTTAATAGTATAGTCTATATAGTTGTAGCGTGAATGGGTCGGTTCGACCGGGGAAGCACCACGCTCTTAGAGAATACCAACGTAAAATAGCAGCTTGATGCTGCTGTGTTTCATATGGTGAGTGCAGTGAACCGGAGACCATTTTTGCTGGAAACGAGGCATTCCATCTTAGTCCTTCATCATCTACATCATCATTACAGCCCTTCACAAGTCCACTGCTTAACATAGGCCTCCCCCAAGGAATGCCACAAAGCACGGGCCTAAGCCACCTGCATCCATCGACTTCCTGCATATCTTACCAGGTCGTCACTCCATCTAGTGGAGGGACGCCTTACACTTCATCCGCCAGTACGAGGCCGCCACTCGAGAACCTTTTTTCCCCATCGGATGTCGGTTCGTCGAGCTATATGGCCGGCCCATTGCCATTTCAGCTTACTAAACCGTTGGGCTATGTCGGTCACTCTGGTTCCACTGCGGATATCCTCATTTCTAAGTTTATCACGCAGAGAAACTCCGAGCATAGCCCTCTCCACAGCTCGCTAAACGACCTTGAGCTTCCTCATCCGGCCAGCAGTGGAGGACCACGTCTCAGTACTATAGGTCATCACTGGCAACAGGCACTGGTTGTACAGTCTCGTTTTCAAGTTTTGAGGTATACCTGACGATAAGATGTGCCGTAATTTCCTGAACGCTGCCCAACCGAGTTGAATCCGTCGATTGACCTCTCGGTCGAAGTTGGCCTTACCTAGTCGGACTATTTGTCCCGGTAAACATACTCGTCAACAACTTCGGGCTTAGTGCTCCCAACAACTACTGGCATAGGGGTGACATGGACATTAAACATGATCTTTGTTTTGTCCATGTTCATCTTAAGACCTATCCGTTGGGAAGCACTATTGAGTTCATTGAGTATAGTGCTTGGTTCTTCCAGCGATTCTGCCATAAGGACTATATCGTCGGCAAATCGAAGGTGAGTGATATACTCGCCCTTGATGTTGATACCGTATCCTTTCCAGTCCAGAAGCTTGAAAACGTCTTCCAATGCAGCGGTGAAGAGTTTCGGGGATATGACGTCATCCTGTCTTACACCTCTCTGCAATTGGATAGGTTTCGTACTCTGGTTCTGTACTCGGATAGCCATCGTAGCCCTACTGTACAAGCATTTCAACACTTCGATATACCGACAGTCAACTTGGCATCGCTGAAGGGACTGCAGCACCGCCCAAATTTCGACGGAGTCAAAGACTTTCTCATAGTCGACGTGGAGGACGGAATTGAAGAGCTTCTGAAGAACTTCAAGTACCGGTTTTCCACCCGCTTTCAGATGCTCCGCTGTAATTCCATCCTCGCCTGGAGCCTTGCCGTTTTTAAGGTGCTGGAGAGCCATTCTAATCTCGCTCAGACTGACGTCCAAGATATCATCGGAATAGTGTTGGATAAGACTTGCTCTTGGATCGTTACTCACACTTACGTGTGGCTCCAACGTAACTCCAACTTAACGTTTAGGTTACCATTCGGTGACCACTGCCGGTTTTCACCCTCGCGATCACTGAGACATCACTGAACAGTTGCCGCCTGGTCGTCATAATGAAGTTAATCTCATTTTTTGTCGAACCGTCGGGGCTCGACCAGGTCCACTTCCTATAGGGCCGCTTCTGGAAGTTCATCATAGAGAGTCCCTCTTTTTCCATGAAATCGGCCAGCTGCTGGCCCCTTGGGTTCCGTTGCCCTATTCCGAATTTCCCTACTTTCAGCTCACCGTTCTCTCTTGTGCCTAGTTTTGCGTTGAAGTCTCCCATTAACACCGTATAGTGGGTTTTGGAGGAATGCATGGCTCTAAAGATATCCTCATACATTTTCACCACCTCCTCATCGGGGTGTGCCGAGGTTGGCGCGTAAGCCTGTATGACCTTCAGCGAATACCGTTTGGTGATTCTGCGTATAAGGTACGCAACCCTCGTCGACACACTCCCGATCTTTACAACGTTGTTAACGAGATACTTGTGGACGATAAATCCGACACCTCCTTGGGACAGATGGTCGCCCTCCCGGTGATAGAACAAATTGCCGGATTCGAGGATTACCGTGTCCTCCCCCTCTCTTCGGACTTTGGATAATCCTATGACATTCCAGCGCAACTTGTCTATCTTAGTCCTTAGGCGTGGCATAAGCATTTTGATTCTTAAATGAGGATAGATATAGGTGTTTACGGGCCACACCATCCACTTACGATAAGATGCGTTTAAATAACTATTTAACTGACTACTATTTAAGACAATAACAAATCGTAAATTTTTCTATAATTAGAAATACTTAATTGGAGTTTTGGCGGGAACTTGACCGGCAGCGGTTTACTGCTCCTGTTTTATTGTTTAAATAATGGTTTGAAGTGGACTTTGATATGTAATAGTGGTGCGATTTTGTGTATTAAGTGTCTGGGCATAAGAAATATTAGTGAAAACGGTGAAACAAGTGCTTTAATCGTGATGTGGCTCTCAAGATAAGGTTGTCTGCTCGCCTTAAGATATCGTTGCCAACTGTCTGCTGGCTCAAGTTGCCATCAAAATCTCCCATGGACTGCACAATGTGACGCATCAACATATTGTGAAGCAGTGTACTATGTAGGATAATCAGACATTTGTACTATGAAGGATAATTATACATTGAAAAATGGAAGACATGGCTGACGCACAAACCGTGCAGGCTAAGAAATGGAAAAAAACCTAATAGCAAAAAAGAAAATCACAAAGTCTGAACCTTTTACACTGTCAAAATTTCGGTGTAAATTTGGATTGAAACTCATTGCGTCACCTACCGGAAAGGACAGAACAACGTCCGCCGGATTAGCCAGAATATATTTACTAGCTTTTGTCCCCAGCTTGTCGGAAAACGATATGATTTCGGAAAACCAGAGCTAATGTTGCAAAACGTACAAGCTTTGAGTGCTTGATATTATCGAATAACCGACAAACAGTTTACCATGCGTAAAGCACGAAGTATGAGAAAGTATACCCGTCACTTTTAAGGCCTGACGGTACCTTATAATCTTCAGCATCATTATCATCATTACAGCCCTTTATAAGTCCACTGCTGAAAATAAGCCTACTCCAAGGAACGCCACAAAGCATGATCCTGAGCCACCTGCATCCATCGATCCTACATATCTTACCAGGCCATCACTCCATCTAGTGGGTGGCTCCATTACACTTCACTTACCAACTTACTCTACAACTTAGCTTGCCACTCGAGAACCTTTCTTCCCCATCCGTTGTCGGTTCTTGGAGCTATTTGGCCGGTCAGTATATTAATGGTGACATCAAACTTTAGCGGAATTGTAGCATTTTAAATTAAAATGGTAAATATTTTAAAATAAATTGAATGCAGGGAATCCACAAACACAATTCTTTAAGTTATAGGCTGCTCCAGTCAGAAAAGCGGCTTTTTATAATGTTTCTCTCCAGCTCTGTAATGCGCAGCTAGGTACCGTTGCACAGTCTTGGTGTACCAAGGTTACGCATCAGTACAATAGGGATGCCAACTTTTAGCCCCAGCTTATGCAAAGGCATTCATGCTAATTCTAAGGATTTGAGAATATTCACTGAAGTACTGTCACCACTGGTAAAATAACAGTATCTATCGATGAGCACATCTTTTACTCGCCGGCCACGTCTAATATTTTATGAATAAATTCATTTTTTGGCAACAGCATACTATCTTACAAAACCAATCTTATTTAATAAAAGTTAATAAGTTCACCTTCTGTCTCCACTGGATGGCAAAGATATATGAAAATTAAATTTTGTCATTTGCTTCCTTTTGGCATCGAGTCCAGTCGACCCTCTTTGAAGCAGCTTACATTTTTTTTATAGGATATGGGTGACAAACGAGCACACAGTCCACCTGATGGTAAGTGGTTGCTGCGGCCCATAGACACCTACATCTATCCTCTACTACAAATCAAAAAAAAATTACATGCGTATGCACCTTAATCTTGGTCAATATAATTTTGCACTCGCATAATTACTCGCATAATTGCAAGTGACATGTTATTTTCCAAACTGCACTCATTACCTTTGCCGGTGTGCCTCTCTCAATAACTGGCAGTGTATGTCTAAAGTCGCCTGCGAAATAATAACACCGCCCTTCAACCGGTGCTTTGTTGCTACGTTGTGTTTTAAGGCAACTACACCCGCTTGTGCGACATCATGCACTAATTCCATATAATTAATTTGCACGTTGTAAAAGGGCGCGGTGGCGGCTAATCTTGATGATGTTGCACTTTTCTTCACTTGCAAGATTAAAATACAATTCGAACATTGAATTTACTATCCACACTTGAGCTACGTTGCGGCAAAACCAGCAGTCTGTTCAGCACGAATATTTTATCCGTAAACCTTAGTCCGTCCACAAAGAAGAGTTCCTCACCTCCATATGCAAACATGGTACAATTTCATTCCTGTAAGTTTCTAAATTCTCAGTGTTCTAGCTTAAAACATTTGTAGCTGCAGTGTAGGCAAATCGAAATCAGTCAATTATTTCACAAATATCGATATCATTCTAACCCTAATTAACGTCAAAACTTTATTAATGATTTATTAATTATGCGCGCCTTGTGACCTATGCGCCACATCGTCTGTTAATGTGTTATTTATCTAACAACTGTATAATATTTAGTATTCATGTTCAACGTATGTTATATCATTATTTTATACATACCTACTTAAAGATATAGTGACCACGGAAACCTGAAAATTGAAAATTTGGCTAAATTAAAAACCCGCAAGCATTGCGCATTTTGAAGTGAAAATATATTTTATATATTATTTCAGGACCTAAGATATGTCATCAAAATCCGTTCAGCCAATTTAGTGTGAAAAGAGAATAATTCTCCTAGTTATGCTAAATTCTAAATAAATATTCCAAAGCCCAAAGGAACCGTGTATTTTTTTATGATAAGAATTCCTCTACGTTTGTTATTCCAAGATTAAAACCACCGTGATACTTAATTTAAGTCCGTTCAGAAATACGCTCCAGAACGATAGGACCCGTGATTTTCCGAAACACTTATACATGGTAGAGCCATGCTGCAGCTATATTATGGTTATAGCTTATGTTATAGCGAATGGGTCGCCTCGACCGGGGAAGGACCACGCTCTCACAGAATACCAGCGGAAAATAACAGCTCAACGCTGCAGTGTTTCGTATGGTGGGTGTAAAGAACCGGATACCCTTTTTACTGGAACGAGGCATTCCATATTTGTTCTCACGGGTGAAAACGTATCTGCATTTTGATTAGTAATCGAAGATAGATGTAGATGTCTATGGGCCACAGCACACACTTACCATCAGGTAGACCGTGTGTTCGTTTGTCACCCTTATCATATAAATAAAGTTAGGTCGCTCACCGCTCAGGCTAAGCCTATCCGGTCTTTACTTGAAAAAAAAATAAACATATCTACTAGTTCTTGGGATAAGATTTTTTTAGTTTTTTCCGGAATGTAAGTTCTGCTATGATCCATTTCAGTGATAATCACTAATTACCAGACACACTTATGGTAGGGATGATATTTATCTGTGTATTAGTAAGTATTATTTAAATATCTAAAAATTATTATTACATAACTTGTGCTCGATCACGTTTTTGGAATTGATGCGAAGAAAAAATAAGAAAAATGTGTTCAAATTCAGTATCTGTTTTCTGATTCGATTAAATTTGGTTTTATAAAAGATGGTGCGCCTGACTTGATAAAATATTAGATCTTCGTTAATGCACCATCAGGTGGATTGTAAGTTCGTTTGTCATTTTGTAAAGTAACAAAAAGCCTTTAGGCTGTAGATATAAAGACCTTTATGATTGTAGAGAGTTCTGCGCTTATTTATCTTTGTGTGGCGTTTTATTATATTATATTGTGATAATCATTTGTCATATTATTTGTTGTTTAGCTTTTGTGCGCGTGAAAGTCGAAACACGTCATGATTTCGAAAAATAATAGCTAATGAATTATTCCATGGCCTAAGATAGCATTCAGAGGTAGCTACAGATTTACGCTCCACATCTATCCCACAGGAACCGTGATTTTTTCCTGGAAAGTAGTATGTCTCACTCTCCTGACCATAAGATAACTACATATATATATATATATATATATATATATATATATATATATATATATATATATATAAAAAAAATCATATCCATTCGTTGTCTCGTAGCTGCGTGAAACAAGGGCGAACCAACAAACACATTTTTGCATTTATATTAGGAGAGATTTCTATGGTAAGCATAGTAGTAGTTCGTTGCCGTAGGTTCTGAAAATGATGATAACTTTTTATTGATATATATGTGACAAATGATCTGATACTCCACCAGAGACATGCAGGAAGCAGGGAATGCTTCTTCAATTACTTTACGATGGTAAGGTACATCAGTGGTATTTATAGGCAATTTCGCAATTAAATGCACTATATCATCTCATACAGAAGAAACGACTTTTAAAATATATAAAAGCTTTTAGAAAAATTTACTTTGCAAATATCCGCGTTATAAAATAAAATGATGTGTCTTACCTAGTATGAAGAGCGGCTTTAGCGGTTAGTCGCCGTAGAGTCCATATCACCTGAGGATGCCTCGTGTAGAGGCGAAACACGTGTCGTATTATCGTCAGTGGTGTGTCTTGCCTAGTGTAGTGGTGTTGGGAGTAGCGGTGTTGGGATTAGTGGTGACGGAGATAGTGCACGCAATTGAGGGAGGGCGGGAGGTGCTCTTCAAACTAGGTAAGACACATCATTTTATTTTATAACGCGGATATTTGCAAAGTAAATTTTTCTAAAAGCTTTTATATAATGGATTTCCGCAAAGTAACGCCTGATTCTATTAATTATATTTAAAAATATAGACAACTAACTTTTATTTTGTTATTCTGATTGATGAATTTGGAAAACCCGAACAATAGCAAGTCGGATTCGTGCCTGGGGGGTTTCGACTAAAGATAGTCGGAACCCTCCAGGCACGAGTACGACTAAAGGTAGTCGGAACCCTCCAGGCGCGATGCTGCAGCTTTGTAGATAATTCATTCATTCCGGGAATCGAGTTTCGACGATATTGGCCACACATATTACGAAGATAATATTCGTTTTACACAATATGTATTAATGTGTAAACATTTGGATAAGTGCTTACTTTCACCAAAATCATTATTGAGTATATCGCTTATTAAATTTTATAAATCGTAGGTAAAGTAAGTACCGAACATTGCCTTAACAAAAACTTAAGTCAGATCCTAGACTAAACTTAAACTTGCAATGGAATAAACGTTCTTCTATTTATCGGTCAACATCACATAAATTTATAATTGCAAAAATAAATAAATATGTGAAACTAAAATTAATTGTTTTCGGATTTTATCCTTAACTTGTGCTGTTAAGACCTTGCTTCTTGCCAAATTTCATAATTCTAGGTCATGAATGCCAGTACCAAAATATGTGATATAAATGGCCGTCTCTTTCAATTCCGTTGACTTAGAAGCTTGAATTTCTTACATCTCTAAGGGACCATAAGCCCTGAGTATTTGATATAAATTTCAATTTGATATCTCTACCGGTTGTTGTGAAAAAGGATTTTGACCGACGGACAGAAAGACGGTCGTTTGGATAACAAAGTGATCTTATAAACGTTTCAGTTTTATCGGTCTGGTCCTCTCGGTCCTTTTGAAATGCGAAACCCTATAAAAGACCTATTGTCCGAATAAGTAATCCTACTTCAACCAAGAGGTCGATTTACGGATCCAACTTGCTGGGGAGCGTTCGGGAGATTACGATTAGTTTTCTCGTCATATTGTCCGGAAATCTGGGAAACAAGAGTCTACAACGAGAGCGTGTTGATAATGATAAATCTGAGCCGTGGCCAGCTTAGCGGTGAAGCAATTTGACAGTGCTGTAACAATGTTACAGCACTGCAATCAGTGTCCTAAAAAGCACACAGGGATTCTTAGTTCATTTGTCACTCTCACAATTACAACAATTAAAAATGATAATAACAAAAATTTATTGTAGGCTCGATTCATTGGCACTGCGAAGAGATGTTGCATCCATTTGCATTTTCTTTCGCACTTACCACGGGGAGTGCTCTGAGGAATTGTTGGGATTAATCCCAGCCGCCAAATTTCACGAACGCACATCGCGGCAGAACTCCCGATACCATCCACACCATCTGGATGATTGGCGGTCCACCACTGTGCGATTTAGGAGATGTTTTTTTCCTCGCACAACTTACTTATGGAATCGATTACCATCAGCGATTTTTCCGGGCTGATACGACTTAGGGACCTTCAAGAAAAGTTCCTACTCCTTTTAAAAAGCCGGCAACGCATCTGCAATTCCCCTGGTTCCCCTGGTGTTGCAGTTGTTCATGGGCGGCGGTAGTCACTTACCATCAGGTGAGCCGCATGCTCCTTTGCCCCCTCTCCTATAAAAAAAACCACAAAATATCTAATTATTTTGAACTACTGCGTAATATGATATAATAGTTTAGGTAACATGCATATAAACATTGTTATTCAGTTGCCATAATATTACAGTGGGCCTTTTGTTTTCGAAACAGCATTAAACGAATTGAAAAATAAATTTGGCAGTTGTTGAAAAAGGTAAGGGACTGTGTGAAACATTTTATGGTAATTGAGTTTTAGAAGTTGTTTTTGCTTACGGTTTGTTTGTTTAACACAGTTTACAATATCTGGTTTAGTAGGTATACTTTCGACACACTTCTTTTATTTGTCGTACTCAATTAAGAAAATTCTGTTCCTCTAATCCGATTCGTAACTCTGCAGTTATCCTTTAATTGGTCAGTGACATTTTATAGTCAATGATAAAATAATATAATTTATAAAATTAAAAACAATCCTTCTCTATAACAATATATCATACTTGAATCGCAAACTCGATCATAGCAGATACCAAAAGCAGTATTTATTGCTTGTAATAGTTGACTCCTAAGTAATAATTATATTAAGTTAAAAAGTTAAAGCCCATATACGTGCCACTGCTGGGCATAGGCTTCTAATTTCTGAGAGGGTTTGTGAACTTCACATGTCTTTGAAATATTTTTTTTCTTATTTATCAGACATGCAGGTTTACTCACGATGTTTTCCTTCACCGCCGAACACGTTATTATATTATGTATAACTTTATAATTGCATCATATATCAGTCCACCGCTGAACAACACCTCCCCCATGGATTGCCTCATGGGGCTCATATTTACCATAGTTGCCACGCTTGGCAAGCGGGCTGGCAACCACAGTTCTTTATTTTAAGTCGTTATTAAAAAGACGCTGCTGCCCATCTCCTGATTTGTTTCCCTCTGTCGCCTCTTACGAAATCCACGGGATCACATGGGGTAGTATATATTCTTACACCGCCATTAGGTAATTACATCATATAATATAATTAACATTTGTTTCTTTTCGTAGTGTCTCAGAACTAAATCAATTTTCTGTTTTGAGTTATATTAGATTTTTTTATTAGAAATTTACCAATGTGATATTATATTGGCTACAAGTATTACATTATGACACTATTTCTTGTTATTTACAATTGTTTATATACAATTTCTAGAGAAGAGCTTCGATTTAAGAGCTCGTAAAATTATTTCTAATAAGATACGTATTTAAAACGTTATTTTTCAATGCAGTACGAAAAGTAATATTTTTTTTAAATTTTGTATTTGGCTGGGTTTAAAAACACATAATTTATTAGTAGATACTAAGCAATAATATCTTAGTATTTTAGTCAATAGGATAAAAACTGCATGAAATCTATTAATATCTACTCGTATATACGATTGACTCGTAGTTAATACTATAAAGATTGTCAAATGAGCACACAGTCCACCAAGTGAATGCTGTGGCAAATGTTAAAGTTAAGGTTAAAGTTACAACCTATACATGTCCACTGCTGTGTACAGGCTTTCTCTCAATTCTGAGAGAGTTTCGGGGCAAGAAAGTCCAGTTCGCCAACACGCAGTAGGCACACCGCGCTGCCCTACTGCGTATTGGCGGAGTTCACATCTTAGATTTTTTTTATCTTAGTCATGCAGGTTTCTTCACGATGTTTTCCGTCACGGCCGAACACGTTGTAAATTAGCACTTGAAATTGCAATTAACAATTTAATTGGTGCCGGCGGGGCTCGAACTTGGGTTGCCCGCGTACTGTGAAATTTACAGCGAGTGTTAAGCCTTCATGCTACCACGGCAAATGTAAAAACATATATCTATTTTTGATTAAGCATAAAAAACTGATGCCTTGTCGTCCTAGAAAACTGAGATGAAATGCTTTCTTATCAGGTAAATTCTCGTCACTCACCATACGAAATAGCATTATAGATAATTAGTAATTGAAGCTTGCGCAAGCGCTACTGTTATGCGCCAAAACCAGTGCATGTTGTTTTGTTGCAGGCATACATTAAAGATATCCATTTCTCTTTTCTTATGTCGCGTTCTCTCTCTTTATCGATCATTACCTCCTGTACCCCAATCACCTAATTTACTTCTTATTTTAAATGTTTTTGCACCCATACAAGGATTTTCTACTATGTTTTGGAGGCGTTTTACATACATGTGTTGCCTATGGAGAAACAACCTATTTATCCTAATAATATGCTTATATTAAAGAGAACTATTTTCTTAGGTCCTAATGCTATTTTAACACTTTCACTGTCCGGTTTTCAGACACAATAGTAAGACAATAGCAATGACCTATATGTAGTGCACGGGACAGCGAATGGGTTATTATAACATGTCTATACTACTTAGCACCACTTGCACATTACCTTTAATATAACAGGTTCTAAATGTTTGAGCAATAGAATAATTCTAGGAGATGTTAAGTCCGTCAACACGCACTGCAGCAGTGCGGCGAAACAATAGTTCCATAGCGCTCATAGAAACGAGGGGAGGACTAAGGCGGTACCCAGCAGTGAGATTTCCTGTAATTTGTGAGAGTTATGGAGCAGGAGCAGGTCCGTGACGCTGTGCCTGTGCGTCTTTGTGTCCTCGAACTATTTCAATCCTTAGACATTTTTGCATCTTACAACTATCATAATAAATGTTTATAGATGATGTTAGTTTAAGATGTAATGAACGCTTGATTTAAACGTAATGAAGAAGCAATAAGGGCGGAAGCGGTTTAATCAAGTGAGAGGGAATACTCCGTCGAGGACTTGCTTCGCCGTTTTATTTGATTACTGCCTTCTGCGCCTCAAGCAAATTTGAGGAGCTCCTCGAACGCTACATACGTTTATTTTTAGGTTCATATATTGTTTTTATTAAGCCCATATATTTATATCATAAAAGAAAATCAAAAATTTCCAATTACAGTGAAAACAAATGAAGAAACTAGAAAAATAAAGCAATACAATTTTTCATGAAAGTGATACTGTGGCTGGGAGTGAATTATTTACAGATTCAGTTTCATCTACGACGTAACGCAATAGTAGCTGGAATTCTGTAATTATAGAACGGAGATAAACAAGTACTCGGTCTCTAGAGTAAACAATATGAAGTATTATCCTAAATTTGACCTACGCCTGTGCCCCTCTTATTTCTGATAGGGAAAAGTTGCCTACGCTACCACAATAATTTTGGCTCGACTGTACTTATAATTAAAACTAATTGATTGATTTGCGAAGAATTGATTGAATGTTTTTTTCTAATTTCTAAGACATGAAGATCCTCTATATTTAACATCACCGCCAACCATGTGGAACTGCACTTAGAATTAATTGTATTTAACAATTTTATTGATGACTGCGGGAACCAAATTGATCATGTAGCGCTTATCTCCCGATTGCACGATTGCAGCGAACAAAATAAGGTTTACATTTTTTTTCGAAAACTGCTCGTGTAAATGTTATTTTTCAACATTCAGCAGTGCCTTCGCCTGGGTTGGATTTATTAATGTGGCGTTATTTTTATTTAAGATAATAAAAAACCATAGACTATATTAAGTTTTCGTTTTTTTTTATCAAAAGAAAAATCACCAGATAAAATATCAAAATATCACTTTTTGCATTGCTCTCTATCTGTCCGTGAAGTTTGATAAACGATTCAGCCATTCCAATGATCAGCCAGGCCAGACAGACAAGAGACAATTAAAAAAAATTGTTATTCATGTCTTAATTGCATGCTAATAATCCCTTGAGCTCGATTAGATGCAGTTTTTTACAGATGAGAGAGCAAGAATATTACAAACAGACACTTTGATTTTAGTGCTGTTTTCTGGGTTTGAAAATACGTCTAAATTTGCTTTTATATTGTTTTATTCTCATAAGGCGAAGGATACGTTTCGTATAAGGAATTTTAAATGAAAACCAGATTTTTTTTTCAAAAAAGTGTTTTAGATAAGAAACAAATAACGTTATTTGTGTAGATTTGAATTTCATATAAGAGTAAGCTATTTTGAAAAAGATTTTGCTGTTCATATAATATTATTTCCTTGTAAATTACTTATAGAAAAATGTTATAATACCGCGTTACTTAAAATATGCCTTCGCTTTGCAGTTTAAATGCATTTAAAAAAATATATTTTCTGTATTAGAACAAGTCTTTTTTTTTCTTTACATATAGTAGGATAGATGTATTTTATATTTTCGATATAATATACTCGTACAACGTAAAGACGAAAATTGAATTTCTTGAAATTTAACTTATATATATATATATATATATATATATATATATATATATATATATATATATATATATTATAGGAGAGGGGGCAAACGAGCATGCGGCTCACCTGATGGTAAGTGACTACCGCCGCCCATGAACAACCGCAACACCAGGGAGGGAATTGCAGATGCGTTGCCGGCCTTTTAAAAAGGAACGCCGTTGCCGTTGCTTTTCTTGAAGGTCCCTAAGTCGTATCGGTCCGGAAAAATCGCTGATGGTAATAGATTCCACAAGGAAGTCGTGCGAGGAAGAAAACATCTTCTAAATCGCACAGTGGTGGACCGCCAATCATCCAGATGGTGTGGATGGTATCGGGAGTTCAGCCGCGATGTGCGTTCGTGAAATTTGGTGGCTGGGATTAATCCGAACAATTCCTCAGAGCACTTCCCGTGGTAAATGTGAAAGGAAATGCAAAGGGATGCAACATCTCTTCGCAGTGCCAATGAATCGAGGCGATCGGAAAGGACTCGGTCGCCGACGATTCGAGCCGCTCTGCACTGGATGCGGTCAAGTGGAAGGAGCTGGCACTGGGAAGCCCCTGCCCAGAGATGGGAACAGTATTCCATGTGAGGCCGAACCTGCGCCTTGTAAAGTTGCAGGCCGTGTGCCGGCATGAAATACTGTCCCGCTCTGCTGAGCACGCCAAGCTTTTTAGAGGCCAATTTGGCCTTGTCTTCCAAGTGAAACTGCACGTCACTCGATATGTCGACTCCGAGGAGTCCGATACTGGCTGAGGCAAGAAGGGGAGTTCTTGGAAACTGAGGAGATAGGACAAAGGGGTTCTTTTTAGCGGTAAACGCGCAAACTTGTGTCTTCTGATGATTAAACTGGACTAGATTTAGTCGTCCCCAATCCGAGACTTTGTTCAGCAAAGACTTGACCTCAGACACAAGTTTGTTCCGGTATATTTTTATTTCGATTTTTGTTAAAGCACTTAAATATTCATATTAAGAGCAATAAATAATTAAAATTTACAACAGGTCGTTCCCTAAAAAAAAGGTCCCTATGGATTGCCAACAAAGACTCGTTTCACGCAGAACTCGTTCAACACCGATTATGATGTCTACTTAGTGCAGTCAAATAAGGTCTGAAATCAAAATTTTGACACTCAACTTTGCATTTTTGAAATAATATAATTTTAATGATACAAAACTAATGTGTAAAAGTTTTCGTGTCAGTGACCCACGGCAAGGGTTAAAAAAATTGTCAAAAGAGTTTTTTCGCAATTATTCGAAAACGGTAAAAATTAGACATAAAAGTTCTTATGAAAATGTGTAAGTTTAAAATGTTAAATAAAAAAGGTTCAATTTTTTTCCTTCGGTAAAAATTAACCGAGTTAGGCAGATTTCGTAAATTTTAAAAATCGTAGGCAGTAGAAAAATAAGCGATTTTTTTAAATTGCTTAAAAATCTAACTTAAAGGTTAAATCTAACTTAAAGGTAAAATTTAGAAATTAACATGTTAGAGATATAATTTTTTTTGTTGTTAAATAATATAACAAATTGAAATTTTAAAATTCAAATGTGAATGCTTAAAAATTTATGAATTATTTATTTAGATTCCTCGTAAAACCTCCTAAATTTTACGATTGAAAAAAAATTCCCTAGTATATTTTGGCAGGTGTGAATTTATACAAGTTTAATTACAAAATATTTTTCAAATCCTACGCTATTGTATTAAGCCCCGAGTTAAAAAGAGAGGATGCTTACTCGTATACTCGAAAACAACGAGGATATCTCAAGAGGTGAAGGGGGCAACTGAAACAGAAGATGGGCTGGTGACAATAATAAAAATATCTGCACTTAGCAACACAAGCAATAAGCGTACACATATCCAATATTATATTTCAAATATACCGTCTATGAGACTAACTATGGGGGAAGCCTATGCTTAGCAGTTGTCTTGATGGAATGAAAATAATATTATGTGCATTAGAAAAAACCGGGTTTTACTGACTTCTCATCGGCCACTATCCCGGAAACCCTTTCGTCCGGAAATCGGTCATTACCTAAGATGTTTTAAGGCTCGCCACATACATACGAAATTCCGTTTCGGGATTCCGTTTCGATATTCCGAATCGAGATTCCGAACGCAGCAAGTTCATATAAAATCTATGACCCGTCACACACGTACGGTAGTTTACCGTTCGAAATTTTGCGGGCAAAACGTGATTCCGTATGTGTGTGGCCGACCCGTTCGGAATTCCGAGACGGAATCCCGAAACGGAATTCCGTATGTACACAGTATAAATATGAACAGTATGGAAACTAAGCCTAGTTGAGGATATAATTACCTACGCTCCATTGAAGCAATAGGGTTGTAACTTGTAATGTTTTGCTATTGCTTTTTTTTATCAATCAATCGAATTTAAATAACTAGCTTACAATCCAAATAGATAATCTCAGCAAAAAACGATAGGATAAATACGGAAAACAATTTAATATTAACACACAACAACTTGTAGAACTATAGATCTTTAACTATGTCATTAAGGCGTAACCTTTTGAAAGTTTCGGCGGGAACGCACTGGAAAAAAATGTACCTTTATTCTTCACTAGTTGTTCCCTGCGACTTCGCTCGCGTGTTAGGGTTTTTATTTTTTAGCGCGGAACCCTAATTCATTTTCTAAAATAAAAGTAGCCTAAGTTACTCCTTATGACATCAGCTATCTGCCAGTGAAAGTGCCGTCAAAATCGGTCCAGCCGTTTCGGAGATCAGCCGGAACAAACAGACGGACAGACAGACAAAAGTTTTAAAATTGTTATTTAGTTATAAGTACCGTATTTACTTTCATAAGCATTTAGTTAAAAGCCGTTATTTTAACATTACAAACAGACACTTCAATTTTATTTATTTGTATAGATTATTACAAATTATTTACAGAAAAATATTTTCGTCTGCTACGACAAGTTCGGAATTCTTTATTATTAAATTTAACTGTGTAAAAAATATAATTCTAATAAACATGATTTTTTTTAATAAACTGTTGGGAAACAAGGACAGGGTACTATGAAACCGATTTTGTTTATTTTTTTGTAAATTATATCAGCTACTTTGCAGTTATGTGTTATTTTTTAAAGCAACAACGAAAACTCGGTTTCAACACCCTCAAAAACCATGAAAATGACACCCATGACGAAAAAATTAATACCTGTTGCAGCCGTCATCTTGGATTTACATTTCAACAGCACTATCGGCTTTAACATACTCAAAAACTATGTAAATGACACCCATGACGAAAAAGTTGATACCTATTGCAGCCGCCATCTTGGATTAATTTTCGACAGCACTATCGGCTTCAACACCCTCGAAAACCATGAAAATGACACCCATGTTTTTTATTAGTGATCGATGCACCCCATGACGAAAAAATTGATACCTATTGCAGCCGCCATCATAGATTTGCATTTTAACAGCACTATCGGCTTCAACATAATCAAAAACTATGAAAATGACACCCATGACGAAAAAATTGATACTTATTGCAGCTGCCATCTTGGATTTATATTTCGACAGCACTATCCGCTTCAACACCCTCGAAACCCATGAAAATGGCACCCATGACGAAAAAATTGATACCTATTGCAGCCGCCATCTTGGATTTATATTTCGACAGCACTATCGGCTTCAACACCCTCGAAACCCATGAAAATGGCACCCATGACGAAAAAAATGATACCTATTGCAGCCGCCATCTTGGATTTACTTTTTGTTACCACTATTGCACTATCAGCTTTTTAATAGCCTCAAAACCGCCGCATTCTGGATGTACAAATAAGTTCACGAATTCATTATGATCAATCACACGGACTTATAAATTCGATAACGGTTATAACAATGACAATAAAAATCATTCTTACCTTTCAAAATCAGCAAGAAGCTTAAAATAAGATAGCTCCGGTTTTGATGAAGCCGAGTTCAAACAGCCGTACAATACGCAATACGTTCGTGGCATTTTTAGTCTTGAGGCGACACTCGCTACTGAGAGCACTGCGACGAGCGCTTAGAAGTCTCGTCGTTGCGCATGTTTGTGTGAGTGTGCCGTTTCGAGCGTTTGTTCGAAGTTTCCATACTGTTCCTACTATATATTTACTGTGGTATGTATGTAGCGGGCCTTAAAGTATAGATACGTCATACTCGCTCTAAAATGGCAATACGAAAGTCAGGTAATTGCCCGACTCGCATTCAGTCGGGCACGTTCTCGCGTCGCGGCTATACCTTCGCTACAGCGCGTAAATCTTCTAGTTATTCGTGGTAAAAATGGCGTACTGTGTCTTTAGGTTGTGCACAAATTAGACGGCAACTGTTAGAGACAGGAAAAACGTCTCATTAATATTTTGAATATAGATGTTTTGTTCATAATTGATTTTATTATTTCAACACTAACCGCTAGTGTAAACTTTGACGCTAGCTAATGTGTTCATTTCCATATCGGTATGTCACGCGCTCGCGCCAATGAGCGCTCAGCAGCAATCAATAAGCAACTAATGAAGTATATTCATCTTTTTCTAACGATAGGTATGCCGTATTCAGTGCCGGCCTGAGGCAAGTTTTAGGATGGAGCGAGACCTAATTATGGCGCCCCCCTTGCTTACCCCTAATATATACCAGTTGTACGTACACATGCAAGCATGAAACTGAAAAGATCTCAACAACATCTTAAGTAAAATGAATACCGTCGTAGCAGCATCGCGGCAGAAGCGGCACGCAACATCAACGATGTTTACGGAGCGAATAGTACAAACTAACGCACCACCTGTTATTGGTTTGCCCGCTTCCGTTCTGGAAATTTCGACCTGAAAAATTAACTCCGTGATCGTCCGAAAACTTTGGTCGTATTAAAGGACAATGACGAATTAAAGGCGATTCTGGAAGATGATGATACTCAATGTACGGTTGAATTAGCAGAAGCTTTCCACGTTATCATCAAAACAATATTAATCCATTTGCGTCGAATTAGCAAGGTAAAAAAGCTTAACATATGGGCGCCCCACGAACTTAATGATCGCCATCGCAAAGTACGCATCGAGATGTGCTTTGCACTGCTTAACAGGCACACAAACCAAGGAATTATGAACCGCATTGATGTATGCAACGAAAAATGGAATTTGTTTGACAATCGTTAGTACTCAGCAAGTTGGTTGGATCCTGATTCAGCACCTAAATAATGCCTTAAGCGAAAATTTACCCCTAGAAAAGTGTTGGTCACTGTTTGTTGGTCTAGCGCCGGTGTGATTCATCACAGTTTCTTACCAAACAGGATGAGCATTACTGCAGATGTGTACTGTGAATAACTGAACACAATGATTTTTTTTTATAGGATAAGGGTGACAAGCGAGCACACAGTCCACCTGATGGTAAGTGGTTGCTGCGGCCCATAGACATCTACATCTATCCTTGTTTGCGAATCAAAATGCAGATGCGTTGTCACCCGTGAGGACTAAGATGGAATGCCTCATTTCCAGTAAAAAGGGCTTCCAGCCACCTGCACTCACCAAGCGAAACGCAGAGGTAAACCT
Organism: Parnassius glacialis; assembly: GCA_033319125.1. Lineage (NCBI taxonomy): Eukaryota > Metazoa > Arthropoda > Insecta > Lepidoptera > Papilionidae > Parnassius > Parnassius glacialis. The sequence continues at coordinate 22,171,013 of JAVANC010000025.1, read as the reverse complement.
CTACTTCACGCTGGTATTCTGTGAGGTCGTGGTACCACCCCGGTTCTAGCCGGCCCATCCGTGCGACAGCAAAAGCTGCCTTGTGGCTCTAGCACTGATGGAGAAGCTCACATGTCTCCAACCAGCTTTGGTCAATCGCTCGTCCCCGCTGCTCCTGTACGGCAACGCGCGACTTCTTATTGCACAACAGATGGTCTCCAAGTTACAAGAGCTGAGTTAGAAGTTCCCTTCATCCAACGTACTCACCAGTTCTTGCGCCTACAGACTTCTACATAGAATTTAAATAACTTTTTGGCGGGAATAAAATTCAATACCCAAGAGGCAGTACAAAATACCACGTCCAGCTGATTTTTTCAAGATGGGCATCAATAAACTGCTACTGCATTAGCAAATATACATCGATTGCATGGGTGATACTTTGATTGATAGAAATAAAAATATAGAAAAATACTTCGTTAACTTATTTCATAAAAAACGGCAATTTCATAGGTAAAGATCTAATATTAGGTAACGTATCTTGTCAGTTATTTAATACTAAGAGCTGAAGGACTGCTTTCGCATCACATCCTTTCTCTTGAAAGCTCCAATCACCGTTAAGATCATGCGTTCATTTATGGAGGAATACGCCAACTTTGAGCATACTTTATTAAAATTTTCATCGGTCTTATTCAAAACATAGAGGAAACTCTATTCTATGCTATAAATGCCAAGTCTCATTAATTGTAAAAAGTCGTGTAAAGCATGTCTCTATTTAAGTTTATGGCGGTGTCTAACATTGGATAGAAAACATTTGTTCTGAATAACATTTCTCGATTCGGAATATATTTATATTTTTTTCTTTATACATATATTTAGAGTCAAAAGTATCCGAATTCGGGATCTTTCAAACCTTTAAAAATTCATAACTCCGAAAATGTTAACTTTATCGTAAACTGTCATGGTACTTTTTTATTTGTATTTTATCAAAGAACACAAAAAGAAATTTGTCCAGTTTAAAAATAACAATTCCTTGCAATTGAAAAAAAATCGTTTTAAACAATATGGCACCGAGTTGTCCCATGGCAACATGCATTTACCCGTATATCATCAGCAGGACAACTTGAAGACAATCGCGGGGAAAAATTGAGGTGGAATAGTTTTGGTACTCATGCGCCGATTTCTCCTGGTCTATAAGAAAATTTTCTTCTTTTTTCATTCGCGGATTCTTTCAAACTCAGAGTTTATTTCAGTTTTTTTAGCTGTATCTTAGCTGCAATGAGAGCCTTTGTGGATTAACAAAGGCTCTCGTCTCTAGATATATTCATTTTTGTGCATCAGTTTTGCAGCATCTGCTAAATCTGTGCGCTCTGCTTGCATGCATGTACTGACAAGATTAACGTGGAATAAAACGTCGAACCAATTTTTTTTTATAGGATAGGGGGCAAACGAGCATGCGGTTCACCTGATGGTAAGTGACTACCACCGCCCATGAACAACCGCAACACCATGGGAATTGCAGATACGTTGCCGACCTTATAAAAAGGAGTAGGCTCTTTTCTTGAAGGTCCCTAAGTCGAATCGGTCCGGAAAAATCGCTGGTGGTAAACTATTCCACAAGGAAATTGTGCGAAGAAGAAAACGTCTTCTAAATCGCACAGTGGTGGACCGCCAATCATCCAGATGGTGTGTATGGTATCGGGAGTTCTGCCGCGATGTGCGTTCGTGAAAATTGGCGGCTCAACAATTCCTCAGACCAAATGACTAAAGACAGCAAAAACTCGAACTTCTTAAAATTGGCTGCAAGTGATTTAGCTTCCAAACTTGCCACGGGATCAGTTGTGTCGACTCTTCTCCCAAGGCACTTTTTACTTCGGTGTACTGATATCGCACCGCTTGCAAGCTGTTGACTCTACTTTCGCATCTTGTTCGACACACCTTTAAAGTTAAGCTCTTCACATGTTTAGAAATAACTTCCCATCTTTTTGTTGAGTTTGTAAAAAATATAAATAAGCGCTGAAGAATGCCGCGCTCTTCTCAACAAATAAGGCCATACGCACATATATCAACTAGCCACATGTTCGAAACCAAAATATTGAAAAGCCAGAAAATTTTCATCAATAAACTCAGGCACATGAGCAAAGAAACGGAATAGAAAGTAAGCTTCTAAGGAGCGTGCAAAATTGTTACCTAAATAAGCTAAAATATTGTATTTTTCTATTATTTACGTAGCTATGCTATTATAAAAATTTGACTAAGGCGCCTTCTTGGACTTGGCGCCTAGAGCGGCCGCTCCGTTCGCCCTATGGTAGGGCCGGCCCTGGCCGTATCATTTGTCTCTTTTTGTTAGCGCAACGTGTCATAATAAAAAACTGTACGTAGATATAGTACTACCTGCGCCACTTTAAAATACAATAATGTTAGTATGTAACCTGTCTATCTTTTTTAATTTAATACGTCTTTGGTCATTACTGTTTCTTTAAGTATAAATCGAAATGTCGGCGAAGATAAGCTTCAATTTAATGGCACTTGCTGAATCATTCTTTGACCAGACATTGTCGCAACAAATAATTGTAATAGATCTAGAGGTTTTTCTGTAAGAAGTAGCGGATAAAAGCTTAAGTTCATAACTTCGTATTGATTATATTTATGAAGAAATTTCTCCAGTTGTCTATAAAGTTTGCCAATCGTTAATAGAAAGTAATTTGTACATAAATCTTCTCAGGTTTCTTTACTGAAGTTATAATTGCCAATTATCGTGAATATTTCACTTATATAAAACTTATACATAAACGTAAAAGATTCTATTATCATAAATATTTTATATTTGTCCATATTGTATGGTGATAACTTATATATATGTACATTGTGACTTAGTATCAGTTGTTATTTTGTTACTACTTCGTTAGCGCCTACACGAACTACTTTGCAGCTGATTCTTCAGTTATCTGATAAAAGGTATTCATTAAATAAATTATAACCTTACTGAATATAAAAGTAAAACAATTGAACTATTTCCTTTTTTTAAAAGTTGAAAAATCAGCCATTATTATATTTTGAAAAATTATTAACTTTTAATGACGTTTATTAGTAATAAAGTTTTTTAAATGAGAATATACAATCATGATTAAAATTAAACAAACATTTATAAGTATGTTGTCATTCTTTTGACGGAGCTCCCATAAAAGACTGTTAAAAAAACGATAAACTCCAATTTGACAGAACGATGATGGCCAGAACAGCATTACAATGGAGTAATAGTATTCCGTGAATGCAATAACGAGGGCTTGGATCTACGGCTACCAACCAGCCCAACCCTGCATGGGAAGAATGAGTCAACTGAGGTATCTACTACTACTACTACTACTACTATTCACTTTTTGCTTTCATCTGGCTCTTACTTATTTCTACCGTCAAACAGCAGTGCTTGTATTGCTGTGTTCCAGTCTGAAGTGTATAGAGAGCCAGAGAACAAGAAAAATAGTTGACATCTAAGTATTAAATAATTGCATAATAATATATAGTATTTGCTATTTTTTGTAATATCTGAAAACTAAATCAACGTTTCGTTGAAGTTAAATTAGATTTTTTAAGACATTAACAAATGTAATTGTAAGCGTGACCTCGTAAAATTATTTCATTTACGATACGCGTTTTCTACTTTATTTTCCAGTCCAGTATGAAAGTAATAATTTTTTACTAATTTTCTATTTTTATGGCCTTAAAAACACGAATACTAAATTATTCATGAATGAGGTACGAGTAAAATAAATACTAAGCAACAATTTATTTGTAATTTTAGTCAAACGGATAAAAGCTGTTAAAGTTTTTACTTGATTGATACTTGGTACTATTAATATTGACAAATGAGCACATACGAGTAACTCACCTGATGATAAGTTGATCTGTGGCACATATACAGTCGTAGCATTTTAGCTATCTATTCCTCTTTTCTTACCTTACGTTGTTATTCTTTATCCATTATTCACTCCTATGAATAACTCTCCTAATTTAATTCATACTAAACAAATCTTTATAAAATCCAATCCTTGTAAATACAAGGATTGTCTTCTGTGACTTGGAGGTGTTTTAGTTTTACATACATACATAAATTGCTTACGGACAAACAACTTATTCATTACAGAGGCTTATATGATTATTTTTAATTTTATGAGATCAATTTTCTTGGGTCGTATTTTTATTATATATCGATCGCTCCCTCTGAATCCACTCTAACATTGCTCTTCATCATAATATGTCCAAAAAAACCTAACTCGTCTATTTAACTTGTTTGTCGATGCACCACTTTCACATTACCACTAATGTAATTGTTTCTTACTTTATTTACTTACGCGCATATTGCACGCCTCAAAACCTGAAGCGTTGTACGTGTGTTCTAATCTTGATACGTTAAGGTCAAGTAATTTTATGTTTTTAAAATGCTTCTATCATAACAATATTGCACTTATACGATAATATGACTAGCCGTATATCAAGAAAACACTCTAATTATCCATCTTAAATTTTCTAAAAATGATTATATATTACCATTATGCAAAAAAAAACGGTTGGAAAAAAATTACGTGAACGTCTGGATGTTAATTTTGGATGTGGTCACGATAACTCCCAAAAAATTGACGTATCGAGACTGGGTTTTTTATTAGCTTCAGAGTTACTTCAACTGGTTGCCCATTTCATATCAATAGCCTAGAGTGCGTAGTTTGTTAATAAAATGAATTTAAACCCTTATAAGTTTTACTGCTATTATGATTGAAAATTTAAAGGCGCTGTCATATATTTTTTAGCATTTGATAGACAAAGGACAAATGTACCATACAACCTATATCGATTTTATACTTTGTGTAATCGTTTTATTTTGGTAAACATTTTTTTCCCTGTAGTTAAAACTACTTGTTAAAATAACAGGGCGCTAAATTTAAACGCTAAATTTAAAGTTAAATTTTATATTATTTACGCGTAAATATTTTAAAAGTCAGGAATACAGTTTTTTTTTTCATCAAAATTAAATGAAACGCTCATGAGACCTGGCCTTTTGTATTTTCCAAACTATTTACAATCGCAATTTGACCAATGGTTCGAAATGTCTTAATGTCAATAAAATATTTCTAGGAGATGTAAAGTCCGCCAACACGCACTGAAACAGCGCATAGAACTAATTGCTCCATAGCACTCGTGGGAATTAGAGGAGTCTGTACCCAGCAGTGAGATTTCCTTTAATTTTTGAGAGTTTTATAACTCTTAAAAATTAAGGAGCAGGAGCAGGTCCGCGACGCTATGGTAGAGTGTGTTTTGATGGACTTCTTATGTCCTCGAACTATTTTATAGACATTTTTGTATCTTACAACTGTCATTATAAATGTTTATAGATGATATTACTTTAAGATGTAATGTAAATCGTAATGAAGATGTAATCAGGGTGGAAGCGGTTTAATCAAGCTAGGGCGAATACTCCGGCAAGGACTTGCTTCGCCGCTTTATTTCATTACTGCCTTCTACGCCTCAATAATATTTGAGGAGCTTTTCGAACGTTAGAATTACGTTTATTTTTAGATCTATGTATTGTTTTTATTTGGCCCACATTTTTATATCATTAAAGAAAATAAAAATGAAATACTACACGGATGCTAATAAAACCTATAAGCGTGAAAACAAATGAAGAAACATGCAAAATAAAGCAAAATTATGTTTCTTGAAAGCGATACTGCGGCTAGGAGTACATTATTTATACAGTCAGTTTCATCTATGGACGACGTAACTCAATAGTAGCTGAACATACTGTAATTTTACAGAACAGATACAAACAAGTTCTCGCTATCAAGCGTAATTGCCAACAATATAAACTAATATTCTAAATTACCTACCTACTCCTCTTATTTCTGGAAGGGAATAGTTTGCAGCGTACTACAATGAATTTGGGCGGACTTTACATATAATTAAAATTAATTGAATGATTTGCAAAGAATTGATTGAATGTTTTTAAATTTCTAAGACATGAAGGTTCTCACTATGTTTACCATCACCGCCAACCACGTGATAAATCGGCACTTAAAATTAATTGTATTTAATAATTTCATTGGTGTTGGGAGTCGGCGTTTTGTAGCGAACACTATACGGTGTAACATGTTTTTTTTGGATAACTGCTTCTAAAGTGTTATATTAAATAGTTAAAATAAGTAAGTATATCTTAATAACTAGTAGAATTTTATTACATCATGTGTTTTATATATTATAATCGCTAAACTGGCACCATCCTAAAGCGCTACAATTATGAAATACATACATCCATCTTATTGACTATGGCAGAACTTTTGTGTAAAGTTTGCAATATGCGTATAATTTGTATGCGTATAGTTTGTTAGAAATATTGAATAGAAATGAGATTTATCATCATATCACTCTGCTTTATATATACAAATGCTGAGCTCGACGAGAGGCAGTTATGTCTATAGTACAGATTGGCACTTCAATTTTATTTATATCTATAGATTTATAAAATCATTGCGGTTTCCGGGATTCGAAAATACGACTTAATTAGTTTTAATATTGTTTTACTCTAAAAGACGAAGGAGATATTTCGTAGTTGATAAGGAATTTTAAATGAAAACCGCAAGGGTCGCTGGCAAGTGAAAAGAATTATTCAACGTTTGGACAGATATGCATTTTATTTTCATTTTGTTTCGTGATAGCAAAGTGTTTGAATAAGAAAAAATTTAAACCTATATGAATAATGTTTATTACATTATTCATATAGGTTTAAATTTCATCCAAGAGTTAATAGAGTAATTTTTAAAGATATTTTTCTGTTGATATTTACTTGTAAAATAATTTATTTAGAAAAATTTCGTTACTTAAAATTATTAATGTGGTTTGACTTTGCAGTTTAAATGTATTTAAATATATTCTTTATATTTTAAAAAGCCTTTTTAATGCTATAAATGCAGTAGAATAAATTTATTTTTTATTTAAAAAAGACATAAAGTACGTAAGTAAGTAAGTAGGTGAATAAAATTTTTCGATAGCGCACTCTTGTCTAGTAGGCAGTTATTTAATATTCTTAAATATATCTTGTAAAAAAAATAAACAAACGTGTAAAAGCGGTGTCAAGCTATTAAATATTCATACGAAGAGGAATATATAATTAAAATTCACAGTGCTCGTTCCCTAAAAAAGAAAGGTCCCTATGGATTGCCAACAAAGACTCGTTCCACGCAGAACTCATTTAACACAACGGACTGTATTAATTATGATGCCTACTTTTTACAAGGAAAATTTGATAAAGTAAAAATATTGTAAAAAATTAAAGAAATAAAATATTTGTTATTAATTTACAACAATAATTGTTATTAAATTAGTCGTGAGATTAATTTAAAAAGGGATTGTAGGGATATTTTACGTTAATTTGAAATTCCCAATTGATATACGATAACGGGAAAAATAAGCTAATATACTCGTATTATGATTTGTTTTGCAATCCTCTTTAGTCCCTATTACGCTGCCACTATCATCCCGAGGATTTCGTAAGAGGCGATAGAGAGAAACTGAAACAGAATATGGGTAACAGATTTTCTTGATAACAATTCAATAATAATAAAAAAGCTGCACTTGACAACCGTCAAGCGTGACAACTTTTTCAAATCTAAGGGATATTTTTATTTATGAGACGATCTATAATGGAGGCGTATGCTTAGCAGTGGTCTTGTGATAGGCTGTAATGAATGAATGGATGGATTTCTTATTTATCAGTTTAGTAGTTACTTACTAGACTTAGTAGGACTTCAAGGAATTCCTGAAATTATCCCTATTGTAACAATTATTGTGGCGCAAAAATTCTCTCGATATTCGATGTGCTGTAACCCTGTAGGATGTGTACTAAATTGTGCTAAAGTAATGCAATCCTCTTGTTCTCTTTAGAACAATTAAATATATACACACTTATATATATCATATAATTTTCTTACAATGATCTTAAAATATAATGGTAACACCTATTTATATTTTGGGAGGATCATTTTTAATTGGACCAATGATTTAATTTAATTAAATTTATTTAGAAAACCAACAGCGTATATAGTAAATATTAACATTAATGTAACAAACCAAAAGTATGGCCAATAACAGGTTTCCCTTATATTGCTTGATGGTAGGTGTATTGTTGTTGGAAGAATAGGAAAGAAGAACAATGTAATAGATAAATTATAAGCAAAATAATTTAATGATAAACTTTAAAAAACCTTAACATATTTTCTCGTTAGTCTACTTGAAAGAAACCTTAGATTATAGAATCTATATAGATAGACAAGAAAGATTTGTAATATTAAATAATTTCACTTTGTAAATAAAATTGATAAAATGAATGACAATCACTTTCTTATAACTTTCAAGAACTTTTAATTGTTATTTGAAATTAATTTTAATAATAGTACACTAAATATGTATAATATTTAAACCAGACTAAATGAAGTTGTAATATAAAACTTTGTAGAAGCAATAACAAAAGTAATTGATGAGACTATCAAAGAATATAAAGGCTTAGTTAAATCTAATCATATTTTACAAGCAAGTATTCAAATTTCGGTTACGAGAAAATTAATCGGTATAAAGGGAATTTCGTCTGTAACTTGTTTTCAGTTCGAAACAATGTAATACAGCGGTGACAAAATGTTTTCAGCTGATCAAGTTCGGTATATAATTTTTAAATTATAAATTTTAATATGTTTCATATCAAAATTCAACAAAAAATTCTATGCGATTGAATATTTATCTCTCGTGCGCTAAATATTGAAATCCATATATTGAAGCCGCAAAAGGTTTAATATTATATTTTTTTAATAATATGTAGTAATTCTCTAAGTATTCTGTTTTGCGTGGCAGTTTTGGCAAAATCCACTCTTAGAGGTAATCTATGGGGTCATATGTTTATTATTATTATTATTATTATTTATTTATTGGCCATTTCGTTACATTACATAACATTGGTACGTCAAAATTACAATTCATACATAAACAATACAAGATATAATATTACACTAAATTATTAAAATCACAAATTAATGTATATCTACATTTATATTATTTTACATGTTACACAAGTCAGAAAATGAACATTTCATATATTCTTCTATATTATAGAAAGCGTGATTCAAAAATAATGTTTTTGTCACTTGTCGAAACGCGTTTGGAAGTCTTGTTATTTCTAAAGGCAATTTATTGTACAATTTGATTTTTAATGGAAAACCTTGCTTGGACGCTTTGACTAATCTGGTTCTTGTTTAGCAGGCCTTTGTACGAATGTATTTATGCGATAACAGTTTCTATATCAGCTTGATTTTTTTTATATTTTTTAAATTAATGAAACGATTGGTTGGACACACTTATCGCTTCTACTCTGTAAATTATGTAGTAGCGCTCTCTTCCTGCCTAAGAGACTCTTAATTTTTGAAAATTTAATTTTTCTTCCCATCAGTCGAGTCTTACAAATTAGCCGACTCGTTAGTCGTGTCGTAAGTGCGACTGCTAATCATGCATGATGTGGTGGGACCACTTTGTATCCCGGGTTCGGCCAAAATTAGTTGTAGGGTTTTTGTCAGAAATTTCTCAGTAGTAGCCTGGTGTCCGGAAGTTGGTTGCGTTTCACTACCGGGCTCCGAAAATCGCGTAAGACCGTTGGTCTCTCGGTTGATTTTTCTCCGCTTCGATTTGCCGTCACATCAGTATATGGGAGTGAGGGAATAGGGAGTGCACCTGTGCGTGCGCACCTTCGTGCGCTAATTTCAATGTGATTGCAAAGATACGAAATTTGATCTTAAGGACGTTTCCGTTTTGAAGTGTAAGAGAGGCAGTAAAATTCTGAAGGAAGATAGTAACTTGACAGTGAAATATTTTTTCGTAGTCATCAGGGTTGACTACCTATCTTTGTTTCTTTTGTTTGAAGCTAGTTGCGTCTATAAGCTGCGGTTTTATTGTGAAATACCTATGCATACCCTGCCTTCTAGCGGGTTATGCCGGACTTGCGCCTTCGCATATCGACAGGCCGCCGTGGTTTCCAACTCGCATGCTAAGCGTGGCAAATATGGAAAGTATCTCTATAGAAAGCAAACTACGGAGAAGCCTACGTTCCGCAGTGGATTTTTATCTCAAGTATAAATAACCAGTCTGTGCGTTGATTGCAAATGGTGGTTAAATTCATCACTCAGGAAGGTTTGTTACGTACACCCCCACACACTCACTTTTTATTTAAAAAAATGTATGGAAGTCTCTTACAATTTTACCACAACTACTATAATAAAAAATAATTAAAACGACGTCACCTCACAACCATTTTTTTTAGTTTATCGTTTGATATAGGTTTTTCCAAGAATGTGCCAGTCATAAATAATAGTAAATTTTGGAACATAAAACTACGGTCCAACTTATTACATTAGTATGTAGCCACCATATGGGAAATTCAGTTCAAAGGAAATTAATTATGCAGTCAGTCTCATCTGCAGACGACGGGACTCGTTAGCAGCTCGAAACATTGTAATTACAGTCCAGTGGCAAACAAGACTTAACAAAGTCAGCCTGATGTAAATAACCTTTAGCCTTTTTTTTTTTATAGGAGAGGGGGCAAACGAGCATGCGGCTCACCTGATGGTAAGTGACTACCGCCGCCCATGAACAACTGCAACACCAGGGAGGGAATTGCAGATGCGTTGCCGGCCTTAAATAGCCTTAAATAGCCTGCATTATATTAAGTTTATTAATCCATATAATACAGTATTAGTAAGCGTGTATATGTGTATGTATGTGTGCTTGTTTATATTTATGTATATATATATGTACATACATACATGTATATATGTATGTATGTATATATATATATATATATATATATATATATATATATATATATGTGTGTGTGTATGTTTGAGTATGTATATATTATTTATTGAAATTATGTATTGAAGCGGTATACTGCAGCTGGTTTGTGTATTTGCTTGTAACTTAAACTTAATTACGTTCCTGAGTGAATTTCAATGCAACCTCTTACAGTATTAAGAATATTTTATAAGAATTATGACAATATTACAAGAAATAAATTTTTGTTATTATATTTGGTTTAACACAACAGAACTGCCCTCTGCACATAAAGAATATATAATATACGTATATATTTTTTTTATACTTATTTGTGTATTTTTATTTTAAATATATAAGGGTGCCACTGAAAATCAGGGTTGGGGTGCTGTACTTCTGATACATTTCCAACATATCCTGAGTGGCTTTCCTTTTTGGAGCAGAGCAGCATTAACGGGTGGATTATCTTTATAATACACCTTATGCATTACTCCTTATTCTCTAGTTTTTTATTATTATTATTATTTTAATTTTATTGTTTGCTTTTTTTTTTTTTTTTTAGTTTAATTTTACCATATCTATAAACAAGGAGTTAATGTCCTGTTTCATGATTTCTATGTATATATTTTTTTACTTTTTTATGTTTGTTTGTATGACTACTGTGTTTTATGTAATCCACTTGAGTGTGCTGCATGTGCCAAATAAAATCTGTTTCTTCTTCTTTCTTTCTTTCTTTCTAAGATTATAGATTAGGGTTATCTTCTACACTATCCAGTTATGATGTCTTAACTTATGTTGATTTAAGGTTTGTTATAATAAATTGTAGATTAGATAATTAGTGGTTGTCTAGTTTTGAAATATTTTTAAGTTTGCATATAAAGCAAACTGCATTTTACTTTCAACTGCACATTACAACATCTAATATACAAAATATAAAATAAACGCTTTTTGCCTAAAACTTAGTGATTATCTACTTTTTGTATGTACGTTTTTTGCGTTGACTTCCACATACCTACCTTTAAAAAAGCAATCAAAGAGTATATTATCACTACTTTTAAAAGGAACTTTTGAAATCTCACAAAATTCACAGCCACTGACCTTCATATTATATACTAGTATAATAGAGGTCAGTGTTCACACTCATTCATTCGATCTGTCGGTAATTGTTTGTTGGAAACATATTGAATATTACAAACTAGTTTACGTTTTATAAAAGAAAACTGTTATAAAACTAAAATTTAATTTAATTAATACTATAATTTCGCAATGCAGCTAAGTGCTCTTATATATCAGTATAGAAAATAAACAATATATTTAAAATAATAATATACGATTAGTATATTGAATTATTCAAGGTTTGATAAGGTAAGTACGAGTATATGATAGATTCAATGCGATAAATGCGTAAGAGAATACATTTTATACATTTATTGCAATCACACCGTCTCCTGGTTTCCGCAAATTACTATGAATGGAATCTTAGATTTGTCAAATATGTTATAGATATTAAATTAGATAGAATTGCCAACGTACGTTTACGTTCAAATGTACTACAGTACAATTTCGCAAAAGTAAGTAATCTGAAGTGGCAATGGGCCAACCTTATAGCTGGAAAAATCGATAACTGATTGGGAAGAAAGATTCTCGAGTGGCAGCCTCGAACCGGTAAGCGAAGTGTAGGGCACCCCCCCCCACTAGATGGAGTGACGGCTTAGTAAGAGAAGGAAGTTGATGGATGCAGGTGACTCAGGACCTCCTTACAAGTTGTTCCTTTGGGGAGGCCTATTGAAAGGGTCTAACAGACAGGGTTAATCAGTCATTGACTTTCTACTCCTAGAAACGAATATCACACCACGTTGGGTTCGGGAACAACGAAGTGGGCGTGACCCCCGAGAAGGAGTGTCACATATGGGGCAATGTAAACGCTTCTAAAACAAAATCCCAGAACATATTCAAAGTTATTCAATAAACAAGTTTAAAAGTTTTATTAAAGAAAAACTGTACAAAAAGGGTTATTATAATATCAAGGAATAAATGAATGAAAATAACCCCTGGGAATAAGGTGATCGCCACCATCCTGGTTCTATGAAAAATCATTTAAAAATTGTATAAACAAAGTTATTGTTACTATCAAAATTTCGGTGTAAATTTGGATTGAAACTCATTGCGTCACCTACCGGAAAGGACAGAACAACGTCCGCCGGATTAGCCAGAATATATTTACTAGCTTTTGTCCCCAGCTTGTCGGAAAACGATATCATTTCGGAAAAGCAGAGCTAATGTTGCAAAACGTACAAGCTTTGAGTGCTTGATATTATCGAATAACCGATATACAGTTTACCATGCGTAAAGCACGAAGTATGAGAAAGAATACTCGTCACTTTTAACGCCTGACGGTACCTTATAATCTTCAGCATAATTATCATCATTACAGCCCTTTTTAAATAAAACTAATTTTACGGATTTTTTCGCGTATATTAACTTATTTTTATCTTCCCGACGTTTCGGGTGCTTTCCAGCACCCGTGGTCATGGGGGACTGACGAAACGTCGGGAAGATAAAAATAAGTTAATATACGCGAAAAAATCCGTAAAATTAGTTTTATTTAAATGTGTAGTGTTCGCGTAAATATAAGAAATCATTATTACAGCCCTTTATAAGTCCACTGCTGAAAATAAGCCTACCCCAAGGAACGCCACAAAGCATGATCCTGAGCCACCTGCATCCATCGATTTCCTACATATCTTACCACGCCATCACACCATCTAGTGGGGGGCTGCATTACACTTCACTTGACAAATTACTTTTGCAACTTAGCTTGCCACTCGAGAACCTTTCTTCCTCATCCGTTGTCGGTTCTTGGAGCTATATGCCCGGTTAGTTTATTAATGATCATATCAAACTTTAGTGAATTTGTAGCATTTTAAATTAAAATGGTAAATATTTTAAAATAAATGGAATGTAGGGAATCCACAAATACAATCTTATAAGCTATAAGCTATAGCTGGTCCAGTCAGAAAAGCGGCTTTTATAATATTTTTCTCCAGCTCTGTAATGCGCAGCTTGGTACCGTTGCACAGTCTTGGTATACCAAGGTTATGCATCAGCACAATAGCGATGCCAACTTTTAGCTCCAGGTTATGCAAAGGCATTCATGCTAATTCTAAGGATTTGAGAATATTCACTGAAGTACTGTCACCACTGGTAAAATAACAGTATCTATCGATGAGCACATCTTTTACTCGCCGACCACGTCTAATATTTTATGAATATATTAATTTTTTGGCAACAGCATACTATCTTACAACACTTCTTACAATCTTATTTAATAAAACTTAATAAGTTCACCTTCTGTCTCCGCTGGATGGCAAAGTTTTATGAAAATTAAATTTTGTCATTTGCTTCCTTTTGGCATCGATTCCAGTCGACCCTCTCTGAAGCAGCTTACATTTTTTTAAAGGATATGGGTGACAAACGAGCACACAGTCCACCTGATGGTAAGTGGTTGCTGCGGCCCATAGACATCTACATCTATCCTCTATTACAAATAAAAAAAAATTACATGCGTATGCACCATAATCTTGGTCAATATAATTGTGCACTCGCATATTGCAAGTGACATGTTATTTTCCAAACTGCACTCATTACCTTTGCCGGTGTGCCTCTCTCAATAACTGGCACTGTATGTCTAAAGTCGCCTGCGAAATAATAACACCGCCCTTCAACCGGTGCTTTGTTGCTACGTTGTGTTTTAAGGCAACTGCACCCGCTTGTGCGACATCATGTACTAATCCCATATAATTAATTTGCACATTGTAAGAGGGCGCGGTGGCCGCTAATATTGATGATGTTGCACTTTTCTTCACTTGCAAGATTAAAATACAATTCGAACATTGAATTTACTATCCACACTTTAGCAACGTTGCAGCAAAAGCAACAGTCTGTTCAGCGCGAATATTTTATCCGTAACCCTTAGTGCGTCCAGAAAGAAGAGCTCCTCATCTCCAGATGCAAACATGGTACAATTTCATTCCTGTAAGTTTCTAAATTCTCAGTGTTCTAGCTCAAAACATCTGTAGTTGCTTTGTAGGCAAACCGAAATTAGTCAATTATTTCGCAAATATCGATATTATTCTAACCTTAATAAACGTCAACACTTTATTAATGATGCTATGCGCTACATCTTCTGATAATGCATTATTATATTTATCTAACAACTGTATTATATTTAGTATTCATGTTCAGCGTGTGTGATATCATTATTTTATATATACATACTTAAAGATCATTGTAGAAGCGTGCTCGTCGCGATCCCTGCCAGCCCTTTTCAGGGCTGCAATTCTACTTAGCTGCGCACCCATGCCAACGAGGGTTAGGGCGTCCCCCCAAGGCGATGCACACCAGCTCGTCCCCGTTGGTGTGGAATGCAGCGCGCAAAGCGGCGATGGGGACCGCCACCCGTCACGCACAGCCCGACACGGCGGAAGGTGGAGGACAGAGTGCAGAGTTGGTATGTGGAATGTTAGAGGAGGCATGAGAGATAAGACGAATGAGTTGATCGAAATAATGAAAGAAAGAGAATTAGATGTCGTGTGTATGTCGGAGACCAAACGGAAGGGCAGTGGTACTGAAGAGCTCCCTGGCGGGGCGTTAGCTCTATGGTCCGGAGTCCCGGAGAGCGAGAACGCCTGCCAGGGAGTGGGGGTGCTGCTGTCGTCTCGGTTGGTCGATGTTATGACTGAATATAAGGTTGTGAACTCAAGACTTCTCTGGGTTCGCTTTAAATTGGGACTGACGAAGTTATTCCTTTTGGCTGTTTATGCGCCGGTAGCTTCGTCGTCCAGGGCTGAGCTGGAGGAGTTTTGGGAGAATGTAAGAGAAGTTCTAGATTTGGCTAGGGGAAACGAAAGAATTGTTGTATGTGGTGATTTGAATGGATGGGTTGGTACCGCTCGACCAGGGTACGAGTCGGTGCTTGGAAAGTTTGGGGATAAAAGGGTTAATGATGCTGGCAAGCTTATACTGGCGGTATGCAAGGAAAAGGGTCTTCTTGTGACAAACACTATGTTTAATCACAAGAAAATCCATATGTATACTAGAGAAAGAAAGAATGAGAGAAGTATGATCGATTTGTTCCTGGTGAATGACCGATTGCGAAAACAGGTGATGGATACGCGAGTGTTCAGGGGTGCTGACCTGGGAACGGATCACTATCTAGTGATTACTAGATTTAGGGGTCTGTTCGCGGGTTGGCGCTACCGGACGGCAGTAACAGAACCACAGTCGGTCTGTCGTATCCGAAGCTGGAAGCTTCAGGAAGCGGATACTAGGGACAAATATCATGCGAGGGTAGCCGAAAAGCTTGACACTATCGATGGCAGAAATGAATGTGTAGAAAGAACATGGCAGAACCTTAGGGATGGAATGGTAAGTGCAGCGGAAGAAGTGTGTGGAACAATAAAAAGAGGCAGTAGTAAAAGAAGAGATGCATGGTGGAATGATGAAGTGAAAGAAGCTGTAGAGAAGAAGAAGAAAGCATGGTTAGACTACTTGGCCTCTAGTAATGATAAGGATATGAGAGAGAAGATGAAAGAAAGATATAAGCTGCAGAAAGTTCACACGAAAGCATTGATTGAGGAAATGCGTGAAAGGTGTAGAATGGAAGCGGACGAAAGGTTGTCGCACAACTTTAAGGAGAACTCCAAACTCTTCTGGAAAGAGGTTGGAAGGACCCGAAGTGGTGCGACGGCCATAGGAATGAACAAAGTGCTTTCGAGAACTAATGACGTCCTCACAGAAAAATCGGACGTCATGCAGCGATGGAGCGAATTTTATAGAGAAATGTATGCGTGTGATGATCTTAGTGAGGGATCCGGGGATGACGCCGTGACTATTACGCCAGACCTGGACCTCGATGACACTGAGGTCATCAGTATGAAAGAGATTGAACGTGCGATTCGAAGTTTGAAATGTGGTAAGGCTGCGGGACTAGACAGAGTTACTGCTGAAATGGTCAAGTATGGTGGGCCTCGCGTCTGGGACAGCTTTTATCTGCTGTGCAATTTGTGCTGGCGGACGGGGGATGTCCCGGATGATTGGCGATCCGCAGTCATTGTGCCTTTATATAAAGGTAAAGGTTCACATTTTGACTGCGGGTGCTATCGGGCGATCAGCTTGACCAGTTTAGCAAGTAAAGTTTACTCGAAGGTTTTGACACGTAGGATGCAAGAGAAATCGGAAAGATTTCTATGGGAGGCAAAATGCGGATTTAGACCTGGAAGAGGATGCACGGATCAAATGTTTTCTCTACGCATGATCACGGAAAAGCTTCTGGCTGCTAACCAGAAGATTTTCTGTGCTTTTGTGGATCTTGAGAAAGCATTTGATAAGGTTGTAAGGAAGAAAATGTGGGAACTGTTGCCGGGGTACGGTGTGGATGGTCGATTGCTAAGGGCTGTGCAGTCACTTTACTGTAACTGTAAAGCCTGTGTGCGGGTAGGGCATGACATGTCACCCATGTTTAGCGTCCAAACGGTCGTGAAACAGGGTTGTGTCATGTCTTCCTGGCTGTTCATACTGTATCTCGACAGCTGTTTACAGAAGCTGAAAGATAGCTGTTTGGGTGTGAAATTGGGTGACATAAAAGTAAATTGTCTGCTGTATGCTGTTGATGCAGTGCTTATTGCACCATCAGAGGCAGAACTGCAGGCATTAGTCACGTGTATGAAAGAGGAATGTGAAATTAAAGGTCTCCGTTTGAATGCTAATAAAACTAAGGTTCTGGTATTTGAAAGGGACGAAGAGAGAACGAAGTGTGAAATATGGGTAAATCAGGAATGTCTAGAACAGGTAAATGAAATTGTATACTTGGGAAGTGCTTTTAGCCGGGATGGAAGATGTGATTTAGATGTGGATAGGCGTGTCGCTGCCGGGAACAAAGTCAATGGTGCCCTGACTGCGTTAGTCAAAAGGCAAGGCATAGTGAAGAGTGCACGCCTTGCAATACATAACGCAGTGTTGGTACCGACTTTGTTATATGGCAGCGAAACCTGGGTGTGCCAGAAGAAGCATAAAAGCAAGTTGAATGCAGTGGAGATGCGATCTCTTCGTAAAATGTGCGGCGTTACCATGGCCGACCGAAAGCGAAACGAAGAGATTCGCAATATGGCAGGTTTGAAAGATGACCTTATCACAAAAATTGATAAGGGCGTGCTTCGATGGTTTGGGCACGTTGAGCGAATGAGTGAAGACCGAATGGTGAAGAAAATATATAGCGCGAAAGTTAATATTAAAAGGTGTCGAGGTAGACCGAGACTAACTTTCGAAGACCATGTGAGCAAACTGCTCGAAGAGGGGAGGGTCAAGAGTACTCGGATACCTAGACGTGCATGTATGAAGAAGTTAATGAATCTGAAAGAAGCGAAAGAGGTATGTAAGGATCGTGACACTTGGCGATCTGTTCTCTCTGGCTACCCCGTCAGGGATTGTGCGTGAAGATAAAGTAAAGTAAAGTAAAATACTTAAAGATTTAGTAACCACGGAAACCAGGAAATTGAATAAAATTTGGCTAAATTAAAAACCAGCGAGAAATGTGTATTTTGAAGTGAAAACATATTTCATAACTATGTTGTTTCAGGATCTAGGATATCACTATATGAAATTTCATCAAAACCCGTTCAGCCATTTTAGTGTGAAGAGGGAATTATTCTCCTAGAGTTATGCCAAAATTCGAAATAAATATTCCAAAGCCCTCAGGAACCGTGTATTTTTTATAAGAATTCCTTTAAGTTTGTAATTCCAAGATCAAATCCACTGTGATACTTAATTTATCAAAGTCCGTTCAGAAATACGCTCCAGAAACACAGAAACCGTGATTTTCCGAAACACTTATACGTGGTACAGCCATGCCGGTTGTTGGTTGCAGCATGGTTATAGCACGAATAGGTCGGCTCGACCGAGGAAGAACCACGCTCTCACAGAATACCAGCGTAAAATAGCAGCTTAAGGCTGCTGTGTTTCGTATGATGAGTATCGTATCGTTGACCGGAGACCCATTTTACTGGAAACGAGGTTTTCGAGACGAGGTATCGAGGATAAATGTCCATGTCTATGGGCTACAGCATAGACTTACCATCAGGTGGACTGTGTGCACGTTTGTCAATTAATTCTATAAAAAAGTTTCTTGCTGTAGTTTCTAAAACCGACGATAACTTTTTATTGATATATATGTGACAAATGAGCTGTTACTCCACCAGAGTTATCAGTTTCCAATGGTAACATACATCAGTACGATTTATAGGTAATTACGCAATTAAATGCACTTTATTTTCTCATACAGAAGTAACGACTTTAATTATATAGGCAACTAACTTTTATTTTGTTATTCTGATTGATGAATTTGGAAAATCCGAACAATAGCAAGTAGGACTCGCGCACAATAAGTATTAATGTGTAAACATTTGAATAAGTGCTTACTTTCACCAAAATAATTATTAAATATATCGTTTAGTAAAATTTATAAATTGAAGGTAAAGTAAATTGCGAATATTGCCTTTTGCAATGGAAAAAACGTTCTCCTATTTATCGATACACGGCTCCGTGGCGCAGTAGCTTAGCAATGAGTTGCTGCGCTGGGGCCGCGGGTTCGAATCCAGCACGGAACAAGTATTTGTATTGTTTACAAATAATTGTTCCAGGTCTGGATGTTTGTCCTTGTGCAATTTGTGTTTGTAAACTGCCTCCACGATACAAGAGAAAATCATAGTGTGGAAGGTAACGTTTTTTAAAAATAAAATAAAATAAATGAAAATAAAAAAAGATCCACATCACATAAGTTTATAATTGCAAATATAAATAAATATGTGAAACTAAAAATTAATTGTTTTCGGATTTCATCCTTCACTTCTGCTGTTAAGACCTTGCTTCTTGCTAAATTTCATAATTCTAGGTCATGACTGCCAGTATCAAAACATGTGATATAAATAGCCGTATCTTTCAATTCCGTTGACTTACAAGGTTGAATTTCTTACACCTCTAAGATACCAGAAGCCCTTAGTATTTGATATAAACTTCAATTTGATATCTCTACCGGTTCTTGTGAAAAAAGATTTTGACCGACGGACAGACGGACTGGTGGTTGGATAACAAAGTGATCTATAAAAGCGTTTCAGTTTTTTCGGTATGTTTCTTTCGGTCCTTTTGAGATGCGGAACCCTATAAAAGACCTATTGTCCGAATAAGTAATCCTACTTCAACCAAGATGTCGATTTACGGATCGAACTTGGCTGGGGAGCGTTCGGGAGATTACGACTAATTCTTTCGGCACATTGTCCTCAAATCTTGGAAACAAGTCTACAACCAGAGGCTGTTGATAATGATAAATCTGAGCTGTGGCCAGCTTAGCAGTGAAGCAATTTGAAATGTGCTGAGAAATTGCAGTGTGATATTGCAGTCCACTTCGACTCCGACTAAAAAGCATCACAGGGATTCTTAGTTCGTTTGTCACTCTCACATGTTTATTACAACAATTAAAAATGATAATAATAAAAATTTAAAATTGTAGATACCTAGCAATAAAAACATAAAATTGAACACAAAATATCTTATTATTTTGAACTATTGCGTAATATGATATAAAAGTTTAGGTTACGTGCATATAAACATTGTTATTCAGTTGCCATAATATTACAGTGGGCCTTTTGTTTTCGAAACAGCATTAAACGAATTGAAAAATAAATTTAGCAGTTGTTGAAAAAGGTAAGGGACTGTGTAAAACATTTTATGGTAATTGAGTTTTAGAAGTTGTTTCTGCTTACGGTTTGTTTGTTTAACACAGTTTACAATATCTGGCTTAGTAGGTATACTTTCGACACACTTCTTTTATTTGTCGTACTCAATTAAAAAAATCTGTTCCTCTAATCCGATTAGTAACTCTGCAGTTATCCTTTAATTGGTCAGTGACATTTTATAGTCAATGATAAAATAATATAATTTATAAAATTAAAAACAATCCTTCTCTATAACAATATATCATACTTGAATCGCAAACTCGATCATAGCAGATACCAAAAGCAGTATTTATTGCTTGTGATAGTTGACTCCTAAGTAATAATTATATTAAGTTAAAAAGTTACAGCCTATACATATACGTGCCACTGCTGGGCACAGGCCTCTCATTTCTGAGAGGGTTTGTGAACTTCACATGTCTTTGAAATATTTTTTTTTATTTATCAGACATGCAGGTTTACTCACGATGTTTTCCTTCACCGCCGAGCACGTAATTATATTATGTATAACTTTATAATTGCATCATATATCAGTCCACCGCTGAACAACGCCTCCCCCATGGATTGCCTCACGGGGCTCATATTTACCATAGTTGCCACGCTTGGCAAGAGGGTTGGCAACCGCAGTTATTTATTTTTAGTCGTTATTAAAAAGACGCTGCTGCCCATCTCCTGATTTGTTTCCCGCTGTCGCCTCTTACGAAATCCACGGGATCATATGGGGTAGTAGATATTCTTACACCGCCATTAGGTAATTACATCACATAATATAATTAACATTTGTTTCTTTTCGTAGTGTCTCAGAACTAAATCAACTTTCTGTTTTGAGTTATATTAGATTTTTTTATTAGAAATTTACCAATGTGATATTATATTGGCTACAAGACATTATAACACTATTTCTTGCTATTTACAATTGTTTATATACAATTTTAGAGAAGAGCTTCGATTTAAGAGCTCGTAAAATTATTTCTATTAAGATACGTATTTAAAACGTTATTTTTCAATGCAGTACGAAAAGTAAATTTTTTTTAAATTTTGTATTTGGCTGGGTTTAAAAACACATAATTTATTAGTAGATACTAAGCAATAATATCTTAGTATTTTAGTCAATAGGATAGAAACTGCATGAAAACTGTTAATATCTACTCGTATATACGATTGACTCGTAGTTAATACTATTAAGATTCTCAAATGAGCACACAGTCCAACAAGTGAATGCTGTGGCAAATGTTAAAAATAAGGTTAAAGTTACAACCTATACATGTCCACTGCTGTGTACAGGCTTTCTCTCAATTCTGAGAGAGTTTCGGGGCAAGAAAGTCCAGTTCGCCAACACGCAGTAGGCACACCGCGCTGCCCTACTGCGTTTTGGCGGAGTTCACATCTTAGATTTTTTTTTATCTTAGTCATGCAGGTTTCCTCACGATGTTTTCCGTCACGGCCGAACACGTTGTAAATTAGCACTTGAAATTGCAATTAACAATTTAATTGGTGCCGGCGGGGCTCGAACTTGGGTTGCCCGCGTACTGTGAAATTTACAGCGAGTGTTAAGCCTTCATGCTACCACGGCAAATGTAAAAACATATATCTATCTTTGATTAAGAATAAAAAACTGATGCCTTGTCGTCCTAGAAAACTGAGATGAAATGCTTTCTTATCAGGTAAATTCTCGTCACTCACCATACGAAATAGCATTATAGATAATTAGTAATTGAAGCTTGCGCAAGCGCTACTGTTATGCGCCAACGCATAATGGAGCAGTGCGGCGAAACAATAGTTTTTTTATTTTTTTTTTATAGGAAAAGGGTGACAAACGAGCACACAGTCCACCTGATGGTAAGTGGTTGCTGTGGCCCATAGACATCTACATCTATCATCGCTTGCGAATCAAAATGCAGATGCGTTGTCACCCGTGAGGACTAAGATAGAATGCCTCTTTTCCAGTGAAATGCGTCTCCGGTTCTCTACACTCACCATACGAAACACAGCAGTTTTAAGCTGCTATTTTACGCTGGTATTCTGTGAGAGCGTGGTCCTTCCCCGGTCGAGCCGACCCATTCGTGCTACAACTATACTACTAATATAGCTGCAGCATGGCTCTACCACGTATAAAAGTTCCATAGCGCTCATAGAAACGAGGGGAGGACTAAGGCGGTACCCAGCAGTGAGATTTCCTGTAATTTGTGAGAGTTATGGAGCAGGAGCAGGTCCGTGACGCTGTGCCTGTGCGTTTTGGTGTCCTCGAACTATTTCAATAGTTAGATATTTTTGTATCTTACAACTGTCATAATAAATGTTTATAGATGATGTTAGTTTAAGATGTAATGAACGCTTGATTTAAACGTGAAATGAAGAAGCAATAAGGGCGGAAGCGGTTTAATCAAGTGAGAGGGAATACTCCGTCGAGGACTTGCTTCGCCGCTTTATTTGATTACTGCCTTCTACGCCTCAAGCAAATTTGAGGAGCTCCTCGAACGCTACATACGTTTATTTTTAGGTTCATATATTGTTTTTATTAACCCCATATATTTATATCATAAAAGAAAATCAAAAATTTCCAATTACAGTGAAAACAAATAAAGAAACTAGAAAAATAAAGCAATACAATGTTTCATGAAAGTGATACTGCGGCTAGGAGTGAATTATTTACAGATTCAGTTTCATCTATAGACGACGTAACTCAATAGTAGCTGGAATTCTGTAACTATAGAACGGAGATAAACAAGTACTCGCTCTCTAGAGCAAACAATATGAAGTATTATCCTAAATTTGACCTACGGCTGTGCCCCTCTTATTTCTGATAGGGAAAAGTTGCCTACGCTACCACAATAAGTTTGGCTCGACTGTACTTATAATTAAAACTAATTGTTTGATTTGCAAAGATTTGATTGAATGTTTTTTTAATTTCTAAGACATGAAGATCCTCTATATTTAACATCACCGCCAACCATGTGGAACTGCACTTAGAATTAATTGCATTTAACAATTTTATTGATGACTGCGGGAACCAAATTGATCATGTAGCGCTTATCTCCCGATTGCACGATTGCAGCGAACAAAATAAGGTTTAAATTTTTTTTCGAAAACTGCTCGTGTAAATGTTATTTTTCAACATTCAGCAGTGCCTTCGCCTGGGTTGGATTTATTAATGTGGCGTTATTTTTATTTAAGATAATAAAAAAACCATAGACCAAGTTTTCGTTTTTTTTTTTTATCAAAAGAAAAATCACCAGATAAAATATCAAAATATCACTTTTTGCATTGCTCTCTATCTGTCCGTGAAGTTTAATGATAGATTCAGCCATTCCAAAGATCAGCCAGGCCAGACAGACAACAGACAATTAAAAAAATAATTATTCATGTCTTAATTGCATGCAAATAATCCCTTGAGCTCGATTAGATGCAGTTTTTTACAGATGAGAGAGCAAGAATATTACAAACAGACACTTTGATTTTAGTGCTGTTTTCTGGGTTTGAAAATACGCCTAAATTTGCTTTTATATTGTTTTATCTGCCGACTTCCAAAAAGGAGACGGTACTCAATTAGAGTGTATGTTTTTTTTTATGTGTGTTACCTCATAAGTTTGTACTGGACGAACCGATTTCGATGATTCTTTTTTTATATGAAAGCTGATAGTTCTCTTGTGGTCCCATATGAATTTGATCAAGGTCAGACCAATGGTTATTGAGTTATTCTTAAATAACCTATATTGAAGTCGCTTATATTGAAGTCGGCTCTACAAAATTTTTAATTTTAAATTATATTATTCTCATAAGGCGAAGGATACATTTCGTATAAGGAATTTTTAAATGAAAACCACATTTTTTTTTTCAAAAAAGTGTTTTATATAAGAAACAAATAACGTTATTTGCGTAGATTTGAATTTCATCTAAGAGTAAGCTATTTTGAAAAAGATTTTGCTGTTCATATAATATTATTTCCTTGTAAATTACTTATAGAAAAATGTTATAATACCGCGTTACTTAAGAGAGGGGGCAAACGAGTATGCGGCTCACCTGATGGTAAGTGACTACCGCCGCCCATGAACAACCGCAACACCAGGGAGGGAATTGCAGATGCGTTGCCGGCCTTTTAAAAGGAGTAGGCTCTTTTCTTGAAGGTCCCTAAGTCGTATCGGTTCGGAAAAATCGCTGACGGTAATCGATTCCACAAGGAAGTCGTGCGAGAAAGAAAACATCTTCTAAATCGCACAGTGGTGGACCGCCAATCATCCAGATGGTGTGGATGGTATCGGGAATTCAGCCGCGATGTGCGTTCGTGAAATTTGGTGGCTGGGATTAATCCGAACAATTCCTCAGAGCACTCCCCGTGGTAAATGCGAAATAAAATGCAAAGGGATGCAACATCTCTTCGCAGTGCCAATGAATCGAGCCGATCGGTAAGAACTCGGTCGCCGACGATTCGAGTCGCTCTGCGCTGGATGCGGTCAAGTGGAAGGAGCTGGCACTGGGGAGCCCCTGCCCAGAGATGGGAACAGTATTCCATGTGAGGCCGAACCTGCGCCTTGTAAAGTTGCAGGCGGTGTGCCGGCATGAAATACTGTCCCGCTCTGAAGAGTACGCCAAGCTTTTTAGAGGTCAATTTGGCCTTCTCTTCCAAATGACTACGAAACTGCACGTCTCTCGATACGTCGACTCCGAGGATTCCGATACTGCCTGAGGCAAGAAGGGGAGTGCTTGGAAACTGAGGAGATACGACAAAGGGGTTCTTTTTAACGGTAAACGCGCCTAGATTTAGTCGTCCCCAATCCGAGACTTTGTTCAGCAAAGACTCGACTTCAGACACAAGTTTCTTCCGGTATATTTTTATTTCGATTTTTGTTAAAGCACTTAAATATTCATATTAAGAGTAATAAATAATTAAAATTTACAACAGGTCGTTCCCTAAAAAAGAAAGGTCCCTATGGATTGCCAACAAAGACTCGTTCGACGCAGAACTCGTTCAACACAACGGACTGTATTAATTATGATGTCTACTTAGTGCAGTCATATAAGGTCTGAAATCAAAATTTTTACACTAAACTTTGCATTTTTGAAATAATGTAATTTTAATGATACAAAACCAATGTGTAAAAGATTTCGTGTCAGCCGGCAAGGGTTAAAAAAAATTGTCAAAAGAGTTTTTTCGCAATTATTCGAAAACGGTAAAAAATAGACATAAGTTCTTATGAAAATGTGTATGTTTAAAATTTTAAATAAAAAAGGTTAAATTTTTTTCCTCCGGTAAAAATTAACCGAGTTAGGCAGATTTTAAGCTTAAGAGATGAACGTAAATTTTAAAAATCGTAGGTAGTAGAAAAATAAGCGATTTTTTTAAATTGCTTAAAAATCTAACTTAAAGGTTAAATCTAACTTAAAGGTAAAATTTAGAAATTAACATGTTAGAGATATAATTTTTTTTTGTTAAATAATATAACAAATTGAAATTTTAAAATTTAAATGTGAATGCTTAAAAATTCATGAATTATTTATTTAGATTCCTCGTAAAACCTCCTAAATTTTACGATTGAAAAAAAAATTCCCTAGTATATTTTGGCAGGTGTGAATTTATACAGGTTTAATTACAAAATCTTTTTCAAATCCTACGCTATTGTATTAAGCCCCGAGTTAAAAAGAGAAGATGCTTACTCGTATACTCGAAAACAACGAGGATATCTTAAGAGGTGAAGGGGGCAACTGAAACAGAAGATGGGCTGGTGACAATAATAAAAATATCTGCACTTAGCAACCCGCCTACAAGCGTAGACATATCCAATATTATATTTCAAATATACCGTCTATGAGACTAACTATGGGGGAGGCCTATGCTTAGCAGTTGTCTTGATGGAATGAAAATAATATTATGTGCATTAGAAAAAACCGGGTATTACTGACTTCTTATCGGCCACTATCCCGGAAAACCTTTTGTCTGGAAATCGGTCATTACCTAAGATATTTTAAGGCTCGCCACATACATACGGAATTCCGTTTCGGGATTCCGTTTCGATATTCCGATTCGAGATTCCGAACGCAGCAAGTTCATATAAAATCTATGACCCGTCACACACGTACGGTAGTTTTCCGTTCGAAATTTTGCGGGCAAAACGGGATTCCGTATGTGTGTGGCCGACCCGGAATTCCGAATGTATATGGCGGGCCTAAAATGGCAATACAAAAGTCAGGTAATTGCCCGACTCGCATTCAGTCGGGCACGTTCTCGCGTCGCGGCTATTACCTTCGCTACAGCGCGTAAATCTTCTAGTTATTCGTGGTAAAAATGGCTTCCTATGTTTTTAGGTGGCAAATTAGGCGGCAATTGTTAGAGACAGGAGAAACGTCTCATTAATATTTTGAATATAGATGTTTTGTTCATAATTGATTTTATTATTTCAACACTAACCGCTAGTGTAAACTTTGACGCTAGCTAGTGTGTTCATTTCCATATAGGTATGTCACGCGCTCGCGCCAATGAGCGCTCAGCAGCAATCAATACGCAACTAATGAAGTATATTCATCTTTTTCTAACGATAGGTATGCCGTATCATTTGTCTCTTTTTGTTAGCGCAACGTGTCATAATAAAAAACTGTACGTAGATATAGTACTACCTGCGCCACTTTAAAATACAATAATGTTAGTATGTAACCTGTCTATCTTTTTTAATATAATACGTCTTTGGTCATTACTGTCTCTTTAAGTATTAATCGAAATGTCGGCGAAGATAAGCTTCAATTTAATGGAACTTGCTGAATCAAATAATTGTAATAGATCTAGAGGTTTTTCTGTACGAGGTAGCGGATAAAAGCTTAAGTTCATAACTTCGTATTGATTATATTTATGGAGAAATTTCTCCAGTTGTCAATAAAGTTTGCCAATCGTTAGTAGAAAGTAATTTGTACTTAAATCTTCTCAGGTTTCTTTACTGAAGTTATAATTGGCAATTATCGTGAATATTTCACTTATATAAAACTTATACATAAACGTAAAATATTCTATTATCATAAATATTTTATATTTGTCCATATTGTATAGTGATAACTTATATATATGTACATTGTGACTTAGTATCAGTTGTTATTTTGTTACTACTTCGTTAGCGCCTAAACGAACTACTTTGCAGCTGATTCTTCAGTTATCTGATAAAAGTTATTCATTAAATAAATTATAACCTTACTGAATATAAAAGTAAAACAATTGAACTATTTCCTTTTTTTAAAGGTTGAAAAATCAGCCATTATTATATTTTGAAAAATTATTAAGTTTTAATGACATTTATTAGTAATTTTTTTAAATGAGAATATACAATCATGATTAAAATTAAACAAACATTTATAAGTATGTTGTCATTCTTTTGACGGAGCTCCTATAAAAGACTGTTAAAAAAAACGATAAACTCCAATTTCACAGAACGATGACGGCCAGAACAGCATTACAATGGAGTAATAGTATTCCGTGAATGCAATAGCAGTGCTTGTATTGCTGTGTTCCAGTCTGAAGTGTATAGAGAGCCTGTATTGTTACAGGCTGCTTTATCGATTTCAGTCATGTTATCTTAGTTTTTAGTGGAGACGAAGCTTCTGTAACCTTCTTTGTATGAAGTTGGTTGCAGGTGTCCATTCACTGCACTAGCCACTTACCATTCGAATGACTGTAAGTTCGTTTATAATTGCAGTTTTATAAAAGAAATATCCTGCAAAGGATTTGGAAAGGCTGTAGATAAAGAACCTTTATGTTTATGATTATAGAGAGTTCCGCGCATATTTAACTTTCTGTTTTTAGATTCGAGAGTGCAGACGACTTTGTTTAATCTTTCTGCGCCTGTCGTTGTGTGCGCTTTAAATATATATCATTGCTTGTAAGGTTATTACAGTATTAAAGAGGATCAACAACAACGACACGTGATTGATATTTGGTATCGCACTGTTCACAATGCGCAAATTAACTTAATACCGAAAGTAATTTAATATTGTAATGACTGCATTCTATCATTTATCTTTTTATTTGTTGACTAGCTTCTGCACTCGCCTTCACACGCGCAAACAACGGAACATGATATAATTTCCAAAAATCATAGCCAATGTGATATACCAAGATCAAAGATAGGATACAGAGGGGATTACAGATATACGGTCCAGATCTATTGCACTGAAACCGTGAATTTTCTCGGGGTTGAAATTCGTCTGTGTCACTCTCCGGTCCAAAAGCTATACCTATCTATCTACCTAAAAAATCATTTTGATCCGTTGTTCCGTAACTGCGTGAAAGAAGAAGAAGTCAAAAACATTTATATTAGGAGAGATTTCGATAGGAAGCATAGTAAGTTCGTCGTTGTAAGTTCTGAAATTTACTTATTATAACTTTTTTATAACACACGACAAACTGTTGGCCCACCAGAGACATGCATGAGGCAGGAAATGCTTTTTCAATTTTTCGTTAGTAACGTAGTTCAATATGATTTCTTCGTAATTTCGCATTTAAATGCACTAGATACTCTCAAATTTAAGTTACGATTTCCTTTACTTTTCAGTTTGTTATTTTGATTAATCAATTTGGAAAAAGTCAATAGTTAGAAGGACTCATGCCCGGAGGGTCTCGAATAAACTTATATTAATATATCCATTCTGGGATTGGAGGGTCCCGACGATTTTTGCCACACATTATAACAACAACTCGGCTGGGTAGCGTTCGGGAGATTGCGACACATCTTCTCGTCAGATATACCTCAAAACCTGACAACGAGATTATACAATCAGTGCGTGTTGTCAGTGATGATTTATGGATCTCAGACGTGGTCCTTCACTGCTGGCCGTATGAAGAAGCTCAAGGTCGCTCAGCGGGCGGCGATGAGGGCTACGCTCGGGGTTTTTCTGCGTGACAAACTTAGAAATGAGTTTAATTACAGTAGAACCAGAGTAACCGACATAGCCCAACGGATTAGTAAGCTGAAGTGGCAATGGGTCCTATGTCCAGCAGTGGAGTTATACAGGCTGATGAAGGAGAAGAAGAAAAATAGTTGACACCTAAGTATTAAATAATTGCATAATAATATATAGTATTTGCTATTTTTTGTAATATCTGAAAACTAAATCAACGTTTCGTTGAAGTTAAATTAGATTTTTTAAGATATTAACAAATGTAATTGTAAGCGTGACCTCGTAAAATTATTTCATTTAAGATACGCGTTTTCTACTTTATTTTCCAGTCCAGTACGAAAAGTAATAATTTTTTTACTAATTTTCTATTTTTCTGGGCTTAAAAACACGAATACTAAATTATTCATGAATGAGGTACGAGTAAAATAGATACTAAGCAACAATTTCTTTGTAATTTTAGTCAAACGGATAAAAGCTGTTAAAGTTTTTACTTGATTGG
This sequence comes from Parnassius glacialis, assembly GCA_033319125.1. Classification (NCBI taxonomy): domain Eukaryota; kingdom Metazoa; phylum Arthropoda; class Insecta; order Lepidoptera; family Papilionidae; genus Parnassius; species Parnassius glacialis. The sequence continues at coordinate 22,141,022 of JAVANC010000025.1, read as the reverse complement.
TAGTTGGTACTATTAATATTGACAAATGAGCACATACGAGTAACTCACCTGATGATAAGTTGATCTGTGGCACATATACAGTCGTAGCATTTTAGCTATCTATTCCTCTTTTCTTACCTCACGTTGTTATTCTTTATCCATTATTCACTCCTATGAATAACTCTCCTAATTTAATTCACACTAAACAAACCTTTATAAAATCAAATCCTTGTAAATACAAGGATTGTCTTCTGTGACTTGGAGGTGTTTTAGTTTTACATAAATACATAAATTGCTTATGGACAAACAACTTATTCATTACAGAGGCTTATATGATTATTTTTAATTTTATGAGATCAATTTTCTTGGGTCGTATTTTTATTATATATCGATCGCTCCCTCTGAATCCACTCTACATTGCTCTTCATCATAATATGTCCAAAACAACCTAACTCGTCTATTTAACTTGTTTGTCGATTGCACCACTTTCACATTACCACTAATATAATTGTTTCTTACTTTATTTACTTACGCGCATATTGCACGCCTCAAAACGTGAAGCGTTGTACATGTGTTTTAATCTCGATACGTCAAGGTCAAGTAATTTTGTGTTTTTAAAATGCTTCTATCATAGCAATATTTCACTTATACGATAATATGACTAGCCGTATATCAAGAAAACACTCTAATTATCCATCTTAAATTTTCTAAAAACGATTATATATTACCATTATGCAAAAAAAAAACGGTTGGAAAAAAATTACGTGGACGTCTGGATGTTAATTTTGTATGTGGTCACGATAACTCCCAAAAAATTGACGTATCGAGACTGGGTTTTTTATTAGCTTCAAAGTTACTTCAACTGGTTGCCCATTTCATATCAATAGCCTAGTGTACGTAGTTTGTTAATAAAATGAATTTAAACCCTTATAAGTTTTACTGCTATTATGATTGAAAATTTAAAGGCGCTGTCATATATTTTTTAGCATTTGATAGACAAAGGACAAATGTACCATACAACCTATATCGATTTTATACTTTGTGTAATCGTTTTATTTTGGTAAACATTTTTTTTCCTGTAGTTAAAACTACTTGTTAAAATAATAGGGCGCTAAATTTAAACGCTAAATTTAAAGTTAAATTTTATATTATTTACGCGTAAATATTTTAAAAGTCAGGAATACAGTTTTTTTTTCATCAAAATTAAATGAAACGCTCATGAGACGTGGCCTTTTGTATTTTCCAAACTATTTACAATCGCAATTTGACCAATGGTTCGAAATGTCTTAATGTCAATAAAATATTTCTAGGAGATGTAAAGTCCGCCAACACGCACTGAAACAGCGCATAGAACTAATTGCTCCATAGCACTCGTGGGAATTAGAGGAGGCCTGAGTCTGTACCCAGCAGTGAGATTTCCTTTAATTTTTGAGAGTTTTATAACTCTTAAAAATTAAGGAGCAGGAGCAGGTCCGCGACGCTATGGTAGAGTGTGTTTTGATGGACTTCTTATGTCCTCGAACTATTTTATAGACATTTTTGTATCTTACAACTGTCATTATAAATGTTTATATTACTTTAAGATGTAATGTAAATCGTAATGAAGATGTAATCAGGGTGGAAGCGGTTTAATCAAGCTAGGGCGAATACTCCGGCAAGGACTTGCTTCGCCGCTTTATTTCATTACTGCCTTCTACGCCTCAATAATATTTGAGGAGCTTTTCGAACGTTAGAATTACGTTTATTTTTAGATCTATGTATTGTTTTTATTTGGCCCACATTTTTATATCATTAAAGAAAATAAAAATGAAATACTACACGGATGATAATAAAACCTATAAGAGTGAAAACAAATGAAGAAACATGCAAAATAAAGCAAAATTATGTTTCTTGAAAGCGATACTGCGGCTAGGAGTACATTATTTATACAGTCAGTTTCATCTATGGACGACGTAACTCAATAGTAGCTGAACATACTGTAATTTTACAGAACAGATACAAACAAGTTCTCGCTATCAAGCGTAATTGCCAACAATATAAACTAATATTCTAAATTACCTACCTACTCCTCTTATTTCTGGAAGGGAATAGTTTGCAGCGCTACTACAATGAATTTGGGCGGACTTTACATAAAATTAAAATTAATTGAATGATTTGCAAAGAATTGATTGAATGTTTTTAAATTTCTAAGACATGAAGGTTCTCACTATGTTTACCATCACCGCCAACCACGTGATAAATCAGCACTTAAAATTAATTGTATTTAATAATTTCATTGGTGTCGGGAGTCGGCGTTTTGTAGCGAACACTATACGGTATAACATGTTTTTTTATGGATAACTGCTTCGAAAGTGTTATATGAAATAGTTAAAATAAGTAAGTATATGTTAATCACTAGTACAATTTTATTACATTATGTGTTTTGTATATTACAATCGCTAAACTGGCACCATCCTAAAGGGCTACAATTATGAAATACATTCATCTTATTGACTATGGCAGAACTTTTGTGTAAAGTTTGCAATATCCGTATAATTTGTAATGTACAAATATTGAATAGAAATGAGATTTATCATCATATCACTCTGCTTTATATATACAAATGTTATAATTAATATTTTTGTAGTAACAGAAGAAATTAATTTAAAACTTCATCCATTCATCATTCATTAATGGTTGTGCCATTTAAAAGCCCATTGCTGTACATATGCCTTCCTATCGATTGTTCGTAGCGTCATAGGAGAGGTATTTGCCATAGTAGTCACGCTCGATAGGCGGAATGAAATCGCAATTTTTAATTATTTGAGTTCTTAACAGAAAGATGCTGTTGCCATCTCCTGTTTAAGTTTACCTCAATTCTTACGACACCCATGATGATCTGAGGATAAAAATTACTCGTGGCATTTCTCTCTATCTGTTCGAGAAATTTAATTGCAATTGGTTCAGCCATTCCAAATATCCGCCCGGTCAGAGAGACAAACAGACAAACATTTTAAAATGTTTTCGGTCTGTCTTGATTGCATTCAAATAAACCCCTGAGCTCGATGAGAGGCAGTTATGTCTGTAGTACAGATTGGCACTTCAATTTTATTTATATCTATAGATTTATAAAATCATTGCGGTTTCCGGGATTCGAAAATACGACTTAATTAGTTTTAATATTGTTTTACTCTAAAAGACGAAGGAGATATTTCGTAGTTGATAAGGAATTTTAAATGAAAACCGCAAGGGTCGCTGCCAAGTGAAAAGATTTATTCAACGTTTGGACAGATATGCATTTTATTTTCATTTTGTTTCGTGATAGCAAAGTGTTTGAATAAGAAAAATTTAAACCTATATGAATAATGTTTATTACATTATTCATATAGGTTTAAATTTCATCCAAGAGTAAATAGAGTAATTTTTAAAGAGATTTTTCTGTTGATATATTATTTATTTGTAAAATTATTTTATAAAAATTTCGTTACTTAAAATTATTAATGCGGTTTGACTTTGCAGTTTAAATGTATTTAAATATATTCTTTATATTTTAAAAAGCCTCTTTAATGCTATAAATGCAGTAGAATAAATTTATTTTTTATTTAAAAAAAGGCATGAAGTGTAAGTACGTGAATAAAATTTTTCGATAGCGCACTCTTGTCTAGTAGGCATTTATTTAATATTCTTAAATATATCTTGTAAAAAAATAAACAAACGTAAAAAGCGATGTCAAGCTATTAAATATTCATACTAAGAGGAATACATAATTAAAATTCACAATGCTCGTTCCCTAAAAAAGAAAGGTCCCTATGGATTGCCAACAAAGACTCGTTCCACGCAGAACTCATTTAACACAACGGACTGTATTAATTATGATGCCTACTTTTTACAAGGAAAATTTGATAAAGTAAAAATATTGTAATTACTTTAATTCGTGAAACAGTGAAAGAAAATAAAACATTTGTTATTAATTTACAATAATATTTGTTATTAAATTAGTCGTGAGATTAATTTAAAAAGGGATTGTAGGGATATTTTACGTTAATTTGAAATTGGTAAGGCTGCGGGACTAGACAGAGTTACTGCTGAAATGGTCAAGTATGGTGGGCCTCGCGTCTGGGACAGCTTTCATCTGCTGTGCAATTTGTGCTGGCGGACGGGGGATGTCCCGGATGATTGGCGATCCGCAGTCATTGTGCCTTTATATAAAGGTAAAGGTTCACATTTTGACTGCGGGTGCTATCGGGCGATCAGCTTGACCAGTTTAGCAAGTAAAGTTTATTCGAAGGTTTTGACACGTAGGATGCAAGAGAAATCGGAAAGATTTCTATGGGAGGCACAATGCGGATTTAGACCTGGAAGAGGATGCACGGATCAAATGTTTTCTCTCCGCATGATCACGGAAAAGCTTCTGGCTGCTAACCAGAGGATTTTCTGTGCTTTTGTGGATCTTGAGAAAGCATTTGATAAGGTTGTAAGGAAGAAAATGTGGGAACTGTTGCCGGGGTATGGTGTGGATGGTCGATTGCTAAGGGCTGTGCAGTCACTTTACTGTGACTGTAAAGCCTGTGTGCGGGTAGGGCATGACCTGTCACCCATGTTTAGCGTCCAAACGGGCGTAAAACAGGGTTGTGTCATGTCTTCCTGGCTGTTCATACTGTATCTCGACAGCTGTTTACAGAAACTGAAAGATAACTGTTTGGGTGTGAAATTGGGTGTCATTAAAGTAAATTGTCTGCTGTATGCTGATGATGCAGTGCTTATTGCACCATCAGAGGCAGAACTGCAGGCATTAGTCACGTGTATGAAAGAAGAATGTGAAATTAAAGGTCTCCGCTTGAATGCTAATAAAACTAAGGTTCTGGTATTTGAAAGGGACGAAGAGAGAACGAAGTGTGAAATATGGGTAAATCAGGAATGTCTAGAACAGGTAAATGAAATTGTATACTTGGGGAGTGCTTTTAGCCGGGATGGAAGATGTGATTTAGATGTGGACAGGCGTGTCGCTGCCGGGAACAAAGTCAATGGTGCCCTGACTGCGTTAGTCAAAAGGCAAGGCGTAGTGAAGAGTGCACGCCTTGCAATACATAACGCAGTGTTGGTACCGACTTTGTTATATGGCAGCGAAACCTGGGTATGCCAGAAGAAGCATAAAAGCAAGTTGAATGCAGTGGAGATGCGATCTCTTCGTAAAATGTGCGGCGTCACCATGGCTGACCGAAAGCGAAACGAAGAGATTCGCAATATGGCAGGTTTGAAAGATGACCTTATCACAAAAATTGATAAGGGCGTGCTTCGGTGGTTTGGGCACGTTGAGCGAATGAGTGAAGACCGAATGGTGAAGAAAATATATAGCGCGAAAGTTAATATTAAAAGGTGTCGAGGTAGACCGAGACTAACTTTCGAAGACCATGTGAGCAAATTGCTCGAAGAGGGGAGGGTCAAGAGTACTCGGATACCTAGACGTGCATGTATGAAGAAGATGATGAATCTGAAAGAAGCGAAAGAGGTATGTAAGGATCGTGACACTTGGCGATCTGTTCTCTCTGACTACCCCGTCAGGGATTGTGCGTGACGATAAGTAAGTAAGTAAGTAAGTAATTTGAAATTCCCAATTGATATAAGATAACGGGAAAAATAAGCTAATATAGCTACTCGTATTATGTTTTGTTTTGCAATCCTCTTTAGTCCCTACTACGCTGCCACATCACATTTTTTTTATAGGATCATCCCGAGGATTTCGTAAGAGGCGATAGCGAGAAACTGAACCAGAAAATGGGCAACAGATTTTCTTGATAACAATTCAATAATAATAAAAAAGCTGCACTTGACAACCGTCAAGCGTGACAACTTTTTCAAATCTAAGGGATATTTTTATTAATGAGACGATCTATAATGGAGGTCTATGCTTAACAGTGGTCTTGTGAAAAGCTATAATGAATGAATGGATGGATTTCTTATTGATCAGTTTAGTAGTTACTTACTAGACTTAGTAGGACTTCAAGGAATTCCTGAAATTATCCCTATTGTATTGCATAATTGTAGCGCAAAAATTCTCTCGATATTCGATGTGCTGTAACCATGTAGGATGTGTACTAAATTGTGCTAAAGTAATGCAATCCTCTTGTTCTCTTTAGAACAATTAAATATATACACACTTATATATATCATATAATTTTCTTACAATGATCTTAAAATATAATGGTAACACCTATTTATATTTTGGGAGGATCATTTTTAATTGGACCAATGATTTAATTTAATTTAATTTATTTAGAAAACCAACAGCGTATATAGTAAATATTAACATTAATGTAACAAACCAAAAGTATGGCCAATAACAGGTTTCCCTTATATTGCTTGATGGTAGGTGTATTGTTGTTGGAAGAATAGGAAAGAAGAACAATGTAATAGATAAATTATAAGCAAAATAATTTAATGATAAACTTTAAAAAACCTTAACATATTGTCTCGTTAGTCTAGTTGAAAGAAACTTTAGATTATAGAATCTATATAGATAGACAAGAAGGATTTGTAATATTAAATAACTTCACTTTGTAAATAAAATTGATAAAATGAATGACAATGACATTCTTATAACTTTCAAGAACTTTTAATTGTTATTTGAAATTAATTTTAATAATAGTACACTAAATATGTATAATATTTAAACCAGACTAAATGAAGTTGTAATATAAAACTTTGTAGAAGCAATAACAAAAGTAATTGATGAGACTATCAAAGAATATAAAGGCTTAGTTAAATCTAATCATATTTTACAAGCAAGTATTCAAATTTCGGTTACGAGAAAATTAATCGGTATAAAGGGAATTTCGTCTGTAACTTGTTTTCAGTTCGAAACAATGTAATACAGCGGTGACAAAATGTTTTCAGCTGATCAAGTTCGGTAGATAATTTTTAAATTATAAATTTTAATATTTTTCATATCAAAATTCAACAAAAAAATTCTATGCGATTGAATATTAATGTCTCGTGCGCTAAATATTGAAATCCATATATTGAAGCCGCAAAAGGTTTAATATTATATTTTTTTTAATAATATGTAGTAATTCTCTAAGTATTCTGTTTTGCGTGGCAGTTTTGGCAAAATCCACTCTTAGAGGTAATATATGGAGGCCATATGTTTAGCAGGCCTTTATACGAATGAATTTATGCGATAACAGTTTCTATATCAGCTTCAATTTTTTTTATATTTTTTTAATTAATGAAACGATTGGCTGGACACACTTATCGCTTCTACTCTGTAAATTATGTAGTAGCGCTCTCTTCCTGCCTAAGAGACTCGTACTCATACTATCGTACTATGAATTAATTTTTTTTCTCGTCAGTCGAGTCTTACAAATTAATCGACTCGTTAGTCGTGTCGTAAGTGCGACTGCTGATCATGCATGATGTGGTCCCAGATTTGTATCCCGGGTTCGGCCAAAATCAGTTGTAGGGTTTTTTGTCAGAAATTTCTCAGTAGTAGCCTGGTGTCCGGAAGTTGGTAGCGTTTCACCACCGGGCCCCGAAAATCACGTAAGACCGTTGGTCTCGGTTGATTTTTCTCCGCTTCGATTTGCCGTGACATCAGTATATGAGAGTGAGGGAATAGGGAGTGCACCTGTGCGTGCGCACCTTCGTGCGCTAATTTCAATGTGATTGCAAAGATACGAAATTTGGTCTTAAGGACGTTTCCGTTTTGAAGTGTAGGAGAGGCAGTAAAATTCTGAAGGAAGATAGTAACTTGACAGTGGAGTATTTTTTCGTAGTCATCAGGGTTGACTACCTATCTTTGTTTCTTTTGTTTGAAGCTAGTTGCGTCTATAAGCTGCGGTTTTATTGTAAAATACCGATGCATACCCTGCCTTCTAGCGGGTTATGCCGGACTTGCACTTTCGCATATCGACAGGCCGCCGTGGTTTCCAACCCGCATGCTAAGCGTGGCAAATATGGAAAGTATCTCTCTAGAAGGCTATCTACGGAGAAGCCTACGTTCCGCAGTGGATTTTTATCTCAAGTATAAATAACCAGTCTGTGCGTTGATTGCAAATGGTGGTTAAATTAATCACTCAGGAAGGTTTATTACGTACACTCTCACACACTCACTTTTTATTTAAAAAAAATGTATGGAAGTCTCTTACAATTTTACCACAACTACTATAATAAAAAATAATTAAAACGACGTCACCTCACAACATTTTTTTTAAGTTTATCGTTGGATATAGGTTTTTCCAAGAATGTGCCAGTCATAAATAATAGTAAATTTTGGAACATAAAACTACGGTCCAACTTATTACATTAGTATGTAGCCACCATATGGGAAATTCAGTTCAAAGGAAATTAATTATGCAGTCAGTCTCATCTGCAGACGACGGGACTCGTTAGCAGCTCGAAACATTGTAATTACAGTCCAGTGGCAAACAAGACTTAACAAAGTCAGCCTGATGTAAATAACCTTTAGCCTGCATTATATTAAGTTTATTAATCCGTATAGTACAGTAGTAGTAAGATTATAGATTAGGGTTATCTTCTACACTATCCAGTTATGATGTCTTAACTTATGTTGATTTAATGTTTGTTATAATAAATTGTAGATTAGATAATTAGTGGTTGTCTAGTTTTGAAATATTTTTAAGTTTGCATATAAAGCAAACTGCATTTTACTTTCAACTGCACATTAAAACATCTAATATACAAAATATAAAATAAACGCTTTTTGCCTAAAGCTTAGTGATTATCTACTTTTTGTATGTACGTTTTGTGCGTTGACTTACACTCCACATACCTACCTTTAAAAAAGCAATCAAAGAGTATATTATCACTACTTTTAAAAGGAACTTTTGAAATCACACAAAATTCACAGCCACTGACCTTCATATTATATACTAGTATAATAGAGGTCAGTGTTCACAACACTCATTCATTCGATCTGTCGGTAATTGTTTGTTGGAAACATATTGAATATTGCCAACTAGTAATTACACTACGTTTTATAAAAGAAAACTGTTATAAAACTAAAATTTAATTTAATTAATACTAAAATTTCGCAGTGCAGCTAAGTGTTCTTATATATCAGTATAGAAAATAAATAATATATTTAAAATAATAATATAAGATTAGTATATTGAATTATTCAAGGGTTGATAAGGTAAGTATATGATAGATTCCATACGATAAATGCGTAAGAGAATACATTTTATACATTTATTGCAATCACACTATCTCCTGGTTTCCGCAAATTACTATAAATGGAATCTTAGATTTGTCAAAGATATTATAGATATTAAATTAGAAAGAATTGCCAACGTACGTTTACGTTCAAATGTATACTACAGTACAATTTCGCAAAAGTAAGTAACCTGAAGTGGCAATGGGCCAACCTTATAGCTGAAAAAATCGATAACTGATTGGGAAGAAAGATTCTCGAGTGGCAGCCTCGAACCGGTAAGCGAAGTGTAGGGCAGTCCCCCACTAGATGAAGTGACGGCTTAGTAAGAGAAGGAAGTTGATGGATGCTGGTGACTCAGAACCTCCTTACAAGTTGTTCCTTTGGGGAGGCCTATTGAAAGGGTCTAACAGACAGGGTTAATCAGTCATTGACTTTCTACTCCTAGAAACGAATATCACACCACGTTGGGTTCGGGAACAACGAGGTGGGCGTGACCCCCGAGACGGAGTGTCACATAATATGGGGCAATGTCTACGTTTATCTAATTTATGTTTTTAAAACAAAATTCCAGAACATATTCAAAGTTTGTCAATAAACAAGTTTAAAAGTTTTATTAAAGAAAAACTGTACAAAAAGGGTTATTATAATATCAAGGAATACATGAATGAAAATAACCCCTGGGAATAAGGTGATCGCTACCATGCTGGTTCTATGACAAATCATTTAAAATTTGTATAAACAAAGTTACTGTTAAGTAAAATATGTTTGAAAAAAAAAGCCGGCCAAGTGCGAGTCGGACTCGCGCACCGAGGGTTCTGAACAAATTCGTAGGTATATAAGTTTAAAATTATTAAAAATATTTTTATTATACGATGTAACTAAAAATTTATACTTTTCGCAATTTTTCCTTTATCTGTGCTATAAAAAGTTGCTTCGTACCAAATTTCAAGATTCTCAGTTCACGGGAAGTACCCTGTAGGTATTGATTTCCTTGCGAATGTCGAAAATTTGCGGCATAAACGGCTGTATCTTTTGATTGCGTTGGCTTAGAAGTTTAATTTTTTCACAGCTCTAAGGGACAGTAGACTTAAGTACTTGATATGAATTTCAGCTTGATGCCTCCACGCGTTCTTGAGAAAAAGGGTCATGACAGACAGACAGACGGACAACAAAGTGATCCGTTTCCGGGTTCCGTTTTTTTCTTTTGAGGTATGGAACCTTAAAAAACTCCCGCTGGGTTTCTTGCTGGTTCTTCCCAGGACTGGGGTGTTTTCCGAACCAGTGGTAAATAAAAAAATGACTTTCAATAAGTATTATGTAATAATCAATATTGAATAAAAAATTATTCTATTCTATTCTATTCTATTCACACAAGGACGTCTGTTGCCCTTTCTGAAAAGAAAAGTTAGACGACTAAGATTACGGGTCACTTTGGAGTGGTCCCGGTCTTGACGTCAATGTAGTGGACTGCATATTTTCTTAATTGGAAGGTGCAGTAGGAAATAAAAATCTTCCTAATTTCCCCATAAGAGTTGAAACTTTCTTATCACTTTCCCTATGGTCTTCTTTCTTGCTTTAAACTATAAAACTGGTGGCTGGTCCCAAACAAATTTCGAAATTACTGGTTTACTATCCTAGTCGCGAGCTATACGCGAAAAAGAAACACGCGCCGCGCGCCTTTGCGACATATCTTACACAATTTATTTATAAAAAAAACACATAGGAAGTCTTATCATTATGGTATACATTACATGGTTATCACATAAAAACATATTAAGACATTCAACAAAATACATCTTTTTTCAGAACATTTTTAAAGTTAGAAATCTTAAATATCTAACACACATGATCAAAACAACAATCTTTATTAATTAACATGAATATCTTAACTAATATAATAGTTTAATTCACAAATTAAAGGCATACACTTTAATTAGACTTTAATTAATATAAATCAATTATTATTTCACTATTTTAAGCACAAATTTAGGCACTTTTAACACAACACTGTTCTTATCACACAGTAATCCTGAAACATTTATTACTTATTTCTATATATTTCTGAAATTTTCAGAAATTGATAAAGTTTATTTTTTATTTTTATATATAAATATAGATTATTGTGTCTACATTATATTGAATCTATTTACTTTAAACATAGATTATCTCGGAATGCCTTATATAATTTAATAGCAGTAACTTCAAAACACGAAATTATTTATTTTTCATGAAATGAAAATAACAAACTATATTTTAAGCGCGTCGCCAACACCCATGTTCAGCAGTGGACTTGAGAATGGCTGTAATGATAAGATAATGATGATTTTCCAAAGGTCTGTCTGTTTCAATACACTTTTTTCCAACATTATGATTTGTATGGCAGTAATAGATTTAAAACTAATTACGATTTATGAAAAAGTTTTTGTTGCTAAAAGGAAATTACGTGAACTATCCAAAGATTATTCAATAATTTTTATTTTTATTGTCATTATCAATCTTTTAGCACTACTTACATATGCCTACCGATCTAGTTACATATGCCTACCGACACCTTGCATGCCATTACGAAGATGTCCCGGCGGCATTTTCGTTGAATGTGCTGTAATAGTCGCCGCACTGAGTTTATACAACTTTACATTCTAAATTAAATCCACTTGAAAAGGACCTACAGCATCTGTTCCCTAATCAGATCCCTTATCTGAAAGGATCTAATCAAACTGGGATTAGTCTAACACAGCCGTCCTTTCCAGAAACACCAAGCTGGGTTCGGGGGGTTAACGAGGTGGTCGTGAACCCCGAGTATCACAAGAGAGCGCTTGAAGTCCCTTTCTCAAAAGAAAAGGTCAGACGACGAAGATTACGGGACCTCTTGTAGTGGTCCCGGTCCCGACGTACTTTGTTATGTATATAGTGTGGACTGTATGATTAGATGTTGTATATATGCGTTGGTGGAAGATCCCTTAGGAATGAAACAGCAATTGTCTTCAAAACAGCTCTGTAAGAGTGCAATTAGTTTCCCTATCACTTCCCTATATGTTTTCTTTCTTGTTTATGAGTAATATATATAAATATAGTATATAATATAGTATAAAATATAGTAATGTATATAATAATATAAGTAAAGTGTATAAACGACCCCACTAGTAAACTCAAAGGAAACGAAGAGCTACCACATCACACCTTATTTAGCAGACTTTTACGAAATCCCCATATGTGAAAATAAAGTTAAAACTCCAGCTCCAGAAGAGATAGCACAATCCTCAAAACCTTTCATGATGATCCCCTATCAGGACATCGTGGCATTATCGAGAAAACACAAAATACGATCTGAATATTTCTGGAAAGGAATGACAGAAACTGTTAAAAATTTATAGATAATAGCCAAATAAGTCAACGAAACAAAAGTCAAATTAAAACATATAAAGCTCCCATGTGTATTACTTCTTCTTCTACTGAATCTTTTAAACACATAACTGTTGACTTTAATAAATACATACTAACATTACAAGATGACTTAATTCGTTTTGTTCAAGCATACCCCATTCAAGACAAACAAGCAACTACATTAGCTAAATCCCTTTTAATTTTCTGTCAACATTACGGTGTGCCTAACCGTTTCCATTCCGATCAAGGTACAGAATTTCTAAATAGCGTGATCAAACAATTGATGAAATTACTAGGATCCAACCACACAGGTAACACTGCATATCATCCTCAAATTAACCGTTCATTAGAACAATTCCACGCAACATTACGTGATCACATACGAATGTATCACAAACGTAATCAATTTCTTTGGGATCAAATTGTGCCATTTGCTGTTATGTACAGTAACACATCAATTAATCACTTCATAAAATTTACACCTCATGAATTACTCTTTGGTTACGAACCGCGTTCTCTTTATTCTTTAAAAACAAACATCGACAACACAACTCATGACTACCTACGAGATTTAAACGAAATACTCAAGGTATCACGGGACATAGCCCGCCAAAATGTAGAGTCAATGAAAGAAAAGGCAAAAGAGCGATACGACAGCAATATTAAAAATATAGCCAAATTTTACATTGGAGATAAGGTTATGCTCAAAGTCCCTAATCCAAACAATTTAAATAGCCCCGACGGTTCGACAAAAAATGAGATTGACTTCATTATGACGACCAGACGACAACTGTTCAGTGATGTCTCCGTGATCGCGAGGGTGAAAACTGGTAGCGATCACCGAATAGTTAGAGGCACACTGAACCTAAACGTAAAGTTGGAGCTTTCATCTCAAGTTACAAAACCGTTTTCAGTGCCTAGAAGAGTGCAATGAAGTGGACGATATGAATGACAAACTCGTGGAAACTGTCCATGCGGTCGGAGCTAAGTTCTGCAAGACCCGCCGCAGAAGAACACAAAAACTCTCCGATCACACTCTCAATCTCATGGCTGTTAGACGGGAGATGAAGCTACATTCTTCAACAGATTTGAAAGCATACAGGCAACTGAACAGACAGATCTCCAAATGCATGCAGCGGGACTTACGCAACTTCAATGCAGCTTGTATTGAAGAAGCGATCGAGCGGAACCAAGGCTCCAAAGTCTTTGCCAGAGATCTGTCTGCCAGAAAGAGCCAACTGTCAAGGATGAAGACTGAGTGTGGCAGCATCGTATCCGGGACACCTGAGATTTAGACTGAAGTGCTTGAATAGTAGGGCTACGATGGCTATCCGAGTACAGAACCAGAGTACGAATCCAATCCAATTGTAGAGTGGCGTAAGACAGGGTGACTTTATATCCCCGAAACTTCACCGCTGAATTGGAAGACGTTTTAAAACTTCTGGACTGGAAAGAATACGGTATTAACATCAATGGCGAGTATATCACCCACCTTCGATTTGCCGACGATATAGTCCTTATCGCAGAATCGCTGGAGGCCCTAAGCACTATGCTCAATGACCTCAAAAGTGTTTACCAACGTACAGGTCTTAAGATGAACATGGACAAAACAAAGATCATGTTTAATGTCCATGTCACGCCTATGCCGGTAGTTGTTGGGAGCACTAACCTCGAAGTTGTTGACGAGTATGTTTACTTAGGACAAATAGTCCGACTAGGTAAGCCCAACTTCGACCGAGAGGTCAATCGACGGATTCAACTCAGTTGGGCAGCGTTCGGGAAATTACGGCACATCTTCTCGTCAGGTATACCTCAAAACTTGAAAACGAGACTGTACAACCAGTGCGTGCTGCCAGTGATGACCTATGCCACTGAGACGTGGTGCTTCACTGCTGGCCGGATCAGGAAGCTCAAGGTCGCTCAGCGAGCTATGGAGAGGGCTATGCTCGGGGTTTCTCTGCGTGATAAACTTAGAAATGAGGATATCCGCAGTAGAACCTGAGTGACCGACATAGCCCAACGGATAAGTAAGCTGAAGTGGCAATAGGCCGGCCATATAGGTCGAAGAACCGACAACCAAAGGGAAAAAAGGTTCTCGAGTGGCGGTCTTGCACCGGCAGACGAAGTGTAGGGCGTCCCCCCGCTAGATGGAGTAACGACCTGGTAAGATATGCAGGAAGTCGATGGATGCAGGTGGCTCAGGACCGCGCTTTGTGGCATTCCTTGGGGGAGGCCTATGTTGAGTAGTGGACTTGTGAAGGGCTGTAATGATGATGATGATGATGAGCCAGCACTTGCACCAATCCACCTCAACAAGATTCGACTCGACTCTCTTAACTCGGTTAGAGAACAAATAAAAACTCACACAAAATTGCTTGAAAATAATAAACCTACATTCTTAGAAAAACATGTAATAAAATTTTACATATTAAGTACGACTACTGGCATCATTTTGCTAACATATTTTTGTTATAAATGTTATAAAAGCTTGCCATGGAATAATATGCCTACAAATCTACATGGTAACTGTATACATGGTATACAAATTTTTAATAATTGCCTCGACCGTTCTCGTCGCCGACAATACGTCGAGATTCCCATATCATTACTAAACATCACTTTTAGGGAGGTGTTATGTCATAGATACTATTTAGTTTATATTATGTTATAAGTACTATATACTTCATATTGTTTAATTACTTAAAATCTAAATCATATTGTTTACTTTCTTAGAAGCCATACTAATTCGATTGTAATATTATATGCTAATGTTTATAGTTTACCATACCTAATTGCATCTTAAAATAAGTTAACGATAACACCAAGAACAATGTTGTCCCCTTATCTTTACCCCCACATCCTAGCTTCCTACACTATTTAAACCAAATCTTTCGATCCCTCAATATAATTCCATTCCCAAGTTCTCTGTATCAACTACTATATTTTAAGTTAGTTTAAAAGTATTAAATAAATTTATTTTTAAAAGTGTTTTTGTCTCTGCCACATAACAGCTGTGATTATTTTGTACAAATTTCGTACGTCCGTGTGTGTAGCTTTGCTTTGTTCTAATTAAGTCTTAGAGTATTCAACTAACTAATTAGTTTAATACTCTAAGAATTAAGTGAAATAAATAAAAAATATTATCGGGTTTTGATATTAAAATTCAATATTAATTTTTCTATACTTGATATATATGAAAGACACGATAAAATAAAACAAATAAACAGCTTCACCAGAACTTGTAATCTGAAACTAGATATTGAATTCAGAAAGAGATTAAACTTTTCGAATATGAACACATTCGTAGCTTGGCAAGCTTTCATCGAGTGAATTTTTTGGTGCACTGCTTTTGCTGTATTACGTATATTTCTAAGACTTTTTATTTATTTATTTAAATCTACCTTATTTCAGAAAAGATATATTTTATTGAAATTTAAAATTGCGAATGAAAATGGTGTATTATTATCGCCAGGCATATTGGTTATTCAATTTCCTTCCAATTGTGTAAGATGTGTGATGTGACAGCGGTAAAGACATGAACCACCCAGAGCTATTATTGTCATGGTACCAGACGTTTCGACGTTTGATGCTTTTAATTTCAGTGCCTGGGCGATTGACCTTCATTTGGCGTTAGAAATTTAAATAATAATAACCGGCCAAGTGCAAGTCGGACTTGTGCATGAAGGGTTCTGTAACATCGTAACACAGGATTCTATTAGGGGAGCCCCTTTTAATTTTTAATATATTTAAATTTTTATTATGTGTTGTTATAGTGGCAACAGAAATACACATTCTGTATGAATTTTAACTGTCTACCTATTATGGATCATGAGATACAGCTCACTGACACACAGTCCGTCTGTCAGACAGACGGACGGACTGACGAACGAACGGACGGATGGACGGACGGACAGCCGAGCCTTAGTAATAGGGTTCCGTTGGTTACCTTTTGGGTACGTAACTCCAATAAATATTTATCATCAGTAGAATTGACCGCTAGTTTCTTACTATAATAATTATAAAGGGGAAAGTTTGCAAATTTGAAAAAGAGTTCAACATTTTGTAGTTACGATGAAATGTTTGATTGTTGATTTTACTCCATTAGTCGGATGCGGGAGCCTCGTTTGTCAATCAGTACGATGGACTGCGCCTTCAGGTGAGGTTATTATCATTTGAATTAAGTTTAAGTTGACAGAGTACCCTTTTCGTTTTGCTTTTGGAAACTTTAGTATTATTTTTGCATATAAAGTAATAAATCAAACCTGGAATGGAGTACTATAGTTTTATTAAATAACCTTACTAGTTTCCTATATCTTCATCTTATATAATTCACTACAGTCCAAAATCGACGTAAATCCCTTCTCCCTTCTTCAGTGATATTTCTCGAATTATTTCAGAAATGACAAAAGTTAAACATGGATATGCAATCACTTTTTGCTTATGAAAGAAGTATGGTTTGCGTTCATTAAGGTTTTAGTAATTAAGAAAATGCACTTTAATTAAATTAACTTTATTTACATAAAATAACGCCATACTATTATTAACACCTATTCACAAGTGACCGTGCAGTGGCGGGTGGTGGTGTAAGAATATCCACTACCCAATATAGACCCGTAGGAGGATAAGAGATGACAGGGGGAAACAAATCACCAGATGGATAGCAGCGTAATCCTAAAAACAACTTAAAATAAAAAAAACTACGGTTGCCAATCCGCCTGTCAAACTGTTTTAACAGTGGTAGAGCCACGCGACAGCTTTTGCTGTCGCACGGATGGGCCGGCTCGAACCGGGGTGGTACCACGACCTCACAGAAAACCAGCGTGAAGTAGAGGTTTACCTCTGCGTTTCGCTTGGTGAGTGCAGGTAGCCGGAGGCCCTTTTTACTGCAAATGAGGCATTCCATCTTAGTCCTCACGGGTGACAACGCATCTGCATTTTGATCTGTAATAGAGGATAGATGTAGATGTCTATGGGCCGCAGCAACCACTTACCATCAGGTGGACTGTGTGCTCGTTTGTCACCCTTATCCTATAAAAACAAAACGTGGCATCTATGGCAAATATTTGTCCAATGAGGCAATTTATGGGGAGGCCTACGTTCAACGGTAGATAGCTGATCGACTGTTACGATAACGGTAACTATTCACAAGTAATAAATTAACTCATAATAAAAAAATTGAGATTCTTCATTTAGCTAATGATCATATCATGCGCCCGTAAGCACTCTACTGTACATAAAATGCATTTTTAGGAGCGTAGCAGAAACTTCGATTCTTATCCTACGAAATTTATCTCAGACCCAATTCTTTCGAAAGCCACTTACGAGTACGATAACATAAAATAAATAGTGATGTAAGTAGAGCCGCGCTTCAGCTATATTAAGGTTGTAGCACGAATGGGTGGGATTGACCGGGGTAGAACCACGCTCTCACAGTATGCCAGCGTGAAATAGCTTAATGTTGCTGTGTTTCGTACGGTGAGTATAGAGAACCGGAGACCCTTTACTTACTGGAAACGAGGCATTCCATCTTAATCCTCAAGGGAGACAACACATCTGCATTTTGACTGTTAATTGCAATTAAATCTAGATGTCTATGGGCCATTTACTATCAGGTGGACTATGAGCTCGTTTGTCACCCATCTATACATCTATACAAATAAATAAAATTGAAGTGTCTGTTTGTAATGTCGAAATAACAGCTTTTTACTGTATACATATGAAGGTTATACGGTACTTATAACAAAAACACGATTTTTAAAATTTTTGTATGTCTGTCTTTCTCTCTGTCTGTCTGTCTGTTTTGTTCCGGCTAGTCTCTGGTGCGGCTGGACCGATTTCGATCGGATTTTCACTATCAGAGAGCTGATGTTATAAGAAGTAACTTAGGTAACTTTTATTTTAGAAAAATGATTAGAGTTCCGCGCAAAAAATTAAAATTCATGAAATCGAATCGTAATAAATTACGCGCGGGGCGAAGTCGCGGGGAACAGCTAGTATTCTATTAAAAAACATAAACACAGATCTATTAAACCTGTTTTTGTTACTAAGCGGCTTTATTCAGATTCGTTTATGTATTTTATTTCAAAACTTGCTTTATATCACTTTTTCTTCTGGTGGATCTTCGCACACAAAGCTTATACCCATGTTAATACACGATTATGTGAACCCCTGATTTTAATTCAGCCATTTTGATGCTTTAGAGTGATTTCTTTGACATGAAATACAGATAAACACTGTTACCGGAGTTCAATTCAGCGTTTTCTTTACGTAACTCTGAAATATCTTGCGACATATCGTTGATAATAAAATTGTAGAAAACGTGTTGACGCTAACATTGTTTCTGTCAACTCCTTCAGGATGTGTTTTATAAAAGTAAAGGGAATAAGAACAAATATAGTTTCGAATAGTAACATCAAGATATATTTACCTAACAATTTTGGGTGATTCTTTGAACATGTGCATATTACGCGGCCCTCCCCAAATTTCTACTTAGTGAGATATAAACTTATATTATTTTTATTTCACGTAAAACATGGTTCTAGGACTATATTAAGATGTACATAACATATTCCTATTGTAATAAACAATTAAGTTATATTCATAAATGTTCCTCAAATCTCATCACCATTCGTGTCACGATTTCCAAATTTTAGCAATTCCTGCTCGAAAAGTTATAAGTAAACCCAGAAGTTCGTATATTTTTGTAGTATTTTAGATACTACTAGTAGACACTACATGATTTACTAATTAGCAAACCTATATACATTAAAGAACACTTTTAAGTAATTTGTAACGACTTTGAAAATTGTCCCAATACTTTATACTCACTGCCATTTGTTCACACAGACGCAGGGTTAATTTTTTCCGCGTACGTATTGGTTTCTAAAAGGGTAACTCAGCGGTCGTGCTCAGTTTTACGTCACGACTCGTGCGGATCATACGACAAAGAGTCTTTTGGTACCTTAATCGCCTAGAAATCGTGTTTGGCAAACAAAAATCTCCTTACCGATCGAGTTTCTTGTGGTAAGTCTATTATTCTTATTTATCATTTTTATGCACTGTAATAGTCGTCATAGGATACTTTTGCTTTGATTAAGTTCCCGAGTTATCAAGTTCTATAAAGAACTTATAATGTAAGAAAGTGTACAAATACTTAATTACCGTTTGAATAATTACCATTTTCCCGTTTGTATTTTGGTGGAACGGTAATGAGAAATTGAAAATGGTAATTAGTACTAGTATAAGCTGGCCTCTTATTATATTGAAACTCCTTACTCCCCTAATCGAGGTCAAGGTCGAATTGTGTTACTACCAAAGCGTGAACAATCGTTGCTCGCTTAGTGTGAACTGACACCACTTCTGCAACAAAACATACCTACAGACTGACTACCGTCCCTATTAATATTTTTTTTTCAGATTAATTTGATGGAGGAAACATTGGTAATATCCAAAATCACACGCCGGAATCGATACGATGAAATCAAAGCTTACTCTATTTTAACTGAGTTTCAAACTTTTTTTTATAGGAGACGGAGCAAACGAGCATGCGGCTCACCTGATGGTAAGTGACTACCGCCGCCCATGAACAACTGCAACACCAGGGAGGAAATTGCAGATGCGTTGCCAGCCTTTTAAAAAGAGTAGGCTCTTTTCTCGAAGGTCCCTAAGTCGTATCGGTCCGGAAAAATCGCTGATGGTAATCGATTCCACAAGGAAGTCGTGCGAGGAAGAAAACATCTTCTAAATCGCACAGTGGTGAACCGCCAATCATCCAGATGGTGTGGATGGTATCGGGAGTTCTGCCGCGATGTGCGTTCGTAATATTTGGTGGCTGCGATTAATCCGAACAATTCCTCAGAGCACTCCCCGTGGCAAATGCGAAAGAAAATGCAAAGAGATGCAACATCTCTTCGCAGCGCCAATGAGTCGAGCCGATCGGAAGGGACTCGGTCGTCGACGATTCGAGCCGCTCTGCGCTGGATGCGGTCAAGTGGAAGGAGCTGGCACTGGGGAGCCCCAGCCCAGAGATGGGAACAACCCACCACCTCCCATGGCCCCACCGACCCTCAGGTCATACGGGCCGAATCACGGGAGATGCGCGCGGTACTTGCACGTGGCTCTTTCCCGCGCACACTTTCTTGACTCCCTACAAATATTTAATCTATTCCTTGTCCCAGTTTAACGTCATTCTCCCCCTTCTGGGGCTGGGATGGGAACAGTATTCCATGTGAGGCCGAACCTGCGCCTTGTAAAGTTGCAGACGTTGTGCCGGCATGAAATACTGTCCCGCTCTACTGAGCACGCCAAGCTTTTTAGAGGCCAATTTGGCCTTCTCTTCCAAGTGACCACGAAACTGCACGTCAATCGATATGTCGACTCCGAGGATTCCGATACTGGCTGAGGCAAGGAGGGGAGTGCCTTGAAACTGAGGAGATACGACAAAGGGGTTTCATTTTAGCGGTAAACGTGCAAACTTGTGTCTTCTGAGGATTAAACTGGACTAGATTTAGTCGCCCCCAATCCGAGACTTTGTTCAGCAATGACTCGACTTTAAACACAAGTTCCGGTACTCGGCAACGTTGTCCCGAGAAATATTGGCACGGCCGGTGTACAGAGCATCACCAGTGCTGTCATCCGCATATCAATGAATGTTACCAGTTAGCAACATATCATTGATATGCAGAAGACACAAACAAACACAGCCTTGTGGAATACCAGCGTTAATAGGCTTGTAGTCGGAGCATGCACCGTCTACAACGGCCTTGATGTTCCGATCTGCAAGGAAGCTGGTGATCCAATTGCACAATTTCTCGGGAAACTCATAGGAAGGGAGCTTCGAAAGAAGCGCTTTGTGTCAAACCCGATTAAAGGCCTTCGCAATGTTCCAACATTCCCTGTAGCACCACATCAGTGACAGAGTCAACAACAGCACTGGGATCATCCGGCGAGTAGCAAACACACCAAACAAACAAACCCATGGGTAGGATGCAAAGAAAGACCGCATTCCGTCCCAATTCGACGACCTGTAATGACAAACACGGCGGCAACCTGCAGAACGCAACCGCGAGGTGAGCGTGAGTGGCACCACACTCCGGATCAGACAAAGGTCCGAAGAGCCGAGAGGGGCATCGACGGAAACCTGATATCCGTCCGGATGACAAGTCAGCAGAAAGTCCAACAGGGAAGGTGTATGATCCTCCACATCTGGAATCCGCGTAGGCGAAGTAACCAGTTGTGTCAGACCATATGCCAAGGCAAAGTCATAAACAGATCTCCCCACATGATCAGTTAAACGTGAACCGAGCCATTCGGCGTGGTGGGCGTTAAAATCGCCAAGGATCACGATCTCTGCGGATGGGACCTGATGTAGCAAGGAATCTGTAGCCATTTGGACATGGTCGATGAGTCGGTCTGTTTCGGCATTACCGCTATGGGACCTATAGAGGCACCCGTAGACGCGCGGATGGTCGCCGCTGTCTACGCGTAGCCAAAAGATGGACAGGTCCGAACCTTCAAGACTTCCGAGGCGTCGAGAACAGATGTCCTCTGTGACATACTCGCAAACTCCAGCCCGAGTTACAAAGGAGTGCTCCAATTTGTACCCCGGGTAGGAGAGATACGAAGTATCAGCTGGAGACGACACCTGCGTCGCGGTTAGAAAAATCAAGGCCGGCTTCGCCGTCTCGAGATGGACGGCGTTTAAGTTCGAGTGAAGTCCCATGATGTTGCAGAAATTCACGGATAGCGTGGCAGGGGTCGCCTTGGTATTGTTGCTGAGTTTGACCCGAGCAGTTAGTTGTTTTAGAGCGGAATTTTGCCCCCCCCTACCAGAATACGCGGGGCAACCGGAGCACCCACGCTCAGGAGTGGAATAGCATGGTCGTGGATGCTCAGCGAGGGATTCGCCAGGGGTGCTGGTACCCTCCTGGGGTAGTCTTTCGTGTAATTCCGCTACCATGTTGATGGGGGGGGGGGGGGGGGGGGGAATTAGGCCTCCGGCCACCTGCACTCACCAGACGAAACGCAGAAGCAGCACGCCGGTATTCTGTGATGTCGTGGTACCAACAGGACTCGAGCCGGCCCATACGTGCAACAGCAAAAACCAACCAACTTAAATAAAATTAAATAATGTTTTAGTTGATAAACAGTAGTAGAGCCACGCGGCAGCTTTTGCTGTCGCACGGATGGGCCGGCTCGAACCGGGGTGGTAGCACGACCTAACAGAATACCAGCGTGAAGTAGAGGTTTACCTCTGCGTTTCGCTTGGTGAGTGCAGGTGGCCGGAGGCCGTTTTTACTGGAAATGAGGCATTCCATCTTAGTCCTCACGGGTGACAACGCATCTGCATTTTGATTCGCAAACGAGGATAGATGTAGATGTCTATGGGCCGCAGCAACCGCTTACCATCAGGTGGACTGTGTGCTCGTTTGTCACCCTTATCCTATAAAAAAAAAATGTAAGTTACTAGACAAATTTATTTTTACTGATCTAATTAAATTATTAGGTAAACCGGTAGATTTTCAACAATTTTTTTTAATTAAGTCTACATAATGTACTACATAATGATAGAAACAGAAACAGAAACAGAAACTTTTTTATTCAATATAGATTATAAATAATACTTATTGAAAGTCACTCTTTTGTATAATTACCACTGGTTCGAAAAAAACCTCGGTCCTGGGAAGAACCAGCAAGAAACCCAGCGGGACTTGTTTTTTTAAATAACAGCTTACAATCATGTATGTTACACAAATTAACAACACAACAAATTAGAAATAGCTTGGGAGCGATCACCTCACTTCCAGGGGTTATTATCATCTATAAATTCTTTAATATTATAATAACCCTTTTTATACAAACTTAGTTTAATAAAGTTTTTGAACTTTGAGCAGGTCAAATTTTGTATATTTTCTGGAATTTTGTTTTAAAAGCGTATACATCGCCCCAAGAATGAATTACTGACTCGATGGAGTCGGGTAACTGGTACTACTAGCTTGTATCTGTTCCTAGTATTTACAGAATGAATATCACTTATTTTTGTAAAACTACTTTTATTTTTGTGTACGTACATTACATTTTCATAAATGTATTGAGAGGCCAAAGCTAATATATTAATTTCCTTAAATTTTTGTCGCAGCGACTCTTTAGGCTTTAAATCATAAATTGCTCTTATGGCCCTCTTCTGCAAAACAAATATAATTTCAGTGTCAGCTGCGTGTCCCCATAGCAAAATACCATACGACATTATGCTGTGGAAATAGCTAAAGTAAACTAGTCTAGCTGTTTCAACACTAGTTAGACTTCTAATCTTTTTTACAGCATATGCTGCAGAACTAAGTCTGCTTGCTAGCTTTGATATATGGGGGCTCCATTGAAGCTTCGCGTCTAGTGTGATTCCAAGAAAAATGGTGGTATCTACAAGACTCAGTTTCTCCCCATTTAAAATTACATTAGTATTTAATTAACAGATACACAAGGGGCATATGTCACAGTAGGCAAATTTGCCAATTATGATGGTAGAGATAGTTTTATAAGGAGCTTGAATAAATTGTAAACATTGTTATATGATTTATCTGCTACATGAAAAATATAGACATTATTGTTTATATTTTTCTCAATGTGGATATTGTAAGGAATTTTATAAATTAAAACTAAGAGATGAAATCCTACATGAAAACTTATTTTATGTAGAAATGAAAAACATGAGCTAGTAGAATGTATAGGGAGGCGAGTGTGGTCGTTTTGAACCGAAAGGAAACTTTCGAAAGAAAGGCTGAAATAAATTGCATGCCATTAAAGCTCAAATAGTATCCAACATGAAATTTAACCCAAGTCCGTTTGAGGCACTTACGTCCTCATAAAAGAAAAAGTGATAAATTTTCTGAAAGTGATTGTGACTCTTATCTTTAATAAAAAAAGTAAGCTTTTTACACAACACGTACCGACTGAAAATTAAAGTTTATAATTTATGAAGGAGTTATATCGCGTCTACGTTAGATAAAAAGACCCAGATCGACAGTGAGGATCATCGTCAAAGGTGCGAGGCGTCTGGTTCTGGTCTTATTATTAATATTATTATTATTTAAATCCTCACAAAACGACGAAAATGGTGAGGTTCGTGGTCATTAGTGAACCACGCCCATAATAAAGCTTATTTATAAAGACGAAGAAAAACCTAGTTTATTGTTGTAATGTGGAAGTTTTTGAATGAATAGGAGACGTGTTGCTCAGTTTAAGCCTTTTATTATACTACTACAAATTCTAAGCTTGACACTATTACGAGTATATTATACATACTACACTACACCTCACACCGACAAAAAATATATTTTTTTATATAATAAAAAGTTAATGTAAATTTAAAAAAATCTTACATTCTAATAACGTATACCTAAACTTTAACCATAAAAGTAATGTAATATAAGTAAGGTTTAATTGAGAAGAGACGACTAAGTCTTTAATTATACTACTCTAAAAATTCTAAGCTTAACACTAATATATACATACTACACTACAATGTTTTCCCTCCCGAATGAATTTTAAATGAATCTTTCATAAACGTTTTCACGTTGATGAATGTTACTTTATCATATATATTAATGTGCTGTTGTCATATCTGTTGTTTATCATATGTGTCTACTTACACTTGAGACTTGACACTGCCGTCAGTCAAATTTTGTATGAAATATCCTGTATAGAGTGACTGAAACGGTAGCTAAGAGATTATGTAAATTTGCTACATCTGACACAAACCTTAATATCTAAGAAATTCTTAGTTTTAACTTAGAAACTTGGAACACCACTAGGCATAGCGAGGGCGGGTCGCTAGTTTTATCTAAAATACTCTTATTTTAATGAAAAAAAGATAATTACAATGTCTGTTGCGTAATTTAATCTCGTCTTAAAAGTTTAATGGACGCCGAGAAAGTTTACTTTATACAATATAACAATTACTGTTTATTTTATGTTACTATATACACAACATAATATTTGTAGGCATATTTGCCCAATATATCTACAAATATTTGCACTGGATTCATAAACAATCTCTTTCTTTAATATAATTTTGTTGTCTTCGTTACGCAACCTCACCTCGCGTACTTATAATGTGGCGGCGATTCTATATTATAAGAAGACAAACTTCTATTATTGAGGTCACTGATTTCCAAATAGACACGGTATCTTTTTGTCACTCTCAAATTAAGGATTACTTTTTTTAATAACGAATCTTTTCGAATAAACTCGACAATCAGTTATTAAGTGTTATATATAGTAGTCCCTATACACAAGAAGGGATCACGTACAGAAATAAATAATTATAGAGGCATTTTTAGTTTGAACACCGCAGCTAAAATCCTTGAACGAGTAGTATATAACGTGATTTACTCCACACTCTCACGTGCCTTCCCTGAGCAGCAACATGGTTTTTTACAAAGGCGATCCACCTCCACGAACCTGGCAAGTTTTTCTTCTTTTGTCCTTGAAAATATAGATCAAGGTGGGCAAGTTGATGTGATCTACACTGATTTTGAAAAAGCTTTCGATCGTGTGGATCACATGATCCTGCTCAACAAATTACAAATATTAGGGATTCACGGTGACTTGCTCCGGTGGACTAAATCATATCTCACAAACCGCTCACAAGCAGTAACAATACACCTACCATCAAGCAATATAAGGGAAACCTGTTATTGGCCATATTTTTAGTTTGTTACATTAATGTTAATATTTACTATACACGCTGTTGGTTTTCTAAATAAATAAATAACGAAAAACTAATAAATATTACTTGTAATGAATCTTTTATATTAAACAAATTTCCTTTACAACATTTGTAAATAACGAATTCAATTTGATTAAAACTTGAATTTCTGAAGGATCCTTGTTCAAAAGAACTGACAAGATTAATCGCATACTTTTAAGTGTTTGAATCTTATGAAACGTGAAATTTAACTCTGGTCCAGTTTTATTGAAATACTCTTTGCGTTGCCATCAAAGAGCAGGCAGGTTATAAAAAAATATTATGCTTCAAAAATTTTAATAATGACGCTTATTTTTAATTTTTATTTAAAAAAGAAAAAAAATGCGAGTAGGTCTTTTCAAAATATTCTCCATCATGCTCTTTACAAAGTTCCATTCGCCTGAACCAACTCTCAAAACACTTTTGCCAGTCTTGATCTGACAGGTCGGCAATCGCTTCTTCGTAGGCAGCCACGTCTTCTTCGGTGCTTGAAAAAACTTGCCTTTTATTTTTTTCTTTTACTCATGGGAACAAAAAGAAATCACAAGGAGCTAAGTCAAGGCTGTAAGGGGGGGGGGGGGTGACTTAGAGTTTCAACACCAGATTCCTCAATAAATGCTTTTTTTTGTTCGAAGGGAGGTATGTGAAGAGGCGTTATCGTGATGCAGCATGATTACCCGAAGCCTGGTCTTTGGTCTTCTCTCCCGCAAAGCTTGAAAAGATTTGGGTAATGCAACTATAGTATACAAATCAGAGTTGACTAACTGGCCTACAACTTTCCAGCATTGATGTCGAAAAATGTCCGTTCCGCGAAAAAACTAGCCACCATTTTTTTGCCGACGTTGCGAGGTCTTTGCAGTTTTGTCGGTAACTGTCCTTCTGAGTAGACCCAAACCGATGATTGCCTTTCATTTTCCGGATCAAATTGATAGATCCATGTCTCGTCCAGTAATAAATTCTGAAACACGCCTAGATGCCCCGTATTCATGACGTAGATGCATTTTATGGCACCAATTCACACGAGTCTGTTTTTCGCTTTCGGAGAGCGAACGAGGGATCCATCGACAACAAAGCTTACTCACTCCAAGATATTAATGTAGGATGGTATGAATGCTCCCCGAACTAATGTCTACAATCTTTTCGATGTCCGTATATGTGATTCGTGGGTCTTTTCACACCAACATTTCAGTAGTCCATACATTTTCTGCCGTTACTGCTGTTTGCGGGGCCCCGGTTTTTTAGTAATCTTTAAGACTAATTTTATCCCTTTTGAATTCAGCAAACCACATAAAAATTGTTGCGCCTGATGGAGCTGAGTCCCCTAATGCTGATTGTAACCGTTGTAATCTTAATTGTTCGGTAAAACCAAATTTAAAATCACAATATATCATAGCGTACAAATGTTCACGGTTAAGATCCATCGTTTTAAATGAAAAGCGCTGGAAGCGTTGCAGGAAAATTAATAGAACTTTGTTTTTTTAATATTGAGCAATTGGCTTATGAAGTTCTATTTTTAAATAAATTTACTTTAGAGACATAATACGGGTGCGTTCCATTTTTAAATTTCGAGCATCTCAAAACTTATTGACTGACCTACGTACCATCAGGTGGAATGTGTGCTCGTTTGTCACCTCCATTCTGTAATAAAAATTAAAATGCAGATGTGTATAGAATATAAGGGCCTCTCCACGCGGCGTATTTTTAACGCGCCGACGACGACGCGTTAAAACGCTAACGCGCTTTAAACGAAATTCAGACGCAGACAGTAGTAAACATTAGAACACGTTCAAAAATTTTCTTGCGCCGTAAGACGCCCATTACACGCCTAGGCAAGCGTCAAACAGTTCGATCAATCATGATTCACGTTTGAATGATGGAAAAATTTCGACATTACACGCTCATGCTGACTGATGTCAGTCAAACACAAATTTTCGGAGGGAAAGGACGTACCTGTAAACTAAGTTTATTTTCGATTCACCATTCAACTATAATTCAATATCTTAAAAATAATAAAAATAAAAAGAAAAAAAAAAACGAACAGGAAAATTTGTAATATTTAATATCCCATTTTTCTTTAACGCGCGCCAATTTTCGATCTCTTGGAGTGCATAATCGATACGCGGCTTTAGTATGTGGCAGAGCCATACTGCAGCTATATTAATAGTAAAGTTGTAGCACGAATGGGTCGGCTGGACCGGGGAAGGACCACGCTCTCACAGAATACCACCGTAAAAAGCAGCTTAACGCTGCTGTATTTCGAATGGTGAGTGTAGAGAACCGGCGACCCTTTTTACTGGAAAAGCGGCATTCTACCTACACCTGCACTAACAACGCACATGCATTTTGATTCTTTATTGAGGATAGACGTGGATGTCTATGGGTCACAGAAACCACTTACTATCAGGTGGACTGTGTGCTCGTTTGTCACCCTATCCTATAAAAAAATTTTTAAACGCATTTATGGACGATAAATAAGCCTACCTTTTATATTTAATCGTATAGGGTGGATGTCCCTATTACCAGCCTTTTAGTACCAATTTCAATTTCCATTTGTGTACCTAATGCCAGCATAGCATAGGGTTATGCCTTTTGAGTTTTTGGTAGGTACCTATTGTAGATAAGTTTTAGGGGCACTGAAATAAATTCATAACAACTTTTGCATGTCACAAGCATGGAATATGTATTAAGATAGACGACAACAATTATTTTATTTTAATGTATTACGTCTTACCTTAATGTGGTTTAGCTTTAAGCAGTTCCATTTTTCTTTTAACGCTAAACAATTAATGAAATCAAAATTATAATAAAAATTATGTGTTATAGTACATTGATTTCTTATAATTTAATCATCCAAGTTTTTGAATCTTCATCATCATTTCAGCCCTTCACAAGTCCACTATAGAACATCATCCTCCATAAACTGCCGCAAAGCATGGTCCTGAACCACTTTCCTTGTTATGACTTTTTTATTTATGTTCTTAAGTTATAGTAAAATTAGTATTACTAAGTTGTAGTTAATTATATTTATTGTTTGTTTTTGCCTTTCTCAAAAAATAATTAAATATTGTATGGTGTCCTCAACATATACCAAATGACTGAAAAGCAAGTACGTATAATTTACTAAATTGTTAAATCAAAAACCAATTTTAAAATGTAGACGAATTGATCATAACTTCCTTAACTATAAAATAAGTTATGTTCTAATTAATGGTATTTATTCCAGTTTATGACAGCCCTGATTTATATTACGTGGCTGAAATTAGGTACTTCTTATTATGTACGTCAAACCAAATAACAGCAGGGCGGCTGACATTAAGCACTCCATACATTTCGTATATCTAATTACAACCCCATTAATTACCACTAAAATAAAATAAAAAAATTATAGATTTAAACAAAAATAGCTGCATTACTATGTCTGTAGTCACATTCATACAAATCAAAAAGCCTAAAGATGTGCTAATGTAAAATATGCTTAATTGTATCGGGACCATAACTTGTCAAAAAATTAGGAAACTGAGTGTATTTCGTTGTGTACGTGTTTTGATTTTTAATTTAACACTGTTAGGTTTAAAAGTGTGAGGTAATATTTGAAATATACGTTCCTCTAGTAACGAAGAATTTTTAGCCGAGAATATTTGTAGTTAAGACTACTAGAAATCTTATTTATGAAATAAAAATGCGGAAAGGCTGGAATTAAGGGCGTGGCTGGTATTATGGGCATCCACCCTACCCAGGGTTTATCGTGAGCCATAACTCGGGGAGAGCCTCAAAATTTAAAATAAAATCTTTTTCCGGCTGAAGCACGTTTGGCGGGAGTGGCAAATGGCTGCGCGAGCGCGTGGAAGCCGCCTCTTCAATATATTCTGCGTCCGCCTCCATTGCTGTCTGAGCGTTGACTGACGCGTAATTGACGAAATGCCATTACACATTTAATCAAAATTCGTGACTGATAGTTGTTTGACGTAAAAATCAAAATATCCAGATATTTGTCAATCAATTTCAATTTCATGCAATCGTCAATCACCGCATTACACGGTAGGTTATTCGCTTAGAGTATGTTAGTTGAATACTCTAAGGTTATTCGTCAATTACAAACGTGATTGTTGTAAAACTGACAGCAAAACCTACCGTGTAATGGGCGCCTAAACACTCATTTGTATCGATACAAACACGCTGATACGGCGAAATCTCTGCGTTTTCACCAGTCTTTTCAACAATCAACCGTAGTAAAATGGAGTCTGTCGAGTCAACACTGCTTATGCTGGCTTTATTACTGATTAGCTGTACCCCGTGGTTTCACCCGTGTATATCACGAGCCTGAGCCGCGCACCATGACATGGCATCTAGTTCAAACATTTTAGATAGTAATGTATTGAAAAATTGGCTAAATAAATGGAGTACTTTTATTTATCGACATATGTAAGTTATAGAACGAAGTAACATTTTATCCACTCTCCCTCCCCTTGTGGGTGACCATCACCCCCACCACAGAAGCGTTCACTTCTCTTGGTTCTCATCGAGCGGCTTAGTTTTATGCGTCGTTTGCGCGCCGTGCAGAGTGTTGCATTATTTTAATTTTACATTATCTCCTAAACTATGCGTCCAAATAACATGCTATAAGGAGCAAAGTTTATCTTCATCAAATTTTCTTAATAATGAAGTTACTTTCGTTCATAAGGATTAATATGCCATGCCTAGTAATATTTTTTTATAGGATAGTTTCAAAGTTTAATTCATGAAAATATTTTGTTTGTGTTATCTTTTTTTTTATAGGATAAGGGTGACAAACGAGCACACAGTCCACCTGATGGTAAATGGTTGCTGTGGCCCATAGACATCTACATCTATCCTCGTTTGCAAATCAAAATGCGTTGTCACTCGTGAGGACTAAGATGGAATGCCTCTTTTCCAGTAAAGAGGGTCTCCGGTTCTCTACACTTACCATACGAAACACAGCAGCATTAAGCTGCTATTTTACGCTGGTGTTCTGTGAGAGCGTGGTCCTTACCCGCTCGAGCCGACCCATTGTGCTACAACTATATTACTAATATAGCTGCAGCAAGACTCTACCACGTATAAATATAGCTGCAGCATGGCTCTATCACGTATAAAATATAACGGATTAGTAAGCTGAAGTGGCAATGGGCTGGCCATATAGCTCGAAGAACCGACAACCGATGGGGAAAAAAGGTTCTCGAGTGGCGGCCTTGTACCGGCTGATGAAGTGTAGGCTGTCCCCCCACTACATGGAGTGACGACTTGGTAAGACATGCAGGAAGTCGATGGATGCAGGTGGTTCAGGACCGTATTTTGTGGCATTATTTGTTCAGCAGTGGACTCGTGAAGGGCTGTAATGATGATGATGATGCCTAATAATAACGCTCATAAATAACTTTTTAATTTTCAACAAGTTTTCGTCACGAAATACCTTATTGTGGCTTATGTATAAATAATAGGTATACGGTATCGCGGATTTTTTTTAGATGAAGCAAAGATCTATATTTTTTTAAAACATTGTATTTACTTACCATTAACCATTACGCAAGGGCACGCGGATAAATCATTTCGGGAGGGCTTTTTCTTCTGACTTGCTTAACAAAAATCAATATAAGGCTAGCTGAGAGATTTAGCCTAATGCAAGATATATATACTATTTTTCATGAGTCTGGCTATTGTATAAAATAATATTTTTTCAAATCGGAATAGTAATTCCAGATATTAGCGTGTTAAAACAAACCATTAACAGTGGTAGAGACACGCGGCAGCTTTTGTTGTCGCACGGATGGGCCGGCTCGAACCGGAGTGGTACCACGACCTCACAGAAAACCAGCGTGAAGTAGAGGTTTACTTCTGCGTTTCGCTTGGTGAGTGCAAGTGGCCGGAGACCCTTTTTAGTGGAAATGAGGCATTTCATCTTAGTCCTCACGGGTGACAACGCATCTACATTTTGATTTGTAATAGAGGATAGATGTAGATGTCTATGGGCCGCAGCAACCACTTACCATCCGGTGGACTGTGTGCTCGTTTGTCACCCTTATCCTATAAAAAAAAACAAATAAAACAAAAACTCTTCCGCTTTATTATATTAAGTATAAATAAAAAAAAGAAAAAGGAAAAATCTGTGGTCCTATTGGATAGGCCCATACAAGAGCGAAAGAAGATTGAGTGGTCATTTCTACATAGTATGAAAGAAAGTCTAAGTTTTCAACTATGCAACAGTCTTTGATGTGATTTTCGTCAATAGATAGAATGATGTAGGTTTATATGTATAATAAAGAAGAATTAATTCTTCCGTTCGTGTGTATGTGTCTGAACTTCTCCTAAACGGCAGGACCGATTTTGATGAAATTTTGTGCGTGATTAAGTTGATTAGAGAATGTTTTAGATGAAAATCTGTTTTTGGTCATCTACAGAGCCGTGAGCGCGCGTTCATAAAACCTGCGTTGCCGGCGTGTTAAAATACCGCACATATTAGAGACCACTGCAGAATATAGGCCTCCCCTATAGATTGCCTTATAGGGGGATATTTGCCATCTTTGTAAGCCTGGCAAGCGGGTTGGCAACCGCAATTTTTTTATTCTTAGTCGTTATTAGGAAGTCGCCCATCTCCTGATTTATTTCCCTCTATCGCCTTTTACGACACCCATGGGATGATATGAGGTAGTGGATGTTGATTATAAAGATAATAACAATTCACCTGACATCGTATATAATATATCCCGAATAGTCGTGGCAAATTATAAAATAGGGTCTTGCATGTCGTTTACATATTGATAAACGAATTTTTTGTTGATCACAATAGTACAATTAAAACATCTATTTTTGCGATAAGCTTTAGATAAAAAACAGGTATTAGAAAAGTTTACTTGTGACAATTTTAGCTTTATCTTTATTTTTCAACCATGGGTCATACGAAAAAATTTACATTGATTCGGATCGAGGGTCTGTCACGATATTTGACGAGGGTACAAGAGAACCTACTACTTGTTAGAAATTGTTTCTTTTTGCAATATATTAAAAGGGGGCGCCATTTACTTTTCTCCTCGAATCACATATTGATTAATATTGATTACGATAGTAATAAATATTTTTAGTAGGATTCTTTAAAGGAATTAAAAAAAATTCTTTAGCAAGTGGCAATTCCACCTGCATGCACTGCACTCTGCTAACTAAAGAAAGAAGCTGCCAAGATAAGTTAATTTCAAAATATTTCGAAAATACCGAATATAAATTAAGTTCTTAAATTCTATTCCACTATCTTTTCCAAATGACGTTCCTCTTCGGGGGAAAAAGAACGCAAGAAACTCTCCATGTCAACTCTTTTTAGTGTGTTTTAAAGATCCAATATATCTTTATACACGGTGTTAGTGAAAAGCTCCCGAAAACGAAGACAGACGATAGTACTAAGGAAAACTTTGATGATGGGTCACAAAGAAATTCGATCCCGAGGAAAAACCAGTAGTGAAACTTAAAATAAAATCAGCTGACAATAAAGTCAATATTCTCGCGGACGCCGAATTCTCATTTAGCTCGGTGCGAAACAATGCCTACTCACTCTACCCTTCCCTTTCACACATGCGCTTCCGCCGCCCGGCTGGCTAGTGCCGCCTCGCACTTTTGAATTTACACATGTCAGCTTTGCCAACATGGGGGGAATTCCCAAAATTGCGGGGAATTTAAAGTTGGTTGGGGATTTTATGGGGATTGGTATTATGCGGGGAAAATGCGGGGATTTTGAAAATCGATAGCCAGGGCCAAGTCAGAACCATTTTTCAAGAAATCTAAATACTTATCTTAACATTTTGTTAGGTTGCTTATTCATAAGCGAATTCGAATGACTCCATTTTTTATTATCTTCATAGTACCACATTTAATTTTAGGATTTATTTCGGCAACTTTTATGTATCATTTAATATTTTTCATTTCTTTACTTTTTAATTTTAAAGAAAACATGTGTTACTTAAAAAGCAAAACTTATAAAATTTATTGAAATTATTTCATTTCTAAAAATAAAATTGAGGGGAATTTGTGGGGAATCTGTTGAAGTTTTGTCCTTAAATGTGGGAATTTAATATGAATTTTCGGGGCATTTGACAAATTGGTGTTGGCAATGCTGCTATGTTGCACGGAATTTACCTACTAAGATTTGTTTGCCGGCGAATTAAAGGCGACAATCACTATAATATTTGCAAGTAATTTTTAATAGTTTTGACGTACTGCTTTTTAAATTCAAATTAAATTAAATACCAATAGGTAGGATTAAATACGGAAAGTCAATTAAAATAAAGTAAAAGTATTATTTTAACATTAATTCTGATAGATTAATTAACTGTCGATTATAATTGCAATTGATTTTAACTATTAAATTATACAGTACCATTTCATTGCTATTTTCTTATACAAAATCAAAGATAACGATGAAATAGTATTTATAATTGTTTAAGTGAGTACTGAGTACCAAATCAGGTACGTTTATTAATTTCAATATAATTTTTGTAGTAAAGAACTGGTTGTTGCGTCAGGGTACAATTGATTGTATAACTGTATTAAAAATAAAAACCGTGTACCCTTATGTCACACTTGTTCTATTTAAAACACACACATTTTTGGGGACTTTCTTCTTTGGTGCGTTCCTGTGTCGCCGATCTATTATATCCCTTTTTTACACTGCAGTTAAATCTTAGTAACCAATTATTTGATGCACAGCACTTTTCTTTCATACGACCTCAGTCAGTAATTGCATTGTTATTTTCTATGTTAATTTTAATTACATTTTAATAGTCAGTTAGATTCAGAGCACCGGGTAGATAGGATATAGATTCCGAGATGTATTAGAGTTCGGAAGTCAGGGACAATATCAATTTTATGTGTGAACTTTTTATAATAAACCTTTAGGTTTATTTAGATGCTTTTTTTTTAAAGTCAAACGGGATCGCCCGCCTAGCAGATCAAAGTATACTTTTAAGTTTTGTTTTCATATTAAGTTTTTTACAGTTGATAAAATATATAATGATTTTGTATATTTACGCGAAGACTTCACATTAAATGAAACTAATTTTAACGGATTTTATTGCGTATAATTTAACTTTATAATTCCCGACATTTCGGGTGCTTTACAGCACCCATGGTCACGGGGGGGACTGAGGTGTTTGACGACCCGATGTCATAGTTAGCCCGGCTACCTTCAGTTTTTAATATTAATTTTTGGTCCGATATACGCAGAATGAGCTTACAGTATCTTGAAGTCTTGCAGTGGTATGCTTGGGTTTGGAATTAATTTTATTAATTATAGGATCACAAGCAGATGGCAGCACCTATCCATCTTCTTTTTTGAAATTAGGATGTTTTTTTTTAATTTCAATAGCTTCGCGAATCATCTTTGGTTGGAATTGGTCTTCTTTTGCGACGATTTCTGGTCTATAAAATCTAATTTAATGGCGGGGACGATCTTGGACATGTTCAAACACTGCAGACTTCCCGGAACGTCGATGCTTCAAGTCAGCTATATGTTCTTTCACGCGGGTTTTTATAGATATTTTTGTTTGTCCTATGTAAGAGAGACCACATTCACAATCCAGCTTGTACACTCATGCATCTTGTAGAGGGATATGACATTTGACTGATGGTAAAAATTGATTAATCTTCTTCGGCGGCTTGAAGTATGTTTTAATGGAAGTTCGCTTTAAGATGCAGCCAACCTTGTCTGTGACTCCTCTGACATAAGGTAGTACAGCAGGCACACGCTCGACTGTGGCCGGCTTCTCTCGGCCAAACAAAAAGGGCTTACATCAAGACGGGACATCAAACGTCAAACACCTCAGTCCCCCCGTGACCATGGGTGCTGTAAAACATCTGAAACGTCGGGAATTAAAAAGTTAAATTAAACGCAACAGAATCCGTAAAATTTAGTTTCATAAAATACATAAGTTCATCAAATATTTTTGTATTCAGCATTAAGTCACAACATATTTAAGGAATGAGGTCAGGGCATGTTAGTATAAATAACTAAATAGTCAAATTACAGTGTCTGTGGAATTCAACCCCGGCGTTAAAGTTTAATGGACACTGAGAGAGTTTACTGGTTTCCAAATTTGTTTAATTAAAATAATTGAAGCCGTTTGTATTTAGTTACAATATGCCTCACATAGGTTCTAACTATAGGCGTCTTATTATTCTTCTTCATTAGCTCGTAAAAGAAAATTGTCTGACACATGTCTATCCTCTCTACAATGAGACCCAAGTCTCACCCATTGAAAAGAAGATTTGCATTAATGTTAAGCTTGCAAGCGGAAATTCGGTCGCGGTAACAGACTCGCATCTTTGACACTGCTATCTGCCACCGGTTTGGCTTATGCCTGGCGTAGAAAGAGTGTTTTTTTTATTAAACTATCAACAACGTTGTTAAAATTATAATTTACATACCTAAGATAGGATATTCCTATATATGTCCGATAGGATGGTAAGTGGATGCTGTGGCCCATAGACTAACACATCTACATCTAACCTCGTTTGCGAATCAAAATGCAGATGCGTTCCAGTAAAAAACGTTTCCGGTTCTCTACAATCAGCATACGAAACACAGAAGCCGTAAGCTGCTATTTTACGCTGGTATTTTGTGAGAGCGTGGTCCTTCCCCGGTCGAGCCGACCCATTCGTGCTACAACTATACTACCAATATAGCTGCAGCATGGCTCTACCACGTGATTCTTTTAAATGTTTCAAACGTATTTTAGTTCATTAAAATATACACTGGAATAAACATCAAAATAATTAATACTTACAGCAAAAAAAGTGTTATAACCTTTGTCGAAAGCCATAAGATTTTATGGGGTTAGCCACTCATAGTAAAGTTTCCTATGACACCCACAGGACGTAGGAGAGTAAAGGGTTTATGAATTCTCCTACACCGCCACCACACTGTAGATAAAATGATAAAAAAATTACGAATTATAGAAGAACCATAATTACTTCGCCAGCAATTATAGAAGAATCAATATTTCTGGCTGAATGACTGAAACTTTCGAGTATATCGATTCATTAGAGTTTGCGTAGAGTTAT
The DNA here is from genome assembly GCA_033319125.1 of Parnassius glacialis. Classification (NCBI taxonomy): domain Eukaryota; kingdom Metazoa; phylum Arthropoda; class Insecta; order Lepidoptera; family Papilionidae; genus Parnassius; species Parnassius glacialis. The sequence continues at coordinate 22,103,706 of JAVANC010000025.1, read as the reverse complement.
TTTTTGTGTAAGAAAGGCACTTGTAAAAACTAACCTACTGGTCCAAAAGATTTTGGTAAAGACTTTATTAATCTGGGTAAAATGCAGAAAACGATCAATATAAATTATGTGATAGTTACACGAACAAATCACATAAAATTAAGTTTTACTACGTGAATATTTGAAGCTTTTTTTGTTACTGCATGTTAATCTTATTGTATAGACACAATAGGTACCTAATAGGTAACTATGAGGTCGTTGACATACCGATTTATTAGCTCCATATAGTCATAGTAGAGCTGAGCAGCATGAGAATGGGGTGTAGAAGAAAGTATAATGCAGCACCAATAAAATAAGTTACGCGGATAACATGGTACGACTCGGCCATACAAGGGATGTTCTTAGGGAAAAGTTAAGAATATGTGAGCCCTACGTGGCGGCGTATGAGCTTACTTATCATGTTAAACTGAGTACATGATCTCTAAGGCCAGCGTGTGCTTCACATGTGCTTACCCTAAATCATTAAAATATTTAATTTTCAGTGGTATAAGGCATATCATATATTCTATATTTGTACTATCATATATTTTGGGCGTGGTAAAACCATGCTGCAGCTATATTAATAGTATAGTCGTAGCACGAATGGGTCGGCTCAACTGGGGAAGGCCCACCCTCTCACAGAACACCAGTGTAAAATAGCAGCTTAATGCTGATGTGTTTCGTATGGTGAGTGTAGAGAACCGGATACCCATATTATTGAAGAAGAGGCATTCTATCTTAGTCCTCACGGCTGACAACGCATCTGCATTTCAATTCGCAAACGAAGATAGATGTAGATGTCTATGGGCCACAGAAACCACTTACCATTAGGTAGACTGTGAGCTCGTTTGTCACCCTAATTCTATAAAAAAAAATCACAAGGTCAAGGTAAAAACTAGAATAAAAAAAGAAGAATATCGTCTTAATAATAACATTAAAATATTCATATTATGTTCTTACCCTTAAAGATGCAATTTTTCTTTAATTTTAAATGGGACCGCCCATGTAGTATTAGTTATTTAGTAATAATGAATCAATTAAATTAAATGAAATAGATTTAACCAATTCGGTAAAATCATTAAAACACATTAATGAAAATTCGCTTAGAATATTGAAATTCTCGTTTGTTGAGCATGGCAAAAAAGTTATTTATTAAATCTAGGCTCTACTGCCAATAAAGTGCCAAGTACGCACAGACAACAGTACTTTTTTACATGAAGCCCAAAATGTCATTAACGCAAGGACACCGTTGGGGTTTATAATTTATATATATATATATATATATATATATATATATATATATATATAGCCGTTCCTAGTTGGATTCATAAGGCTATGTGAAAGCTTTGAGCGTCAAGTAATTTGCCAAGATTATTTAATGGTAAAGCATGTGAGTAGAAAATTGCATAGATTTTTTTCTGAGGCCTATCTTCAGCGATGGACTTTTAATATGCTGTAACGGTGTAACAGTGTGAGTGGTGACTAGATTCCAAAGAACACAACACATTTAAATAAAACTAGTTTTACGGATTTTATCGCGTATTTTAACTTATTTTATATTCCCAACGTTTCGAGCACTTTACAGCACCCATGGTCACGGGGGGACTGAGGTGTTTGACGTCTCAGTGTCATAGTTGATTATAATCTGGCGATAATAATTTTAGTCTGGAGGTAGCCGTGGTTAAATATGACATTGTAAAGTTAAAGCACATTCCCAAAATTTTGGAAAAAATAACTACATTCAAGAATAATACATTCAATACGTTTATGTTATGTGTTAAAAATTAAAATGTGTATTCTAGCTTATATAGGACCTTTTCGGATTGATAATTACTGATTCAATAATATGACGAATATTTTTTCAACGCTTCGATATTTAAATTACATTAAAAAAAAAACTACAAATTGTACAAACAATTCCATAAAAAATTCTCAAATTGCGATTGATTATTTAAAAGAAAAAAAACGTTATTTTAACAGAGCACTTATACTTTTACCCATATTTTACCTTCGTGGTAGCATGTCGCTTTGCGTTCAATTCAATTTATTCAATCCAAATGGTGCACCGCCGTGTGTGCATAAATGTTTATCGGAGAATTCAAAAACGTCACGTCCGGGTGTTGAAATAGTAAAAGTAATATAAAGAACTTCAATAGATTTATAAATGGTTTATACTCGTATTTAACCTTGTGTCCCGAACACGTAGTGATTATATTATACTTTTTGTCTTGAACATTGAAAACTTCAGTATATATCAATTGCATACACCTTATGGATGAAAACGTACACAAAAAATAGATATCTTTCAATACAATTTTTAAAGTTTATATTATGTATTAGAAATCTTAATAGGAACAACAAACCGTCTATAGTATAATTTAGTAATCTGTAGCCTTGTAAATATTTTAATGTCTTTGTCTCGAAATTCGTTTTTTAGGGTTCCGTATCCAAAGGGTAACCAACGGGAGACCCTTTGTATCTGAGAGTGATCTTGTTTAGTAAAATATATATATCAAACTTGGTTTTCCAATCTGAGTGTAAAGTACTTGTAACTGGGTCACTCTTCATTCAATGAAGTGAATGAAATGAAGTTACTTTCATGCACTTGCTTTTAGGTTTCGTATGTACAACGGGAAACATCTGAATGGACAATAGCTTGTGTAGAACTTGACTATATAATAATAATTAAAATATTTTCTATTTCATTAGCCCAAAAAATAACAACAGAAGTTTCCACTGCTTCACATGGGTTTCTATACTTGCCCTTCTTCGGTTTTGTTACTTTATGACTATCCAAAATGAGATAGTTATATCGCCATCTAATGGTAACAATAAGAACTTTCTTTCAAATGCCATGAATTTTATAAAATTTCAATAACAAAGAAACTTACAGTCACCTGAGCATAAGTGGCTACTGCAACTCATAGTCACCTGGAACTAACTTTAACAAAGAATTCTTCAGTTGTCATCTGTCAGGACTAAGACTCTCAGCCTGTAAATATACTGGTTCTCTATACCTTCACACCGGTATACAGCAGTGTAGGTACTGCTTCACCAAAAGTCACCTTGGACACCTAAAAGATGAAATGAGGTGTTATTTTTTAAACAAGCTACCATCACCGACAATTTTACACAAAAACGATATATTCCCTAAACATTAAAGTCTAATTCTACCCTTAATGACGCTATTAGTACTTTGCCCCGAGTATACAAAAGGAAGAATGAAATTTGATACCTAATGTATTTTTAATTACCAGACCGTAACAATGTTCTAGAATAAAATATTAGTTTTTCTAAGGCACAATTTTTTTATAAAACTGTAGTGACAAATAACGTTACAGTCTACCTGATAGTAAGTGGCGATTGTAGTCCATGGAAACCTTTTTTTTGTTTTACATCAGGAAACGCATACACATACCGCCTCGCGGGGGAACAGAAAGCCCACTTGGAGGGGCCACCTCGGGCCATCCCTACATCTCGGACCAGCCATGTGGGTTCCTCTTAGTTCACCGCGGGTGACCAAGCCACGGCTACTGATTGACACAAGGTGGGAAGACGTTCGGGGGGAGTCAATGGAATCCTACAGCCAACTTTAAGCAAAGAAGGCTAAAGTTGCTTATTAACCTCTGAGGATTATCATGGAATGTCTCCACCTATTATTATTCTGGCTCTCTACACCCTTAAGACCGGAGTACAGTAGTACAAGCACTTTTTGGCGGCAGAAATGGGTAAGAGGGTGGTACCAAACCAGACGGACTCCCAGGCAGAAAAGGAGTCCTACCACCTAAAGTATGATGTCACTTCATCATCATTACATCCCTTCATAAGTCCACTGCTGAATATAGGCCTCCCCCAAGGAATGCCACAAAGCACGGTCCTGAGCCCCCTGCATCTATCGACTTCATAGTTCATGTCACTTCATAGTTTTACTTAAATCGTTTTAAGTATGGCATCGTTAAAATTTGTAAAAGTAAAATCTTTTAATTTAGGAACGCCAATCCACTATGCAAAATTCGTCTTCTGACGCAAGCATATATGTTTTTATGTAGTAATAAACGGAAACCGTAATAATTTTAAGTACTCTTTAGTTAGGTATATGCGGTTCTCAAAATATAATGTCGTCCCATTTGGCTCTGGGAATTATAGAACCCATTTTTATGCGGGTCTTATAACAAATGAGAATATGTCTACTATGTTATTTGCCTAGCATATCGTAAAAGGTGACTACTCGTGTATTAACTGTGTAATAGTGTAGGCGGTAAGCTAGCTACATACCACTTCTTCCACAATTTTTCATTTATACCCATAGTTTTTGGCTAAACGTCGTCCGAGTAGCTTGCTGCTCTTTGAACTCTGTATACCCCTCCTCGGGGAAAACAGACGTGCACCATATATGTATGATCGTTACACGGCGGAGCAGCTTTTTCTTGTTTCTTGCAACTTGAGCTGTTTTGTGAATGTTTGCGTTATTATAACCCCACCAAAAATCTTGTTTTACTGTGCCATAGCCATAGGAATGAACAATGTTCTTGGAACTGCTTTAGGTTGAGGTTGGCAGTCGTGCAGATTTTAACCCTTTAATCGGTTATTCCGACTACTTTGGATGTTGATTGTCTAAAAGACTTTTATGGAAAAGCCAGAAAATCTTAAGACTTCCGCAATCGAATGGGCGGTATAAAACTGAGTTCTCACAGCGCCTAAGCGGACAAAAGAATTTAAGGCTTACATAATCATCTTAACACTTGTTTGATAATTGTACTAATAGTTCACATGATAAGACATTTATTTTACGTACATAAATCCAATTTAAACCATTATTTTAAAAACTCTAATTAAAAAAAATATAATAAGGGTTACAAACGAGCACACAGTCCACCTAATTTATCCTCGATTAAAAACAAAAACGCAGAAGCATTGGCATCTTTGAGGACTGAGATGGAATGATTCGTTTCCAGTCTTCCTTTCCGTCTTCAGTTCTTTTCCTCTAAAAGGGTCTCCGGTTCTTTACACTCACCATACGAATCACAGCAGCATTAAGCTGCTATTTTACGCTAGTGTTCTGTAAGTTTATAGTCAATTACTACACAATTAACGTGTTTTATCAATATTAATTAAATTAGAATATCGATCAATTTTCTTATTTGGTAAGGTTTGCATAGAAAACGAATCCTCAAATAATATTATGATAACGTTTTTTTCTTAGCCAATTTTTCGACCATAGCCATAACTTCCAGACAAATCAAAGTTCATCAATGCGTAGGAAAATTTGACCCAAAATTGACACACACATTTGCACTTGTGCGTCTTAACGTACCCGTACCATCAGGTACGGGTACGTTACTTACCTCTAACTAAAAAGGTTAGAGGTAAGCTTGGTAGGCCAAATACAAAATATTTTTTTGTAAAACACGCGTTTTTCTGAAACCTACTCGCACACGTATATAATTTCTTCTTCTGCCCATTCAAGTCCACTTTTGGGCTGAAGCCTGTCTGCTGTAGGAGGATTTTCCTTGCCATTACGCTTGTCAGTCAGATTGATAATCGAAATATTAAATGTTTTGCACCGTTGCTGCATCGTTATTTTACGTCTGTGAAAACGAGAAAGTATTTTGCTGTCAAAATATTTCTAAATCATGACAATGTCGCGAACGTTTTATGTATTCTTTTTATTCTTTTTTCACTGCTTAGTGGCGGTGTAAGAATATCCACTAACCCGATCATCCCGTGGGTATCGTAAGATGCGACAGAGGGAAACAAATCAGGAGATGGGCAACAGCGTCTTCCTAATAACGGTTGAAAATAAAAAAAACTGCGATTGCCAACCCGCTTGTCAAGCGTGGAAACTATTGAAAATATTCTCGCTATGAGGTAATATATATATGGGGAGGCCTATGTTCAGCAGCGGACTTTAATAGGCTGTAATAGTAACGGTAATGGTATGTATTATTTTTGACTATTTTATTATTTTTGAAGGCCTTGTAGCCAATGCGAAAATAAATTAAAATAGTTCAGTATGTTGTGTTGAATTATCGCAAGTGATATTCCCAAGTTTTTCGTCAATAAACAAACTGTTAACATTATTAGGAAAAGTTTATACATGCCGCATTCCATTATGTGTTACGAGTATTATATATTCGTATGTATTGAATTTGTGTATATATATGTATGTATCTGTTATATATGTATAGTTTATTTATTAGTTAAATGTATGTATTATGTAGTGAATTATAATTTTGTGTAGTGTTATTTTATTCTATATTGCCGCATCTACGTCAAATTCTCACCACTCTATGGGTTGACTGCCTCAAGGCATTTAGTCCGCCCTTTGTATTCTTTTGTTTTAAGGAATGCATAAAGAATAAATAAATAAAATTTGAATTAACGAGATTATTCGCAGAAGAGCCAAGGTAACTGATTTAGTATCTCAATAAATTATTGGGCTGAAGTGGCCTTGGACCGGTCATATAGTTTGAAGAACAGACAAGGTAAGGGTCTTCAGGCGAAGTCTCGTCCTAAGAAGCACAGAGTTGAGCGTCCGCACAGTAGATGGAATGATGACTTTATGAAACATTCAGAGGTAGTCAATGAATGCAGCTTGCTCAGTATTGTGGGAATAAGGCGGTCACTCCCAAAATATTTCTTAAATAAAAGTAGTTTGTACAACATGTTACAACGAGTTTTATTGTAAAATTTAATTTAAAATAAGTCCTTAAAAAATTAAATAAGGTTTCTTACTACTTCTTCCCACGACAGAAACTTTTTCCCGAACTAGTAGTAAAAAAAAAATACTTTCAATAAAAATAACTTCTACTATTCGTGTTTTGTGGTAGTTTACGTGGGAGTATAATAAACAAATGTATGGTTTGTATAACAAGAAGAATGTTAAATTTCTCAAAAAATATTAATTAATAAAACTAACAATAAGAAGAATTTTAACTATAATATTCATAGTTATTTCTCGCAAAGAGCTAGTTTCAAAGCAGGAACCGTTGCTCCGTGTTATAGAACATTGTTCGCTATTTAGCGTTTGACCTGAAGTCTTTGTAGCAAAGAAGTCATTCAGTACTTGTTGCGGTTAAATTGTAAAACTGGTAAGGTTTTTATTAATTTTATATTGGTTGAATCACATGCAATTTATTACATTTTTTAAGAAGTTATTTTTTACAATTTTATCAAATTGCGGTTTAATTATAATTTTCCTAATTTGCTGTGGCACATTTTAAGTTTTTTTTAGTTTTCAGATTAAAAAGATTATAATCCCCTCCTCCTCCAGGACAATGGCAGTCATTTGGATCTCAGTTCATCTAGTGAAGATGAAAATAGGGGTAGTTCATCATACATCGCGCTTGCCTGTTCGAGACTACTATTCGATAACTTTTCTTTTTTATCGGAATCAAGAAACACAAAGACGATCTTTTATCTAGTACCTAAGGTTAGAGGCTAGTTAGTAGTAGCTAGTAGGTTAGTTCTTAAATTTCTGTTTGATTAGTCCCAAATAATACGATATTTTATGCATGAAGCTTGTTTGTCGAGAGGAAGTAAATTATTTTAGTGGCAGTAATCTTCCTTTATAGAAATAGTTTAATTGATTTTGATATATATTATTATTGAGAGATATTTAATATTGATAAAAAAAATTCTGCATAAATATTTAGTTTGCTCTATCTGTGAGATAAATTTCTTTTAATCCATTTAGATGTGAAACATTTTCTTATTTATAGAGCCGAAGGTAAAAGTCAGTCACTTAGGAAAGAATTAATTAAAAAAAAACGAAATCCATTTGTTCAGGCTTCAAAGTTTGTATTTACTGTGTCTCGTAACGCCAGTTAACAATCTAATTTATAAATCTAATAGAATACTTGGTACATAATTTTAACCCCTCCCTTCCCTTAACTTTTCTATACGCACGCACGGCTGATGAAGGCGGCATAAGTGCCAGGCAGCGGCAACTCTGTTACAACCGAACAATACCCACGACCGCTCACTACACGAGGACATTAAGTCCTTTACCCCCCGCTTTTACATTAATTATCACCGGATTTTGTGTCATAGTATTTTCACAAATGTGACCCGCTTTCCGCGATTACAATAAGTCGAGAGTTAAGGAATGTGTGATATCCTAGAACTGATCAAAGAGTGCGTGCGGTGACCCAAGTGGTGATCTGCTGTTTTAGCTAAAGCCACGGGAGGAGGAAGGCGAGGCAGTCCCTCGCAAGGTTAGTGCGTGCATTCCACTGTCATCCATTTTCCTTGCTCCGCTTGTTGTATGTAGCAAATACAGTCCACAAATCTTTATCGAAGAATTCAAGTTACTGGCGCGTCCATTTTACTAGTCCTTCGGCCGGATCGTCCATTTTACTGGTCCTTCGGCCGGATCGATCATTTTACTGGTCCTTCGGCCGGATTGTCCATTTTGTGTGGTCATATCTCGCTGGATTGACCTTCCGCCCTTATTAGAACATTAAATAGGCCCTAATAAGTGACATCAGTAATCATAATTATAGACCACAGTTTGTTTAGCCACGTTGAGCCTATCCACATTTATTGATCTCCCGCCCTTATTAGAACACTAAAATAGGTTCTATTAAGCGACAACAATATTCATTAGAAAACTATAATTGTAGATTAATATCTATTTTAACCTTTCGTGTTACGTGATAGTGCGTCGTCACTCGATCTTGTATTGACCTTCCGCACTTATTAGAATAGTACAATCGGTCCTAATAAGTGACATCAATATATACTTATTATAAAACTACAATTGTAGAATATTTTTCTATATTTTAATCCCTTTTGTTGTATCACATTACGTCATCAACTTCTAATTACAATTATAGACTATACTGTTAAATTACTTCCCTTATTTACATTATTTACTAATTATTTATTATTATATTCGTTATTAACATCTACATAATTTCCTATTGAAATTAACATTTTAAAGTTCATCATTAATAAAACTAATTATTAACGATACGTAACTCGACTTCGTAGGGAAGTCGCATATTTTATTACAGATTACGTTTTGCTCACTTACAGTTATATTTTGCCGTATAAATTTAGCTATAATGCCGCCTAAGAAACAAACTGCATCAACAAAAGCGATTCCTCGGATAGCGATGGTACGCCTGACGCCGAATTGATTTTATTGTTAGCTAAACGCGATGCTATATTTGAAATATTTAAAAAAATATATTGTTGCGCGCCACTATTAATGTCTTGTACACGGCAACACTAGTAACACCAGCGCCCTCTAGTGTCGAGTAGTAGAACTAGGAGAGTCAAAATCCTTCTAGAAATTTATTAGGCCCTTTTTACTGGAAATGAGGCATTCCATCTTAGTCCTCACGGGTGACAACGCATCTACATTTTGATTTGGAATAGAGGATAGATGTAGATGTCTATGGGCCGCAGCAACCACTTACCACCAGGTGGACTGTGCGCTCGTTTGTCACTCTTATCCTATAAAAAAAAAATTCGGGACCGATATGTACTCGAACATTCTAGATGTCGCTACAGTAGAAGGTTCTGGAAACTATCTGAGGCCCTATATAAGGCCGGTATAGACCACGAACGAGCAGTATTGAATTGGCGACGCAAGAGAATACTTCGAAGCGAAATAACGGCGAACTAAAGTGATCAGTGGTACAACTGTGTTTTATTATTAGTGTGATTTTAAGTTGCAATTAGTGTTGTGTAATCAAAGTGTCAATTTAGGTAATTCAATCGGCAGCTTTTAATTATCTCGAAATCCAAGCTCGTAACAATGTACGCTGCGGGCCGCGGGTTTGAAACCCGCACGGAACAAGTATTTGTATGGTCTACAAATAATTGTTCCGGGTCTGGATGTTTGTCCTTGTGCAATTTATGTTTGTAAACTGCCTCCACGACACAGGAGAAAATCCTAGTGTGGGGGGTAACGTCTTTTAAAAAAAAATATGATATGTTTTTTTGAATATCAATACAAATGCTTCTATCATGGAACGTTTTCTCGACGAGAGTTCTAGTATTAAGGCGCGGGTTGAGCAAAATGTCGCGCTAGTCGTTATTTGTGCGGTTTTTAGGAGCTATCTACTTTTTATTTAAAAGATATATCAACAAATAAAAAACACATTATATTTCTGCATAATCTTGATTTCATAAGAGCTGTATCCAATTTTTTTTTAAAGGAATAAATATTAATATAATCTCCTTACAACGAAACCATATAAATGTGAAATTATTATTGATAACATGCATCTTCTCGTAAAGTAAGTATTATTTTATTTTGCGATTTACACCAATGGATAAGCAATTTATTAATGAACATTTCTATTGTAAATTTTTTTTCAAAAGACCAAAATTTGGTTTTATTAAGAAATTATTTTAAAATCTGGGCGTATTTACTGCCCACGGGCTTGCTGGATCATTGAGCGTTGAGCTCTTGAAGGTGGAGCTCGTGTCGTTCGTCAGAGCATCGGCCTGCGCACACGCTCACGTCTTATCAGTCGATAATATTATTACTTATTAGGTTATTTATAGGTAGTATTATTTGTTTGTTTTGGGTATAATTTTTCGTATTAGTTATACATATATTTGTTGTGTTTTTACTGCGCGATGAAGCTTTTTGCGTGTATTTTTTTTGAAGTAAATGCAAATAAAAAAAATGAAGCACCATTAGCATGTAAGGTTCGAATCCATAATTAACATTTCGACAAATATTATAATTTACACTATAAAAGGCTAATTCAATATTATCAGTATAGTATACAATTAAAAATAATCGTAATAACCAACTACAATATCTTATCAGGTGTAGCACTGCCTCGTTGGTCTAGTGGTTGTAGTAGTGCGAATGCTGATCATGAGGTCCCGGGTTCGAATCCTGGGTCGGGCAAAAAAGTCAGTTATGAGTTTTTCATTTATGTTCTAAGTTATAATTAGTATTACTAAGTTATAGTTTTTTGCTAAAATATAGTATATTATTTATTGCTTGTTTTTTTCTTCTTTTTCAAAAAATAATTGAGTACATAAGGTGTTCTATACTTATAATTCGGTAAAAAGTATCTAAGTAGGTACTAATATACCTACTTTTTACTATAAACTAAAAATTGTTAAAACTAAATTTAACTAAAAATACTAAACTGACCATTTATTTTTTAACTCAAAACAGGACATGGGTTTATTTATACTCTAAAACTATAACTTTATACAATTAGTGTTCACTAAAAAATTATATTCGGTATAGACGGTAAGTATTAAATGCAACATATATTTTTTTAATTATTAATTACATTTGTCAGTGGATTAAATTTGCTTTAATAAGGTTGGTGATGATTTTAAATAAGAATAAAATTCTGCTCAAGTTTTTTTTATTGTTATCTTTGTCAACAACATCGCCTTTAGAACTGGAACCGTAAGTGTTTCTTTCAGACGTCCACAATTTATTCAAAATAAAAAAATACTCTTTCTACCGGAGCATTTGTACCAGGTAGACATAAAATACATTCGATTAAAAAAATTATGTTGAAGATTGTTGGCTTTGAATACTTCCATCCAACGAGTTACGGGACAATTTTGTGTCCCGAAGCTTTATTTGAGGACAATGGGACAGGTGACCGAGAAAAGGGACAGTCCCGTTCAAAAAGGGACGTATGGTCACTTTACCTATAAACCGGCGACGGCTCCGTGGCGCAGTGGCTTAGCAATCAGTTGTCGCGCTGGGGGCCGCGGGTTCGAATCCCGCACGGAACAAATATTTGTAAGGCCTACAAATAATTGTTCCGGGTCTGGATGTTTGTCTTTGTGCAATCTATGTTTGTCAACTGCCTCCACGACTCTCATTCTATATTACTCTCACTCTGCGAAACATCCTATTTATTTGTATATTCTTTATTGCACCAAATATTTGTACAAAAGGCGAGCTATCTATCTATTTACCTATAGTGAGTAGGTATCTTTTAAACTCACAATTTTCAATGCTTCATTTTTAATATATAATTAATTATAAAATTTCATAATTAGATAATATATGAGAATACATAATTCTAATATAATGCAACTAATATACCGAATAAAAAAATTAAAATACATTTATCGTTGTACGCTGTGTGTATTCCAATAAAATAGTTTATTGATGTTGAAAAAATACTACGTCCGTACAGTAGGTGGCGTTTTATATATTATTACTTCTTACGCGAACCTATATTGTAGAGCGTCGGCGCGGCCAGGCACACAAAATGCTCAAGGTCGTTCGCATAGAGTAGCCCCTTAATGAATTACGTATTGAATTTGAACAGATCGTAGATAACTATAATTCGCATTTATTAAAAATAAACCTTATTGCTAAGCCTGACTATAACAGCCTTATTGCGTTTGAGTCTCTTTACGGTAGAATACATCGGCTTTATTTACAATATTCGCAGTCTACTACTATAACCACTCAAGCGTCCAGCCCGCGCGATTATTATACCCTTGAACGTCCAGATACGCGCGGCCCTGATTCGGCTGCTACTGCGCTCGCATGTAGTAACAAAAAACCTACATAGCTACTTAACTATAATAGCTAGAATAAAGAAAAAAGCTACGAAAAATTGATAGAAGAATACACATTAAACCAATGTAGGTTTTAAGATCTAAAATAATAATTTAAGATATTAAAAATTGGTGTGAACATAGAATTCGGAGAAAAATAAACGTATAAATTTTGTTAATTTACATCAAAACCAAGAAATATTGTATTTTTTACAAATAATGTAATGTCACACAAAACTAGACATATTTACCTGTCTTATGATGCATAGATGTTTATGTTTAATTTAGACTAAGTAGTTAAATAAATCGAAATAAAACACCTACTCCTCTTAATTTTACCGCGAGTTCTCGAGCGCTTGCGACTCGCTTGCGAAGGCAAAATATAAGCAAGATGGCCGCCTATTTAAGGTCTCATACACACTTTGTAATTTAAGAAACTTTAAAAAAGGTAGTTATCAGTTTTTTTTAGATGAGGTTTTAAATTAAACACCAATAATAAAATCAAGTTTATTGACATAATAAACATTTTTATTTTCACAAAACCATATTATTACCATCCACTTTTTAAACAAATCGTGCCAAGCGAAAACAATATACCGAAAAAATGAATGATTTTTATTAAATATGAGAATTAAATTATTGTCAATACATAACAAGGAAAATCAAGTGAGTTGAAATCGTAGAACACATCCTCCATATAACTTAAGTGAAGTTAAATAAAAAAGAGAATAAAAGTCGACAATCGTAAACAAAAATAACATTATTATAACACAAGAACAAAACCTATGAGACAAGAGCATGACGAAACACCAAGCAAAAAAAAAACTCATAACCCAAACCAACCAAGACCCAGCCTGCAAAAAATAACAAAGCAAAAATTATTGCAAACATATTTCGCTGTTTGTACCGAGCCTTATTTAGAACCATTGTGGTTACGTCCATGAATACCAAACTATCCACAACAAAAGACCCGAGGAACACAATAACATTTTTAAGGAATCTTCAGTGAATACAGTTTAATTCTATTTTTAAAGTGCATTATTATATTTGTTACGAATTATCACTCGTTGCTTAAATATAATTATACTGAAAAACAAATTAAACAAAATTAAAATTGGGCTGACGACTTCACAATGGCCATTTTTTTTTAAACAGTTATAGTTTTTATTTAAAATATGATTCGATTTTAGACTTGGAACTGTGATATGTATACGTAATTATGAAGCCCAAATCATCTAGTTTACTATGATGTATAATAATCTAAGAAATATAAAATAAAACTAAATGACTTACGACACTTTTAAAACACAAAACACCGAGTGTAAAGGCGACTGAAGCACTGAAGTTAGATAATTATTTGTTCATTCGTCAAAGCTTGTTACACTGCCATCTCGTATTTAATACGTAAAATAGTTCGTCAGCTATCGATTCCATAAACGAAACTCACAAAAAGAACCGCAGATGGCCCCTAGATGTCAGTTTTATAAAATTTGACGCTATGGATACTATAGTATCCAGGACGGACAACGCTACTTTTATTTTGGATACCGTAGTATCCATGGACGTGTGAGTGGTTACAAAATATTTGTGCCCCATCCAAGGCTAGGCTTACACTTCCGCCTATCGAACTTATGACGTTTTCAGGTGACATTTGCTCTTGGCCTTTATTTTATGCCAGCTTTAAATCAACCGTCCATGACAACCTATCACTCACTGACGCTGAAAAGTTGTACTATCTGCTAGATAAACTAACGGGCAAGGCTCTGTCTGTGTGCACAAGTATAACTCCATGCACTGAAAATTATTTAACTTTATTGCAAGCACTCATTGATAAATACGAAGACGAGCGTATGCTAGCCTCCGCGTATATAAATCAGATGTTCGAGTTTAAGCCATTGCAATCGTCCACAGCAAATAACTTTGATTTATTTACTGATAACTTTATAAGTGCAGTGCGCGCTTTACAAAAGTTAAAGTTGGATAATCTCGCGGACTTAATTGTTCTGCATATCGCACTAAAGAAGCTCGACTCGGATACCATTCCATCTTTCGAATACAATCATAGCTCGATAATACCTACCTTTGATGATTTAGTAAACTTTATTAAACCCACTTTAAAGTTCTGCAACGCACCGATTCTATAGTATGTGCCAAATCGATTGAGAAAAACGGACAATGACCTTTCGGTCGTTTAACCAGGGGTTACAAACCTTCAATATATAGGCACATTTTATATGTAGTACTTTCTTTATTTATAATGATTTTTTTATAATGATTGATATAATATATATTTATTAACTATTATTAAAAAGTTATGTGAAAGATCGCTGTAGAAGAAAAATGATCTATTGTTATAAAGTACTTTATTCATTTAACAACAAAAAACATTAATTTATAACACATATAAAGATTCGAGTGATAACGACACCGAATAAGTACGTACTTATGCAAAAGATAAAACTTTATTTTTAATATTATATAAGAACTTTATTTTTATTCGGTGCAATCATCACTCGTATCTTCACTTGATGAACTATCTGTAACATTAATTATAAAGCGATCTGCAGTTTGGTCAATTCTATCATCCATGCCACGCATTTTTTGTTCAACCTTAAGGACATGCTGAACACAGTTTTTCCATTTATCTGGCGTGATTTGAGTTAAACCATCTTTAAGTAAATTTTTAACATCTTTTAACTTGAAAGTTGTATTTTTTCGTGCAACGTACCCTTTCACATCTGCCCACACAAGTTCAATGGGGTTA
The DNA here is from genome assembly GCA_033319125.1 of Parnassius glacialis. Taxonomy (NCBI): domain Eukaryota; kingdom Metazoa; phylum Arthropoda; class Insecta; order Lepidoptera; family Papilionidae; genus Parnassius; species Parnassius glacialis. The sequence goes on along the minus strand of JAVANC010000025.1, from coordinate 22,088,411 downwards.
AGCTCACAGTGATAAGGAGGTAACCTTACCACTGTGATGCTTTTTTCTTTTGCCATCTCGTCGGTGACGTAACTTCGATAGTTATCTTTAACTGCCTTTATTTTTTCCATTAAGTGGGTCTTTGTGTCCGAGGGCACGTATGCGATCTGTTTAGATTCTAGCCATTCCTGCATATTTTGTTTCCGCCAAGACATTGTTGGGGTTTTTTCTAAACGTCTGGAGTGGTAACTAGCGTTATCCATAACTATGACATCGCCGCTTTGCAGTTTTTCTATTACTTTTCTAAACCAGTCCTCGAAATGGAGAGCGTCCATACTCTCATGGTAGTCACCAGTAGATGATGATTCAAATACCCAATCACATCCCTCCAAAAAGCCATTTTCATTGCCAACGTGTACAACTATTAATCGCTTTCCTTTACCCGAAGGGGCTTTCGCGCCAGTAGAGTAGCCTTCTAACCGTGATTGACGAGAAGATTCAATTGTGGTGTCTTCCCATACCTTTCCCATAGTATGACCTGCGTTAATCCATGTTTCGTCAAGGTAAAAAATGTTACGTCCCTCGTTTCTTAATATTTGTATTTCTCTCAAATATCTGGTACGCCACAGAACTATCTCTGGGCGATCTATTAGACCACTTTTTCTGTTTCTCTTTATATATTTGAATTTTAAATGGCGCAACACACGTCGCAGGGAAGTTTTGCTCAAGTTTGGCAACTGGTCATCTTGATTTATACTGAGCAAAATTTTGTCTAAAGTCGGTAATTCTCCTGCAAGAAAGAACTGATGCACTTTCGCTCTTATAGCCGATTTATCAAAATCGTCCAACTTGTCAATTACAGACTTTTTTCTTTTATTAATTATTCCCTTTTCTGGTATTTTATGGGAATCTCTATACACGCTTAATACGCGATATATAGTGCTCTTGCTGACTCCTGAGATCTCCGAAACCTTTTCTACCATATTAACGTTTGAAGGATACACGTCTTCGGGCCAGGTGTTTTTGACATATTTGTATACATTAATGATAATCTCTTGTTCCCCGACCGACAAAGTGGTAGGTTTTCTCTTTTTTACTGGTGACGTTAAAGGTGCTCCAGAAGATGGGCCTGTAAATAAATGACAAAAATATACTACCATAGTACTACATCACATAAATACATATTGTTTTAGAAAATAAATACCACATGGTCACATAAAAAGAGCGCTTTAAGAAATAGAAAGGCTACGTCGTCGCATTTGTACCTATTTGTACGTACCTGCTACGTTTATTATGGGTCGGCGACGTCTCTTTCCACTTGATGTTGAAGGACCGGGTCCTTCACCAAATTCTCCTGAACTCATGTCGATTTAGTAACGACCGTCACAGTAAAACTAATATAACAGATTCAAAAAACAAAAACTTAACGATATAACAAATTTAACAGTAAAAACTCAACTAAAACAATGCAATGAATGCTATGAATTACCCGAGACGTACACACGCAAGCGCTATCCGAACACGAATGAAAACAAAATGGCGGACCGGCCCAAAAAAGGTGACGCATCTCTGGCTGCCATTGTCACGTTTCTTTTAGAACGAACTGACGTAACGCGCGTTTTGTTTATTTTAAAGGGATGAATTTGCAAAAGCTCAATATGGTGATTATATTGCTTCAAATATTTTTTTAATATGAAACTGTTATTAAATGAATTGCTGCGTTACTTACCATAAATTGAAATATAAAATATAACACATTTTTCGCGATGTACCGTAAGATTTTACTATGTTTATAGGAACCACAGACAATATTATTTAAGAAACAAAAAAACAAAACATATGTGCTGACCTAGAAGTGGGAATAATATCAATATTTAAATATTGTTATCACATCTAAATTGAGATTTTGTAAGTTACGCCTTTTGACACTCGGCTCATATCTGAGGTCATTGTCCGTTTTTCTCAATCGATATGGCACATACTATAGTAAAAACTCTAGTAGTCCATCATATAGTCGACGAGGTAATGATAATAATCGTCGCCGTAATAATATTTCATCGGCGAAGTGTCAGAAATACGTAAATACGACGACTAGTCGATCAAAAAAGTGCCTGTAATATTGTGCACCAGCACTTATTTAAGTGTGCAAACTTTAATGAAATAACACCGCTTGAACGGTTTAAATGCGAGAAGAGTAACAATGCATGTGTGAATTGTCTCTGCTTAAGTCATCGAGTATCTAATTGCTCTTCAAACTTTAGTTGTCGAGTTTGTAAATTTAAGCATCATACATTGTTGCAATTTCAGCGTGGAAGCGTTAATGTGTTAAGTGGAAGACCCTGCGCTGCCTCCGACTCAGGCTGAGCAAGCTGTGCTTAAGGCTGCAGCTCCCGCGCCCACAGCGCCCACATACTCCCCTCCTCTCACCTCGGGTGCGCGTTCGGACGTCGCTCTCTGTACTTCGTTCACGAATGTTTCCCAACATTCACCGCCCCCCGCGCGCGCAAGTCGTTTGCAGAAGACTGTTTTATTATCAACCGCACAAGTCTTAGCATACGACGCTAAGGGAGAGTAACAATTAATTCGCATATTATTAGACTCCGCGTCTCAAAACGATTTTATAACTAAGGAATGCTGTCATCGTTTAGGCGTCCAACAACACGATACCGAATATATTGTAGTAAAGGGATTCGGTGGCCTAGAAAAAATCGTTAAATCAAAATCGATCAATATTAAAATTTTCTCACGTTTCAACTCTAATATTAACTTCAATATTTCACCGCTCGTTGTTGATGAAATCACCGATCATATGCCCACCGCTGTGGTAGACAAATCAGTCTTAGCACAATTTAATGACATAAGGCTCACTGATGAATGTTACGGTGTGCCTAATAAAATTGACGTATTGATAGGCACATCCCTTTTCCCGCACTTATTGTGTCCTGACGTAATTCACTCCTCTAAAGACTTGTCTGGGCCCTCAGCTTTGAACACGGTGTTTGGTTACGTTATTATGGGTTCAGTACCGACACTTCAAACGAATCAGTCATTAACGTGTTGTACAACCCTAGAGTCTCCCGCTATTGATAAATTAGTGCAACGATTTTTGGGAGCTTGAACAGCCTCCCTCCGCATCGCCCATTCAGTGTCCTTCAGACATTGAATGTGAAGAGTTTTATAAGTCGACGACATCCCGCGATCCTGATAGTGGTAGATACATTGTTGGCCTACCATTTAAAGATGATGTTTATTCTCTCGGAGATTTTTACGATACTTCTCAACGATGATTCATGTGCTTGGAAAGAAAATTTCAAGCATCACCTGTACTAAGGGTGGCATATGACGACGTCATAAAGCAATATTTATCCAAAAATTATATCTCTCCCGCACCACCGTACGACTCTCATGACCCCGCTCCAATCTATGTAATCCCGCATCATGGAGTCTTACGTGAAGACAAGAAGTCGACACGTTTACGTATAGTCCTGGATACCAGCAGTAAGACTAGCACCGGTCGAACATTAATTGATATCCTACACTCAGGGCCAAATTTGCAAGGCGATTTGTTCAGTATAATTCTAAATTTCCGCCTACATCCAGTCGCTATGACAGCCGACTGTCACCAGCAATTCCTGCAGATAATTGTTCGCGATTCTGATCTTCGTTATGAATGCTTCCTATACCGCTTTCGTCCACACGACCCACTTGTGTTGTACAACTTCAATCGCGTATGCTTCGGTTTAACTTCATGTCCATACCATGCATTGCGTACGGTAAGACAGTTTATCGATGACGACGGCGCAAAGTATCCAGTTGCGAGTTGTATCGTGTCTACTTCGCTATATATGGACGATATCGCATTTTCTTTGCCCAGTGAATCTGAAGTCAGTGACGCCTCTCAGCAGTTGATAGGCTTATTCAAGGGTACACAATGGGACTTAATTAAATGGAATAGCAACCGTCGACCTGTTCTAGATAACCTCCCTGCTTCTCATAAGATTACAGGAGAAGTAGAGTTCGATAAATTAACGCAACATAAAATATTGGGTTTGTGTTGGTCTACTGATAGTGACTCCTTTTATTTTAAGATAACTGATCCTGCTGATGTGACGTGCACTACGCACTCCATCTCATCTACTGTCGCCCGTCTGTGGGACATAATGGGTTTCGTTGTCCCCACAGTTGCGTACGCCAAGTTGTTAATGAAACAGCTTTGGCAACTTAATTTAGATTGGGACGAGATACCGCCACTGCCCTTTGTTAAGATGTGGAAGCAATTCTGCGCTGAACTACGAGCTCTTAACGATTTACGTATCCCGCGACATGTTGGTGTATCCAAAAGCTGTATTGCCACACTTCTGGGGTTTTCGGATGCCAGTGAGCACGCGTACGGTGCCGTAGTTTACATACATGTAAAGAGTGTTAACGGTAACACCGTTCGGTTGGTTTGTGCAAAGAATTTCCAGTAAAAAGGCCCTTTTTACTGGAAATGAGGCATTCCATATTGGTCCTCACGGATGACAACGCATCTACATTTTGAATTGTAATAGAGGAAAGATGTAGTTGTCTATGGGTCGCAGCAACCACTTACCATCAGGTGGACTGTGTGCTCGTTTGTCACCCTTATCCTATAAAAAAAAATAGACTAAAGTTGCACCAACAAAGCCACTATCGCCACACGACACACGCCTCGAGCGTTTTTGCTCTCAAAGTTGCTTCGCAGAGTCCTCGAAAATTACTCTTTCGGCCTCATAATATTGGTCCTTGCCATTGTAGATTCAAAGGTAGCTCTGTACTGGATAAAGGGTTTGCCACACAAGTGGCAGACATTTGTTGCAAACCGTGTTGTTCAGATCACCGACAATATTCCCGCTGATAACTTATATCACGTAGCAGGCACTGATAATCCCGCTGACATACTTCCACGTGGCGTTACGCCAAATAAATTAGTTTCAAATCCTCTGTGGCTCCGTGGGCTTCAGTGGACCTCACTAGATCCATCTCAGTGGCCCCTTCATACTTTAGACAACTAGGATATAAAAAAAATTGCCTGAAAAAAGGATTTTATTGCACACTGTTATTTTTTATAGCATAGGGTGACAAACGAGCACACAGTCCACCTGGTGGTGAGTGATTGCTGTGGCCCATAGACATCTACATTTATCCTCATTTGCGAATCAAATGGAATGCCTCTTTTCCAGTAATAAGGGTCTCCGGTTCTTTACACTCACCATACGAAACACAGCAGCATTAAGCTGCTATTTTACGCTGGTATTCTGTGACAGCGTGGTCCTTCCCCATTCGAGCCGACCCATTCGTGCTACAGCTATACTATTAATATACCTGCAGCATGGCTTTACCACTTATAATAGATATAGACGGATGTGCACACAGTGCACATCCGTCAATAATTATGTAATTTATGAGCTTGCACTTCGCATCTCTTCTTGGAATAAACTTCTACGCATAATTGCGTATGTGTGTAAGTTTTCTAAATTGTTATCCCGCCGCAGCACTACTGTAGTAACTGTTGATGATCTCAGTTTCTCTGAGATTATAATACTCCGCGCCCTGCAAAAGCGACACTTTGCAGCCGAATATTTAAATATTAAATGTAACAAACTTTGCTCACCCGCTTTCAATCGTTTAAGGCCTATCGTTGACAAAGGATTGATCCGCGTAGGCCTCTCGAAAACCGCATTATTTATTTAAGTTAGCAATTGAGTTTATATATTGTTACGGCCAGCAGCTACTTATCTAACAGTAGTCTCCCGGGCGCATAGAGGGAAGAACCTACAAGCAGGTGCAGGTCAGGCCTCCTAACGGCCAAGGTGGAAAGTTTCTAATTACAATAAACAATCAAAGGGGAGCGTTCTATTCTATTAAACCGAGCTTACTTACCTCTATCCAAGGCGACTGGTCTCTCAGGATTCGCTCAGGTCGTACGGGTTGTATAGTGCTAGGAAAGTAAGGGTCAGTGATGTGTATCTGGGTGTGGCTGGTGGTGTTATTGACCTTATTAGACCGTTACCCTCTGCAGCAGTTTGGACCTCAGCACCTCTCCACCTCACTTCACTTTCTTCGTTAGTCACGATGATAGTCCAGTAACTCTGTCGTACGATTAATTACCTTACAGAAGCCACTAACTCTCGTTTGTTATAACGCTTAACCCGCGACACCGGATCAAATGTTACTACCGTTTCGCGCAGCAAAAGTTATTTCTAGAATATCAAATACCGCACTAGTAGCTAATACAGTCGAATGCACTTATACAGATTCTGAGTTAGATACAATAAGTCCCGGGTGAAGCTATCAAGCAAGGAATGCGCGTTACGTATCCTAAACCGTATATTTCCTAGATGCGCGTGCCGTATTCCGCCTCCGAGTTCCCGACTAAAAGACAGCGTGCCGCCTATAGCAGCGCTGAATATGGACTGATATTTGCCCTTGCGCGTCCTCGACACGACAGGATGTCAAACCGGTATCGCCGACGCGCGCGCGCCCTCTGACGTCAATTCTTGACGTTAGCGCTTGGCGCGAACATATATCATATTATAAAATGTTAAACCGCTATATTAAATTTATGTACACATTTTCTCGCTTGCCAATCAAGTATAGTAAATCAAATATTAAACGCATTGAGCGCACAATCTCCCTCTACATACCGCTCTATTTGCTTACTATATATACTCAACCTATATATATATTTTTTATCTTACGGTTGTCTATTAAAGGTCACTCTTTAAGGGCGGGAGGAAATGTTAACGCCAGTTAATAATCTAATTTATAAATCTAATAGAATACTTGGTACATAACTTTAACCCCTCCCTTCCCTTACCTTTTCTATATGCACGCACGGCCGTTAAAGGCGACACAAGTGCCAGGTAGCGGCAATTCAGTTACAATCGAACAATACCCGCACCGCTCACTATACGAGGACATTAAGTCCTTCGCCCCCCGCTTTTATATTAATTATCACCGGACATTGTGCCCTTGTAATTTCACAAATGTGACACGCTTTCCGCGATTACAATAAGTTAAGAGTTAAAGAGTGTATGATATCCAAGAACTGATCTAAGAGTGCGTGCGCCGACTCACGTGGTGACCTGCTGTGTTAGCTGACGCCCCGGGAGGAGGAAGGCGAGGCAGTCCCTCACAAGGTTAGTGTGTGCATTCCACTCTCATCCATTTTCCTTGCTCCGCTTGTTGTATGTACCAAATACAGTCCACAAATCTTTATCGAAGAACTCAAATTACTGGCGCGTCCTGTGTCTAATAACCTATCAGTCTAAAAAGTTACTTTTAGTCTTGGGATTGATATATTGATTTTTTTTATAGGAGAGGGGGCAAATGAGTATGCAGCTCACCTGATGGTAAGTGACTACCGCCGGCCATGAACAACTGCAATACCAGGGGAATTGCAGATGCGTTGCCGGCCTTTTAAAAAGGAGTAGGCTCTTTTCTTGAAGGTCTCTAAGTCGTATCGTTCCGGAAAAATCGCTGGTGGTAAACTATTCCACAAGAAGTTGTGCAAGGAAGAAAACATCTTCTAAATCACACAGTGGTGGACCGCCAATTATCCAGATGGTGTGGATGGTATCGGGAGTTCTGCCGCGATGTGCGTTCGTGAAATTTGGCGGCTGGGATTAATCCGACAAATCCTCAGAGCACTCCCCGTGGTAAATGCGAAAGAAAATGCAAAGAGATGCAACATTTCTTCGCAGCGCCAATGAGTCGAGCCGATCGGAAAGGACTCGGTCGTTGACGATTCGAGCCGCTCTGCACTGGATGCGCTCAAGTGGAAGGAGCTGGCACTAGGGAGCCCCAGCCCAGAGATAGGAACAGTATTCCACGTGAGGTAATTATTATTAAATAAAAAAAATATATTAACTTTGACCACAATTACCAGCAGTAATTGTAACCATCGTATGGACCACATACAAACAACCACTTGGTGAAGCCCGTCCAGTACTGCTTGAAGTGTTGAGTAAATGCAACCCTTGTATCAAATCTTATCGTGTAGTTATATCCAAACTCGTGAATAATGAAGCAGCTATTCGCAGTATCTTTCTTAACATCATCTTAATTGTCATCGCATTGTGAGGGATTTTTGTGTGTTTAATTCTGCGGAGGAGTTTTTGTTTTGAAAACACGTTTCTCGGATTTTACTAAATTTGTTTTTATCTTATTTGATTTAATTTGCTGCTTACGATCAGATTACTGGAGTTACTACTATTTACGTTTTTTAGTTTCATTATATTTGATTTTGCTACTTTATATTTCATTTAAAATTCAAATCGTTATACTCTTTAGTACAGTAAAATTTGTAGTAAAGAGTATATGTAACGATAAAACTCTACATACAATAATAATGATGTACTGTTTTCATCGATATTTTCTGGTAAACAGCTTTTAGTTATGTTTTTATAGTTACTTCAATAACTATTATTGTCTATTAGTTCACCATTCTCATCTAATATTTTGTAAAAGTTACGAGGAAAAGTGGAACTTGTAGCTTGTTTTTCTATATTTACAGTTGATGGGATTTTGCGAAATCAGTAAAACTACACTTTTATTTTTCTTTTGTTTAAAAAAAGTTATTAATTTTTGATTCAATCCTTTGTTTTTGAATATTTATCTTATTTGTTGATATTTCTTATTGACTTACACTAGAATTCAATTAATCAATAATTAATTTATTCAAGCAACCAAAACTCATATCTTGTTAGTCACTTATAACTAGGTTAGAAGGCATAATATTATTTTGTACAATATTTGTGGAAAAAAACTTTTTTACTATTCTACTGATGTTGTACGATACAGTAAACAGTTCAGTCTGCTTGCGATCATTTTCAGGATGCTATTGTTGCTCCCCCCCCCCATCTTGCGCACCAGAGACGCGCACCTTTTGAGCATAGTCGCGCAAGAGGTGCACGTCTGATGCATCTACTCCTTTATAAAAGACCGGCAACGCATCTGCAATTTCCCTGGTTCCCCTGGTGTTACACTTGTTCATGGGCGGCGGTAGTCACTTACCATCAGGTGAGCCACATGTTCGTTTGCCCCTTATTATATAAAAAAAACATTGAAAAAATGTATAAAGACACGCCAAATGATTTTAAAATTTGAACTGATGGTAACCTGCCTCAATTTTTGAATATAAGACATTTTAAGAAATTTGAATTTTTATTTATATTCTCGTATTTTAACTATGGCAATATGTTCTCTCAATATGCACCTTATCTTCATGCCAAGCACCCGTTTAATTTTTAACCTTCAATGGGGGCCCCATATGTCCAAACTAGCAAGCAGACTAAGTTCTGCAGCCTATGCTGTAAAAAAAGACTAGAGGTCTCACTAGTGTCGAGACAGCTAGATTAGTTTATTTCAGTTATTTCCATAGCATAATGTCTTATGGGATTTTGCTATGGGGAAATGCGGCTGATTCAGAAACTATTTTTATTTTACAGAAGAGGGCCATTAGAGCTATTTACAACCTAAAACCGAGAGAGTCTCTTAGAGATAAATTTAAAGAAATAAATATATTAACTTTGGCCTCTCAGTATATTTACGAAAATTTAATGTATGTTCACAAAAACAAAGGTAGTTTTAGTAAAAAAAGTGATATATATTCTGTAAACACTAGGAACAAACACAAGCTGGTGATACCAGTTTCTTGACTCTACAGAGCCATTAATTCATTCTGGGGGCAATGTATACGCTAGTACAACAAGGTCCCGAAAAGTGTACAAGCTTTTTCTATTACCAAAATTAAATGTTTTGTTAAGTTGTTAGTTGGTGCAGTTGTTAACTGTATAAAAAGGGTTATTACAGTATAAATAAATACATGGTTGATAATAACCCCTGGGAATGAGGTGGTCGCCTCCAAGCTGTTTTTAAAATAAATTTTGTACTTATATAGTTTGTACAACCATTAATGTAAAATTTGCTTTAAAAAAAAAGTCCCGCTGCGTTTCTTGCTGGTTCTTACCAGGATAGAGGTTTATTTTCGAACCAGTGGTAGAGTAAAAAATGACTTTCAATAAGAATTACACTTGTGATCTATACTGAATAAAAATTATTCTATTCTTTAACTAACGGACTCTGGCAACACTGATGATGGAAAATCTATCCAAGCAAGTAAGGGAGTACACAGCTACACTAAACTAAGAGCAACACATATCCACACGAGACCACTACAAGTAAGCATGTCAAGGCGCAGCTGAGGAGAAGTCGCGAATGAGTGTTATGCAGGTAGAGATCGAGACCGGGAAACAAAATGCACACATCCTAAGCAGATGTATAGGGGGAGGAGTGATCCTCTCCTGAAGAGTGGCTTCCAAGGAGCTGCTGGTGCTGGTAGGTAACCGGATGTGTGTGAAAGAGTTTTTTTTAAGAATACGGGTGACAAACGAGCACACAGTTCACCTGATGGTAATTGGATGCTGTGGCCCATAGACATCTTACATATATTCTCGATTAAAAATTTAAGAAAATTCAGATGCGTTGTCACCCCTGAGGATTAAGATAGATGCCTCGTTTCGAGGAAAACGATCAACATATGAAACACAGCAGAATTAAGCCGCTACTTTACGCTGATATTCTGTAATAGCGTGGTAGATAGCGTAGCCACCTCGGTCGAGCCGACCTATTCGTGCTACAGCTAATAGCTGCAGCGTGGCTCTACCACGTAAAGAAGAGTTCGCTAAGAGACGTAACATGCGGCGAAGGTGAACACCAGGAGGTTTTAGTCTTAGGACTTGACCATACAAGGCTGGCTCATGCTTAGGCATGTTCCCATTAAGAAAAAGAATAACAAACGAGTACACAGTTCAGCTGGTGGTATGTGGATGATGTAGCACCTCCATCTATCTTCGACTATGAATCTAATATGTATTATGAAAATGCAAATACGTTCTCACCCTTGAAGAAAAAGACGGAATGCCACACACTCGTTGAGTGGCGTGGGAAGTAGCGAGAAAAGGAGGCAAAGATGTAGTGTGGCCACAATACTTGTCATGCTGCACGTCATGCCCCTCGTCGTGCTCATCGCTCCCTGTTTTGTCGATTTTTTGGGCGCGAATTAAAGAACTGGCAATAGAATAGAATAGAATATTTTTCATTTAATATACATTACATATGTAATTCTTATTGAAAGTCATTTTTACTTTACTACTGCTTCGAAAAAAACCCTCTGTCCTGGGAAGAAAATATGAGCGCGAGTGGCTGGCCACATACTCACGCAAACGCAGTTCAAATCGAGTGCTCGTTACGGAAGCGTCATTCTATTTCGATTAAGAGATCTCATCCACCATCTCCTTTGGCGAGAATGACGACCTATATTTCTTTTTTATGGCATTGATATAATTAGCTATACTAAATATGCATATAGCGCATATGCTACCACAGTTGCATTAACCATTGTGTTGCGAACGTGAGCAAGCAGTGCAGCAGTGAGTGCGGAGTGTCGCGATTAATTGCGTGAGTAGATTAGTGTGTGGCCAGAGAGGGTAATATTGCGACAGCGCGTGGAGCAGAGCGAGGAGCAGAGCGGAAAGCAGAGCGAGGAGCAGCACGAGGAGCAACGCGAGGAGCATAGTGTGGCTGTGCCATTACAGTATCGTCACTCACTATGCGAAACGCATTAGTATGGTGCCGGTATTTTACGTTGATATTCGGTGGTCAAGCTGACTCATTCGTATTGCAACCATAATATAGTTGCATTGTAGCATTACCCCGTATAAATACGTTATATATGTAAAAATTACATCCTAAAATATTTTTAAGAGAAAACCGAATAGGTATGACGTGGAAAATGAAAAATGTGTCTATGTACAACATTTCTATGATAAAAAGGAATAAGTTAGAAAGACGAATTGTATCGCATATAAAACTTTGATAGTGTAATTTAGAAGATAAATAGGGGATGGGGGTGGCTATAATAAAAATAGCGGTAGGTTTGTTAGAGTATCTATCACCCTATCCTATCCCGTGGGTGTTGTAAAAGGTATATGATAACCATGGTATTGTAAAATGTAAAAATAAGTATTAAAATACTAACAAAGCAATATGCCATGTTAGTATTTTAATAATCAACGGTTTATAACAATTGTACATGTATACGTACAATTGTTTTAAACCGTTGATTAAGTAAATTAAGGCAACTATAGCATATTCATATTTTTTTTTGGAGAGTGCCGTGAAACTGAGGAGATATGACGATGGGGTTTTTTTAGCAGTGAACGAGCAAACATGTGTCTTGACGGCTCCGTGGCGTAGTGGCTTAGCAATGAGTTGCTGCCCTGGGGGTCGCGGGTTCGAATCCCGCACGGAACAAGTATTTGTATGGCCCTACAAATAATTGTTCCGGGTCTGGATGTTTGTCCTTGTGCAATTTATGTTTGTAAACTGCCTCCACGACACAGGAGAAAATCCTAGTGTGGGGGTAACGTCTTTTAAAAAAAATTATGATATGTTTTTTTGAATATCAATACAAATGCTTCTATCATGGAACGTTTTCTCGACGAGAGTTCTAATATTAATGAATTACGTATTAAATTTGAACAGATCGTAGATAACTATAATTCGCATTTATTAAAAATAAACCTTATTGCTAAGTCTGACTATAACAGCCTAATTGCGTTTGAGTCTCTTTACGGTAGAATAAATCGGCTTTATTTACAATATTCGCAGTCTACTACTTTACAAAATATTTGTGCCCCATCCAAGGCCAGGCTTACACATCCGCCTATCGAACTTATGACGTTTTCGGGTGACATTTGCTCTTGGCCTTTATTTTATGCCAGCTTTAAATCAACCGTCCATGACAACCTATCACTCACTGACGCTGAAAAGTTGTACTATCTGCTAGATAAACTGACGGGCAAGGCTCTGTCTGTGTGCTCAAGTATAACTCCATGCGCTGAAAATTATTTAACTTTATTGCAAGCACTCATTGATAAATACGAAGACGAGGGTATGCTAGCCTCCGCGTATATAAATCAGATGTTCGAGTTTAAGCCATTGCAATCGTCCACAGCAAATAACTTTGATTTATTTACTGATAACTTTATAAGTGCAGTGCGCGCTTTACAAAACTTAAAGTTGGATAATCTCGCGGACTTAATTGTTCTGCATATCGCACTAAAGAAGCTCGACTCGGATACCATTCCATCTTTCGAATACAATCATAGCTCGATAATACCTACCTTTGATGATTTAGTAAACTTTATTAAAACCCGCTCTAAAGTTCTGCAACGCACCGATTCTAGTAAAAACTCTAGTAGTCCATCATATAGTCGACGAGGTAATGATAATAATCGTCGCTGTAATAATATTTCGTCGCCGAAGTGTCAGAAATACGTAAATACGACGACTAGTCGATCAAAAAAGTGCCTGTAATATTGTGCACCAGCACTTATTTAAGTGTGCAAACTTTAATGAAATAACACCGCTCGAACGGTTTAAATGCGAGAAGAGTAACAATGCATGTGTGAATTGTCTCTGCTTAAGTCATCGAGTATCTAATTGCTCTTCAAACTTTAGTTGCCGAGTTTGTAAATTTAAGCATCATACATTGTTGCAATTCCAGCGTGGAAGCGTTAATGTGTTAAGTGGAAGACACTGCGCTGCCTCCGACTCAGGCTGAGCAAGCTGTGCTTAAGGCTGCAGCTTCCACGCCCACAGCGCCCACATACTTCCCACCTCTCACCTCAAGAATGTTTCCCAACATTCACCGCCCCCCCCGCGCGCAAGTCGTTTGCAGAAGACTGTTTTATTATCAACCGCACAAGTCTTAGCATACGACGCTAAGGGAGAGTAACAATTAATTCGCATATTATTAGACTCCGCGTCTCAAAACGATTTTATAACTAAGGAATGCTGTCATCGTTTAGGCGTCCAACAACACGATACCGAATATATTGTAGTAAAGGGATTCGGTGGCCTAGAAAAAATCGTTAAATCAAAATCGATCAATATTAAAATTTTCTCACGTTTCAACTCTAATATTAACTTCAATATTTCACCGCTCGTTGTTGATGAAATCACCGATCATATGCTCACCGCTGTGGTAGACAAATCAGTCTTAGCACAATTTAATGACATAAGGCTCACTGATGAATGTTACGATGTGCCTAATAAAATTGACGTATTGATAGGCACATCCCTTTTCCCGCACTTATTGTGTCCTGACGTAATTCACTCCTCTAAAGACTTGTCTGGGCCCTCAGCTTTGAACACGGTGTTTGGTTACGTTATTATGGGTTCAGTACCGACACTTCAAACGAATCAGTCATTAACGTGTTGTACAACCCTAGAGTCTCCCGCTATTGATAAATTAGTGCAACGATTTTTGGGAGCTTGAACAGCCTCCCTCCGCATCGCCCATTCAGTGTCCTTCAGACATTGAATGTGAAGAGTTTTATAAGTCGACGACATCCCGCGATCCTGATAGTGGTAGATACATTGTTGGCCTACCATTTAAAGATGATGTTTATTCTCTCGGAGATTTTTACGATACTTCTCAACGATGATTCATGTGCTTGGAAAGAAAATTTCAAGCATCACCTGTACTAAGGGTGGCATATGACGACGTCATAAAGCAATATTTATCCAAAAATTATATCTCTCCCGCACCACCGTACGACTCTCATGACCCCGCTCCAATCTATGTAATCCCGCATCATGGAGTCTTACGTGAAGACAAGAAGTCGACACGTTTACGTATAGTCCTGGATACCAGCAGTAAGACTAGCACCGGTCGAACATTAATTGATATCCTACACTCAGGGCCAAATTTGCAAGGCGATTTGTTCAGTATAATTCTAAATTTCCGCCTACATCCAGTCGCTATGACAGCCGACTGTCACCAGCAATTCCTGCAGATAATTGTTCGCGATTCTGATCTTCGTTATGAATGCTTCCTATACCGCTTTCGTCCACACGACCCACTTGTGTTGTACAACTTCATGCTTCGGTTTAACTTCATGTCCATACCATGCATTGCGTACGGTAAGACAGTTTATCGATGACGACGGCGCAAAGTATCCAATTGCGAGTTGTATCATGTCTACTTCGCTATATATGGACGATATCGCATTTTCTTTGCCCAGTGAATCTGAAACCAGTGACGCCTCTCAGCAGTTGATAGGCTTATTCAAGGGTGCACAATGGGACTTAATTAAATGGAATAGCAACCATCGACCTGTTCTAGATAACCTCCCTGCTTCTCATAAGATTACAGGAGAAGTAGAGTTCGATAAATTAACGCAACATAAAATATTGGGTTTGTGTTGGTCTACTGATAGTGACTCCTTTTATTTTAAGATGACTGATGATGAACACGCGTACGGTG
Source organism: Parnassius glacialis (assembly GCA_033319125.1). NCBI lineage: Eukaryota > Metazoa > Arthropoda > Insecta > Lepidoptera > Papilionidae > Parnassius > Parnassius glacialis. The sequence continues at coordinate 22,073,077 of JAVANC010000025.1, read as the reverse complement.
CCGTAGTTTACATACATGTAAAGAGCGTTAACGGTAGCACCGTTCGGTTGGTTTGTGCAAAGAATTTCCAGTAAAAAGGCCCTTTTTACTGGAAATGAGGCATTCCATATTGGTCCTCACGGGTGACAACGCATCTACATTTTGAATTGTAATAGAGGAGAGATGTAGTTGTCTATGGGTCGCAGCAACCACTTACCATCAGGTGGTCTGTGTGCTCGTTTGTCACCCTTATCCTATAAAAAAAAATATACTAAAGTCGCACCAACAAAGCCACTATCGACACACGACACACGCCTCGAACTATGTGGAGCGGTTTTGCTCTCAAAGTTGCTTCGCAGAGTCCTCGAAAATTACTCTCTCGGCCTCACAATATTGGTCCTTGCCTTTGTAGATTCAAAGGTAGCTCTGTACTGGATAAAGGGTTCGCCACACAAGTGGCAGACATTTATTGCAAACCGTGTTGTTCAGATCACCGACAATATTCTCGCTGATAACTTATATCACGTAGCAGGCACTGAGAATCCCGCTGACATACTTCCACGTGGCGTTACGCCAAATAAATTAGTTTCAAATCCTCTGTGGCTCCGTGGGCCTCAGTGGACCTCACTAGATCCATCTCAGTGGCCCCTTCATACTTTAGACAACCAGGATATTACAAAATTGCCTGAAAAAAGGATTTTATTGCACACTGTTATTTTTTATAGCATAGGGTGACAAACGAGCACACAATCCACCTGATGGTGAGTGATTGCTGTGGCCCATAGACATCTACATTTATCCTCATTTGCGAATCAAATGGAATGCCTCTTTTCCAGTAATAAGGGTCTCCGGTTCTTTACACTCACCATACGAAACACAGCAGCATTAAGCTGCTATTTTACGCTGGTATTCTGTGAGAGCGTGGTCCTTCCCCGGTCGAGCCGACCCATTCGTGCTACAGCTATACTATTAATATACCTGCAGCATGGCTCTACCACTTATAATAGATACAGACATAATTATGTAATTTATGAGCTTGCGCTTCGCATCTCTTTTTGGAGTAAACTTCTACGCATAATTGCGTATGTGTGTAAGTTTGCTAAATTATTATCCCGCCGCAGCACTACTGTAGTAACTGTTGATGATCTCAGTTTTCCTGAGATTATAATGCTCCGCGCCCTGCAAAAGCAACACTTTGCAGCCGAATATTTAAATATTAAATAAAAAATATTAAATATTACGCTTTCAATCGTTTAAGGCCTATCGTTGACAAAGGATTGATCCGCGTAGGCCTCTCGAAAACCGCATTATTTATTTAAGTTAGCAATTGAGTTTATATATTGTTACGGCCAGCAGCTGCTTATCTAACAGTAGAGTCTCCCGGGCGCATAGAGGGAAGAACCTACAAGCAGGTGCAGGTCGGGCCTCCTAACGGCCAAGGTGGAAAGTTTCTAATTACAATAAACAATCAGGGGGGAGCGTTCTATTCTATTAAACCGAGCTTACTTACCTCTATCCAAGGCGACTGGTCCCTCAGGATTCGGTCAGGTCGCATGTGGTTGTATAGTGCTAGGAAAGTAAGGGTCAGTGATGTGTATCTGAGTGTGGCTGGTGGTGTTATTGACCTTATTAGACCGTTACCCTCTGCAGCAGTTTGGACCTCAGCACCTTTCCACCTCACTTCACTTTTTTCGTTAGTCATGATGATAGTCCGGTAACTCTGTCGTACGATTAATTACCTTACAGAAGCCACTAACTCTCGTTTGTTATAACGCTTAACCCGCGACACCGGATCAAAGGTCACTACCGTTTCGCGTAGTAAAAGTTATTTCTAGAATATCAAATACCGCACTAGTAGCTAATACGGTCGAATGCACTTATACAGATTCTGAGTTAGATACAATAAGTCCCGGGTGAAGCTATCAAGCAAGGAATGCGCGTTACGTATCCTAAACCGTATATTTCCTAGATGCGCGTGCCGTATTCCGCCTCCGAGTTCCCGACAAAAAGACAGCGTGCCGCCTATAGCAGCGCTGAATTTGCACTGATATTTGCCCTTGCGCGTCCTCGACATGACAGGACGTCAAACCGGTATCGCCGAGGCGCGCGCGCCCTCTGACGTCAATTCTTGACATTAGCGCTTGGTGCGAACATATACGAGATCATATTATAAAATGTTAAACCGCTATATTAAATTTATGTACACATTTTCTCGCTTGCCAATCAAGTATAGTAAATCAAATATTAAACGCATTGAGCGCACAATCTCCCTCTACATACCGCTCTATTTGCTTACTATATATACTCACCCTATATATTTTTTATTTTTATCTTACGGTTGTCTTTTAAAGGTTACCCTTTAAGGGCGGGAGGAAATGTTAACGCCAGTTAATAATCTAATTTATAAATCTAATAGAATACTTGGTACATAACTTTAACCCCTCCCTTCCTTACCTTTTCTATATGCACGCACGGCCGTTAAAGGCGACACAAGTGCCAGGCAGCGGCAATTCAGTTACAATCGAACAATAGCCGCACCGCTCACTATACGAGGACATTAAGTCCTTCGCCCCCCGCTTTTATATTAATTATCACCGGACATTGTGTCCTTGTAATTTCACAAATGTGACACGCTTTCCGCGATTACAATAAGTTAAGAGTTAAAGAGTGTGTGATATCCAAGAACTGATCTAAGAGTGCGTGCGCCGACCCACGTGGTGACCTGCTGTGTTAGCTGACGCCCCGGGAGGAGGAAGGTGAGGCAGTCCCTCACAAGGTTAGTGCGTGCATTCCACTCTCATCCATTTTCCTTGCTCCGCTTGTTGTATGTACCAAATACAGTCCACAAATCTTTATCGAAGAACTCAAGTTACTGGCGCGTCCAGTGTCTAATAACCTATCAGTCTAAAAAGTTACTTTTAGTCTTGGAATTGATATATTGATTTTTTTTATAGGAGAGGGGGCAAACGAGCATGCGGCTCACCTGATGGTAAGTGATTACCGCCGGCCATGAACAACTGCAACACCAGGGGAATTGCAGATGCGTTGCCGTCCTTTTAAAAAGGAGTAGGCTCTTTTCTTGAAGGTCTCTAAGTCGTATCGTTCCGGAAAAATCGCTGGTATTAATTCATACAACAAGGAATTTGTATGAGAAAGAAAACATCTTCTAAATCGCACAATGGTGTACCGCCACTCATCCAGATGGTGTGGATGGTATCTGCCGCGATATGCGTTCGTGAAATTGTAATGTGGAATATAAAAAATAGATCGTAATACTAGTTATAACGATGATGGTGAGCTCAGCGACTGTCACATAGACGATGTCAGCGTCAACATCATCAGTTACGCGGATGACATGGTTTTGTTGAGTGCATCTCTTGGCGGCCTTCGAAAATTTTTCGATTTTTCCGGAACTTATTTCAGGAACTTGTTTCCGGAACTTCTTGTGGAATAGTAAACAATTTTGTGCGAGGAAGAAAACATCTTCTAAATCGCACAGTGGTGGACCGCCAATCATCCAGATGGTGTGGATGGTATCGGGAGTTCTGCCGCGATGTGCGTTCGTGAAATTTGGCGGCTGGAATTAATCCGAACAATTCCTCAGAGCACTTCTAGTGGTAAATGCGAAAGAAAATGCAAAGAAATGCAACATTTCTTCGCAGCGCCAATGAGTCGAGCCGATCGGAAAGGACTCGGTCGTTGACGATTCGAGCCGCTCTGCGCTGGATGCGGTCAAGTGGAAGGAGCTGGCACTAGGGAGCCCCAGCCCAGAGATGGGAACAATATTCCACGTGAGGTGATTATTATTAAATTTAAAAAAATATATTAACTTTGACCACAATTACCAGCAGTAATTGTAACCATCGTATGGACCACATACAAACAACCACTTGGTGAAGCCCGTCCAGTACTGCTTGAAGTGTTGAGTAAATGCAACCCTTGTATCAAATCTTATCGTGTAGTTATATCCAAACTCGTGAATAATGAAGCAGCTATTCGCAGTATCTTTCTTAACATCATCTTAATTGTCATCGCATTGTGAGGGATTTTTGTGTGTTTAATTCTGCGGAGGAGTTTTTGTTTTGAAAACACGTTTCTCGGATTTTACTAAATTTGTTTTTATCTTATTTGATTTAATTTGCTGCTTACGATCAGATTACTGGCGTTACTTCTATTTACGTTTTTTAGTTTCATTATATTTCATTTTGCTACTTTATATTTCATTTAAAATTCAAATCGTTATACTCTTTAGTGCAGTAAAATTTGTAGTAAAGAGTATATATAACGATAAAACTCTACATACAATAATAACGTTGAACGTTGTTTAAATGTACTGTTTTCATCGATATTTTCTGGTAAACAGCTTATAGTTATGTTTTTATACTTACTTCAATAACTATTATTGTCTATTAGTTCACCATTCTCATGTAATATTTTGTAAAAGTTACGAGGAAAAGTGGAACTTGTAGCTTGTTTTTCTATATTTACAGTTGATGGAATTTTGCGAAATCAGTAAACTACACTTTTATTTTTCTTTTGTTTAAAAAAAGCTATTATTTTTTGATTTAATCCTTTGTTTTTGAATATTTATCTTATTTGTTGATATTTCTTATTGACTTACACTAGAATTCAATTAATCAATAATTAATTTATTCAAGCAACCAAAACTCATATCTTGTTAGTCACTTATAACTAGGTTTTGCTATGGGGAAATGCGGCTGATTCAGAAACTATTTTTGTGTTACAGTAGAGGGCCATTAGAGCTATTTACAACTTAAAACCGAGAGAGTCTCTTAGAGATAAATTTAAAGAAATAAATATATTAACTTTGGCCTCTCAGTATATTTACGAAAATTTAATGTATGTTCACAAAAACAAAGGTAGTTTTAGTAAAAAAAGTGATATATATTCTGTAAACACTAGGAACAAACACAAGCTGGTGATACCAGTTTCTTGACTCTACAGAGTCATTAATTCATTCTGGGGGCAATATATACGCTATTACAACAAGGTCCCGAAAAGTGTACAAGTTCTTTCTATTACCAAAATTAAATGTTTTGTTAAGTTGTTAGTTGGTGCAGTTGTTAACTGTATAAAAAGGGTTATTATAGTATAAGTAAATACATGGTTGATAATAACCCCTGGGAATGAGGTGGTCGCTTCCAAGCTGTTTTTAAAATAAATTTTGTACTTATATAGTTTGTACAACCATTAATGTAAAATTTGCTCTTAAAAAAAAGTCCCGCTGCGTTTCTTGCTGGTTCTTCCCAGGATAGAGGTTTATTTTCGAACCAGTGGTAAAGTAAAAAATGACTTTCAATAAGAATTACACTTGTGGTCCATACTGAATAATATTTATTCTATTCTTTAACTAACGGACTCTGGCAACACTGATGATGGAAAATCTATCCAAGCAAGTAAGGGAGTACACAGCTATACTAAACTTAGGGAAACACATATCCACACCACACAACATGCTGGCCCGAGGAGACCACTACGAGTAAGCATGTCAATGCGCAGCTGAGGAGAAGTCGCGAATGAGTGTTGTGCAGGTAGAGATTGAGGCCGGTAAAGAAAATGCACACATCCTAAGCAAATGTATAGGGGGAGGAGTGATCCTCTCCTGAAGAGTGCCTTCCAAGGAGCTGCTGGCGCTGGTAGGTAAGCGGATGTGTGTGAAAGAGTTTTTTTAAGAATACGGGTGACAAACGAGCACACAGTCCACCGAATGGTAATTGGATGCTGTGGCCCATAGACATCTACATATATTCTCGATTAAAAATTTAAGAATAAAAACTGAGATGCGTTGTCACCTCTGAGGATAAAATGGATGCCTCTTTTCGAGGAAAACGATCAACATATGAAACGCAGCAGAATTAAGCCGCTACTTTACGCTGATATTCTGTAATAGCGTGGTAGATAGCGTAGCTACCTCGGTTGAGCCGACCCATTTGTGCTATAGCTAATAGCTGCAGCGTGGCTCTACCACGTAAAGAGAGTTCGCTAAGAGACGTAACATGCGGCAAAGGTGAACACCAGCAGGTTTTAGTCTTAGGACTTGACCATACAAGGCTGGCTCATGCTTTGGCATGTTCCCATTAAGAAAAAGAATAACAAACGAGTACACAGTTCAGCTGGTGGTATGTGGATGATGTAGCACCTCCATCTATCTTCGACTATGAATCTAATATGTATTATGAAAATGTAAATACGTTCTCACCCTTGAAGAAAAAGACGGAATGCCACACACTCGTTGAGTGGTATGGGAAGTAGCGAGAAAAGGAGGCAAAGATGTAGTGTGGTCACAATACTTGTCATGCTGCACGTCATGCCCCTCTTCATGCTCATCGCTCTCTGTTTTGTCGATTTTTTGGGTACGAATTAAAGAACTGGCAATAGAATAGAATAATTTTTATTCAATATATATTACATGTGTAATTCTTATAGAAAGTAATTTTTACTTTACCACTGGTTCGAAAAAACCCTCTGTCCTGGGAAGAAAATATGAGCGCGAGTGGCTGGCCACATACTCACGCAAACGCAGTTCAAATCGAGTGCTTGTTACGGAAGCGTCATTCTATTTCGATTAATAGATCTCATCTACCATCTCCGTTGGCGAGAATGACGACCTATATTTCTTTTTTATGACATTGATATAATTAGCTATACTAAATATGCATAAAGCGCATATGCTACCACAGTTGCATTACCCATCGTATTGCAAACGTGAGCGAGCTAGTGCGGAGCATCGCGATTATTTGCACGAGTAGAGCAGTGTGTGGTCAGAGAGGGTAACGTTGCAGCAGCGCGAGGAGCAACGCGAGGGGCATAGTGTGGCTGTGCCATTACAGTATCGTCACTCACTATGCGAAACGCATTAGTATGGTGCCGGTATTTTACTTTGATATTCGGTGGTCAAGCTGACTCATTCGTATTGCAACCATAATATAGTTGCATTGTAGCATTACCACGTATAAATACGTTATATATTTAAAAATTACATCCTAAAATATTTTAAAGAGAAAACTGAATAGGTATGATGTGGAACGTGAAAAATGTGTGTATGTACAACATTTCTATGATAAAAAGGAATAAGTTAGAAAGACGAATTGTATCGCATATAAAACTTTGATAGTGTAATTTAGAAGATAAATAGGGGATGGGGGTGGCTATAATAAAAATAGCAGTAGGTTTGTTAGAGTATCTATCACCCTATCCTATCCCGTGGGTGTTGTAAAAAGTATATGATAAACATGGTATTGTAAAATGTAAAAATAAGTATTAAAATACTAACATAGAAATATGCTATGTTAGTATTTTAATAATCAACGGTTTAAAACAATTGTACATGTATACGTACAATTGTTTTAAACCGTTGATTAAATAAGTTAAGGCAACTATAGCAATCCACCGGACTATATCTCAAAGGATTAGGGTGGCTGGGATTTTTTGGGACTTTTTGGACTTTTTGGGGTGGCTGGGATCTACCTCCAAGCGGTCCACCTAGGGCAACGGCGTCACTAACTACTTTAGCGTGTGGTGACGGCTGAAGATCCTATCATGAGGCGGTAGGCCTCGCAAGGGGCCTCCTGTTTTGCTACCACCCTCCCGTCGGAGTCAGGCGCGAAGGAGCTCACTGTGTTCCGTCTGTGAGCGCGCGAACCAGTGTCTTTGGGGAACAGAACAGTCATCAATTGCGTCACTCAATACTACTCTAGACTTCTGAGCAAAGCTATACCGGGTAACTCATTCTGCAAGGTAGCAGGATCCGAGGCACGGTCTTGCCGCAGGTAGTTGGACGCCCAAGTAGCGCGCCAGCTACGTGTCAAAAGCCTCACCAACTCGCAAACAATCCTGAAATGCTCTTACCGTGCCAGTTGGCAACTGGATGGGAGGATCCGGTGACCATTTCGGGGGGGGGGGGGCCTCCCCGCAATTTGCAAATGAGTTCACCATCAGTTAGCTAAGCCCTGAAGTCTTTGGTTGGTATTTGAGCGGTGCCTCGATTTCTCAACTGTTTCCCCTCCAAAAGCACCCAATCAACATTTTATGAAAAACAACGGCGGCACTTCACTTAAAGTGCATTTCACGAATATTAGAGGGTAACACAATAACCTTGATCCGGTCTACAACCACCTCGAGACTGAGAAGTCACACCTATTCTTCATATTCTAATTCCTTTGGTGTTGCAGTTGTTTATCAGGTGAGCAATATGCTCGTTTGACCCTCTTCTATATAAAAATAACGGAGAAGCAGACAGTAACTCCGTCTGATGTAGCATACTTCAATTACCCAGGCTTCACGCTGGAACATAAGTTTAAACAGCGCGCTGGTGTATGTGCGTACGACCGCGATGACATTTGCTGTAGGCTTCTGCGTTGCTATAAGGTTTTCTGACACCCCTTTATGTCTGTGTCTATCAATCGCACAGCGAAGACCAGGTGACGGCTAGGCTAATTAAATACCTGACAGAGATGCCAGATAAAGCCCAACAAAGGTATCCGTCTGCAGAGCTAGTTTTCTCGGGGACTTTAACGTCCACCACAAGGAGTAGTTGTTCCCATACGAGAAAACCGTCCACGCCCGGAGAGAGGTGCGCAAACGTGCGATATTGCTAGATCTCACTCATCTGGTTCAAGTAGAGATACCAGATGTAGTTGGACATACATCTAATTGCTTGGAACTCCTGCTGACAGCAGCTCCAGACAGGCACTCGATATCGGTCTTAGCTCCACTGGGATCATCTGAACACTATCTGGTGAAATCCATATCGATCATTTCTCCTTCGGATGACTGTCCAGCAGGCACGGGGAGAGTATGAAGTTACCAGTCACCATACTGGGATCAGATGCAGCATTTTTTGTATCATATTTGTGGCGGCAAGTGTGCTTTTCTTCGGATGAGCCCTCCTGCTCTGCCGATGCGGTTGCGGACGTGGTACGGCAGGTAATGGAATATTTTATTCCGTTCCCCAACATACCGCTCGGTCACAAGGCTCTGTACTTGTGTTGAGGCCTGAAAAGAGTTCACCTACCAAGTCTGAGTTCTAGCTTGCGATCACAAAGTTATTGCTTGGAATGTTGGTGCCAAGAATAGAGCAATAGAAGCAGGGCATGATTCAAACACGTTAGTCGTATAGGGGCCAGTCTTGCTTCCTACTCTCCTGGTAGTAAGCAATTTTGGTAAGAGTCAAAGGCCGCCGAATCCAACTTCAGGCGTCCCTCATTGCCAACCATGCAGAAACCTGATGGAACACTGGCTTACTCCACGACCGAGAAAGCAAATCTATTTGCATCTCTGTTTGCGAGCTATTCTCGTCTAGATGCTGGCTCTAAACATCCGCCAACTCTGCCTCGCTGTGATTCTTCGATGCCAAAGTTCACTGTCCATATAAAAGAGATACGTAGAGGTTTGCAAACCCTAGACGTGAACAAAGCCATTGGACCTAAATCTAGTCCAGTTCAATCCCCAGAAGACACAAGTTTGCTCGTTCACTGCTAAAAAGAACCCCATCGTCATATCTCCTCAGTTTCACGGCACTCTTCTTGTTGCCTCAGCCGGTATCGGAATCCTTGGCGTCGACATATCGAATGACGTGCAGTTTCGTGGTCACTTGGACGAGAAGGTCAAATTGGCCTCTAAAAAGCTTGGCGTGCTCAGCAGAGCGGGACAGTATTTCATGCCAGCGCACCGCCTGCATCTTTACAAGGCGCAGGTTCGGTCGCACATGGAATACTGTTTCCAACTCTGGGCTAACTGAATAATTTAATAGTTAAAATCAATTGCAATTATGATCGACAGTTAATTAATCTATCAGAATAAATCTAATAAATAATTCTTTTACTTTATTTTAATTGACTTTCCGTTATTAATCCGTCCATTACTTTGAATTTAAAATGAGTATTTAACTTACAAGTAATTTATACAAGATTATTAAAAATTACTTGCAAGTTTTATTGTGATTGCCGCCTCTTATTCTTATATCGCCTAGACAAATCTTAGTAGGTAAATTTCGGTGCAACATGGGAGCGTTGCCAACACCAATTTGTCAAATTCTCCTAAATCCATGTCAAATTCCCCAATTTAAGGACAAAACTTTAACCGATTTTCCACAAATTCCCCTCAATTTTATTTTAAGACTTTTGTTTTATTTTTTCCCGGAATGTTTTTTCACACTTTCCATTTTGTAACAAGCATGTTACTTCAAGGAGTATTTTTAATTCCTTCCCTTGTTGTGATTAAAAAGTACCACAGTATCTGCATTTATATGCATGCGGTTCTCTGCTTTAAAATTAAAAAAGAAAGAAATGAAAATCATTAAATGATACACAAAAGTTGCCGAAATAAATTCGAAAATGAAATGTATGAAATGACGATACTTAAAAAAAGGGAGTCATACGATATTCATAAGTAACCTAACAAAAATGTTAAGATAAGTATTTAGATTTCATGAAAAAAGGTTATCGATTTTCAAAATCACCGCGTTTTCCTCGCACAATACCAATCCCCATAAAATCCCCAACTGACTTTAAATTCCCCGAAATTTGTGGAATTCCCCACATGATGGCAACGTTGAAATATGTGCGCTACCGCCGCTCGGTTGACACGTGTCGGCCAGGCGGCGGCACCGCGTGTGTGAAAGGGAAGGGTAGAGTAAGTAGCAATACCTAATGCATTGTTGTTGTGCATTTGTGACATTGTGCATGTCAGTTTCGTACCGAGCTAGATAAAAGAGTTCGGTGTCCGCGCGGATATTGACCTTAGTCAGCTGATTTAAATTACGCTGCTAGTTTTATGTTTAAGTATTTTCATGACTTTTTTAATGAAATTATCGTTTCTTTTAGCTGTACTGATATGATGGAGTATGAATAAAGCTAGTAAAATGTTGTGAATAGATGTTTTTATTCCTCGGGATTGATTTTCTTTCTGACCCATCGTCTGTATTCGTTTTTGGGTGCGTTTCACAAACAGCCGGTGTTCTTTTTTTAATAATAAATAAAAATAATAAATTCTTAAATTACATTATAACTCTTTCAACTATTTTATCCTACAATTAAATATACTAAACACTAAACAAAAACTATTTTGACGAGTATTTCAACAAATATTTACAAGAAACTATTTACGTAAACAGCGTTAGTAAACTTTAACATTCAATCGCTTAGAGTGCACTAGCTCTGACTGCATTCTACCTCGGAGGCGCCTTACGATTGTAGGTAATTATTTTACGCAGGTAGCAAGAGTGACAGAGGCCAGGCCAAAGCCATACCTATTTTTCTGCAATGATGATGATAACTACGCGTTATTATATACACATATATACATATACACATATCCGTCTAAAATCGCCAACGAATGGTTTTAGATACATACATGTGTACGTCCAGCAGTGAATATTAAACAGCTGATAAAGAAAGAAAGAAGAAAGATGTTTGCGTGATTGCGTGTGAAAAAGTTGACCATGGTTCTAGCATCACTCGAAATGTGCACAGTGCTCTGTCTATCTTTCGTTTTTGGTTTGAGGCTTCGATAAGTTTTATCGAATGACTTAGATGTGCCTCACACCAGACTTAAAATCGTGTCGGACCTCGCTCGCGAATGAGTTCACACTTATATCGATATCTATTTCCTGTCACCGGCTCTCACCGTAATTGAAAGGAATTTATGCTCGTCGTAAAAATCCTAGAGAAAATATTTCCATCAGAATCATGAATCAGATGCATTCAAAACTTAATTTTATTAGTCTACTTGAAAGTGTTTACTACACTTAATAAAACTGGTTTCAGTTTTCAAAATAATCTTTTATCAAACAAGTATAAACATGAATTACTGCCACACTAAGGTGATGCTTAATGTAACATTATTACTCTTATTTACCAATTTAGTCTCAAGAGAACAGAATCTTGCCTAACCACGTGTACAAAATGTGATTGTGTACGACGTTATCACGTATGTGTCACCTGGGTTAAAATTTACTTGACGTCGCTCTCACAAATTATAAACCCGGGCATCAGGATTACATTCCTTTATGAATAATAAATAATTTAGTTTACAATGTTTTTTAGATTTTTTTAGATGAATCTTTAGAATTATTTTAGATTTTTAAGCTTGATAATATATTACGAGTATATTAGTTCGACGAATAGCGGATCAGCCATTAAAATTTTCCAAGTTTAATGTTAATGCATGCACATTTAATAAAGAAATTAAAGAAGGAAAAGAATTTTGATCAGGATTTCGAATGACTCGGCGATCGTTGATTACCTACAAGTATAGCAGAAGTTTCCAATTAATAAGAGTTTAACACTTTCACTGTCCGGTTTCCAGACACAATAGTAAGACAATAGCAGTGCCCTATATGTAGTGCATGGGACAGTGAAAGGGTTAATGTCTAGATTTATTTTAATAATGTAGTGGCGGTGTAAGATTATCTATTATCCCGTGGTTGTGGTAAGGGGCGACAAAGGGAAAGAAACAGGAGATGGGCAGTAGCCTCTTCCTGATAACAACATAAAATTATAAAAAACTGCGGTTGCCAACCCGCCTGTCAAGCATAGCAACTATGCCCTTTTTTACTAGGCCCTTTTTACTGGAAATGAGGCATTCCATCTTAGTCCTCACGGGTGACAACGCATCTGCATTTTGATTCGCAAACGAGGATAGATGTAGATGTCTATGGGCTGCAGCAACCACTTATCATCAGGTGGACTGTGTGCTCGTTTGTCACCTTTATCTTATTAAAAAAAAATGGCATCGGCAAAATCTTCCCGAAGAGACAATCTTTGGGGAGGCCTATGTTGAGCAGTGGACTTTTTAGGCTGCATTGGAAAAGGATATCTAGATTTAATATACCTAAATGCTATCTGTATACTTAGAGGACAATGAAGTAAAGTAAAATAATCTTAAGGCTATAGAAAAATGATGGAGCATGAGCGAAAAAACTCAAGGCACACAAGGCATAATTTCAAGGCGTTATGTACGTGTGTAATCGCAGTAATGTCTTTTCGATAAATAGAGAATTTTTCCGCATATTCGTACGACGCAGTTTTCGTTTTCGTGTACCAAATTACACTTTTAATATCATGATTATGAAATAAATAAAATAATGTGTTAAATAAACGTTCCCCATCCAATAGGAGGAGCTACTCGTGCTAACGAGTTATGCCAATTGCAGATGACAAAAATTTTATGTTTTGCTCAACACACAAAATTGAAATTAATAATTTCCTTTTTGCCGGTTTGTACGATCATGTCTGTTGGCGCGCAGAGCACACCTGGAGAGCGGGGGAATCGAATTCTACCAAGGGAAAATATTGATAAAAATCACATTTGATTACTTTGTTATTATTTTAATTAGAACTTATGTTCCTCGTTTATTTGAGTATCTTTTCATCACAGTTTAAATTAACTACAGCCATGCATTAAGTTACAATAATGATTTTACAAAAAAGTCAACCGCTCCCATTACCCCATACGTGCGGGTAATGAGAGCCCATTTAACGTTCCGTTAGGAAACTTGTGATCCATTTGCACAATTTCTCGGGAAGCCCATAGGAACGAAGCTTCGAAAGAAGCGCATTGTGCCAGAACCCATCGAAGGCCTTTGTTATATCCAAACTAACGGCCAATGCCTCCCCCTTGGGCTGTACTGCCTCCGCCCATCTATGAGTTGACCAGAAGATCACCAGCTGATCGACCCCGACGAAAACCGTACTGGTGGTCACTAATCAGCTGGTGATCCTCAAGGTGCCTCATGAGCTGGCAGCTTATAATGGATTCCATTATTTTGGAGAAATGGATGTGATGGCGATAGGCCTGTAGTTAGACGGGTCTGAGCGATCGCCTTTTTTAGGGATCGGGTGGACCAAAGCTGTCTTCCATGAATTAGGGACTACGCCTTAGGAGTAGGAGTACAGGAAAAGACGCCTTAAACCGGTGCCAACTCAGGAGCACACACACGTCTTTAGCACAATGGGAGGGACTCCATCAGGCCCACTCGACTTGCTGACGTCCAGGGAGAAGAGTGCTTTACGAACCGAGTGCTGTGTAAATCGCACATCTGGCATGGAGCACTCAACCGCGGGATGGTCGGCAGTGTGTTCCCCCCGTCATCTAGAGTCGAGTAGGACGCAAAGCGAGAGCTTAAAAGATCGGTTTTCTCCTTCGCGGCATGGGCTGAGAGAAGTTCCCTTGGACAGCCTTGGCGAGAGACCAGAATGCACGAGTTCACGAAGGAAGGTGAACTAGCTTCTCGCCAATTCTGCCGATGTGCCAGATCAGACATTGCTTTAGCAATGACGCTTTTGAAGGACCTGGAGGCGGAATTATATTTATTTTTAAGTGCGCTGGCTTCTGGTACTAGGCTGCCACTTGAAAACCTTTCTTCCCCATCGGTTGTCGGTTCTTCCAGCTATATGACGACTCACTGCCACTTCAGCTTACTAATCCGTTGGGCATTGTAGGTTACTCGGGTTCTATTGCGGATATCCTCATTTCTAAGTTTATCCCGCAGAGAAACCCCGAGCATAGTCCTCTCCATAGCTCACTGAGCGACCTTGAGCTTCCTCATACGGCCAGCAGTGAAGGACCACATCTCAGATCCGTAAGTCATCACTGGCAACACGCACTGGTTGTACAATTTGATTTTAAGGTTTTGAGGTATGTCTACCGAGAAGATATGTCACAGTTTTCCGAACGCTGCCCAGCCGAGTTGAATCCGTCGATTGACCTCTTGGTCGAAGTTGGACTTACCTAGTCGGACTATTTGTCCCAGGTAAACATACTCGTCAATAACTTCGAGCTTAGTGCTGCCAAACCAAAACAACGTTCTGATTATTTACTTTTTGTATACTATATTGTATACTGTCTACGGCACATATCGTATGGTGTTTCTATAGTATATAGACAAAGAAATTACTCGTTCACACACTGTTGACCAAAGATGTTTTATAGGTCCAGATACTGTGTACGCGCGCCTAAAACGCTTCCATTTCAAAGGCGCCAATACTGGTGTATTCGTTCGATCGTTCTGCCATTACGCCAGCGACGTTCACTGCGAACATACGTTACGCACCGGTGTTTTTAATTTCGCAAAATGACTGTTTGTGCTGTGAAATCATGTAAAAATTACTCTCGGAAAAAAGATAAGGATAATCATCACTTTTCATAAATAAGTATACAATTTTACGGTGTATTTCTTTGCAAAAGAATACGAAAGCTAAATTGTCAATACAAATAATAATATTGCGCAAAAATAATCGAGTGTTGCCTAGTCTATGAAATGTTTTCACCATTTTTTAATGTCACGATCAACCGGAAAGTTTATTTGTATAGGGGTTTTAAACGGTCTAATTTTACAGATTTTACCCAACCCATAGAGTGTAGTACTCTGTATATATATTTAATAATAATTATAAATATATGTTACGTACATAAATATCTACTGTGCTTTTTTATTCATTTTTAACTGTTACATTAATTATAGGTTTTATTACATATCTTCAATATTTTAGTGCGATCTTCTTACCTACATAAAACACACATAACCAACCATTTCCCACACATGCACACAAATGCACACGACTCGCACACATATTTTATACTCTAAGAATCAATAGGCACGTCAATATGAATGAATAAAATCTCCCACATTTTTTGAGTAAACAATTCGTACTGTTATTACCGAAGTCACGCACATTAATGCAGCCATGGTACGTAAGATATGCGCGTCACTTGATACTCACGCACACATGAATCAAAGACAGGCGTTACTATGAACGGTGTGGTGTGTTAGCAACACGGTATCTGGACCTATAAAACATCTTTGCTTTTGACATTCTGAACTTGTCCGGGGCCGACTGAAAATCAGCGCTGGAAGCTCGCGGCTTATGCTAAGACGGTCCCTACAATCACTTCGTCATAGTACATGATTTATGTTTTAATGTGTGTTTGCATACACATAACATCTTATTCTTTTTTCTATTTCCATTTTTTTGTTAATAAGTACATTTTCTCTCTGTAATTGTATTGTATCATTATATTTGTAGATGTAAGTGTTGTTTTGTCATTATCTTTATGTTTGCTTAAACACAATTTTCAAATACATTTTACACGCACATTGGCAAACTCTTCCCAAAACTCTTTCATTTACGAGAGGAGGCATGTGCCTTGCAATAAGAGGAATGTAAATATATTTTCTATATTGTATTTGTTTCAATAGTCATCGTATTATCTTTATAACAAAAATTGTGACAATATAATGATGTCAACATCATAATACTGTCATAATTTTTGTTATAAAGGAAACTTAATATTAAAACCAAAAAAATATTTCGTGAATGCAACACCATCGGTTCATTGGCTAAAATATTTTCAATGCAGGATTAAAATTAAAAAGCCATTTTGAACTTTAAATTTTGTGGTTGTAAAAATGTAATAAGCGTATTATGAATTACAGAGAAAATTATCGAGACATTTTAAGTGGTTCTGGTACTCTTGACGAAACTATTATTAGATTTTTTTTAAAGAATAAAGAGTTAATATTATTTCTATTAAAACGATAAGCTCCTGGTATTTTCTTTTTTATAATCAAAACATTAGCTATTTATTATTACCCTTGATTTTAACATTTTTTAAATCTCGAATTTTTTACATATACATAGGGATTTTGGGGTCTCCCGTGAAACCATGCGTGATTTTTAATTTATCACCCACAGTCACAGTGTGTTTATTGGTCTGAATGTTATAATAATCCTATTTTAGATTTGGTTATCTGTGTGTTCAAATTAAATATTTGTTATTATATCCAAGCACCATTATACCTGCATGGTTAGTCTGGTGACAAAAAGTTAAAGTTAAAATTGTTAAAAAAAATCAAAGCACATAATTTCAAGGTGGTAAGTAGGTGTGTAAACGCAGAAATGTATTTTCAGCAAATGCAGACATTTTTTGCAAATTCCTACGATGAAACTTTCCGGTTCGTGTCCTAGATATTTATTTTTGTTTATCACCTAATGTGATTTGTTTGAATAAATTAGATTGAATATCATATAAAATAAATAAAATATAGTGTTAAATAAACGTCCACCATTCAATATAAAAACCACTAACAAGTTGTGCCAACTGCAGATGACAGCAAGAGTTAAATTAACTTTCCTCTTAACCCAGCTCTGGATGGTTTCATTACAAAGGCATTCATTTTACACAACACTAATAAGAGCTAGTTGAAACCTTTGGTAGTAGTTTTTAAAAAAATATACACTTTTAACTTTATATATAAAAATTACGTGTCACATTGTTTGTCCGCGATAAACTCCTAAACTACTGACCTGATTTCAATGAAATTTGCACATTATGTGCAGATAGTCTAACTTGAGAGATAGGATAGTTTACATCCTGATAAGTGACTCTCAATATTTTTTTATTATGAATTTAAAGATTTTCTAAATGCAGAGTGAAAAAGGGCAGAACAGCGTCTACCTGGTCAGCTAGTATATATAGATATTTAATTGTAAAAATTTTAACGTCCATGTAAATATAAATATGAGGAACACTCCGTATCGAAGTGAATAACACATTTTCCACATACTCGGCAATAGAAGGAATCATTGAGAAAAATTGTACAACAGCTATATTATGCTTGTAATATAAGTGGGTAGGCTTGATCGGTATAAGACCACGCTCTCACAGAATAACAGCGTAAATTAGTAATTTAATGCTGCTGTGTTTTGTATTGTGAGTGTAGAGAACCGGAGACCCTTTTTACTAGAAACGAGTCATCTCAGTCCTCAAGGGTGACAACGCATCTGCATTCTGATTTTTAATTGAGGATTCATGCAGTTGTCTATGGGCCACAGCGTCCACTTACCATTAAGTGGGCTGTGAGCTGTGCGTTCGTTTGTCACCCTTCTAAAGAAACAGTGTGTGTAACTTAGGTTCAGGGTATGTAAATGGATTTTCCGCTATCAGTTGATCTGGGCCTCATCCATTAAATACCACATTCAGGTAGGGTTCCTTGAATTTGTAATTTTTTGTTTTAAGGAATTCAATTAAGAATAAACGAATAAATAAAATACTTGTTATGTACTTTCAATGTCCCATATAACAACAAAATAATTTTATTGTAAATAGGAAATACACTAATAAATAAAAATGGAACTTATTTCAAATAAATACGAGTTTCCTTTATAGTCTCTCTGAATTGAAATCTCGCTGAATTGATTTTTCGAGAAGTGTTACTAGAAAAATTGATATTTTAATTAAAAGTAAAAGCTAAATAGTTCAATAGAAAACTTCATCCCCTATTTTCATATTTAGGGGTCGATTTTTTCTCCAAATTCATATGGGATCACCCGTGTAGAGCCTATTTAATAAAAACGAATAATTAAAATCACAATATACTAAGATATCGCTTAACATACACACATACACACACAAAACGTCGACGTAAAGGCAAATGGAGAATTTCTCTTTGTTTAATTCTATTACATTTACATAAAACCAAAATCAAATTACGGCATTGCAACAATTAGCTTAATAATAAATAATAAAATATGCAAAACGCGTCTATCTATCTCTAATTAATAATTCCCTCCTTATAATCTGAAACATCATTGAAATAAGTAATCATATCGTAACGGTGAATTATTTATGTTGCCGTGTAGTTCAAAATTATAATTAAAGATATTCTAAATTTAATTAAGTATTTAATAAAATTATTAAAAATTTCATTATGTCTTTATAATAATAAATCGTCTGGTAATCATCATGTAGCATCACAATGACTAGATTTGTTGAGGTCAAATAATCACAATATGTCTGTTATGTCCAGAATTATTTGTGTTGTACTTCTTAAAAATTTAAATGTTAAAATTTTTAATTTTAAACAACGTAGGTACTATACTTGTATATAGAATAGAATAATGTAGGTATGCACAAATAAAGCATTCGTAGCAAGTGAGCAAACGAGCCAAAAGTTTTATATTTTATTTTTGGGAAATATTTTCAGTTTGTTTTTCAAATTAAACCAGCCGCAGTGCAGTGCGATCTTTACTTGTATGCTTATGGCCGTGGAAACGAAATTCCAAACATATCTGGCGTTATATTGGTCTCAGCAATACATTAGTTTAGAAAACATTTTATCAACTAAGACAAAATGTTTCCCACTATTTTTTGAAGTTAGTATTATGTGTCCATGCGATGCAGTAGTCACTTACAATTAGTTGGACTGTTAGCTCATTTGTTATTTTCATGTTATAAAAATTAAAACGTACGATTTCAGTCCATACGCTTGGGAATAAAAAAAAGACACAACAAATTAAAAAATAATATTATAACTTTATTTTTAAGGATCGGAAAAAATTAAGTTTTAATAAAAGTGTGTAAGAATATCCATTATTCCATTTCGTCCCGTGAGAGTCGTAAAGGGTGACGGGGGGAAACAAACCAGGAGATGGGTAGCAGCAGCTAAAACTAAAAAAAAACTGCGGTTGCCAACCTGCATCCTTAGCGTGGCAACTATGGCAAATATTCACTTTATAAGGCAATCTAGGGGAGGCCTATGGTCATCTTGGATTTTCATACGCTGTAATCAATGAATTAATGAAAGCCGACTTTAAATAACTAAAAAGAATATTAAAATAAGAATGTATGTATGATGTTACTTGATATCTTTATCAATTTTGAATCGATTTTGATTCTATATTTTATTAAGTAGGGTAGTCGCATATAAATTTCGAGATAAAATTCCACTCATTAGAGTAGCAACTAATGGATGAAGGTTTAATGTAACTATTTAGTGACGAGGTAATGAGGTGAAAAAATAACTTTATTAAAAGTAAAATCTAACCTGAAAAATTAATTTATACATAGATATACTATGTCTTAGCACCGAACAGACTTCAGAATCTAGTATGTGGAAATTATTACCCATGCGGCAGTTTATGAGGAAGGCCTATGTTCAGCAGTGGACGTTTATAGGCTGTAATGGAGGGATGGCAGGATTTTATTCTTTTTCGTTTTAAATGTCGGTTGTTACCTTTTTTTCTAGGATAAGGTCGACAAACGAGCACACAATTTACCTGATGGTAAGTGGTTGCTGTGGCCCATAGACATCTACATCTATCTTCGATTACGAATCAAAATGCAGATGCGTTGTCACCCGTGTGGACTAAGATGGAATGCCTCGTTTACAGTAAAAAGGGTCTCCGGTTCTCTACACTCACCATACGAAACACAGCATCGTTAAGCTACTATTTTACGCTGGTATTCTGTGAGAGCGTGGTCCTTTCCCGGTCGAGCCGACCCATTCGTGCTACAACCATAATATAGCTGCAGCATGGCTCTACCACGTATTACCTATTATTTAAAGGTCAATTATATTTGTATGTCATTGTTATTTAATTTCTTTCTTTATTTCTAAATTGACTTGATTGTTATGTATTATTAAAATAAAATAAAATAGCCTGATATTTATATATTATAATATAACTAGCTGATACTCCTCGCTTCGCTGAGCACACGATTTTATTTTATTGCGGAACCTACATCTAATATATCTGTTGCGGACAGCTAGAGACCCGCCGCTCCGTCGCCCCTTCATACCCCGTTGCGCCCCGGACACCCCGCGCACCGGAGCCGAGCGACGACCAATGGGCGTGCAGCATCGTCGCACGGCACTACTCACAGACTGAGACGCTCTCTTGCGAGATATAAGAAGGGCGTTTTGGTCTGTGAGGCGTTCATTTCTGAAGCAGCACTCGAGAAGACAACAAAGAAGACTCAAGACAGAAAATCAAGACTCCATAATACAAGACCTCCCTCTGTACATATTATAAAGTTTAATAGTGCCGAATTATTGTAAATAGTTTAATACAGTATAGTCAAGAGTACCATCTTTTCTTCACGCAGTCCTCTAGTATAGTTAACCTCAGATCAGTCAGTCAATTAGTAAATACAGTCCACTAGCTACAGTAATAAATAAATACAGTCCACTTAGATCCCTTATATTCTTGGTCCATCATCGCCGGATTCAAGCCAGAAGATTCATGCAAGAAGTAAGAAGAAACAAGAAAGAAGGCAATTATAGAAGAAAGAACATAATTACAGAAGAGAGAAGATCATTACAGAAGATCTTTAAGGAAGAAAGAAGTTCGTCGACGAAGAGAGAAGATCGTCGGTACTAATTTCTTCCCTGTTTCTTATTAAGCCTACATCATATACGTCATATTGTCTGTTTCCAGACAATTTCTTGTTTCTTAAACCGCGTTTACGCGGCCAGGTGGTTGCTCCCTAACGGTGCCAAACTGTGACCATCTGGTAACGCCCTTGTAGGGATGTAGGTATACATAGATCGCCATTGCCACATCGCCACGTGGATCGTAGTATCGTCGCCGTGTCATAGGGATGTAGGTGTACATAGGACGCCAGCGCCACAGCGTAGGCTAGAGGAAGATAGGGATAGAGATAGGTCGCTTACTCCGTGAGGGAAAGAGATGGGTATAGATTGACTAGCGGAAGCTCTAGAAAACATAATTAGAGTCAGGCCTGCCGCCGCGAAGCAGACGCAGGACTTGCCTATTTTTAACGGTTCGGCCGCGGAATGGTTAGCCTTCAAAGCCGCGATGAAAGAATCCACGCGTTTATATGGATTCACAAATACGAAAAATATGGCAAGGTTAAGAAATTGTCTACGTGGTGAGGCTAGGGAAGTAGTATCGGCACTGCTGTTTACCGCAAGGGATCCGGCAGATATTATGCGAACATTGGAGCAGTGTTTCGGCCGCCCGGAAGTAGTTATAGATCGTGCGTTAGAGGAACTGAAACGCCTTCCGCGCCTGGGTCAAACCGCTCAGGAATTAAATTCATTCGCGATTAAGTTACAAAATATAGTGTGTATTTTGCAGAACGTCGACTGCAAAGGATATTTACAAAATCCGATGCTAACTAGGGAAGTCACTAGCAAACTTAGCCCTCACTTACGGTCACGTTGGTGCGATTATGCGGAGCACTATGGAAGTGCAGACGAACCGGATATCGTCACACTATCTCGGTTCATGATGAGAGAGGCTGACCGTGCGTTGAGTCATGCCTATACGTCCGTAGCGCCGACTAAGGCATCGCCCGTAAGACGAGAGGCGCCGCCGTCGAAAAGGATTATAGTGACACGCCGCGTAGAGGATAGGGCCCGCGACGTAAAGACGTTCACCGCCCAGGAGGACACCGGTAGTGCCTCATGTATGTGTTGCGGGTGTGAACACGTAATCGCCAAATGTAGGAAGATAGCGCAAATGGGTTTGGACGACCGGTGGAAGTGGGTTAAGGAAGATGACACCCCATCTTCCTTAACCCACTTCCACCGGTGTCGTTTTATGTGTTTAAATAGTAAACACCGACGATTTAGATGTAAAGCTAAGACATGCGGCGTCGACGGCTGCAACGCCCCCCACCATGCCCTCCTTCACGCCCGCAATACCCGCGCACCTGAAACATCGGTAAAACCGCGTCCGTATTGTTGAAAGTGTGTCCCATTACGTTACGCGGACCGCGTGGTAGGGAAATAGATACGTATGCGCTGCTTGACGAAGGCTCTACTATTTCGTTAATCGACGACGACTTAGCTTGCGAGTTAGGAGCGGAAGGACCGGTAAAGCCGCTGAATATTAGAGGCGTAAATAATAGTCAGCGCGAGGCCGATAGTAGGTTAGTTAACATAGGCATACGTGGCAAGACGCGCAGTGAGGTGTATAAAATAAATGCGCGGACAATAGCAAATTTAAAGATAGGTTCGCAATCCGTAAGTAAGGAGTGTTTACGTTTAAAACACATACGCGACCTACCGAGTTCGGCTTGTTACGACGACGCAAAACCGAGATTATTATTAGGCGCCGACTACTGGCATTTAATAATCACCTGTAATTTAAGGATAGGACGTCGAAGGCAGCCTATAGCTGCACGTACGTTATTAGGGTGAGTAATACAGGGAACCGTGCCGCGATTCACGTGTAGGGAAGACGGTGAGACCGTATTACACGTCGTAAGCGTTAGCGGACGGTCAGATAGGGACATCCGAACGTTTGCCAGTCAGGACGAGGAGCTAACGGAACTCCTCAAACGGCAGTACGAGATAGATTCCATAGGTATCTCGCTAAAGAGTAGGCCGCGACGGGTAGAGGAGCGCGCTGTCGACATATTCCAGCGCACCGTCAAGAAGGTCGGCGAGCAATACCAAGTTGGACTGCCATGGAAGGACGACAACGTGCGGATGCCACCCAGCTACGAAATGGCAGCTCAAAGACTACGGACGATTGAGAGAAAAATGGACCAGTCACCGGAGTTTCGAGACGCCTACACAGCCCAGATAGACAACCTCCTGGCAAAAGGATACGCAAGGGAAGCCGAGGGGACAGAGAGAGAGGACCCCAAGAGCTGGTACCTGCCACACTTCGCCGTACGGAACCCGAACAAGCCGGGGAAGACAAGAGTAGTGTTCGACGCGGCAGCGCGCGCATCCGGTAGATGTCTTAATGACTATCTACTCGACGGCCCCGAATTATTACGGAACTTACCGGGTATACTGTTTAGATTTAGGGAAAATGAAATAGCCGTGTCCGCGGATATTAGGGAGATGTTTTTACGCGTGAAGATCGACCGTCGCGACCAACCCGCGCAATTGTTTCTGTGGCGAGGTAACGAGCGATCCAGCCCACCGCGGGAGTACGTTATGACATCGATGATTTTCGGTGCGAGTAGCTCACCGTTTCTCGCACATAGTGTTAGAGATCATAACGCGCGCGCACACGAAGAAACACATCCGTTGGCGCTTAACGCTATCGTACGTAGTCATTATATGGACGACTACTTAGACAGTTATGCTACGGTAGAGGAAGCGGTAAATACGACAAGGCAGGTTACGGAAGTGCACCAGAAGGCCGGTTTAACTTTGGCAGGCTGGAATTCTAACCACGCAGCCCTATTGGAAGACAAGCCGGAGGAACTACTGGCGCATCTAATGTAATGGCGGGGACGATCTTGAACATGTTCACAAACTGCAGACTTCCCGATACGTCGGTGCTTCACGTCATACGTACGTAAAGAACATATAGCTGACGTGAAGCTATATATATATATATATATATATATATATATATATAGATTTGATAGACCACAAATCCTCGCAAAAGGCCGATTCCTCCCAAGGATGATTCGTGAGGCTATTGAAATTAAAAAACATCCTAATTTCAATAGAGAAGATGGATGGGTGCTGCCATCTGCTTGGGATCCCATAATCAATAAAATAAAATCCAAACCCAAGTATACCACTGCTAGACCTCAAGATACTGTAAGCTCATTCTGCGTAAATCGAACCAAAAATTAATATTAAAAAACTGAAGGTAGCCGGGCTAACTATGACAGCAGGACGTCAAACACCTTAGTCCCCCGTGACCACGGGTGCTGGAAAGCACCCGAAACGTCGGGAAGATAAAAATAAGTTAATATACGCGAAAGAATCCGTAAAATTAGTTTTATTTAAATCTTCAGATAGTGATTACTCATCCGACATCAGTTTATATTCTCCAGCAGTCACAGTTCGTAACATAACATTGAGACCTCGAAAGAAGATACATAAAATAAAATTACATGATTCTGAAGAAAGTACATACCTGTGTCAAATTGAAACATTAATTTAGATGTTCCAGTAAGTAACATATAAGGAAACTGTAAACTCAATTAATAAAGATAAATAGATAAAGTCCATTGGTGAGGAACTGGAAGCCCATCAGAAAAATAGCACCTGGACATTGGTTGAAAAACCTGAATGCAAAAGTAATACCATGTAAATGTGTATTCTGAATTAAGGATGAACCAACAGGTCCAAGGTATAAATCAAGACTGTGTGCAAAAGGGTATTCACAGACCAAGGGTATTGATTATGCTCCGACAGTCAGATATGATTCTATATGTTTACTTCTTTCAGTTGCAGCACAAAATAATCTAAAAATTATACAACTAGATGTCAAAACAGCATTTCTTTATGGAGAAATTGAAGAGACCATATTAATGAAACTATCAGAGGGCCCGCACCATGAAGAAAATTTGACTCTGTGATTAAAAAAATTGGCTTTGTCAACAGCAAAGCAGACCAATGTGTGTATGTTGGTGAAGTCAATAAAAAATGCTATCTATGCTTATATATAGACGATGGATTGTTATTTTCTCTAGATGAATGGGCTTTACAAGAAATAACTAAAGAATTGAGAACCATATTTGAAATTAAAATACTAATCAAACCTGGGAACTTTGTGGGAATGCAAATTGAACTAGTTAATGCATATTTATCCATCAGACTATATATGTAGAACAAATGTTGACCAAATTCAACATGACCACACACACACAACATGAAGTTGCAGCGAGGAAATGAAAAGGGGAAAGAAGGATGTACCATACAGAGAAGCTGTGGGCTCTCTGATGAATCTGGCCATTGTGAGTCGACCCGATATGATGTTTGCCATCAGTCTGGTGAGTCGTTTCCTTAATTATTACAATCAGACCCAATGGAATGGAATCAAATGGATTTTCAAGTACTTGAAAGATACAAAAGATTATGGGTGATGTTATACACAATCTCCACTAACATCAGACGTCACAGGCTACAGTGACGCAGATTATGCAATTGATATGGATACACGCTATTTAGTCAATGGCTATGTATTCATAAAAAATGGGGCGGGTGTGGCGCGCTGGATGGGCGGCACTGTTTTTTGTCTAGTCAAAGACAATAAACAGTGGCTCCGTCTACTCTGTGAGGCCGAATTTATGGCAGCCCGTGCTACTACCAAAGAAATAATGTGGATCAAACAGTTTTTAAGTGACATAAATGAATATAAACAGGACTCTATGTATCTTAATTTAGAAAGTGCTATCAGTGTCATTAAAAATATGAATCTCCATAAGAGATGTAAGCATATTGAAATTAAATATCACTTTATAAAAGAAAAGTATTATCAAAAGTTAATTGTATTAAAGTTTGTTAGTAGTGATTGTCAGTTTGCTGATATACCTTAATAATAGATAATTCTTACAAAAGCATTTTCTAAAGATAAATTTCAATATTTAAGGTCAAAGCATGGAATATTATCATATCAAAAAACTTTTCTGTTGATTCAGGACTTAGATTTAAAGTTAAAGCTTAACCCAGATAAGCCTACTGTCCTATATTTAGGACAGTAGAAATAAAAAAAATATCAGAATACCCTCTTTATCTAAGATTATTTAGTCTTATGATTTGCAGTAAGAAACGTGTCAGCTTTATTAGAAAAAATAAAAAGACAGTTATTTTAACAGTTTTTACCTTATATTTTACCTTATAAGTGTGTAATAAAAGTGCGTTGCAGACATGGCAAATGACAGGTATGTATAAAAAGTTATATTTTACTCGTGAGTTGTTTTTTTCTGTGTTAATATCTAGTTGATAACCTTAACTTTTGTACTAAATAAATATTCTAGCAAAATAATATAAATAAATTACGTATAACTTGTTACAAATACTAGCGTACTATATATAGGACAGTAGGATAATATACATGATTTTAGTACAATAATACAACTTTTTCTTTACAGACCGTTAGCTGCGCATGAAATTTTAGATGCTTTAGAAAATGTTTCTGATAATGAAGAAGATTATAGAGAACGACTGATATGTATTCTACCTCCTCCTGTTGATCCTGACTGTCTCACTGACGAAGATTCGGGTGAAGAAGGTAATGTAACTTTGAATAATTTGCCACGAAACATTCTGCTTCAACCGGCTGAAGTAATGATTCAAGGGCAGATTATGGTGAGTGATACAGAAGAAGAACCTTCTGATTCTACAGGTCGAACTAAACGTAGGCGTACCTACGCATGGAGAAAACGGGACTTGGCAAAAAATCCCGTGAATTGGCCAGATGTTCAAGGCGCTTGCCAAGATAAGCGCCCAATTGAGTGGTTTGAAAACTTCTTAGATGAAGATGTTATTTCATTGTTGGTGTCAGAGAGCAAGAAATATGCTGTCAAAAAGAATTTGCCTGGAGACATAACCACTGAAGATATGAAATGTTTCATCGGCATATTGTTGGTTAGTGGTTATTCATGGCTCCCCCGTAGAAGAATGTATTGGGAAAACTCCCCTGATACAAAGAATGAATTGATCAGCTCGGCTATGACTAGGGATAGATTTGACTTTATTTTTCGCCACCTTCATGTCAATGATAATCTGGATTTGCAAGACAAATACACAAAAGTACGCCCCCTAGTTACACTTCTAAATAAAAAGTTCTTAGAGTTTTCTCCTCTTGAAGAGCATTACAGTGTAGATGAGGCCATGATCCCCTACTATGGTAGACATGGCTGCAAACAGCACATAAGAGGTAAACCTATTAGGTACGGGTTCAAAGCTTGGGTTGGTGCTACACGGTTAGGGTATGTTTTATGGATGGAACCATACCAAGGTGCTACAACTATGTGCAATCCAATATATAAAGAATTGGGGCTGGGTGCAAGCGTTGTTCTCACTTTTTGCGATGTGCTGATTTCACGTGGCTTCGACCTTCCTTACCACGTAGTTTTTGATATTTTTTTTACTGGGACGCCCTTGCTGGAAGAGATAACAAAGAAAGGCCTTCGTTGCACTGGGACAGTTCGAGAAAACAGGACATCTAGTTGTCCTCTGATTACATCGAAGTTACTGAAAAAAAAGGAACGTGGTGCTGTCGATTACAGAACGACACATGACAACACGTTCATTATTGCTAAATGGCATGACAATAATATATTCAGTATTGCTTCTAATGCTGTAGGAATAAATCCTAAACAATCTGCCAAACGCTTCTCACAAAGTGAAAAGAGAAACATTGTCATAGAAGAACCACATATGGTGTCCATCTATAACAAATATATGGGAGGAGTGGATCGGTCTGATGAAAATATTTCACATTACCGAATTGGTATACGAGGTAAGAAATGGTACATGCCGTTGCTCACACACATGATTGATCTTGCCGAACATAATGCATGGCAGTTATATAAAATAAATCATGGAAAACTGGATCATCTTGGCTTTCGCAGAAGGGTAGCAATTGCTTTGATTGAATCAAACAGAAAAAATGCCAAAAGAGGGCCTAGCCGACCCTCCCATCATGAACATGCTGATAGTCGTAAAGACCAAATGAATCATCTGGTTATTCCTCAATCGAAGCAAACATACTGTCGTCAATGTCACAAAAAATGTTTGACACGTTGCAAGAAATGTGATGTTGGAGAGTGCGTCAAGTGTTTTGAAACATATCATTCATAAATAGTGTTAATCTAGTAAATTACATATAACAATGGGTAATATAATCAATAGTTATCTAATAAACTACACTTTTTAATTACATTCTGTTTTGTCATAAATGGTCTTTTATTTCCTCTTATTATCCTACTGTCCTACATATAGGACGGCTGTTAACCTGAAAGCCTTACACTTAATTTTTTTTTCATAATTTTTTTTATGTTGCATAAGATCTAATAAACTAAATAATGTAACTTTTTTCAAAATTTTCAGAAAATTTTAGTTTCAGGCTTATGTGGGTTAAAATGTTATTGTGTGTATGTAATTTGGAATTAAGTTATACATTACTCATTTTCTTTACTTTGCCACTTTTTGAGATACTGCCTTATAATGAGTTATTATTGTCATAATGCATGTAATATTCTACATTTGAAGTTCACGCTTATTTGATGCAGTTGTGCACTTTAATATATAGGTGTCTCTATCTACTACGTGATATCAAGTGACTATGTACTCTTTTGTAACTCCTGCTAGTTTTGTTAAATAAATAATTAATAAAACTCGAGCAACATCTATTTAATTTAACAACATCATCATTTTTTTATTGTACTATCGCAGAATCTGTTCTTAGTGAGCGTCATGAGAAATTGCGAAATGAGTAACTATAATAAATTTCAAATCAATCGGGTGTATAGTTTTAGAGATCTCGTGATGAGTCAGTCAGTCGGTCGCATTTTGCCTATCACTTTATTTCACGCCTATGCCATGGGTTGATGATGAACTGACTGGGACTTGTTTTAAAAAAATGAATTCCTTTAAAACAAGAAAAAAAATATAAAAAACTCAACGCTGGTATTAACTTAACTTTAGTCTTACACACCGAAGTATGTCATGATGTTCGCTTGTTGTCGATGAGTTACTTAACTGTGGAAAATTTATTGTTAAATGTAACATTACTAAGTATTATGTGTTAGACTAAAATTATTTGTTTCCCTTGAAAACAAAATAAATAAATTAATGGGGAACGTTCATCTTTATCACCACGTTTGGCAGCCGTAGTAACTTTCGTAGTACTGGACATCTCGTTGGTGTTTCCTTTTTCCAGTTTGGTTATTTCACACCTGGAGTTAACAAAATAGTTATACTATATACGATTCTTACAACACTCATGGGATGAGGTGGGTGATTGATTACCTTAAACAGCCACCAAACAGTTATAAACAGTAGCGAAGGGTGACCCCATACCTCCCGTTTACACACAAGCACGTATTATATTCGCAATCTGTTCTGACAAAAACAAATTTGTATTTTATCATACTTAGTGCAATCCAGAGGTTTGCGTTAGTATAACAAATATACTTTAGAGTCAAAAATAATTCGTAACTTTTACACTACAACTAAAATTTTTCAATTTACTGTCTTTTCAGGTACAGTATAACAACTGGACCTCTTACTATTAGACCTACTAGACTAGTTGTCACCATTTAGGACTAAGATGGAATGCATCGTTTCCAGCAAAAAGGGTCTCCGGTTCTCTACACTCACCATACGAAACACAGTAGCATTAGGCTGCTATTTTACGCTGGTATTCTGTGAGAGCGTGGTCCTACCCCGGTCAAGCCGACTCATTCATACTACAATCATAATATAGCGGCAGCCTGGCTCTACTACCTAACCTTATTATTATTACACAATTTCCACAAAGAATTGCTGCAGGATCTCAGCCCTATGCTCAATGATGGCTGCCATTATACAATCTCGTTTGCGCCAGACGTAAAATATGCAGATGAACGGGCAATAGCATCAAAGATGCGAAACGTATTTGTACTGCAATTGACTTCAAGTGACTTGTGACTACGTAAGAGGCCCAGGTGCAGCTGTGGGATCTTATGGGCTGATGGTGAAGATAAAGAAGAAAAAACTGATAAAGATTTATAAGCCGGCACATGCTTAGTTCACTGTTGAACATAGGCCGCCCCCATAGATTGCGTCATAGAGGGATATAGTTGCCATGCTTGGCAAGCGGGTTGGCAATCGCAGTTTTTTATTTTTAGTCGTTATACGCTGCTGCCCATCTCCTGATTTGTTTCCCTCTGTCGCTTCTTACGACACTCACGGGATGATATGGGGTAGTGGATATTCTTACACCGCCACTACACGGTAACTGTATACAGTGCTTGCTTATTAAATATTTAAAAAAATATTATATTTCGTTACAGAATATTTCATAAATTCATGATAAGTCTGAGTACCCAATCGGCTATTTAAAAATGTTTTCAATAAAGACCAATATATTTTTAGATGTTACTTTTTTGCTTTTGCAAACATTTACACGGTTCGGTAGCTTTGTTAAAGATGTTTCACTGCCATGTAGGTACCCACTAACTTGTAACAAAATGTATACTTTTTTAAGAAACCCTGAATAATATTCACATTTTGTTGTACCAACTGTCCTCTTCATAAATAATGTTGGATATTTTGTTTCGTGGTGCTGAAAAAATAAAAATTGTGCAGCATAGTTGGCACGGAACAGTACCGTTTTACGTGGTAGAGCCATACTGCAGCTATATTACTGGTATAGTTGTAGCACGAATAGGTCGGATCGACCGCGGAAGGACCACGCTCTCACAGAATACCAGCGTAAAATAGCAGCTTAACACTTCTGTGTTTCGTATGGTGAGTGTAGAGAACCGGAGACCCTTTTTACTGGAAACGAG
The DNA here is from genome assembly GCA_033319125.1 of Parnassius glacialis. NCBI lineage: Eukaryota > Metazoa > Arthropoda > Insecta > Lepidoptera > Papilionidae > Parnassius > Parnassius glacialis. Next base: position 22,042,072 of record JAVANC010000025.1, on the reverse strand, counting down.
GCAATTCCATCTTAGTCCTCACGGGTGACAATGCATCTGCATTATGATTCGTCATCGAGGATAGATGTAGATGTCTATGGGCCGCAGCAGCTACTTACCACCAGGTGGACTGTGTGCTCATTTGTCACCCTTATTCTATAAAAAAAACCACTGAGAGTTCACCAAGAGAGAAGCAGAAAAAAATCCATTTCCTGGGAGTTGTTAAAAAAATGCAAAGTAAATTCATAAATATTTACCAGCGATAAATCAAAGCAATATAGTTAAGAAAATATAATTTTAAATTTACTAAGGAATGTAAATTACGTGTGATGTTGGCTGAGAGAATACTATACATACAATGTTACGGCCTGCAACTACCTATCCCAGGAGTAGGGTCCTCCGCGGCCCATAGACGAAGAACCTACCAGCAGGTGCAGGTCGGGCGTCCTAACGCCAAGGGTGAAAAGTTTCTAATTACAATAAACAATCTGGGGGGAGCGTTCTATTCTAATAAACGGAGCTTACTTACCTCTATCCAAGGCGACTGGTCCCTCAGGATTCGGTCAGGTCGCATGTGGTTGTATAGTGCTAGGAAAGTAAGGGTCAGTGATGTGTATCTGGGTGTGGCTGGTAGTGTTATTGACCTTATTAGACCGTTACCCTCTGCAGCAGTTCAGACCTCAGCACCTCTCCACCTCACGTCACTTTCTTCGTTAGTCACGATGACGGTCCAGTAACTCTGTCGTACGATTAACTACCTTACAGAAGCCACTAACTCTCGTTTGTTATAACGCTTAACCCGCGACACCGGATCAAAGGTCACTACCGTTTCGCGTAGTAAAAGTTATTTCTAGAATATCAAATACCGCACTAGTAGCTAATACTGTCGAATCCACTTATACGGACTCAGTGTTAAACCCAAAAGTCCCGGGTGAAGCTCTCAGCAAGGAATACGCGCTACAATTCCCAGTCAGTATATTTACTATACTCGCCTACCATTACGAGTTCCCGACAAAAATGGACCGCATGCTATCTATCGCAGCGATGAATTTGGACTAGCTTGCCCTTGCGTGTCCTCGACACGACGGGACGTCAAAACCAGTATCGCGAGGTGCGCGCGCCCTCTTACGTCAATTCTTGATATTAGCGCTTGGCGCGAACATACAATACACCATACTTTGTCCCACGGGTGTCGTAGGAGACGACTATCGGAAAAGCCAGAAAAATCGTAGAGCTTCCCATAGAGGGCGGCGGTACAACCAACTAGTTCACAACATACGTAAAGTAACCAAACATACGATGAACAGCAACGTCAAAGATGCGTGATGTCTGGTGCTCCCATCGGCAACCCGCCTGCCAAGCGTGACGACTTTGGCAAATCTTTTTTACAATGGAAGACACCCATGTCTAGTATATTTTTACGCATTGGTTAAGAGGAAGAAGAATGCAGGTAACATTCGGGTCATTAAATGCGAAAATTAAATCTATGGTTACTTAAATTGAATATAGAAACGGTGAATCGATATTAATTTATATATCGAATGCAATCGAATCGAATCAAATAGAATGCAATCAGTCGAAATTGCAAAACTTGACTCTAACCATGTAGTGAAAAACTACATGTCTGAATTTAGGGAAAATAAGTTGGGCGTCCCTCAAGGAAGTGTACTAGGATCTCTTCTGTTCCTGATTTATATTAATAATCTCCCAAATGTGACCAAGCATCGATGTATCCTATTTGCTGATGATATATCTGTAATAGTGACAACTGATAACAAATTGACATTAAATGATCACAAAAATGACATTAATGAAACTATAATTCAAACAATTAATTGGCTTAGAAATAATAATTTAATTATTAACATTGACAAAACGAATTTGATTGACTTTAATAATATACAAAATCTGACATTAAATATAAATTATGAAGGACAAATACTTAAAAATACAACAACAACGAAATTCTTGAAATGACATAAAAAGGGCGTTCATTGCACAAAAAAAGCGTGTTAGAGCAATATGTGGTACTGCACCTGACGAACTATGTCAGCCTTTGTTTAAATCTTCGAAAATTTTGACACTTCCTAGTCTATATATTTTTGAAGCGGCAAAATTCGTAAAGAACAATATAAATTATTTTACACAAGCCAAGGACGTCTACAAACGAAGCACCAGAAATAGGAATAGGTTGGTTTCCGCTATAATTCCTAAGAGTGCGAGATTACATAAAAATTGCTACTGGATGTGTATGACAATATATAATAAGATACCACAAGTAATTCGAGACCTACCTTTCATTCAATTTAAAAGAGATTTATACAACTTTCTCAGTAAAAAGTCTTTTTACACTGTACAGGAATATTTGAACTACGAGTACGATAGGTAATACGAACTTGACAAACAAATTTAATGGACCAATTGTGAAATGTTTGTTAATTATTTTCTATTTATTGACTACCTGTTGACATTTTGTTATAATCAATACTCTTAAATATTATTATCCCGATATTTTATAGTTTTACGATTTGCATGCTATTAATAATGGCTGATTAAGCGGATGTTTAATTACTGTGACCATCTTCAATGTACCTTAACCAAATGCAAATAAATATTTCATTAATTTCATTCATTAATTTCATGCATTTCATTCATTTCATTCATTTCATTCATTTCATTCATTTCATTCATATCATACATTTCATTCTTTTCGTTCATTTCATTCATTCATTTATTCATTCATAAATAAAACCGTCTAGTGGCGGTGTACGAATATCTACCACCCCATATCAACCCGTGGTTATAAAAGGCAACTGAGGGAACTGAAACAATAGATGGGCAGTAGCATCTTCTTGATAACAACTTAAAGTTATAAAATACTGTGGTTGCCAACACGCCTGCCAAGTGTGGTAACGTACCTAAGGAGATTAATGTATGTTCAGTATTGATCTTTTATAGACTGTAATGGTAATTTAATTTTAAAAAAATTGCCATAGCAAAAATGATAAAAATAGATAAGTATTATTAAACGAAAAAAATCTCATTATTTTATATTTGAAGATAGATGATGTTGGTGGTATCACTAGTTTAAAAAAAATACTTTCTATATATTCGATGCGATAGATACAAAATACCTCTTAATTATAATGATAGTGACGGGTTTTCAATAATCGACAGCAATAAGATACATATGGGAAGGAGAGCCGTTTTAGCTAAGGGATAGCATAAGTGTCGATTGCATACTACGCGAGCAACCCGAGATAAATCCCTGCAGAAACCAACTAAATTGTAAATAACAATTTTTTAATTATATGTGCCAAGTGCTCCAAGTGATCTAGAGCATAAAATATTTACGATTAATATATTTTTATAAATAATAATTACTAAAATTTCGATTGTGACCCCTTGTTCAAGTTATACATGAGTAACATATTGATTGCTGCTGTAGAAGATAAGACAAATGCAAGACATCAGATAAAAATAGTTTGGAGTGTAAATGCCATGAAACAGTAATACAATCAAACAATGCAGTAACGTTATTAGTATGCATTATATACACAAATAAATAACATCATATATTGACATAAAAATAAATAGTACAATAGACAAGAATACCAGTAAAGAGACTTACATAAAATAATAAAATAAATAGATAGTTAAAGCAAAGAAAAAAAAAATAAATAAATAAAGATAATGAGAATAGTGTGAAACAAACAATTGACCTACATCATGACCAACATGAACATGACAAAAAAGTTATGGACAAGTCCAACCCAGTGATTAAAACCAGATATGCAAAGGCTCTGACCACCACATCAGAGGACCATTTGACGAAAAAAAAAACATATTGATTGCAGCAGCGATTGTAAAGGCACAACTGGAACTGGAGGTTCGTTTCTTTATTATTTTACTAAATATATAGCTACTTCTTAGCCAACAACCAAGTCCCAAGCGTAATTTCCAATAATTAAAATAAAAGGTAAACGTTTAATATTTATTTAACAATGGTAGAGCCAGGCGGCAGCTTTTGCTATCGCATGGATGGGCCGGCTCGAACCGGGGTGGTACCACGACCTCACAGAATACCAGCGTGAAGTAGAGGTTTACCTCTGCGTTTCGCTTGGTGAGTGCAGGTGGCCGGAGGCCCTTTTTACTGGAAATGAGGCATTCCATCCTAGTCCTCACGGGTGAAAACGCATCTGCATTTTGATCTGTAACAGAGGATAGATGTAGATGTCTATGGGCCGCAGCAACCACTTACCATCAGGTGGACTGTGTGCTCGTTTTTGACCATTATCCTATAAAAAAAAATATTCATAGTGATTAAGTAAAAATTTTAAACTTTAAAGTACATATTTTATGTCATTTCATATTAAAAATTAATTTCATTAAAATTAAAGAAATTTAGGGATAAAATCAGAACGTAAATAATTTCTGTCGTCGAAAGTTTTAAGAAGAGTTAAAATTAAAAACCCCTGAAAAAATATATTACATTATTGTTTCATAACATCTTGTTTTAATTTATTTGCCATTACAACTAGATGGCATCTCTAATTAAGCTGTAATTAACATGCTAAATTTGAACATCTTATGGTAATAAATAAATAATAATGAACTATGTACAGACTCCTTGTACGGCGTAAAAAAAATCCTATATCTTATTTTTTCCTGTGAGTGACATGAGTGCCGTAAATGACAACTATGAGAAATGCTAGATAAATCTCATGGTTTTCGATAAACGGTGGTGATACTATCACTTTTACGCCAAATGTAACATACCCATACTGGACACGGGAGCATCAAAGGTGCGAAACGGTATTAAGGAGCCAATATACATACCTGCAAAGCGTGGCAATTACAGGAAATTTTTACTATGTGAGATTCCAGTATAACTATAACTAGCAAAACAAATATACCCAGCAAAACTGATAAGTATGAGGATATTTTGACATTTTTTGAATGCGTCAGAGAATGATTTATTTACCGGTAGGTCTGTTATTGTCTTCCATTCTGTTTACAGTGTTGTGGTCTTGCATTCTGTTTATATTGTATCCATTGTAACTTTATATACCAGGTATTAGTAAAACGCTCCCGAAAACGAAGACAGACGATAGTACTAACGATACATTTGATGATGATGAGTTAGAAAGAAATTCTATCCCGAGGAAGAAAAAAATCATGTTTCCACAACGTTTTATTAACTTTATTCACGCTCCATCATGTTAGTACAGCTAAATGAAACGATAATTTCATAAAAAAGATCATGAAAATACTTAAACATAAAACCAGCAGTGGAATTACAATCAGCTGACTAGGGGTCAATGTACGCGTAGACGCCGAATTCGCGCGGCTCGCAGCTAGGGTGGTACCACAATACCTAATAATTTACAACACTTGTCTTAATACCTAACTTATCTACTTAACCTACTATTTCGCTACTGTGCGTGTTTGCGAATCAAAATGTAGAGGCGTTGTCACCCGTGAGGACTAAGATGGAATGCCTCATTTCCAGTAAAAAGGGCCTCCGGCCACCTGCACTCACCAAGCGAAACGCAGAGGTAAATCTCTACTTCACGCTGGTTTTCTGTGAGGTCGTGGTACCACCCCGGTTCGAGCCGGCCCATCCGTGCGACAACACAAGTGCCGCGTGGCTCTACCACTGTTAAATAATAATAATTTTTTATTATTAAACAGTGGTAGATATATGTTAATTAATAACACATTTTTTCTTTAAAATTAAAAAGTAAAGAAATGAAAAGCATTAAATGATACACAAAAGTTGCTGAAAAAAATCCGAAAATTAAAATTGGTGCTATGAAGATAACTAAATAAAAAAGGAGTCATTTGATATTCAAAAGTAACCTAACAAAATGTTAACATAAGTATTTAGATTTTTTGAAAAAACGTTCCGACTTAACCCTGGCTATCGATTTTCAAAATCCCCGTATTTTCCTCGCATAATACTAATCCCCATAAAATCCCCAACCAACCTTAAATATTAATGCGACTGATATTGAAGCTATATTTGTTTTGCAAAAAAGAGCCGTTCGGGCGATTTATAACCTAAATTGTAAAGAGTCCCTCAGACAAAAATTTAAAGAAATAAACATATTAACTTTGGCATCGCAATATATTTATGAAAATCTAATGTATGTACATAAAAACATAAATAGCTTTAATAAGAATAAGGATGTGCATTCTTTAAACACTAGGAACAAACATAAGCTTGTAATACCAGTTACTAGACTCCACAGAATCAGTAATTAATTTATGGGGCAATGTATACGCTTTTACAACAAAATCCCAGAACATATTCAAAGTTTATCAATAAACAAGTTTAAAAGTTTTATTAAAGAAAAACTGTACAAAAAGGGTTATTATAATATCAAGGAATACATGAATGAAAATAACCCCTGGGAATAAGGTGATCGCCACCATGCTGGTTCTATTAAAAATCATTTAAAAATTATATAAATGAAATTATTGTTAAGTGAAATATGTTTGAAAAAAAAAGTCCCGCTGGGTTTCTTGCTGGTTCTTCCCAGGACAGAGGTATTTTCCGAACCAGTGGTAAATAAAAAATGACTTTCAATAAGAATTATGTAATAATCAATATTGAATAAAAAATTATTCTATTCTATTCTATTCTATTCTATTCCCCGCATTTGTGGGAATTCCCCACATGTTGGCAAAGCTGACATGTGTAAATTCCACAGCGCGAGGCGACACGAGCCGGCCGAACGGCGGTAGCGCGTGTGAGAAAGAGAAGAGTAGAGTGAGTAGGCATTATTTCGCACCGAGCTAGAGCTAGTTAGCTAGTTCGGCGTCCGCGAGAGTATTGACACTATTGTCAGCTGATTTTATTTTAGGTTTCACTGCTGGTTTTAAATTTAAGTATTTTTAGAATTTTTAAATTAAATTATCGTTTCATTTAGCTGTACTAGTATGAAGGAGCGTGAATAAAGTTAATAAAACGTTGTGAAAAGATGAGTTTTTTCCTCGGGATCGAATTTCTTTCTGAGTCATTGTTTAGGCCAAATCTTAATATTTAAAACTGGCATTCAAACGCTCGTTTCGGTCGCCTGACGTGTGGGCGAGAAACCGGTTTGACGGCTAGGGCCAGCCAGACTCGTTTGGCACGCGGCGGCCGCGCCCTCACGAACAGTCTGGAACAATCAATTGTCCGCGACGGTCGGTCGGTTAGACGTCTGGAAGTCACTATTGAATCGTTAAGTCGTGTTAGCACCGCCTCGGATTGCGTTGTCTTATTTCGTGCATTTTACGTGACAACGAGACTACCTTGAATTTGAGTGTTTAACTTAACTTCGAATGCCGTTAATTTGCGTCGACGAGTTGCTTGTGTGGCATTTTAATATCGTACGAAGAAATTTTGCTTTGTCGGGTGAAACGCTAAAACTTTGTGACCCGTGAGGAGACCGCGTTCCTCTTTGATTATAGTTTTGTGCTAAGTGACGTTAGACTTGAGTTTAGATAAAAGTGAACGCCCACTGGAGTGATTGAACATTGTGGAGAAGAGCAGCGCATGTCGGTCTGCTGGGCGATTACATCGGTGACGTCAGGTTACATTTTACACACCTATCTCACATCACTACCACACCCACCTACTTGCCCTTGACGGTACCTTGTGGTCGACCCTACCTCCGGAACTCGGTAAGTTTGTGTTTGCTTATCCAGCCATTACATAATAATTATCCATAGGCCATTTGGGCCCAAACCCTCTGGTTGTCCGTCGAGTGTGCTACTGATGGGCCCTAGTACATTCGACTTCTGTCGGGGCAACTGAGGGCCGTAACATTCATCATCAAAGGTGTAGTTAGTACTATCGTCTGTTTTCGTTTTCGGGAACGTTTCACTAACACCCGGTATATTAACTTAAAATAAATATAATCTATTTCTCTTAAATAAACGTTATCCCTAGGATTTCCTCCTGTTTCGTGGAGCCAATTTACAAACATCAGTTGCACCAGGAAAAACATTCAGACACGGACAATTAATTTTTGTCCATACAAGCACTTGTTCCGTGTGGGAAAAGAAAACAAACTTTGCAATGCAATAATGTGGTGCCCAAGTATCATATACTTAGTACCATATACTTATAAATTTCACTTCAATCGGATGTTGGCAATAGTGGCCTGCCAAACGTGGTAACTACGGAAAAATTCCCCCTGTATGGACTCTTATATGCTGTAATGGACATTATGTTTTCAGTGTGCTGGTGGCATACGAGTATTATTCTATTTTGTTTCGAAATACCTATCATGAAGATTGACTAAGAGAACAGAGGATAACGAAAAACGCACCTAAAATAGACTGAGGTGTACAGTGATAGGTGTGTTTAATTCGAAAATACTAGTATTCGTTACCAAACGTGTCATTAATGAAATTGGCACTGCATCAAAGCCTAACTCCGATGTTACAGTTTTTTTAACCACGTTGACACATATACATGGACTGTGTTAGTATGACCAGCTTTTCATGAGTAGGTACTTTCTTTCTAAACAACAATCCTGTTTGTGTGCAGAAATCGACTATAGCAGATTACTGCAATTTTGGAAACATCTTTTTATGAAACGTCATTATGGGATAAAGTTACAGAATAACTTCAAATTTATTTGTTTCAATATGGAGGAAAATCTAGAAGAATTGGATGTAACAACATTTTACGTGGTAGAGTCATGCTGCAGCTATATTAGTAGTATAGTTGTAGCACGAATGGGTCGGCTCAACCGGGGAAGGACCACGCTCTCACAGAATACCAGCGTTAAATAGCAGTTTAACACTGCTGTATTTCGTATGGTGAGTGTAGAGAACCGGAGACTCTTTTTACTGGAAACGAGGCATTCCATCTTAGTCCTCACGGGTGGCAACGCATCTGCATTTTGATTCGCAAACGAGGATAAATGTAGAGTCTATGGGCCACAGCAGCCACTTACCATCAGGTGGACTGTGTGCTCGTTTGTCACCCTATACTATTAAAAAAAACATTACGAAATTTGTATTTAACTTTGTGTCGCCTGAAGGCAACAATTATGTCAGGACTGGTGACGGCTGGGTGGCTGTCTCTACCATAAATTATACACTCTAACAAAATAAGTCGCTACCATAAATTATACAACCTTAAGAGCCACAATTTCAGGTGAGTGCCATTTATCAACGTCAAGTACACCATTATATTTTCGGCAAGAGTGGTGGATTATAGACAAAATTTATAAAAAAAAATATTTGATGAATTTCCTGTGCATGAATTTTAAATATTGAAAATTTTCATGTATAAGTAGTGGTCTGAATGTTTTTTCATGTGTTATTTATGTATGTCAAACAATTACTCTATGACACAGCAGAAATTTCACGTGGAAGGTAATATTTAAGGGGAAAAAGGAGAAGGCTCAATTTTGAACGTCAATGATTCGCGAGGCTATCGTAATTTACAGTTTCTTAATTTCAATAGAAAAGTTAGCTGGATGTTATTTTGTATGTGTGTAATTAGTAAAACTAATTATATTTATGAACATATCACTGTCAAATTTATGATATGTTACACACATTCAAAGTTGAAATTACTATATTCAAAATTAAATCTTTATTAAAAGATAAATTTCATCTTCCAAAAACTAAAAAGAATAAAATTTTCACATAAAAGCTTCAGATTTCGGAACTAAGCCTCTATTGCTTGCGGCGATGAGGATACTCGCAAACTCACTCGTCAATCTAAATAACTATTGTATTACTTTTTTTTTATAGGATAAGGGTGACAAACGAGCACACAGTCCACCTGATGGTAAGTGGTTACTGCGGCCCATAGACATCTACATCTATCCTCTATTACAAATCAAAATGTAGATGCGTTGTCACCCGTGAGGACTAAGATGGAATGCCTCATTTCCAGTAAAAAGGGCCTCCGGCCACCTGCACTCACCAAGCGAAACGCAGAGGTAAATCTCTACTTCACGCTGGTTTTCTGTGAGGTCGTGGTACCACCCCGGTTCGAGCCGGCCCATCCGTGCGACAGCAAAAGCTGCCGCGTGGCATATAATACTTTATATACGTTTACAATTTAATAAAACTTAATTTTTACAGCAACCATGAGTGATCTCCAGGTGCCCATGGGTGCTATAAAGCACCCTGAAAAATGATATAAAGTCTGCAAATTTAGTTTTATACAAAGTCTAGTATTCGTAAAAATATAAGAAATCAATACTAATATTTTATGAAATCATTACGTTACATTCCGTGTTATGTTCTCGTACAAATGCTCTCTAAAGAACCTACATTTTTAATATAAATACCCCTGTTTACGTTTAGGGGAAGAACATAACAATTACCAATAAAATATTTAATTTTCGTATCTTAACAGCTTATTTCTATCCATATCTCGAGACCTGTGTTAAAAGAAATCACATTTTCCTTTTATCTAGTTTTAACAAAAAGTACAAACGCTATAAGGCTAATAATTAAAACAAATGGATAGAACGATAAGGATTCCGCAAACATGAAATCGGAAAATAAAAAAAACATTTTTTTTGGGTTTTGTACTTTAAGAGGATAGGCTTTTAGTACTTCAAAAGAAAAAAAAAACAAAACTCTTATAGGATCACTTTGTTATCCGTCAGTTCGTCTGTCCATCTATCAAGGCCCTGTTTCTCTACGGATAAGGTATTGAGTTGAAATTAATATCAAATACTAAAATTATTGTCCCTTGGGGTTTAAGCAATTCTAAACCTACTTCCATTTATATCACATATTTTACTACTTGTAAACTCGCTCATGAAAACCTAATAGGCTACTTCCTTTTGACTCTCACAGCACAAGTTAAGTAAAAAATACAAAAATAGTAAATGTTTAGTTATATCACATAAACATGGAGCAAAATCGTTTCCAATTCAAAGTTAAGATTGTGCCTAAATCCAACTTATCTTTTTGACGGAGCAATGTATAGTGCTTAACTAAGCCGCGGCGCCCACCTAAGCTACATGATTTCGACATGGCTTGTAGCATGATTCTGACGATGCTCTGACGTGACCACTAGTGACACTGCTTGCACCAACCTGTGCAACAATAACATGTCGCAGAGTTCATTTTGGGCCAAAATCTCGCCTGATGAGGATAAACATGCCCTTGTTTTGCTACAGATTTCAAACATTCAGAGTGCCAGCAGAAGATTTTGAGTACATCCCTAAGGGAAAAAATTTGAAAAGTGGTGGTACTTTCAATTTTATGAAGAAATTAGAATTACATTTCGCATAGATTTGCACTACAAGTTGCAAGAAGCATCTTGCGAGTTCCTGTTACTGTAATCGGGTCTAGTATAATCATATAAACATGGTCTTTCATGAACTAAAACAATGAATTTAATATTAAAAGCTAGGTCGCCTTTCATTTTGCGTATACAAGTCACTACAAGTGTCATGTTACGCGCCACTTCAATGCGTCACTAGTAGCAAGCTGAATGGCACGTCACGTCATGCGGCGTCACGCCACGCAAATGGGCGCTACTACATACAATCCCTTTGAATATTGAGGCGAGTGACAAGTTACGCGTCAAATCACGCGTCAGATCACGTGTTACGTTACGTAGGTGGGCGCCACGCTTAAGACGTAATCCTCAGGGCGCGAGTCCTCGTACTTGTCTGATTTTTTCACAGTGAGTAATTATGTCGGTTTGACATAAGTGAGGTTAAGATATATTATTTAATTTATATTATATGCTACAGACTAGGTTGAAAGTTACATGTTCTTTGAAAACTTGAATTTTTGTGTAGTATTGCACTACCTACTTATTTCTTTTATCCATACAAATAAATAAAATTGAAGTGTCTATTTGTAATATCAAAATAACAGCTTTTTACTTATTGCATATGAAAGTATATACGGTACATATAACAAAAACACAATTTTTAAATTTTTATCTGTCTCTCTGTCTGTCTGTTTGTTCCTGCTTACCTCTGAAATGGCTGGACTGGTTTTGATGGGACTTTCATTGGCAGATAGCTGATGTTATTAGGAGTAATATATAATTTTAACAGTGGTAGAGCCACGCGGCAGCTTTTGCTGTAGCACGGATGGGCCGGCTCGAACCGGGGTGGTACCACGACCTCACAGAAAATCAGCGTGAAGTAGAGGTTTACCTCTGCCTTTCGCTTGGTGAGTGCAGGTGGCCGGAGGCCCTTTTTACCGGAAATGAGGCATTCGATCTTAGTCCTCACGGGTGACAACGCATCTGCATTTTGATTTGCAAACGACGATAGATGAAGATGTCTATGGGCCGCAGCAACCACTTACCATCAGGTGGACTGTGTGTTCGTTTGTCACCCTTATCCTATAAAAAAAATTAGGATTCCGCACAAAATTAAATCCCTAAATAAACGCGGGCGAAGTCACGGGGAACAGTTACTTTTTAATATAAAAAGAACGTGACGGAAATAACTCTAAAATCCTTATTGCCTGCCAGTTTTCTTTTTATTGCCGGCTGTTGTTACAATTTGTTTCAGATTTTCCCCATTTTAACGAGTGAAAATAAGAATAGCTTTACGAAGAACTCATTTCAGCGGTTGTTTATAAGACTTTTATTTCCAACCATAGTGACGGTAATATGTTTTAAGATTATTTGAAATACAAAAGGAATTGTTAAAAATTTGAAAATTGTTGTTTTCTTTAAATTCAATTATAGGAAACTTTTTTTTTAACTTATCATAGAAACTTTTATAAAGAAACTCAACATCACATGGCCTAACTTACCGTGTATTTTCTTAACATCAGCCCGCAAATGTATACTGGTAGACCATAGGCCTCCCTCATGCAGAGGATTTGCCTTAACCGCCACGTTTGCAGCATAAGTCTTTAAAAAAAATTGAATTGACAAAAGAACTTAAATTGCACCTGATGGTAAGTGGCAACTGGCGTCCATGGACATCTCCAGCTAGCTCATACACAGAAGGCTGGAGATGTGTCCCACCCCTGAGAACTACGATAAATGCCTCATAGCTCTAAATATACTGGTACTCTATACCCTTCGGGCCTACATTGCTATTTCACGGCAGAGATAAGTAAAATGTAACATATTCCTAGCACTTAGTTAACATAATAGTTAAGAGCGCTCTCTCGCTGAGGGCTGCCTGTAATGCTGCTCCCCGTCACCAATTTAGATATTTAACGTCTGAGTTAACAAGATAGTTATACCGCTCTGCTATCTATCGGAATCTATGACATCCTTCTAGGGTTTTCTATAGTCGCCTCTTACGGCACCCACGGGACTCAATGAAGTGACGGATTCTCTTGCGCCACCACCACACGGCTGTCTCATTTATGTTTTTATTTATTTGTGTCTTTTAAAATAGGAACAACTTGATATTTGTATTAAGTTTGCATCTTGAAAGTTATCCTGACAGTTGGCACATTTCTTAAAAGGCGAACAATTCACTGGTAAATTCATATAAGCAGTGGATTAAATGGGACGGTAAAGAAAATTTATTTAACGTTTTATTTTTTTTAATTAAAACACAGTGTGATCGGAACGTCCAAAAATGCGTTGTGTATGAGCTGATAATGTGAAGTCAAAGGAAACGTTTAAGGTGAACTTTCAAAGCAATGTTGTAAGTTGCGTCAGTATCACCACGCCTGTGATACGACGACAGAACTGCAGATATTTGAAACGTAATTCGAAAGCAGAGAATTAAAGTCTATTGTTTCTGCATCGTTATCGTCAGTCGCCTGCGCCTTGAAATTAACACAACAATAATACCTTAATAGGGATTGACATGGATATCAAATAAAATCCATTAAAATTTTCTAAAATCCTATTTATTCAAAATGGGTAAACTACCTTCATCATCACAAATTATTATAAAGTTGGTTGAGCAAGTAAGATTTGTGTTTGGCATGGATGGTAGACATGAGTACGATATACAACGATGAGTGAATACAGGACATAGGGTTAACCCTGGGACACTTTACTCAATTGCGGGAAGTCAGAATGTGTCGAAAAACGCACGTATGGCATTCACAATGCTGTGTTAGTCCTACCTTAATGTAATATAGTAAAAGTTGAATGTGGCAAAAGAAGCTCTATGAATAATTAATGAAGTGACTATGAATGACAGGATGAGAAACTGTGTGATAAGAGAAGATTGTGATTTGCAAGATGTAACTAGGAATAATAAAAGAATGCTTTAGTGGGTTGGTCATGTAAGAAGAATGTACTGTCCTTGGCTCATCAAGTGGAATCGTGCAGGCAGTGCCCATCTGTGAGAAAAGACCGTCTGCAAGAACATGATCATATTTTTGTGAATGCTTCTTGTCTGCCTCAATTTTGTTTGTTTTCTGCCGCCTTCGAACATCGATACAGAAGATGTTGTGTGTGTTAGTGTGTGGAGACTTCAATATCAATCTCCTGGAAACTTCTTCCATCAGTATTAAATTTTGCTCTTTGTTCAAATCCTATAATCTTGATAATTTATTCTTTGAAGCTACACGAATTGCAGGGTGTAGTGCAACTTGTATTGATAATATTTTTACAGGTGTTGTACCAATCAACAAATCAATAATTCAAAAACTTAGTTCAGATCACTGTGGACAACTGGTTTCATTACCTTATATGCACAAAAAACAGGAAATTGAGAAAATTGTGTTTGTTCCTATTAATGCAAAACGCCTGGAGAGATTTAGAAGTAATATGGTAAAAAACCTTCCATCGCTTTCTTATAAGAACAATGCAGACTTTTTATATGGAGAATTATTTACCCTTATAAGCAATGAATTTAAAAAAACATTTACTTCTAAAACATTCTCCGGAAACAGTCGCAAGGTATTTAATGAGTGGGCGACAGTGGGAATTCATAAAAGCAGACGAAGGTTATATGACCTTTACCATGAAAGATCATATAATCCTTCTGATGCTTTTAAAGAATATGTCAAAAATTATTCTAAAATGTTTAAAAAAGTTTGCTCCACAGCCAAATCGTTACATATTAGCAACAAAATTAAGACGGCTAAGAATAAAATTAAAATGACGTGGAGTATAATTAACAGCGAAACCGGTAATGAAAAACCTCGTAACTCAAACTATCAATTAAAAATTAACAATGAATTGACTAAATCAAATCAAGAAGTCGCAGCGGTGTTTGAGAAATATTTCACTGATATTCCTATTTTGACAACAGAGTCTTTGAATTCTTCTCCAACTGTCGCCGAGTCATTACTCAAACAGAATGTTAATATCTGTTTAAAAGAATTTAGATTTGAAAAAGTATTACCGCAAGATATTGTAAAATACTTCAAAACCATTGATGTAAAGAAAACCGCAGATTTGTGGGGGATTTCCGTGACAGTTATTGCGTCCATAATAGATTTAATTGCACCTCATCTTGCTATTATTTTTAATACTTGTATCGATTCTGGTGTGTTTCCTGATTTAATGAAGTATAGTAAAGTAACACCTTTATTTAAATCTGGTAGTACATTGGACCCCGCTAATTTTAGACCTATTTCTGTACTACCAACTCTTAGTAAAATTTTTGAAAAAATTATTTTGGATCAATTGTTAATTTTTTTTAATACAAATAAATTACTTCATAAAAACCAATTTGGATTTACAAGGGGTCGCTCGACGTCTGATGCTGGCGTTGAGCTTATGAAATATATTTTTAATGCCTGGGAGAATTCACAGGATGCCTTAGGTGTTTTCTGTGATCTTTCCAAGGCTTTCGATTGTGTTCATCATGAAACATTAATCAGGAAACTACAACATTACGGTGTAAAAAATTTGGCGCTTAGACTTATTACTTCATATTTAAGTAACAGAACTCAAAAAGTCGTGATAAATGGTAAAGGTTCCTCCGGATCGGTAGTATCAATGGGCGTTCCTCAGGGCTCGATTCTTGGCCCATTCCTGTTTTTAATCTATATTAATGACTTACCTTATCTTGTAGGGGACAATCACGATATAGTATTATTTGCTGACGATACCTCTTTAATTTTCAAACTCAAACGGCAGTTAATTAATTATGACGATATAAATAATGCTCTATCAAAATTAGTACATTGGTTTAACGCCAACAATATGCTCTTGAACGGCAATAAGACAAAGTGTATTAAATTTACAATACCTAATGTAAAACATTCGAATACCAATGTGCTATTAAATGGGGAGGAGTTGAGTCTTGTGGATACCACTGTTTTTCTCGGTATTACTATTGACGCGAAACTTCAATGGGGTCCCCATATATCTAAATTAGCAAGCAGACTTAGTTCTGCAGCATATGCTGTAAGAAAGATTAGAAGTCTCACAGATGTTGAGACAGCTAGATTAGTGTATTTTAGTTACTTTCATAGCGTAATGTCTTATGGAATTTTGCTATGGGGTAATGCGACTGATATTGAAGCTATATTTGTTTTGCAAAAGAGAGCCGTTCGAGCGATTTATAACCTAAATTGTAAAGAGTCCCTCAGACAAAAATTTAAAGAAATAAACATATTAACTTTGGCATCGCAATATATTTATGAAAATCTAATGTATGTACATAAAAACATAAATAGCTTTAATAAGAATAAGGATGTGCATTCTTTAAACACTAGGAACAAACATAAGCTTGTAATACCAGTTACTAGACTCCACAGAATCAGTAATTCATTTATGGGGCAATGTATACGCTTTTACAACAAAATCCCAGAACATATTCAAAGTTTATCAATAAACAAGTTTAAAAGTTTTATTAAAGAAAAACTGTACAAAAAGGGTTATTATAATATCAAGGAATACATGAATGAAAATAACCCCTGGGAATAAGGTGATCGCCACCATGCTGGTTCTATTAAAAATCATCTAAAAATTGTATAAATGAAATTATTGTTAAGTGAAATATGTTTGAAAAAAAAAGTCCCGCTGGGTTTCTTGCTGGTTCTTCCCAGGACAGAGGTATTTTCCGAACCAGTGGTAAAATAAAAATGACTTTCAATAAGAATTATGTAATAATCAATATTGAATAAAAAATTATTCTATTCTATTCTATTCTATTCTGTTGCTTTTCTTATGGAATGTAACAATACGTCCATGTTTTATCTCCTGTGACAATATGATACACAGCATATGAACGTCCGTGATCATACTTTACACAATATTTTTTATACAAATTAATGGAACCTGGGTTTTGTTCTTGGGAGATCACGAGGAATCCAACAATAAAGTTTTCAAAATTTTAAATAATTATGTAACCTATTTGTCCTCGAATCTCATCATTGGTGATGGGCCGGTTTTCTTCAATTCCCCTGACAGTATCCACATTTTCCTGAGTGATCGCGGCTGAGGGTGTTATGGTGTTCAAATGAAGTGCTTCGCTCCCAAAGCGTTTAAAAGAATAGTGGTCGTAAATGTGATGTTCGAATCCCGGGTTAGGCCAAAAAACCAGTTACTGGATATTGAGAAGGAAAGACGTTCAGATATGCATTAAACAGTAATTTTCAAACCTTTCCTCATTTACTAACTTAAAAGTTGTAAAGTGCTAGAGCGTTGAAACAAAGACGCTTTATACCTAGCATGACGCGGTAACACTAGAGCATATAAAAATAATCTTTACATATTTATGGTCCGTCTACTACGTTTAACTTTTTTAATTTAATTTAATTTGGGATGACGTTATATTAGCCATTTTCTATTGAAAATGTAAATCCGTGGGGTTCACGTTCGGTATATTTATTAAAAAGAATGTATTCGCGATTTATCGTCGCTACTGGTGACAAAAAGGCTAGTACTTTTCTCGCTGAAAGGCTAAGTGTAGTCAATCAGTGTGGAACAACGTTCCTATCGCAACCAACAATTCCGCAACCAACGTTCTTGGCACTATACCGCGCGGAGTAAAACTGTATGAATGTTTTGTGTTTTTTATTATTATAACAAATTATAAGTTAAATCGTTTCATAATAATCATCGCCATCATCATTATTACAGCCCTTTACAAGTCCACTACTGAACGTGGGCCTCCGCCAAGGAATGCTACAAAGCATGGTCCCGAGCCACCTGCATCCATCGACTTCCTGCATTTCTTACCAGGTCGTCACTCCATCTAGTAGGGAGTTGCTCTACACTTCGCCTACTAGTAAGAGGCTGCCACTCGACAACATTTTCTCTTCATCGGTTGTCGGTTTTTTGAGTTATATGGCCTGCCCATTGCCACTTCAGCTTACTAATCCGTTGGGCTAGCGTAGCGGGTAAGCCTAGTCTCAATTCCATAAGTCATCACTGGCAACACGCACTGATTTTATAGTCTCTTTTTAAAGTTTAGAGGTATACCTGACGAGAAGACGTGTCGTAATTGCCCAGCTGAGTTGACTCCGTCGATTGAGCCCTCGGTCGAAGTAAGATTTATCTAGTCTAAACTAACTATTTGTCCCATAATCGTAAACAACTTCGAGCGTAGTGCTCCCAACAACTACCGGCATAGGTGTGACATGGACGTTATACATGTTTTTTGTTTTGTCCATGTTCATCTTAAGACCTATCCGTTAGGAGGCACTATTGTAGTCATTGAGCATAGTGCTTAGGTCCTCCAGCGATCCTGCCATAATTTCATCCTTGTCCGTGGACTTGCCGTTTTTAAGGTGCTGAAGATCCATTCTAATCTCGCTCAGACTGACGTCCGGGATATCATCGGTGTCGGATAAGACTTGCTCTTGGATCGTTACACACACTTGTGTGTGGCTCCAACGATTATGTGTACAGCTGCCCAGAATCTATCAATCTATCTTAAAATCTCAGGTGTCCTGGAAACGATGCTGCCACATTCGGCCTTCAGCTTCAACAGTTGGCTTTTTCTGGCAGACAGATCTCTGGCAAAGACTTTGGAGCCCTGGTTCCGCTCGATCGCTTCTTCAATACGAGCAGTTTTATAATTGCTTAAGTCCCGCTGCATGCAATTTTAGATCTGTCTCTTTAGTTGCCTGTATGATGTCAAATGTACTGAAGACTGCAGCTTCATTTCCCATCTAACAGCCATGAAATTAAGAGTGTGATCGAAGAGTTTTTGTGTTCTTCTGCGGCGGGTTTTGCAAAACTAAGTTCCGACCGCATAGACAGTTTCCACGAGCTTGTCGTTCATAACGTACACTGCATAGCAATCTTCTAGGCACTGATAACGGTTTTGTAACTCGAGCTGAAAGGTTTCGGGACTTTGGATTAAAGTACGAAGGGGATGGAGCGTTGCCTTCATTACACGAGACCTCTCGAACTTAAGGTTTAGGTTTAGTATGCCTTTAACCATTCGGTGATTGCAACCAGTTTTCACTAGGGATGTTACGAATATTTGCATTCTCATTCGTATATGCGAATAATTCGCATCATTTCAAACATTCGCACCAACATTCGCATTCGCATCAAGCGATGCGAATGTTTTGCGAATGCGAATGTGTACAGGTCATATCGTTTCTCGCCCGGTGGCCGCGCGTTTGATCGATCGTCGAACGCGTAGAAGGCATCATCGTTTTTCATTCGACCAATAGAAAGCGTTTATTTGTCGCTGCTTGCTTGGTTAGTTTGGTTTGTTTAGTTTTAATTGTCAGTCAATTGTAACTAGTCATTACGTAAAGAAACTAGTAGTTTGTGAGTTTAGAATTGTGTCGAGCTACTTTGTCATTTTTTTCCATGGCACCGGGAAAGAAAAGTGAAATATAGCGATATTTTACACCTGTCGATCGAGACACGCGAAATAAAATCTTTGCGAGAAAAGTTAATTAAAAAAAAACAATTGGGCGCACTACCTCGGCGTTGCGAACCTATTTGAAAACCGTTCATTCCAAAGAATACGAAATGCTGATCCATTCTGAATCGGAGGCCCAGGCTTCAAAACTAGATACACCGCAAGAAACTCTACCAAAAGAGAAACTCTAACAAAACAATTATCTATTGAAGAAACTCTAATTAAAAAGAAACAATGGGACACCAAACATCAATTGTCGCAAGAAATCGACTGCCGAATAAGTGAAATGATAGCATTACACAAGACTTGCCATTTAACTTCGTTGTAGGCGTAGGATTTCGAAGGCTAATGCAGTTAGTCGCATTCCAATATACAGTAAAAAGTCGTAATTTTTTTACTGAGCATACCTGTGAAGTTTTGTACGGCAAAGTTGCTGAAAAAACCAAAGTTCTGTTAGCTGATTTTAAATATATGTCATTAATGACTGACATATGGTCAGAGCCAAGTGCGAATGTATTACTTCTCAGCCTAACCTGTCAAGGCATAACGGCACATTTCAACCTTTTAAACGTTATCTTAAAGTGCGAGGAATTCGAAAGCAGACACACTGGCGATGCTATTTCAAAAAATTTGAATCAACGCTGAGTGAATGGAATATAACTAAGGAGCAAGTACACTGTATGGTGAGAGATGAGGGCTCAAATATGAAGCTTGCTATGACATTGGCTGATTTTAACGATGTAGACTGTACAGCTCATAAGCTACAGACAAATATTAAGAATGGATTTAATTTTCATAATTTCCTAGTGAATATGATTCAGAAATGTAAGAGGATCGCCACTCATTTTAATCATTCGACTATCGCTCAAGGTCAACTAGCCAAAATCCAACAGCGACTAAATCCAGATCAAATTCCACTAACTGTTATAGAATACTGTTCAACGAGATGGAACAGCACGTTTTATATGTTCGAAAGGTGTTTAAAACTAAAAGATGCTTTGTGCCTGTATGATAACGACAATAATATTTCCAACATTACACCTGAAGAATGGAAAGCTATGGAGTATTGCGTAACAGTTCTTAAGCTATTTGAAGAAGCTACACGCAACTTGAGCAGCTCAAGCACTTTAATTTCGTCCGTAATTCTGATTATTTATACATTGAAAAAAGATCTCGATGACAAAAAGATACCTACTGAAGGCGACACCGTTGATAACATTATTATTACCTTTATACAAGTTATCAAAACCGAAATAAACAAGAAGTTTGGCAACCTGGAGAATGATTCTTTGTTCACAATCTCCACATTTCTGAACCCACTATATAAGCATAAATTTTTCAGTGATATTGTAAAGGTAAAGTTCACTCTGATATTGTTGAATTGGTTCTAAGTCTATCTAACCGGGATGGTGATAAAAATCGGCGTTTACCTTCAGGCGCTAAAAGGTTGAGTTATATGTCAAGCAACATTGATGAGCCTTCAACAAGTTCTGCTAGTCTTATAAGCAACCTGGCACGAATTCTAGATTCTTCAAGCGAAAACGAAGGCTCAGATGTAGAATCTGGAGACACTAAAAATGTGAAATTAAAGCTCAATTGAAGGTCTATCTTAAAGAAAAGCAAGCCTCTCTCGATGAAAACCCTCTCGACTGGTGGAAAAGTAAATTAAAATACGACAAATTGACAGATCTGGCCCGCAAATATCTGAGCGCTTCAACGGCCAGCGTTCCGAATGAGCAATTATTCAGTGCAGCCGGCCTTATACCGAGTGACGATAAAGTTATCAAATGAAATGAAAGACGTATCCTTTAAATAACGTTTCGATTTACATACCATAAACAAATCCATAGACACGTCATTCAGTGAGTTAAAAGCAGTTGTAACGACATTGGATTATAATGTTTGCATCGATACGTTAAATAAACGAGAAATTAATAAATATAACGAATGCAAAAACAAATATATAGTAAAATGTCAAAAATTAACGACCAAATTAAATGTCAAACATCTGTGTCAACGTGAGAACGAAACGCAACCGTTGACTACGAACGCGGATCATAGATTAAGCGCGGTCTATAATCTGTCAAAACAAACTCTGGATGATGTAACAATTAGAGTATTATCTACCACGGGGAGTGCTCTGAGGAATTGTTCGGACTAATTCCAGCCGCTCAATTTGACCATCGCACATCGCGACAGAACTTGCGATACCATCCATATCATCTAGATGATTGGCGGTCCACCACTGTGCGATTCAGAAGAAGTTTTCTCCCTCGCACAACATCCTGGTGGAATCGATTACCACCAGCAATTTTTCCGGACCGATACGACTTAGGGACCTTCAAGAAAAGAGCCTACTCCTTTTTAAAAGGCCGGCAACGCATCTGCGATTCCCCTGGTGTTGCAGTTGTTCATGGGCGGCGGTAGTCACTTACCATCAGGTGAGCCGCATGCTCGTTTGCCCCCTCTCCTATAAAAAAAAAATTATCGAAAGGCCTTAATTTTGCTATAACACCGAAAAAATTACCGTACGAAGAAATTATCTGTGGTGTTGAGAACTGTTTATTTAAAAACAATATCCAGAAGGAAGATTTGGAAGCGATACGGCAAGACATTTCGTCTATGTTACGTCGAAGTTCATCACCAAAACCGAATCTACCCAAAGATGAATTTAAAGCGTTGTATAACCTACGCAATAAACCAGAAATCACGATTCTCCGCGCAGATAAGGGATATGCCACGGTAGTCATGGATACGTCGGATTATAATTCAAAAATACAAGAACTTTTGTCGGATGTAAGTACTTATAAAAAGGTTAAAAATGACCCAACAAATAACACACTTAAAACAACTAGGGATCTCATAAAGAA
Source organism: Parnassius glacialis (assembly GCA_033319125.1). NCBI lineage: Eukaryota > Metazoa > Arthropoda > Insecta > Lepidoptera > Papilionidae > Parnassius > Parnassius glacialis. The sequence continues at coordinate 22,019,520 of JAVANC010000025.1, read as the reverse complement.
ACACTCCAAAAATTAAATCTAGACGTAAAATCGATAATACCTACGTGTAAAAAACCACCGAAATTGTATGGGTTACCAAAAATACACAAGCCCAATGCTCCGACGTGATAGTATATAGTATACGTCCCATAGTGAGCCAAATCGATTCACCAACTTACAAATTGGCTCAACACTTAGCGAATATACTCTCACCGCTTAGGGGACATACAAGAGCACACACAAAGGATTCCTACCATTTTGTCAGCGAGATTAAAGACCTACATCTGGCAGACAATGAAACTATGGTTAATTTTGATGTGCAGTCTCTGTTCACATGCTTACCTGTTGAGGACTGCATCTCGATTGTTACTAGAAGACTAGAGGAAAACAACATGCCCGTAGAATATGCAGTATTACTCAGACACTGCCTTAAATCTGGTTACCTATTGTGGAAGGAGGAGTTTTACAAGCAAGTAGATGGAGTGGCGATGGGCTCACCTGTATCTCCCATTGTCGCCGATATATTTATGGAGGACTCTGAGGAGAAAGCCCTGCTTACTTCTCCTGTAAACCCAAGATTCTACAAGCGGTAGCTAGACGACACTTTCACAATTCTACCTTTAGATAAAGTAACTGCATTTTTAGACCATCTTTACTTCTTAAATTCTAAAATTCAGTTCACTATGGAGTTAGAGGCAAACAATTCTTTAGCTTTTCTAGATGTGTTAGTAATTCGGAATTCTGATAACACCTTGAGCCATACTGTGTATAGAAAAAAGACCCATACAGATAGATATTTAAACGGTGATTCTCACCACCATCCTTCACAGTTAGCTACCGTGGGTAAATCTTTGTTTCAGAGAACACGAGGGATCTGTGACAGTAAACACCTGGCCGCCGAGCTCCAAAACGTCCAGCAAGTTTTGCACGACAATAAGCTTCGGGTCCTGCGCCTACGTCACAGTGAGAGAGTGAAGCCGGCCACAGTCGAGCGAGTGCCTACTGTACTGCCATATGTCAGAGGTGTCACTGACAAGATTGAAGCGTGCTTCCATTAAAACATACTTCAAGCCGCCGAAGAAGATTAGTCAGTTTTTACCATCAGTCAAGTGTAATATTCCTCTGCAAGATGCAGGAGCGTACAATCTTGATTGTAAATGTGGTCTCTCTTATATAGGACAAACTAAAAGATCCATAAAACCCGCGTTAAAGAACACATAGCTGATGTGAAGAATCGACGTTCCGTGAAGTCTGCAGTCTGTGAACACGTACAGGATCGCCCCCGTCACTACATTAGATTTGATAGTCCACAAATACTCGCTAGAGAACACCGATTCCTCCCCAGGATGATTCGCTAGGCTATTGAAATTAAAAAAAACATCCTAATTTCGATAGAGAAGATGGCTGGGTGCTACCATCTGCTTGGAATCCCATAATTAATAAAATTAAATCCCAACACAAGCATACAACTGCAAGACTTCATGATACTGTAAGTTCATACTGCGTAGATCGAAACAAAAATTAATAACTTTTACTCTGAAGGTAGTCGTGGTTAACTATGACATTGGGACGTCATACACCTCAGTCCCCCCCGTGACCATGGATTCTGAAAAGTGCCCGAAACGTCGGGAATATAAAATATGTTGATATACGCGATAAAATCCGTAAAATTAGTTTTATTTAAATGTGTAGTGTTCGCGTAAATATAAGAAATCATTAAATCATTAAGACGTATTCTACATAAATTTCTTTAAACATACATAACTAAAAAAATATATAACAATTAATATTTTAGTCGCGGTAGCATTTTTTTTTTCGTTTTAATATTAACTAACATCATGTAAATGCATACAGATATCACCTGATGAATACTAGAAGGTCAAAGACCCACGGCATTTGAAGGCGATATACGTAGTTAAAACGTTGCCAATTTGAATTACTCAAATAAAGAAAAAATGTACTTACGGCTAACAATTTAAGGCATAACTTTATAAATCGCGCGAAATCAAAAACAAAGGGACCGTGCTCTGCGGGTGTGTGAAAATAAATTCAAGCAAGAATTTACTTAAAATAAGAAGTTAATTAAACGCGATAAAATCCGTAAAAATAGTTTTATTCAATGTGTAGTGTTCGCGTAAATATAAGAAATCATTAAAATAAAGGCATAATTTTTTATGCGCAAAGTGACGAGAAATGGGACGGAATGTCGAAACTTAGCGACGTTGCCGCTTTTATAGGTCGCTTCAGGTCAGTCAACTAATAATATGAAAGATGATTTATTTCTTGTAAATTTTTTACGCTTTTTATTTTGTTTGAAAAATGCATTTTATATTTTCTTTTATTATTGTTTATTTTATTATTTTAACAGACATATATCAACTTGTATTACCTGCTGTGCTATTTAACGTGATAACCTAGGCGCCACCCAGTATACGAGCCTCTTAGAAATCACCTCATGGGCGAAAAGGCGGCAAAATTACTTTTTCTGAAATATAACATCCCTCTTTTGAATTTTGACTATTAGATATATTTACTGTATAAGCGATAACACTGGTTTATTGTTCCAATATGTTTTCATACTCCTATTGTTAAGAGCTTGGGGTTCGAGACAATTAAAAACTGCCGATTAAATTACCAAAATTGACATATTCATCACCTCACCTCACAGATTCACCTCACAGAATACCAGCGTGAAGTAGAGGTTTACCTCTGCATTTCGCTTGATGAGTGCAGGTGGCCGTAGGCCCTTTTTACTGGAAATGAGGCATTCCATCTTAGTCCTCACGGGTGACAACGCATCTGCATTTTGATTCGCAAACGAGGGTAGATGTAGATGACTATGGGCCGCAGCAACCACTTACCATCAGGTGGGCTGTGTGCTCGTTTGTCACCTTATCCTATATAAAAAAAACACTTTAATTACACAACATTAATTACAGTCTAAAACCATACTAATAATAAACACAATCACTTTAGTTCGCAGTTATTTCGCTTCGAAGTATTCTCTTGTATCGCCAATTCAATACTGACTCGGTCGTGGTCTATACCAGCCTTATATAGGGCCTCAGATAGTTTCCAGAACATTCTACTGTAGCGACATCTAGAATGTTCGAGTACATATCGGTCCCGAAATTTCTGGAAGGATACAGACTCTCCTAGTTCTGCTACTTGACACTAGACTACTCGATACAAGACATTAATAGTGGCGCGCAACACTGCCCCCTCCTAAGACATGCTCGTCCCGAGCATTATTGGCCCCATAATAACGCGCCAGTCGATCCAAATGGACGATCTTAGGAGTACATCTGGCACCATTCTGTATCCGGTAGGTTACGTCATTGATCCTTGTCACAATCCGGTACGGTCCGTCCCATTTAGCTTGAAGCTTAGGACATTTCCGTTTGCTGCGAACTGGATTGTGTAACCACACTAGTGAACCTTCGTCAAACCCCTTGTTGTTCATTTTGCGGTCATACCGCATTTTATATTTTCATATTTTCATCTTCTCAGACGTTTGCTGGCCCGTCTGTCTGACGTGCTCATAAATGTCATTCATTTTGTTCCGCAAGTCATTTGCATAATCGGTTATACTGCGTGGGGCATCAGGTGGTATTCCGGTGATCAGGTCTGCAGGTAGCCGTAATTCTCTCCCAAAGTTTGCGAAAGCTGGCGTTACTGATGTACTTTCGTGAACAGCGCTTCGTTATGACAACAAAAACGGTTGTATGTGCCTGTCCCAGTCTCGTTGCTGTTTTTCCACAACTTTTGCCAGGTACCTTTCCAATGTCTGATTCTCGTTGAATGAAAATCGTTCTACCATTCCATCAGATTGTGGGTGGTAAGAAGTTGTTCGTGTTTTATGAGCACCCATAACTCGGCAAGTTTCCTGGAATATTTGAGACTCAAAATTCCTTCCTTGATCGCTGTGAATCTCTAAGGGTACTCCAAACCGACAGAAGACTTCATGTACTAGTTTATCTGCAACTGTTGAAGCTTCTTGATTTGGAATGGCGAAGACTTCTGGCCACTTAGTGAAGTAATCCATCACAACCATGAAATACTTGTTACCACTTTCACTTTCCGGAAACGGCCCCGCAACGTCAATGGCTATCCTCTCCCATGGTGCACCAACATTGTACAATTTCAATGCACCTCTACTACGAGCTTGAGGTCCCTTTACAGCCGCACAACTTGTACATTTGCGGCACCAGTCCTCGACATCGTCACGACAGTGGACCCAGTAAAACCGTTCTCGGATCTTCAGTAGAGTTCGTTTAACTCCCAGGTGGCCTCCTGAACAACCACTATGGTACAGCTGTAGAACATCTGGTACTTTAGCCTTAGGGACAACCATTTGCAAATGACACCTGTCTCCCCGATCATTTTCCCATTTACGGCACAGGACTCCATCCTGAATCAGCAAGCTGTCCCATGGGGCCTAATAGCTTTTCGTGGTCGAACTCATCGCGGAGACGTCGCTCCACTTGGGCTTAGGAGCACTGGCCTTCATCCATTCCAGAATCGGCTTAATGTCCGAATCTTCCTGCTGTGCATGTTGTAGGCTGTTCTTCCACTCATTGCTGAGCTGGTCTGTCCTGAGCATCCTCACAGCAGCTCTGACTTCCAGGTGTTGGATGCCGTCGATGAATGTCTGCACCAGGCTCCCTTCAATGAGCGCAGGTACAGACTGGTACGCCTTTCGAACCAGCTTCTCCATCTCAAGGGCCCACTACTGCAGGTTTTCGTTACTGCGTTGCACGCGATCTTTGAGCTTCGCACGAAAGACGTGTTCCAGGTGAGCGTCACCATATCTCGCCTCTAATGCCTCAAGGAGCTGCTCGTAAGTCACTTCCTTACCGAGAGCTTCCAGAACAGTTAAAGCCTTGTCCCGTAGGCCTAGGGTGAGAGCAGTCATGGCCTGACTTTTATTCCAGCCGTTCGCTTTCATGACAGCCTCGAACTGGATTTTGTAGGCCGACCAGGAAGAAATTCCGTTGAACGGTGGCACTTTGAATCCACGTAGCGAAAGTGTTGTAGCTACCACGGGAGCTGTAACTCCATCCCCAATTTTGAGGTCGTTCAGCGTTTTCTTCACGTCAACCATTACGTTGTCAACCCGATTGTTCACTTGGTTGATTCGGGTTTCAGCTTCCGACAGGCGGTTGTCATGTTGAGCAACCCTATCCTTCACCTCCCTTATCTCTTTCCCGAAGGTAGCGTGAAGGTCCTCCATGAGAAGAAGCTGCTCTTCCAACCGACGGCGCTGTTTCTCCTGTTGGCGGGCCTGTTCCTCTTGTCCGCGCTGCAGCTGCTCTTCCAACCGACAGCTCTGTTCCTCCTGTCGGCGGACCTGTTCCTCGTGTCGGCGAGCCTGATCCTGCAACATCATCATCAGAGCACCTAAGTCAGGTGCTGTAGATGCAGGAGCTGATGACGGACCGGCTTCCGTGGTCAGCAGCTGGCCCTCCGATGTTTGCGGCGTTGTATTATCAAATCGTCTCTGGTCCGTCTCCAGCTGGCGTTGACTTCGGGTACGGATACCCTCCATGTCGTCCTTTGGTAAAATCGGCATGAATTCGAAACTTCTGACATCAATTGTTACGAGCTTGGGGTTCGAGACAATTAAAAATTGCCGATTGAATTACCTAAATTGACACTTTAATTACACAACATTAACTACAATCTAAAACCACACTAATAATAAACACAATCATTTTAGTTCGCACTTATTTCGCTTCGAAGTATTCTCTTGTATCGCCAATTCAATACTGACTCGGTCGTGGTCTATATCAGCCTTATATAGGGCCTCAGATAGTTTCCAGAACCTTCTACTGTAGCGACATCTAGAATGTTCGAGTACATCGGTCCCGAAATTTCTGGAAGGATCTTGACTCTCCTAGTTCTGCTACTCGACACTAGAGGGCGCTATTGTAACTAGTGTAGCCATGTACAAGACATTAATAGTGGCGCGCAACACTATTATAAGTAATAAAAATGATGACTTAAGTTGATTAAAGTTTTTTTTAATGTTACTTTCATGCTTAATATCAAATCAAATGCTTAATACTATAAAGCATAAAGCGTTTAAACTGCTCTGTATAAAGTTTATACAGATCCAATGTGTCGAAAGTCCTATTTTCAAATAGCATTATTTTATTATTGCTCTTTCAGCACGTTCTATATCTAGAATATCGATTTTATTTTAGCTTTACTTCTCCGAATTGGGAAAAATAAATATAGTAGATTATGAAGAGATATAGAACTTATGAGATTGCGATATCTTTAAAATATTTCAAAGGTCAGAATTATTTTCTAATTCAATTTTTCCTTATGTGAAGTGGAGGAATTCAAAATAACCAGTTTTTGGGTCTCTAATTATTCCTAGGTATTTTGTGGTAGTACATATATATATAAGCCATTCAGCGGGGAAACGCAACCAGCGTTCTTGGCACGATACTGCAAGGAATAGGACTGTATGATATTTAAGTTGTTTTAAGTGTTTTTGGAATAGGGCAACGGAAATCAAGGGGTCAGCGGCTGGCCAACTTCATGGAGAAAGAGGGACTCTTTATGATGAACTCTTTCTTCCAGAAGCGGCCCCACAGGAAGTGGACCTGGTCGAGCCCCGACGAATCGGCAAAAAATCAGATTGACTTCATTAAGACGACCAGACGACAACTGTTCAGTGATCGTGAGGGTGAATACCAGGGATATTACGAATGTCATATTTTTCACATTCGCGAATGCGAATGCGAATGCGAATTTTTGAGAATACCATAAAAAAAAAACTTTAATCAACTTAAGTCATCATTTTTATTACTTATAATAGGAATATGAAAACATATTGGAACAATAAACCAGTGTTATCGCTTATACAGTAAATGTATCTAATAGTCAAAATTCAAAAGAGGGATGTTATATTTCAGATAAAGTAATTTTGCCGCCTTTTCGCCCATGAGGTGATTTCTAAGAGGCTCGTATACTGGGTGGCGCCTAGGTTATCACATTAAATAGCACAGCAGTTAATACAAGTTGATATATGTCTGTTAAAATAATAAAATAAACAATAATAAAAGAAAATTAAAAACGCATTTTTCAAACAAAACAAATAGCGTAAAAAATTGATAAGAAATAAATCATCTTTCATATTATTAGTTGACTGACCTGAAGCGACCTATAAAAGTGGCAACGTCGCTAAGTTTCGACATTCCGTCCCATTTCTCGTCACTTCGCGCATAAAAAATTTCCTTTGTTTTTGATTTCGCGCGATTTATAAAGTTATGCCTTAAATTGTTAGCCGTAAGTACATTTTTTTTTATTTGAGTAATTCAAATTGGCAACGTTTTAACTACGTATATCGCCTTCAAATGCCGTGGGTCTTTGACCTTCTAGTATTCATCAGGTGATATCTGTATGCATTTACATGATGTTAGCGAAAAAAATGCTACCGCGACTAAAATATTAATTGTTATATATTTTTTTAGTTAGGTGTGTTTAAAGAAATTTATGTAGGACACGTCTTTTCATTTAATGTGATAACTTTATCGTCACTCGGTATAAGGTCGGCTGCACTGAACAATTGCTCACTCGGAACGCTGGCCGTTGAAGCGCTCAGATATTTGCGGGCCAGATCTGTCAATTTGTCGTATTTTAATTTACTTTTCCACCAGTCGAGAGGGTTTTCATCAAGAGAGGCTTGCTTTTCTTTAAGATAGACCTTCAATTGAGCTTTAATTTCACATTTTTAGTGTCTCCAGATTCTACATCTGAGCCTTCGTTTTCGCTTGAAGAATCTAGAATTCGTGCCAGGTTGCTTATAAGACTTGTAGCAGAACTTGTTGAAGGCTCATCAATGTTGCTTGACATATAACTTAACCTTTTAGCGCCTGAAGGGAAACGCCGATTTTTATCACCGTCCCGGTTAGATAGACTTAGAACCAATTCAACAATATCAGAGTGAACTTTACCTTTACAATATCACTGAAAAATTTATGCTTATATTGTGGGTTCAGAAATGTGGAGATTGTGAACAAAGAATCATTCTCCAGGTTGCCAAACTTCTTGTTTATTTCGGTTTTGATAACTTGTATAAAGCTAATAATAATGTTATCAACGGTGTCGCCTTCAGTAGGTATCTTTTTGTCATCGAGATCTTTTTTCAATGTATAAATAATCAGAATTACGGACGAAATTAAAGTGCTTGAGCCGCTCAAGTTGCGTGTAGCTTCTTCAAATAGCTTAAGAACTGTTACGCAATACTCCATAGCTTTCCATTCTTCGGGTGTAATGTTGGAAATATTATTGTCGTTATCATACAGGCACAAAGCATCTTTTAGTTTTAAACACCTTTCGAACATATAAAACGTGCTGTTCCATCTCGTTGAACAGTATTCTATAACAGTTAGTGGAATTTGATCTGGATTTAGTCGCTGTAGGATTTTGGCTAGTTGACCTTGAGCGATAGTCGAATGATTAAAATGAGTGGCGATCCTCTTACATTTCTGAATCATATTCACTAGGAAATTATGAAAATTAAATCCATTCTTAATATTTGTCTGTAGCTTATGAGCTGTACAGTCTACATCGTTAAAATCAGCCAATGTCATAGCAAGCTTCATATTTACGACTTTTTACTGTATATTGGGATGCGACTAACTGCATTAGGCTTCGAAATCCTATGCCTTCAACGAAGTTAAATGGCAAGTCTTGTGTATTGCTATCATTTCACTTATTCGGCAGTCGATTTTTTGCGATTGTTTGGTGTTCCATTGTTTCTTTTTAATTAGAGTTTCTTCAGTAGATAATTGTTTTGTTAGAGTTTCTCTTTTGGTAGAGTTTCTTGCGGTGTATTCAGTTTTGAAGCCTGGACCTCCGATTCAGTATGGATCAGCATTTCGTGTTCTTTGGAATGAACGGTTTTCAAATAGGTTCGCAACGCAAAGATTTTATTTCGCGTGGTCTCGATCGACAGGTGTGAAAAATCGCCATATTTCACTTTTCTTTCCCAATTTCAAACAAACACATTTTATATTTTTTTTCCTTGCTTCTCATAATAAATTTTAAATTACTGGATTTTTATAAAATACGTTTAACGAAAGTTTAGTTACTAAAGTTTAAGAACGGTCGGTCAAAGTTCAATGTCCTAGGTCCACTTAACACAAAATTATAACCACGTGTTAAGAACGCGATTTCTTCTCGAGTCACAAAGTTCTAGCATTCCACACGACAAAGCAAAATTCCTTCGTACGATATCAAAATGCCATAAGGCAACTCGTCGACGCAAATTAATGGTAATCAAAGTTAAGTTAATCACTCAAAATTATTACAACAAGAATTATACAAGCCAAGCCCCGTTGTTACGCAAAACGAATGAGATTAGACAACACAATGGAGGCGGTCTTAAATGCGATAGAACAATTATCACGTAACTTCAGACTATCCTCAATGATCTCAATAGTGTTTTCCAACGGATAGGCCTTAAGATGAATATGGACAAAACAAAAATCATGTTTAACGTCCGTGTTACACCTGTCCCGGTAGTTGTTGGGAGCACTAATCTCGAAGTTGTTGACGAGTATGTTTAACTGGGACAAATAGTCCGACTAGGTAAATCCAACTTTGATGAGAGGTCAATCAATGGATTCAACTCGGCTTGGCAGCGTTCGGGAAAACTACGACACACCTGCTCGTTAGTCATACCTCAAAACTTAAAAACGTAATTGTACAACCAGTGCGTGTTGCCTGTGATGACTTACGGATCTGAGACGTGATATTTCACTACTGGCCGTATGAGGAAGCTCAAGGTCGCTCGGCGAGCTATGGAGAGGTCTATGCTCGGGGTTTCTCTGGGTGATAAACTTAGCAATGAGAATATTCGCAGTAGAGCCAGATTAACAGACATAGCCCAACGGTAGGCGACGTGTAGGGCGACCCCCCCACTAGATGGAGTGACGACCTGGTAAGACTTGCAGGAAGTCGATGGATACAGGTGGCTGAGCACCGTGCTTTGTGGCATGCCTTGGGGGAGGCCTATGTTCAGCAGTGCATGTCGGGAAGTCGATGGACGCAGGTGGCTCAGGACCGTGGTTTGTGGCATTCCTTGAGGGAGGCCTATTTTCAGCAGTGGACTCTTATGAAAAGCTGTAATGATGATAATGATGAAGTGTTTTAGTTTTTTTATTATAGTTTTAATATAGCTTGTTTTTTGAAGTTATATTTCTTTTGGGGGTTTGGGGAAAATGATGAGAGTTAATTTTTACTATGCGCACGTACACCGACACCTAAAAACGACACAATGAAATTATTACGATCCGCGCGCAAACCGACACCTAAAAGCGACAACTTCAGTGGGTAATTGTCTCTCAAGAAGTTATTTTTTTTGTTACACTAAAGTAGTATAACTACCTACGTGCGTACATAAGTACGCACACACTTTTTTATATGTAGTGTAAATAATGATAATGATTAATTTTACAGCTACTTCATAACTTATTGCAGGCCCTGTTGTGGCAAGCAAAATATTTCAGACCTAGTTTTACCATAATATAGAATGGCTGTATAAACCGCGTATGAAAAAAAATTTCCAATGTTAAATTTAAGATTTTTTAAATAATTTATGTACCAAAAAACAAACAATGTAAGTCCTTATACACTACCCTGCGATACACCATATTGTGTGGACAATCCATCTTCACTAAAGGTGTACGAGTGTAGTGTTATGTAAAAAGTCAGATAATAAATTATAAAATGCACTTTCTTTAGCGAATTTCTCTAATTTACATAAGAGGGTTTTTTTTATATGATAAGGGTGACAAACGAGCACACAGACCACCTGATGTTAAGTGGTTGCTGCGGCCCATAGACATCTACATCTATCGTCTATTACAAATCAAAATGTAGATGCGTTGTCACCTATGAAGACTAGGATGGGATGCCTCATTTCCAGTAAAAAGGGCCTCCGGCCACCTGCACTCACCAAGCAAAACGCAGAGGTAAACCTCTACTTCACGTTGGTTTTCTGTGAGGTCGTGGTACCACCCCGGTTCGAGCCGGCCCATCCGTGCGACAGCAAAAGCTGCCGCGTGGCACTGTTAAAATGAATGGGTGGGGATAGAAGCGTTAAAAAGGATTGATATTGATACAATTCCTATCCAAAGACGTTAAATAGACTTTTACTATTTTACCCTTTTAACTGGAAACGAGGTCTTCCATCTAAGTCCTCAAGAATGACAACACATCTCCATTCTAATTCTTAATCGAGGATGAATGTATTTAGATGTCTATGGGTTACAGCATCCACTTACTATTAGGTGTACTGTGTACCCGTCTGTCACCATTATTTTACAAAAAAAAAACTAAGTCTCTCTAAGAATTTTTTTTAAATTCTGCATCAATTCGCAAGCATCAACACAGTAATATGGAGAGCATTGGCCGCTTTTAGAGTTTACGCCGATCTCCTTGAGAAATATGATGGAATCCCTCCTTACTAGTAAATAATTAAGTATCTTCAATCACACTACGGTTGACTTTGAAGAACTAAATAAAATAAAATAATTTCACATTCTGAACTCGGTGCTCAAACAAAGAAGAAAAAATAAAGCCATAATTTCTGAATGTAAAATTATTTTATAATTTTTCGCTTTCACTTTTTTAAAGTTATTTTTTAACACTTTTGTGTGGGCTACAGAATATCACAATTTAAATATCGTCTACATTATAATATAAAAAAATTCACCATTATACAATTTTGTCTCCAAATTTGTACGTGATATATGTATATATATATATGAGACGAAGTATCGGTCGGTCGGTAAACGCCCCTGAGCTACCTGCTATTATTAAATTTTCTTTTATTAAATATTTTTATATTTCTACCACCACTGTGACACTTTTCAAATATTGTTGGAAGTGCTTGATAGATCATATTATAATACGATACCAAAAATAACTAGTAGTTTTTGAGGTATCATTAATAATGCGTATTTAATAGACATGGACTACAAAAATGATGTCCTCATTTCATTTATATTGAAGTCGGTTGTAGATTTTTTTTATTTTACCACTTGTTATTTTAATGTTGAAATACAATAGTTGCATATGAAAGCATTTATTTAAAATTATAAATGTATATGCCTTACCATATTCTAAATGATAATGGGTTTGCAAGTCTAAGATAAATTAAACCACCAAAATACGCTATGAAGTCATCTCCCAATTTGATTTATCGATGTAATCCAAGAACAATAATTTTGAAAATCTTTTAAGCAGCCAGTTCCGATTGCCTCAACTTTTTACGTACTGATTATTTTTCAAGTTGGTTACGAGTTTTTTAAAAGCGACATTATTGTATGTAAAAAAAAACTATGAAATGATTTTCTTGTTAAAATTAATTTAAAAAAATTAATTCGTAGGTTTATAAAATTGTGATAGAGCAAATCAAAAACACTTAAACTTAGTTCTAAAAGATTTAAAGGTTTTGTATAAGTTTTAAAAGTTAATTTCAACCATTTAAAACTTTTAACCTAACAGAGGAGGTGATAACACTGTTGCGCTGTTCCAGTGTGTGTTGGTAGACTTGTAACTAGAAGTATGTAAATTGTATAGTAGAGTTTTTAATAAGTGCGACAGTAGTCTTATGACTAAAGGTAAAACCTGGCAAACTAAAAATATCTTGGGCTCGAATCTGCTAAACTAAAGTCGTGAACAGTTCCTAGCACAATTTTTTTATCTTAGTTTGAGTAGTGGTTGTGTAGTGGTGGTCTGTCCCATATCATCCTATGGCTGTTGCAAGAGACTACTGAGGAAATATCTAGTAGTCTTTATGATACCAACTACAAAAAAATTTAAAACTCGGGTCCAATCCGCCTGCAAAGCGGGGCAATTACGGCAAAAGTCCCCCCCCCCCCCTCATGAGACATTCTATAATGAATGAATAAATTAAGTTCATAATATGTGACTATTGCATTGCTGGAATTTAAAAAAACATCTACTATACAAACTTTCAAAATAATATTGTGTATCATGAAGATTAAAAATATGTTGGAAATATTTTAAATAATTAGTAAATACAACAAGGCATGCCCTAAGCGCATTAAAAAAATTACGTATAATATGATTTTACGGAATTTTTAAAGTAGTTTAAATACACGCATGTTTTCATTAATAACCTTATTATACTTCCAATTTTCCGATAATTTTATGTCAAACTTAAATTTAAAAAAACTTTGGAAAATCCAAAAGTGCATGACACATAATGCTCATATGAGAGTGAAAAAAAATTTGTAATTTTTAGTTTTATTCGTCAAAGAATTCCAGTAGCAGCGATCAAAGTATACTTTCAAGTCACTCTATCTAGTCCGAAGGTAAAGTCTCATCATAACTAACAAAACAAGCCCAAACTCGGCATATCTAGTTCTTTACCTCGAGGAGTTCCAGTAACAGTCATCAAAGTACACTTTCAAGTCACTCTATCAAGTCCAAAGTAAGGTCTTATCATAACTAACCAAACGAGCCCAAACTCGGAACATCTAGTTCTCCTCTTCGAAGAGTTCCAGTCGCAGTCATCATAATACACTTTCAAGCCTATCTATCCAGTTCGAAGGTAAAGTCTCATCATAACTAACAAAAACGAGCCCAAACTCGGCAAAATTAGTTCTCCTCGTCGAGGAGTTCCATTAGCAGATACCGAAGTACACTTTCAGGTCTATAAAGCCAAGACGTCTAAGTACATATATTTATAAATAAATCCTGCGTGCTTTTAGTCAAACAAAATAATCTAATAAAAATCTGTGAATATAAAAATAATAATTATCTAATGGTCAAGTTTTGAAATATTTCGTATTTCTACGGCGATCTTTTTCGCTGCAAACAAGCGATACGGTATCTAGTCACGACGGCGGCCGAGGCCGGAATGACCAATTATATAATATGTATGTTTTGTGGGAATGACGGAGTGAGACACTGTCTATTTAGTAAAATATATTAGTACAAGGCTGCTTAAAACACCGAAAATTTCGCCATTTCTTAGCCGAAAAAATTAATTATAACTAAACAAAACAAAATTTAACTGCCATTTACATTCCATGGCTTCCCACATGATAGATGAAGAGTTTAAAAAATAGATTGGTTAAAAATTTATATTTTAAAAATTATCGTGTATACGATACCATATGAACTTGATAAATCCACACCATAGGCAACTAAAACCCTATTTTGTGTAAAAATAGCAATTAAGAGATTTAAAAAAATGTTAATAAGTTCAACAATCATTTATCTTTCTGGCAATGTGCTTTTTATATCACTTGCTAGATACGATTTCATGCGACAAAACGTTGGAATCTTAATTTTTAGGCCCTGGTAGAATATACCGGCGCGCCTACCGCTTACGTCATGTAATAACTAATTTTCAAGTCTCTCGGCCCGCATTTCCTCTTATTACAGAAAGTTTTTTCTCAGTTACCGGATGCATGATCGTGTCGAGTCGTCTTTAACCTCAAAAATGTTTTGAAATTTAATGTTTAACGATGCGTGATCGCCATGTGGAGGTTTATGTGAGTAATGAGTTATACTTAACGTTGAAGTAGGTTTATCTAGAGTCCGTGAAATTAACATGCGTGCGGTAGCCGGAACATTTAACCACAGTATAAATATGGACAGTACGGAAACTAAGCCTAGTTGAAGACATAATTACCTACGCTCCATTGAATCAATAGAGTTGTAACTTTAAATGTTTTTGATATTGCTTTTTTTACATTTTGGTTCTGTAGTGATAAATCAATCGAATTTAAATAACTAGCTTACAAATACAATATAAATATGACGAAAAAATTGATACCTATTGCAGCCGCCATCTTGGATTTAAATTTCGACAGCCCTTTCGGCTCCAACACCCTCGAAACCCATGAAAATGAGACCCATGATGAAAAAATTGATACATATTGCAGCCGCCACCTTGGATTTACATTTCGACAGCACTATCGGCTTCAACACCCGCGAAATGCATGAAAATGACACTCATGATGAAAAAATTGATTCCTATTGCAGCCACTATCTTGGATTTACATTTCGACAACCCTATCGGCTTCAACTCTCTCGAAACCCATAAAAATGACAATCATTATGAAAAACTTAACACCTATTGCAGCCACCATCTTAGATTTACATTTCGACAGCACTATCGGCTTCAACACCCGCGAAAACCATGAAAATGACACCTATGATGAATAAAATTGATACATAATGCAGCCGCCACCTTTGATTTACATTTCGACAGCACTATCGGCTTCAACACCCGCGAAATGCATGAAAATGACACCCATGATGAAAAAATTGATACATATTGCAGCTGCCATCTTGGATTTACATTTCGACAACCCTATCGGCTTCAACTCTCTCGAAACCCATAAAATGACACCCATTATGAAAAAATTGATACCTATTGCAGCCGCCACATTGGATTTATATTTCGACAGCACTTTCGGCTTCAATACCCGTAAAACCATGAAAATGACACCCATGATGAAAAAATTAATACCTAATGCAGCCCCCACCTTTGATTTACATTTCGACAGCACTATCGAATTCAACACCCGCGAAATGCCTGAAAATAAAACCCATGATGAAAAAATTGATTCCTATTGAAGCCGCCATCTTGGATTTACATTTCGACAACCCTATCGGCTTCAACTCTCTCGTAACCCTTAAAAATGACACCCATTACGAAAAAATTGATACCTTTTGCAGCCGCCACCTTAGATTTACATTTCGACAGCACTATCGGTTCAACACCCGCCAAAACCATGAAAATAATACCCAAGATGAAAAAATTGATACTACTTACTTAGTACGTACCTACTACCATTATTTATTCTGTGCTTTTAAAATATTGTAATAAAAAAATCTCTCATTATTATTATAATCAAGTATTTAAGAAATTTGAATAAAAAATATTGTGTATTTGTACAGCCATCTTTTTGAGCAGCTGCAAACAACCAAAACAATGTCCACTCACGACGGCGACTGATGCCGAACTGAGTGACGCAGTCTCTTCTCTATTTAGTATTAATTTATTCATACAAGGCTGCCGAATACATCTAAAATTTCGCCATTTCGCAGCCGAAAAAAATTTATTATAACTAAACTAAACACAATTAAATTGCCATTTACATTCAATGGCTTCCCACATGTTAGGTGAAGAGTTTTAAAAATATATTGAGTTGAACAATTGATATTTTCAAAAGTTATCGTGTTTACAAGCCCTGCGGTCTTAATAAATCCACACCATAAGCCACTAAAACCCCTTTTTTATTTAAAAATAATAATTAATCGGTTTAAAAGAAATATTAATAAGTTCATCAATCATTTATCTTTCTGACAATGTGCTTTTTATATCACTTATATGTACAATATGATTGCTAGATACGATTTCATACGACAAAACGTTGGAATTTTAATTTTTAGGCCCTAATAGAATATTCCGACGCACTATAGCGCTTACGGCATGCAATAAATAGAAGAAACTAAAACATTTCCAAAGCGATCCGACTGCAAACTCACAACGTAAACAATTTTAGAACTGTGAACGCGAGCCAAACTAAATCCACGAGTATATTGGAAAATAAATATTTTCCAAATTCAATATACGACTGCTATTTATAAAGTGAGTGTTTTATTTAAGATCTTTTGAAAAGAAAATAATGAAAAACGACGAGCTAAAATTATATTATGTATTTATTCCTTATCAGCTTTTGAATCCACAGTTAAATAATAACGCTGCTCCTTATCACCATTTTTTGAAAGTGGAGTTTGATTTTTTTATAAAATTGAAGCAAAAAACGAACTTACATTCCGTCTGATGGTAAGTGGCTGCTGCAGTCTATGGTCACCTGCAACCGATTACAAACAAAGTGGGGAAATTTCAAAAAAATGCGTTCTCACCTATGTGGACTAAGATGGAATGCCTCACTTCCTGTATTATTTAAACTAGCCTTCCATACCCTTCAGATTCAGAACATACCAGATCAGATTCAGTACATAGCAGATAAATCACTGATATTTGGCATAAAAAGTAGGTAAGAGGGTGTTAGTTTAGTTTAGTTTAGTTTACGACGGGCTGTTTTCTGCAACTTCACGTCTACGCGCGTATTTTGCGTGTAGGCAGGAATAATGTAATTATTCGAGCCATAAGATCTCCCCGAATAAGTTCATCAGTCCTTTGATGTTGCGAACAACTTTGGGGAGTGATCCCCGCGTGCCGGAATGGCACGCGGGGATCACTCCCCAAAGTTTTGATTAGCTCAATGTGCAGCAATCTCCGGATCCTCTTCTGACCAGTTCGTCTGCTGCATTGTTGCCTCTGGATCCACTGTGCCCCCTTATCCATTGCAGGGTCACATTTTTGTGTTTACATACTTCATGTAATCGTTGATGGCCTTTATATCATCATCATCATTACAGCCCTTCACAAGTCCACTGCTGAACATAGGCCTCCCCCAAAGAATGCCACAAAGCACGGTCCTGAGCCACCTGCATCCATCGACTTCCTGCATGTCTTACCAGGTCGTCACTCCATATTGTGGGGGGACGCCCTACACTTCGCCTACCGGTACGAGGCTGCCACTCGAGAACCTTTCTTCCCCATCGGTTGTCGGTTCTTCGAGCTATATGGCCGGCCCACTGCCACTTCAGCTTACTAATCCGTTGGGCTATGTCGGTTACTCTGGTTCTACTGCGGATATCCTCATTCCTAAGTTTATCACGCAGAGAAACTCCGAGCATAGCCCTCTCCATAGCTCGCTGAGCGACCTTGAGCTTCCTCATACGGCCAGCAGTAAAGGACCACGTCACAGTTCCGTAAGTCATCACTGGCAACACGCACTGGTTGTACAATTTCGTTTTAAGGTTTTGAGGTATGTCTGACGAGAAGATGTGTCGTAGCTTCCCGAACGCTGCCCAACCGAGTTGAATCCGTCGATTGACCTCTCGGTCGAAGTTGGACTTACCTACTCGGACTATTTGTCCCAGGTAAACATACTCGTCAACAACTTCGAGTTTAGTGCTCCCAACAACTACCGGCATAGGTGTGACATGGACATTAAACATAATCTTTGTTTTGTCCATGTTCATCTTAAGACCTATCCGTTGGGAGACACTATTGAGGTCATTGAGCATAGTGATTAGCTCCTCCAGCGATTCTGCCATGAGGACTATATCGTCGGCAAATCGAAGGTGAGTGATGTACTCGCCATTGATGTTAATTCCGTATCCTTTCCAGTCCAGAAGCTTGAAAACGTCTTCCAATGCAGCGGTGAAGAGTTTCGGGGATATAACGTCACCCTGTCTTACACCTCTCTGCAATTGGATAGGTTTCGTACTCTGGTTCTGTACTCGGATAGCCATCGTAGCTCTACTGTACAAACACTTCAGCACTTCGATATACCGACAGTCAACTTGGCACCGCTGAAGGGACTGCAGCACCGCCCAAATTTCGACGGAATCAAAGGCTTTCTCATAGTCCACATACGCCAGACATAGTGGCAAATTGTACTCTTCGGACTTCTGTACAATTTGCCGTAGGGTATGTATGTGGTCTATGGTGCTAAAGCCCTTTCGGAAACCGGCTTGTTCGGGAGGCTGGAAGTCGTCAAGCTGCGCGCGAGACGATTCGTAATGACTCTCGAAAACAGCACGTAGACGCGGCTCAGAAGGGAAATCGGTCTGTAGTTCTTCAAGAGAGCGTTGTCACCTTTCTTGAAAAACAAGACCACCGCACTTCTGCTCCACGCCTCCGGTGTAATGCCACCATGGAGGACGGAATTAAAGAGCCTCTGAAGGATTTCAAGTACCGGTCTTTCACCCGCTTTCAGAAGCTCCGCTGTAATTCCATCCTCGCCTGGGGCCTTGCCGTTTTTAAGGTTCTGGAGAGCCATTCTAATCTCGCTCAGACTGACGTCCGGGATATTGATACATATTGCAGCTGCCATCTTGGATTTACATTTCGACAACCCTATCGGCTTCAACAGTGGTAGAGCCACGCGGCAGCTTTTGCTGTCGCACGGATGGGCCGGCTCGAACCGGGGTGGTACCACGACCTCACAGAATACCAGCGTGAAGTAGAGGTTTACCTCTGCGTTTCGCTTGGTGAGTGCAGGTGGCCGGAGGCCCTTTTTACTGGAAATGAGGTATTCCATCTTAGTCCTCACGGGTGACAACGCATCTACATTTTGATTTGTAATAGAGGATAGATGTAGATGTCTATGGGCCGCAGCAACCACTTACCATCAGGTGGACTGTGTGCTCGTTTGTCACCCTTATCATATAAAAAAAAAAAAAAAAAATATCTTCGGAATAGTGTCGAATTAGACTCGCTCTTGGATCGTTACTCACACTTGCGTGTGGCTCCAACGATGACGTGTACAGCTGCCCATAGAACCTCTCAATCTCACTCAAAATCTCAGGTGCCCCGGAAACGATGCTGCCACATTCGGTCTTCAGCTTTGACAGTTGGCTCTTTCTGGCAGACAGATCTCTGGCAAAGACTTTGGAGCCTTGGTTCCGCTCGATCGCTTCTTCAATACGAGCTGTATTGAAGTTGCGTAAGTCTCGCCGCATGCATTTAGAGATCTGTCTGTTCAGTTGCCTGTATGCTGTCAAATCTGTTGAAGAATGTAGCCTCATCTCCCGTCTAACAGCCATGAGATTAAGAGTGTGATCGGAGAGTTTTTGTGTTCTTCTGCGGCGGGTCTTGCAGAACTTAGCTCCGACCGCATGGACAGTTTCCACGAGCTTGTCATTCATATCGTCCACTTCATTGCAGTCTTCTAGGCACTGAAAACGGTTTTGTAACTCGAGCTGAAAGGTTTCGGGACTTTGGATTAGAGCACGAGGGGGACGGAGCGTTGACTTCATCAGACGCGACCTCTCCAACTTAACATTTAGGTTCAGTGTGCCTCTAACCATTCGGTGATCGCTGCCGGTTTTCACCCTCGCGATCACTGAGACATCACTGAACAGTTGTCGTCTGGTCGTCATAATGAAGTCAATCTCATTTTTTGTCGAACCGTCGGGGCTCGACCAGGTCCACTTCCTGTGGGGCCGCTTCTTGAAGAAAGAGTTCATCATAAAGAGTCCCTCTTTCTTCATGAATTCGGCCAGCTGCTGGCCCCTTGGGTTCCGTTGCCCTATTCCAAATTTCCCTACTTTCAGCTCACCGTTCTCTCTTGTGCCTAGTTTTGCATTGAAGTCTCCCATTAACACCGTATATTGGGTTTTGGAGGAATGCATGGCTCTAGAGATTTCCTCATACATTTCCTCCACCTCCTCATCTGGGTGTGCCGAGGTTGGTGCGTAAACCTGTATGACCTTCAGCGAATACCGTTTGGTGATTCTGAGTATAAGGTACGCAACCCTCGTCGACACACTCCCGATCTTTACAACGTTGTTAACGAGAGACTTGTGGACGATAAATCCGACACCTCCTTGGGACAGATGGTCGCCCTCCCGGTGATAGAGCAAGTTGCCAGATTCGAGGATTACCGTGTCCTCCCCCTCTCTTCGGACTTCGGATAATCCTATAATATGCCAGCGCAACTTGTCTATCTCTTCTTCCAGCTCCACGATCTTCTCGTCAGTCCTCAGGGTGCGTGCGTTGTACGTTGCCAGGTCGAGTCGTCGTAGGTGGCAACCGAACCTCCACCGGAGATTCTTAGCACCCCCTGCCCCGCCGTTACCATGGTCGCCACCGTAGCCAGGAATAGCGGGGCCGCCGGGGACTGGGGGCCGTCTCTTTGTTACTCTCGTCATTTGGGGGGTATTTGCCATAGTTGCCACGCTTGGCGAGCGGGTTGGCAACCGCAGTTTTTTTTTTGTACTTTTGGCTATTATCAGGAAGATGCTGCTGCCCATCTCCCGCCTGTTTCCCTTTGTCGCCTTTTACGACACCCACGGGAGGATATGGGGTAGTGGATATTCTTGACCGCCACTACACGGCAAACGGCACGGCCTTTATATATTAGTCCCCAATTCACCACACTGCAACTCAAGACTTGTAGTACCGCCCTACTATCGGCCAGTATTCTGATGGAGAAGTCATTAACCTTCCTAGCATCTATTGCTATGGGCGCTTGAATGATATCCATACATTCCGCCTGAAAGACTGTGTTGTAGGTACCCAGCGGTGTGCATATGTGGATGTTGAGGTCTTCAGAGAATGTTCCAGATCCTACACGTTCATTTCTTTTAGAACCATTGGTGCAGTTCATCGTGTTTAGTATCATCAAAAGAGCTTAGAGTCGTAAGTTCTTTTGGGCTTAATCCCTCCGGCTGGCTGGTATCATTTAATTTTATCTTATACTTCTTATCGAAAACAAATTGTTTAGAGATCTTATCGTACTTAGTTCGTAAGATCAGAATTTTTGAGTGAATTTTATCAATTATGCCTGTGTGAGGGACTCTATTCTTATTTCAAAGATGTTGTATGTGTAGATGAAGCGGGGTTAGCTCCACCATCGCCTGTAAGGCTGCTGTTGGCGTAGTTCTTATGCTGCCTGTGGCAGCCATACATTGCAGTCTCTGGTAACGCTGAAGCTTCTTTATAGTGGTAGCTTCATGTGTTTTGGCCCACCATATCAGAGCGACGTATATGATCATGGGCTGAATTACAGTTTTGTACAGCCACAGTATGAATTTTGGTGTCAGACCACATCTTTTGCCAATCATGTTTCTGCATTGCCAGAAAGTTATATTAGCTTTGTTGATTTTGTTTTGACATGACAAACAAATAAACACTGTTACCGGAGTTATATTTTTGTATTCTTTACGTAAGTGTGAAATATCTTGCGACATTTCATATCGTTGATAATATAATTGTAGAAAATGTGTTGACGCTAACATTGTTTAACTTCTGCCTCATCCGCTTATCCAATTGTGGTTGAGGCAAATAAGGCCCCCGAAGATAAAGTGCACCACAGCGTACTAAGAGGGCCGGTAAAAATTTACTTTCTTATTTAACATCAATAATTTATTAATTTTGTAATACTTATTGTTATAACTTTTATTTCTTTTTTGCTTTCTATCATCATTACTTTATATCTACATTACTTTTCATTATTAGTCCTTAATTAGATAGTAAAATGTAATGATTAATAATCTTTCTTTGGAATGTTTATTATTATAAAAGATTTGTAAGGTAGTTTAATTGGTAAGTTTAGTACATGGGGTATAGAGTAGAAGGAGGACCATCTCTGTATATGAATAAGTGTTCGTAAAAACGCGTCCAATAAGGGAGGCGCTGCGGTAGCATGGGATAAATAAAAAAAGCGCCAAAAGTAATTAGAATAAGATAGAGAAATAAACAAGGATTGACCAATCCGCTTGGTTTTGTACTACGTATATAGTTGAGGTTTTGTATACTGGCATTTTAGTAACTACTCTAGTCATGAAAATTTTTAAATATTTGAATTCAGCTGACTTCACTCCGTCTAAGCTATATTCGTATCGTAGTTTTTCGGACGCCAACGCTATTGTGGTAGGTTTTGGTACCTCTATTATCAGTATACAGTTGGACACTTTTTTAAGTTTCCACCATATGAGATGGTTCTCCTTCTACTCTATACCATGGTTTAGTACTAACGTACTGTCACTTTTTGACATTTTGACTCATCTGATATTGACACCTCTCACTTTTGTGTCTATGGTACGTTAACATTTCGTTTCTTCATTATTTATATATATATATATATATACATATTGAATTATTTTTTATATATATATATATATATATTTTAGTAATCAGATATAATTTAATATGATAGTGTTCGGAGTTCCAATTCGTTCACCTATGATTTTGCTTCTGATGTATTAAGCAGCATTGATAGCTTTGCAAGCATTGCACCCTTAAATATTATGATAGATTCAATTTTTACTGAATGTAGCAAAAACTTCGATGCTATTCACATAAATGCTCAAAGTATTCCTGCTCATTACCCCGACATGTTGTCAAGCTTTAATAGCAAAAATATATACGCTATCCTTGTTTTGGAGTCATGGTTGTCTTCCATCAACATCTTTTTCGCGTCCAGGTTTTCATTTGATTCGTAACGATCATACCGATCGGGGCAGTGGCAGTGTTGCTATTTATCTACGCTCTCATATGAAAGGTATACACCTTTTTCAGTAATTCAGGTTTCAACTGGTTCTTTAACTGGAGGCGAAGCTGAATTTCTCTTTATCGCAGTTCTTTTCGGTCATACTAAATTACTTCTCGGAGTCTTTTACAACCCTTCTCTCACTGTTGAGTACTTCACCACGTTAGAAAATATTCTTGAAAATCTTACACCTATCTATTGTTATAGTATAATTATGGGCGATTTTAATACTTGTCTTTTAAAACCAACGCCAGATCAATAAAACTAAACTCTATTATCGAAGCAGCAAATTTAAAACTTCTTCCTACTTCTGCCACACACTTTTACAGAACTATGCCCCTTCTCTTCTCGACATAATGTTTGTGTCTTCACTTGACCTTGTTCAAATTTGGGCAATATGCTGCTGATTATTTTTCATATCATGACCATTTATACTTGTCTTACAATAAATCCGCCCCCCTACAGCTAAGTCAAGGATACTACTTCAGCGCAACTTTTGTGACTTGGACTTGACGCAGCTTTTAAATGACGCTTTAAAGATTGATTATAACTTAATCGTCAATACGTCTACTGTTGATGAACAGGTAGCTTTTTTTTTCTCTTTGTTAATTCTCTAATTAATCTGACAGTGGTAGAGCCACGCGGCAGCTTTTGCTGTCGCACGGATGGGCCGGCTCGAACCGGGGTGGTACCACGACCTCACAGAAAACCAGCGTGAAGTAGAGGTTTACCTCTGTGTTTCGCTTGGTGAGTGCAGGTGGCTGGAGGCCCTTTTTACTGGAAATGAGGCATTCCATCTCAGTCCTCACGGGTGAAAACGCATCTGCATTTTGATCTGTAACAGAGGATAGATGTAGATGTCTATTGGCCGCAGCAACCACTTACCATCAGGTGGACTGTGTGCTCGTTTGTTACCCTTAGCCTATAAAAAAATTCAGCTTTATGACTTCATGCTCCAGTTCGTCAAGTGCGTGTAAAGCATCTTCCCTCTCCTTGGCTGACTGACCGATGATATAAAACAATCATCCACTTTTTTTTTATAAAATAGGGGGCAAACGAGCATGCGGATCACCTGATGGTAAGTGACTACCGCCGCCCATGAACAACCGCAACACCAGGGAAATTGCAGATGCGTTTCCGGCCTTTTAGAAAGGTGTAAGCTCTTCTCTTGAAGGTTCCTAAGTCGTATCGGTCCGGAAAATTCGCTGGTGGTAATTGATTCCACAAGGAAGTTGTGCGAGGGAGAAAACTTCTTCTAAATCGCATAGTGGTGGACCGCCAATCATCCAGATGGTATGGATGGTAACGCTAGTTTTGTCGCGATGTGCAATGGTGATATTGAGCAGCTGGAATTAGTCCGAATAATTCCTCAGAGCACTCCCCGTGATAGATGCGATAAAATACGCAAAGAGGTGCAACATCTCTACGCAGTGCCAGTGTATCGAGCCGATCAGAAAGAACTCGGTCGTCGACGATTCGAACCGCTCTGCACTGGATGCGGTCAAGTGGAAGGAGCTGGCACTGGGGTGCCCCGGCCCAGAGATGAGAACAGTATTCCATGTGGGGCCGAACTTGCGCTTTGTAAAGTTGCAAGCGATGTGCCGGCGTGAAATACTATCTCGCTCTGCTGAGCACGCAAAGCTTTTTAGAGGCCAATTTGGCCTTCCCTTCCAAGTGACCACGAAACTGCAAACTGTTAGATATGTCGACCCCAAGGATTCCGATAGTGGCTGAGGCAGCAAGGGGAGTGCCTTGAAACTGAGGAGATACGACAAAGGGGTTCTTTTTAGCGGTAAACGCGCAAACTTGTGTCTTCTGGGGATTGAACTGGACTAGATTTAGTCAGCCCCAATCCGAGACTTTGTTAAGCAAAGACTCGACTTCAGACACAAGTTTGTCCCGGTACTCGGCGAAGTTTTCCCGAAAAATATAGGCACGGCCGGTATATAAGGCATCACCAGTGCTGTCGTCTGCATAGCAATGAATGGTACCATTTAGTAACATATCATTGATATGCAGGAGAAACAGCGTTGGTGATAGCACGCAGCCTTGTAGAACACCAGCGTTGATACGCTTGAAATCAGAGCATGCACTGTCTACTACGACCTTGATGCTCCGATCAGCAAGGAAACTGGTGATCCATTTGCACAATTTCTCGGGAAGCCCATAGGATGGAAGCTTCGAAAGAAGCGCTTTGTGCCAGACTCGATCGAAGGCTTACGCTATGTCCAAACTAACGGCTCTACTGCCTCCGCCCATCTATGAGTTAAGTAGACTAGAAGATCACCAGCTGATCGACCCCGACGAAAACCATACTGGCGGTCACTAATCAGCTGGTGATCCTCAAGGTACCTCATGAGCTGGTAGTTTATAATGGCTTCCATTATTTTGGAGAACAAGGAGGTGATGGTGATAGGCCTGTAGTTGGACGGGTCTAAGCGGTCGCCGTTTTTAGGGATCGGGTGGACCAAAGCTGTCTTCCATGAATTCGAAACTATGCCTTGGGAGTAAGAGTACCGGAAAAGACGTGTTAAAACCGGTGCCAACTCCGGAGCACACGTCTTCAGCACAATGGGAGGGACTCCATCGGGCCTACTCGACTTGTTGACGTCCAGGGAGAAGAGTGCTTTGCGAACCGAGCGCTGTGTAAATCGCACATCCGGCATGGAGCACTCACATCGCGGGATGGTCGGCGGTGTGTTCCCCCCGTCATCTAGAGTCGAGTTGGACGCAAAAAAAGAGCTCAACAGATCGGCTTTCTCCTTTGCGGCATGGGCCAGTGAGTCATCCTCTCTGTGTAGAGATGGAAGAGATGGCTGACAGAAGTTTCCTTGGACAGCCTTGGCGAGAGACCAGAATGCACGGGTTCCCGAAGGAAGGCGAAATAGCTTCTCGCCAAGTCTGCCGATGTGCTCAGACTTTGCCTTGGCAATGACGCTATTGAAGGACCTGGAGGCGGAATTATACTTCTTATTAAGTGCGCTGGTGTTTACATCCCGAGACGTTGATGCGTCAGCCCAGGCCCGGTAGCACTCCTGCTTATAGCGTGATTTTATTTTACTGGAGCGACAAAACCATGGCTGGGATCTGCCTCCGATGGGCACCACAGACGATGGAATAAAAAGTTCCATACCCTGAAGTACCACACCAGCAACAGAATCGGCAACAACGCTGGGATCTTCCGGCGAGAAGCAAACCCGTCCCATAGGGTAGGATGCAAAAAAAGACCTCATCCAGTCCCAATCAGCTGACCTATAGTTCCAAACACGGTGGCAAGCTGCAGATAAGCAACTGCGATTGGAGCGTGAGTGGCACTGTACTCCGGATCAGACAATGGTCCGAATAGGCCAGAGGGGCTTCGACGGAGACCTGATATCCGTCCGGATGAGAGGTCAGCAGAAGGTCCAACAGGGAAGGTACATGGTCTTCCACATCTGGGATCCGCGTCGGCGAAGTAACCAGTTGTAGTATGTAATATGGTCTATATTATGCCAAAGCAATGTTATAGACAGATCTACGCGCATGATCGGTTAAACGAGAACCAAGCCATTCAGCGTGGTGGGCGTTGAAATCACCGAGTATCACGATCTCTGCGGATGGTACCTGTTGTAGCATGGAGTCTGCAGCCACTTGGACGTTGTCGATGAGTCGGTTTGTGTCGGCATTACCGCTATGGGACCTGTAGAGGCACCCGTAGACGCGAGGATGGTCATCGCTGTCTACGCGCAGCCATAGGATGGACAGGTCCGTACCTTCAAGACTGCCGAGGCGTCGAAAACAAATGTCCTCTCTGACGTATACGCAAACTCCAGCCCGGGGCACAAAGGAGTGTTCCAATTTGTACCCCGGGTAGGAGAGATATGAAGTATCAGCCGGAGAGGACACCTGAGTCTGGGTTAAAAAGAGCAAGGCCGGCTTTGTCGTCTCTAGATGGTAATGGACAGCGTTAAGTTTGGAATGAAGTCCCCTGATGTTGCAAAAATTCACGGATAGCGTGACAGGGGTCGCCTTGTATTGCTTGTATTGCTCCGCTTGCCCCGAGCAGCATTAGTCGCGAGCGGAATTTTACCCCGCCCCCCCCAGAATACGCGGGGCAGCCTGAGCACCCACGCTCAGGAGTGAAGTAGTTTGGTCGTGGATGCTCAGCGAGGGATTCTCCAGGTGTGCTGGTACCCTCCTGGGGTAGTCTTTTATTTAATTCCACTACCATGTTGATGGGAAGGGGGGGGGGGGGATTGGCACCTGCACTCACCAAGCGCAACACAGAGGTAAACCTCTACTTCACGCTGGTATTCTGTGAGGTCGTGGTACCACCCCGGTTCGAGCTGGCTCATCCGTGCGACAGCAAAAGCTACCGCTCGGCTCTACCACTGTTACTTTTAATTAAAACTGTTACTATTAATTATAAATTGTGTCAAAGCAAAATACAAGTCAGTTCCTAGCGACCTGAATCGAGAAAAGTATAGATTAGTACGGAATCGTTTCCACAATCTGTGTAGAAAAGAATAACGACGCTATATTTATGAATCAGTACAAGATCCTGACTCTGCTAGGGTCTGGAAATTTCTTAAGTCTTTAGGAGTTGGGAAATACGAAAAAAATTCTCTCAGCATAACTTTGATCTCAATCAGTTTCATTCGCATTTCTCATCTTCGTCTTGCATTAACGATAAAGCAAAATACAATACTTTGAATTCTCTTTCACTATCTCCCGCTCGGGACACCTCTTTTAATTTTAGCCAATTCACTAGGTGTGATGTTAAGAGAGCCATAATGTCCATCCATTCAAATTCAATTGGTAGTGACTACATTAGTCGGAAAATTGTCATCCCTCTCATTGATCTCTTTTCACCTGTTATCACTTTCATCCTGAATAATTCACTGAATACTTCTTTTTTCCCTTCAACTTGGAAAGATGCATTTGTAGTTCCTCTTTCGAAAAAATCGAATCCCTCTAGTTTTTCTGATTATATACCTATTTCTACCTTGCCTTTTCTTTCCAAATTTCTTGAACATCTTGTGCAAAATCAATTAAGCACCTATCTTTTAAAACATAATCTTTTAAAACCTTTGCAATTCGGTGTCCGTCCTGGCCATACTACGGCTACTGCACTTTTATAAATCACTGATAATATTCGGTATGGTATGGAGAAACAAAAGCTTACCATTCTTACGTTACTTGATTTTAGATAGATAGATTTTGATACCTTGTTGGGATTTCTCAATATATCTCCAACTGTAGTTGACTGGTTTCGAAGTTACTTGGTTGGTTTACAGCGCATTCAGGTGGAAGATGTTTTCTCCACCTGCAGGGCTAGCATGGGCAGGAGACAATTTTATCCCCGGGGAAAGGAGAAAATGTTTATCCCCTAGCTGAGTTTTATCCACCCTTCGAGCATGGGTACACCGGTAGATATAATATCCAAAGTAGATAAAATGGGAGACATACTTAGACTTAGATAGATTTTTTGTATGAATATAAACTTAAACCCACGTTCAATGGACTAGGATTAAATTGTCCCTTTCAAATGTCAAAAAGCATAATGTTTTACCTTTCATTTTGCTCCATGCTACGAACGGCAGATATATGTCTACTCGTTACGTCAAACGGGGATATACTCCCCGTTTCCGTGCTTCGGCATAGGGACAAGATAATTTTATCTCTTGTCAGTGGATATAATCGGGGGATAAAATTTTTGTCCCCAGCCCATGCTAGCCGTGCAGGATTACTAAAGCGGCTGGCGTACCACAAGGTGGCGTGTTGTCTCCTCTCTTGTTTGCAATTTTCATTAACTCTATAAGTCATAATTTGTCTCTTCCTACCTGATATGTTGTATGTATGCTGATGATCTCCAAATCTATATCAGCCCTCTCTTGAAAATTTTCTAAAGCACTATTAACGCTGATCTGACTTGTATTTTAAACTGGAGTAAACGTTATGGTTTAACGATTAATCCTAAGAAAACCCAGGCTATTGTCATCGGTAGTTCTAGATTAATTGGAAAAATTGACTGGTCTTCCCTACCTCTTATTTTACTAGACTGCACTTAAATCCCTAACAGTAACAAGGCTAAAAACCTGGGGTTATATCTCGACTATTGTATGTCTTGGACCTCACGGGTTAATGAGGTTACTAGAAAAATGTTTGCTGCTTTAAGCTCTTTACGTAAATTACGTAATTTTCTTCCCACAGTAACAAAAATTACGCTTGCCCAGTCTCTACTTCTGCCTATCCTTGACAATGCTGGTATTTGCTATCTTGACATTACCGAGGGGCAGCTTAATAAGCTTGAGCGCATTCAAAATTTATGTATTACATTTATATTTGCGCTTCGCGAATATGATCATATCTTTGAATTTCGCAAACGGCTCAAATGGCTCCCGATCCGATTTTGCAGGAATAATCACATTCTCTCCGCTTTGTATGACATGCTGTTTAATCATTCCCCTCCTCATTATTTAAAAGACCGTTTCCAGTATCTTTCCCTTACCCATAATCGGTTATTTCGATCCTCTGTCAATCTTTCTCTCTCCACTTCTTTACACTCTTCCTTTTTTAAAAAAAATCCTTTACTGTACTGCTGTACGTTTGTGAAACTCCTTAACTCTCTATATTCGTCGTGCTCAATCTCTTCATTCTTTCAAAAGTCTTTGTTAAATCGTATTACTTAGAACGCTATTAAGTAAATTACTGTTCTTTTTTCATACTCTTTTCATTTAATCTATTATATTATGATATCATACATAATCTTTATTTATCTTTATTTACATGTATTTTCATATTTTTATTTTTATTTTGTCCGCCACCCTCTATTTTTAACTATTGTTTGCGTCAGTTCTCTACGCTAGAATTTTCTGGAAGATATAACTTTCAGAGTGATAAGACCACCTGTTGTACATATTCTACTTTAGATTTAACTGTACTCGCTATTTTGTATTTTCGTGTACAATAAAGAGTAAATAAATAAAATTGTTTCTGTCAACTCCATCAGGATGTGTTTTGTAAAAGTACGTTAGGTAACGAGAATAAGAACAAATAATATAGTTTCGAATGGAAACGTCAAGATATATTTACCTAACAATTTTACGTGTAATAAAAGCAACGTTGTATTTATTGTATATACCAACTATTTGTTGCCCGCGTTTTCGTCCGCCTTAAATTTCATATATTCATATACTAATGGAATAAATGGGTCAAACCGTTTATTATCCGATGTAGTGCTTATACAAAAAGATTGGAGGTATAATTAATATAATCAGGCGTTACTTTGCGGAAATCCATTATATAAAAGCTTTTAGAAAAATTTACTTCGCAAATATCCGCGTTATAAAATAAAATAATGTGTCTTACCTAGTATGAAGAGCACCTCCCTCAATTGCGTGCACTATCCCCGTCACCACTAATCCCAGCACCGCTACTCCCAACACTACTACACTAGACAAGACACACCACTGACGACAATACCACACGTGTTTCGCCTCTACACGAGGCATCCTCAGGTGATATAGACACTACGGTGGCTAACCGCTAAATGAGCGGCGAGCCAAAACAACTGCCTATTATACAGACCGATGACGCAACCGCTCTCTATTTAAGGAGCGAGTGACCGCGTCAAGCGATAAAACATGCGTTGCGTGATTGGAGGGTAGGTGGGCGTTGCGCGGCAGTTTGTTTTAATTTTACAAACGGCTACGTAAGTCCGGCGGTGATTGGTCGCATGTTTTATCGCATGACGCGGTCGCTCGCTCCTTAAGTAGAGAGCGGTTCTCTAGTGGAGACGCACCTTAGGATCTGCTTTCCGGTACCAGGCTACCACTTGCGAAGATATTTTAACCCGTCCGTTTTCGGTCCTGCCGATGCCACTCGAACTTGAACCATGTCAATTACTCTGAGTTTTCTCCGGATAACTTCGTTACGGATTATTTCAGTTCATTATTATTCTAGCATTTTATAAATATATTTAAGTGCAGAAAATAGGAATACACAATGATACACAAGGGGCAAATACCACAGTTGGCACATTTGCCAATTATGATGGTAGAGATAGTTTTATAATGAACTTGAATAAATTGTTAACATTGTTATATGATTAATTTGCTACATCAAAAATATAGACATTTTAATTTATATTTTTGTCAGTGTGGATATTGAAAGGAGATGAATTGACCTACATTAAAAACTTATTTTATGTAGTATTGAAAAACATGAGCTAGAAGAATGTATAGGGAGACGAATGTATAACATGGTCGTTTTGGACCGAAAGGAATCTTTAGAAAGAAAGGCTGAAATAAATTGCATGCCATCAAAGCTCAAATGGTCTCGAAAATGAAATTTAACCTAAGACCGACTTAGGGATTCACGTCCTCATAAAAGAAAAAGTGATAAAGTGATGAAAGTGATTTTGGTTCTAATCTTTATTAAAATAAAATTGTAAGCTTTTTACGTAATACGTCCGACTGAAAATTGACTAGAAATCTTCAAGCTTGTATTGATACTGTTTTACATTAATATATTTTATTGTGTACAAGCTTCTTTAACATTATAACACAAGCATTGTTCTTACAGTGTTGTTTAAGAATACTCAATGAACCGTATGATTTTCTCACATCTTTTGAGACCTTTCGTGCCCTCAGATTTTGGACGTTAATATTAATTTTACCTGACATCAAAGACAGCGAAGGCACAAATTTATTTATGAAGAATTAGGGTATTTGCGTCTTATTTTAGGTGTAGATTTCAATTGAAAGTGTAAATAAATGATGTATGCTAAAGAAATCATAAAAAATAACTAAGTTTTAAAAATATGTTATTGTCAGTTATTTAAAGGTCTTTATATAAATAAAGGTAATTGTTTTTATTACTTTACAAAATAGGTAATGGAAAATAAACTCCTTTAGAGTTTTTTAAATTTTTGGTAATTCGGTATACTTTTTATAAGCTACTGGAAAACACTTGTGGCAGCGGCTTAAGATACATCTTCCCATTTCGTCCC
Organism: Parnassius glacialis; assembly: GCA_033319125.1. Taxonomy (NCBI): domain Eukaryota; kingdom Metazoa; phylum Arthropoda; class Insecta; order Lepidoptera; family Papilionidae; genus Parnassius; species Parnassius glacialis. Next base: position 21,987,408 of record JAVANC010000025.1, on the reverse strand, counting down.
GTGGGTGTTATGAGAGGCGACTATGGAATATGCCAAAACTACTTATATGGTTTATAATGACGGTGTATCCAGTTGTTATACCGCGTCCACGTTAAACAAAAAGACCCAAACCGAGAGTGCGGATCACCGTCAAAGGTGCGAAGCATCTGGTTCTGGTCTAGTCTTATTATTAAATCCTCATAAAAGAGGCGGGAGGTTCGTGATTATTAGTGAACCACGGCCGTAATAGAGCTTATGAGGAAGAAGAAAACGAAAGTATTATGTTTTCCCTACCGAATGAATTTTAAATAAGTCTTTCCTAAACGTTTTCACGTTGTCATGACATTTGAAAATGAATGTTAGTTTATCGTATTCACATGAATGTGTTGTTGTCATATCTGTTGTTTGTCATATGTGTTAACGTACACTGCCGTCAGTCATATTTTGTATGAAATATTCCATACGAAGTGACTGACACGGTAGCCAACACATTACGTAAATTTGCAGCTTCTGACACTGAAACCTTAACATCTAAGAACTTACTAATTTTATAGTAAGATTTTTTAATTCAAGTAAAGGTGACAAACGGGCATTCAGTCTTGCTGTGTAGAGTTAGAAAATAAACTACCTCACCCAGTGACAGAAGAAAAATAAATCAAAATATGGGCACCAGTATCTTCCTGATAACAACTAAATCATAAAAAATTGCGGTTGCCAACTCGTCTGCCAATTCTGGCATCGTCTGGCATTCTTTGGGCTTTAGCAGTGTTTTGTGAAGGCCTTACAATGGGTATGCAGTCTACCTGATGGTAAATTTATGTGAAATCGGACAACTTCAGAAGCATTCGTTTTCAACTCCTTTTCAAAAGCTCTAATGTAATTCCATCTATTATTATAAGTGCCGGAGAGCGATTTTAATCTCTTTAAGTCTGTGATATGACCGGAATAGTGTCGAATGAGAATTCTTAGATCGTGACCTACACTTGCGTGTGTCTCCAAGGACCATGTGTCTGTAAAACCTTTAAATCTCACAAACTCACAAATCGCCACAGCCGCTCTTCAACATCGGCAATGACTTTTTCTGACAGTTAGATCTTCGATTCCTTGATTCCGTTCAATCGCTTCTTTGTTACGAGCTCTATAGAACATACACACATAAATCTCGCCAAATGTGAATGTAAGATGTATCTATTTAGTTGGTTGTATGTTGTCATATCTCTCGAAGAGTGCAGCTTCATTTTCCACATCATAGCCATAAGATTAAGATGAGCGAATGGAGAGTTTTATGTGCTTCTGCGACAGGTCTAGCAGAATTTTGCTCCGAACGCATGGACAGTCAATCAGTCAGCCCGATTTCTTAGAATTAGAACACGATGAAAAGGGAGCGTTGATTTCATTAGGTGTGAGCTCTTTAATTTAACGTTAAGAATCCGTGTGCCACTGACTATTCGGTGATCGCTACCAGTTTTCAGCCACGCGATCACTAAGGCAAAAAAATTCTTCAACACTTGTAATCAACAAGTTTAAATTTTTTATTTAATAAAAACTGTATAAAAAGTGTTTATTTTAATATTAAGGAACACACTAATGTAAATAACCCCTGTGAATGAGGTAATCGCTTCCATGCTGGTGTTATTCAAAATCATCTACATGATTGTACAAAATTATTGTAACATTTTATGTTATATAGACATACTCGCTGGATTTCTTGCTGGTCTAGAAAGACGCATTTTCTGAACCAGTAGTAAATAAAAAAAACTTCTAATAAGTATTATGTTATAATCTATATTTAATATAAAATATTCTATTCTATTAAATGAAGTTTCTTTTGTTTTGATTCAAGAAAATAGCTTGAACAGTTATAAATTATTTCATAGCTTAAATAATATACAAGCGCAATTAACGACATCGAAGCTTTCAACCTGTACATGAAAGTTTAATGGACACTTTGAGCGTTTACGGGTTTCCAAAATTGTTTAATTAAAATAATGAGGATAGACTTAAATATGAAAAAACAAATGGAGTATCGAATATATTTACAGTTACATTAGCTTATTAAGCAACGTTCGTCCTTAGCATAGCTCTAATACAACCTTCACTCGTGGGAAGTAAGAGGATTTTAGGACTCGGGACAGTCCTCGTAATATTCTTAATTCCTCAGAAATGCAGATTTCTCGCGACATATTCTTCACCTCTGGAGAGAAGCGGCCACGTGGTATGGAGCTCCCTTTGCTTGTGTAAAGTGAGTTTTCAAGGCGGCAGCTTATGTACTGTGCTACTATGGTCATGGCTGTGTTGTAGAATTAACTAGTATTTAATTTTATTATAATCAAAGTTCGATATTTCGGATGAAATCATATTGTGTCCTGGCAGAGCTACGCCGCAACTATATGACGACTGAAGTATGAATGTATTAGCTTGATCCAAGAAGGACCACGTTTGCACTGAAAACCAACGTAAAATATCAGCATATTGATGATCTGTACTGTATGGAGAGTGACAAGAACCGGCAATCTCTTTTACCGGTAAATAGGCATTCAATCTTAGTTCTTAGTGCATTTTTATTCTTAAAAGTGGATAGGTGAAGGTCTCTATGAGCAACAGTTACTACTTAGCGTTAGATGAACTGAGTGCTCGTTTGTCAATCTTAGCTTGCATAAAAAGTATTCGTTGTTTTATAGTTATATACCGGTTGATCAATAATTTTTTGGAAATGCAATGAAACTAGGATAAGTATGTAAATGTAGTAAGTATGTAAATTGTATTTATTTTTAACGTAATTGCCTTTTAAGCTAATGCACCTTGAATAGAATTTTGCCTCTACAGCACACTTCACCTCATCGTTTCCGTCGAATTTTATACCACGCAAGTGCTTTTTCATGTGAGTAAAAAGGTGAAAATCACTCGAAGCTAGGTCTGGAGAATGGTGGTGCTGCGTCATGCACCTGAAACCCATTAGCTTGGATGGCAGCGCTTTCAACATTAGATACATGGGAAAAAGCGCTCCAGCACATAATTTTCCTCGACGTTTATTCTTTAGGTTTTCGCTAAGTTTTTTGATTAATGATGCGTAATGATCTCCGATTATTATCTCTCTTTTACTTAAATAGTCGATCATTTTTATATATTCTGCAGCCCAGAAGGTAGAGGCCATTATTTCTCTAGCGGACACCTTGAATCTCTTGGCTGGCGGGAAAGACGGTCTTTTTCACACTTTGCTTCGGTTTGTCGTCTCCGTGTCAAAATGGTGTACCCACCTTTTATCTACAGTTAAGAAACGAGCGCAAAAAGATTCTGGATCTTCTTCAATTATTGCTAAATTAAGCTTTGAAATATCCATCTTGTTAAGTTATAAGTCATGAGCTACAATAAACTCAATTGACCCAAACGGAACCTTTAGAGTCTCAGCGAAATAACGAGTGGCCACATGTCGATCTATCTTAACTTTTTGTGGCGTAGCAGCCGTTAATGGCCGCCCAGAGTGAGTATATTCTTGGGGGCGAAATATCGCCAAAACAATAACTTTCTGCAACATCAGGGGACATCACTCGAACCTAAACTCCATCAACTAGCATCTTTAAACGACAAAGCCAACCTTGTTCTTTCTGACCGAGATGCAGGTGTCCTCTTCAGCTGGTACTTCGTATCTCACCTACCCGGGGTAAATTGGAACACTCCTTTGTGCCTCGGGCTGAAGTTTGCACATACGTCAGAGAGAATATCTGTTCTCGACGCCTCGGCAGTCTTGAAGGTTCGAACCTGTCCATCCTTTGGCTACGAGTAGACAGTGACTACCGTCCGCGCGTCTACGGGTGCCTCTATAGGTCCCAAAGCGGTAATGCGGAAACAGACCAACTCATCAACCACGTCCAAATAGCTACCGATTCCTTGCTATAACAGGTCCCATCCGCAGAGATCGTGATCCTTGGCGATTTTAACGCCCACCATGCCGAATGGTTCGGTTAACGTTTAACCGATCGTGCTGGGAGATCTGTTCATGATTTTGCCTTGGTATATGGTCTGAACACAACTGGTTACTACGCCTACGTGGATTCCAGATGTGGAGAATCATGCATGTTCCCTGTTGGACAGATATCAAGTCTCCGCCGATGCCCCTCGTGGCTTCTCGGACCATTGTCTAGTCCGGAGTGTGGTTCCACTCATGCTGAAATCGCGGTTACTTTCTGCAGGTTGCCGCCGTGTTTGGCAATAGAGGTCGGGCGATTGGGATGGGATACGATATTTCTTTGTATCCTACCCTTGAGGAGGGGGAGGTTTGCTTCTTGTCGGACGATCCTAACGTTGTTGCTAATTCTGTTGCTGATGTGGTACTTCAGGGTATGGAACTTTTTATTCCTTCTTATGGGGTGCCCATCGGAGGCAAGTCTCAGGCATGGTTTGGTCGCTCCTGTAAAATAGCATCACGCTACAAGCAGGAGGGCTACCGGGCCTGAGTTGACGCATCAAGGTCCCGGGATGTAAACATCAGTGCTCTTAAAAAGAAATATAATTCCACCTCCAGGTCCTTTAAAAGAGCCATTGCTAGCACAAAGTCAGAGCACATAGGCAGATTCGGCGAGAAACTAGTTCGCCTTCCTTCTGGAACCCGTGTATTCTAGTCTCTCGCCAAGGATGTCCAAGGGAATTTCTGTGTGTTATCTCTTCCATCTATGCACAGGGAGAACCTCTCACTGGCCCATGCTGCAAAGGAGAAAGCCGATATGCTGGGCTCTTTCCTTGCGTCCAACTCGACTCTCGATGGCGGGGGGAACACACCGCCGACGATCCCGCGGTGTGAGTGCTCCATGCCGGAGGTGCGGTTCTCACAGCACTCGGTTCGCAAAACACTCCTCTCCCTGGACATCGACAAGTCGAGTGGGCCTGGCGGGATCCCCCCAATTGTACTGAAGACGTGAGCTTCGGAGTTGGCACCTGTTCTAACGCGTCTTTTCCAATACTCCTACTCCCTAGGCGTAGTCGTGAAATGATGGAAGACGGCTTTTGTCCATCCGATCCCCAAAAAAGGTGACCGCTCAGACATATCTAATTACAGGCCTATCGCCATCGCCGCCTTGTTCTTGAAAATAATGGGATCCATTATAAACTGCCAGCTCATGCGGTACCTTGAGAATCACCAGCTGATTAGTGACCACCAATACGGTTTTTGTCGGGGTCGATTAGCTGGTGCTCTTCTGGTCTACCTGACTCATAGCTGGGCGGAGGCAGTAAAGTCCAAGCGGGAGGCATTGGCCGTTAGTTTCGATATTGCGAAGGCCTCAAAGTGCTTCTTTCGAAGCTTCATTCTTATAAGCTTCCCGAGAAATTGTGCAATTGGATCACCAGCTTCCTTGCAGATGGGAGCATCAAGATCGTTGTAAACGGTGCATGCTCCGACTACCAGCGTTTAAACGCTGGTGTTCCACAAGGTTGCGTGCTATCACCAACGGTTTTTCTTCTGCATATTGTGACGCTTCATAATTAAAAATTACATTAATGTCTTAGAAATTATATTTTAAACAATTAGAATGCAATAATAAGCAATAAGTTCAAATATGTTCATTTGGAATTTTGAATATTATAGAGTTAACGCATAAAATCTCTAAATTTATTAAATGTCTGCTTAAATTTTTTTTTATAGGATAAGGGTGACAAACGAGCACACAGTCCACCTGATGGGAAGTGGTTGCTGCGGCCCATAGACATCTACATCTATCCTCAATTATAAGTCGAAATGTAGATGCGTTGTCACCCGTGAGGACTAAGATGGAATGGAATGAAATAATACAAGTACAAGTCGATTATATTGCAATAATAAAATTGAAAAAGTGTAGTTGTAATATAATTGAAAAAGTGGATCAAAAATTTTCTAATTTAATGAGGGTGTTCTGCAATGTTTCCTTACTAGAGCCCAATGACTTCGTCAATCTTACTTAGCGGTACCATGTAGCGACATCTATGGAAATGTATTAAATAAAGAACGATGTATTTAGCGCGTCAAATTTTCATATCGATATACATCGCAACCGCTTCCGTAGATAGATAATAGATGGCGCTAGAGTAGTCAAGTGAGCTCGGCCACGGTCCTTATTGCTTTGTAAGAGAGATACGAGGGGGCGTTGCCGGAGACACATACCCAAGGTTGTGCATATATATGGGGTGGTCGGCTGACCGATTGCTAGTAGTAAGGTTGCACAATGACTAGTCCGATATTAGGGACTTATGATAGTAAGGTCTATGATACAAAAGCATTAATATAGAACGTATCTATGATGCATAAGCATTGTGATGCAGAGTTATGACTTGAAGTCCCATATGTATAAGACATATAATAGTATGTTCTATGAAATAAAGCAAATATGTGGAAGGTCTTGAATACGTAAAAGCATTATATTGAAAGAAGTGGGACATATATGGGGTGGTCGGGTGACTGACTGCTAATAGTAGTGTTGCACAATGACTAGTCCTATATTAGGGACTTATGATATAAGGTCTTTGGAACCAAAGCATTTATATAGAAGGTCTCCATGATGCATAAGCATTATGATAGCAGAGTTACGACTTAAAGTCCCATATGTATAAGACATATAATAGTATGGTCACAGAATAAATAAGTACAGAAGTAGCACTCTTTTGATGTTGACTGCTTGCCGACGTTTTAATAGCCTACATAGTTATTATTAATCAGATAAATCACGCACGCAAGCTAAATAAAACTTAATCGCTGCGTGCAAGGGTCCGTATTACTTTGCATCTTTTCTCCTTACTACGTCACAACGGACTTTCCGTGGTTGCTGAGGGCTGTTAATAAAGAGTAAAAAAATACATTGTGAAATGGTAAGTTACGTACGTAAAGTAGGTACTTACTTTACGTACGTGCTAACTATAATCGACCATATTATCTACTGTGTGAGTTCTGTGATGTCCAACGCATGCAACTTGCAAGGCCATTCGTCGGGAATTGCGATGCTTGGTTCGTATAGGTAGGTAGATTGCGTAAACAACAAATAAACCCGAAATATGATTCCTAACAGAGATATGATCGTAATCTACTTAGTTGAGAATCTTATAAACAAAATTTAAATATCAGTATTTTGTGCTATTATAACTTGAAATATTTTAATTATAAAGACGGGTATAGGTATGTAAGTAGGTACTTGGATAGTAAAGTAAATTTCAACTAAGTTTTGTAATCAAGTACTTAGGTATTACTGCTGTTGTAAAATTATCTCTGAATTATTTTTTTTAAGTAGGTACCTACCTACCGAAAAAAAATTACCTTTCATTATTCTTCGGTAACTCAAAAAATGATATATCTGAATCCTTTTAATTGCTCATTAAGCATCTATCCCCGCAAAAATTATAGTAGGAACGACGTTTTGCCATTATAATTTATCAAATAGATAGGTAATACAGATATACATTATTCTTTAAATACATTAAAAATTCTTCAACTATTTTATTATACAATTAAATATACTAAACACTAAACAAAAACTATTTCGACAAGTATTTCAACAAGTATTTACAAAAAATTATTTACGTAAACAGCGTTAAAAAAACTTTAACATCAATCGTGTAGAGCGCGCTAGCCCCGACTGCGATCTACCCCTGGGGCAGCTCGCGATTTTAGGTATAATTATTTCACGCAGGTAGCAAGAGTGACAAAGGCCTGGTATGGTCTATGAAATAAAGCGAATATGTGGAAGGTCTCTAATATGTAAAAGCATTATATTGAAAGAAATGACACTTGAAACGGATTATTATAGGGACCGAGACCGAGGTAAACTTGGACTTGGCTAACCGATGTGTCCTAGACATATCATCTTAGTGCCGGTGGTAAGCGGGTTTGTTGTAGCAATACGACTTGCCCATGGACATCGCACACACCTACCGTTTGTGGGCGGCGCCTTAGCGCATAGCGTTATGATACGTCGGCTATCTTTCGGATTAGGATGAGTGTGTTTGGTAGTATTTTTAAGTGCAGCAAGCCTCAACTCCATGTCTTAGTGAAATAGCGTTATGATACGTGGAGCTTTGATGGGTTGGGATGGTGTAAGCCGACGATAGTCGTATTGATGCTTGTTGCATTTTGCAGCATTGCATCTCTGCCATGATTGTTTGGCGGGTCGCTATTCTCAATGGCGCTCCCTGCGTCTTGCTTTGACCCACAACCTAAGTAGCTTTACCCAGGTCGGGTCCCTTCATTGCGGGGATGCAGACTGTCTGACCTCGCAACCTGAGGCAACTTGTTGGTGGGTGAGACAAACATGATCGAAAAATGTATACAAAGTGACGATGAAGTTATCACGTGAAATGAAATTACGTATTCTTGTAGTGTTATACTACTTACATTTCATTGTACACTAATTCTTCATTCTGTTTTGATATTCTGCATTCATGTTTTGCATCACTTTATACTATTTTTTTCATTCTGTTTTTGATTTTCTGCATTTATATTTTGCATCACCTTTATTTCTATAGGATCCTGTAACGTTTTTACACAATAACATATAATTTTACTTCGTATTTTCACACTATTTATCACTTTTAAAATAGCTGTCAATGAAGTCTTACCGTTTTTGGTCTTTTACTGAATTCTCTGTAACTCTACAAATTCAGGCTTCGGCGCGCTGTCGCGCATCAGTTTTTCCTATTTGAATAATATCTCATTTCATACTTAAATGTAATAATTTCTTAATAAAAGTCCAAAAACCAAAAATTGGTTTTTATGACAACTACTATTTATACCGTTGTCATGGCAATTTTTATTCAAATTCGTTACCGATATGACGTTTTATCTCGATATTTTCACATAAATACTCTTTTGCTCTAGGTCATTTACAATAAATTTCCTTTTAAGTTAAATAATTTTTCCGTTCTCTCTAGAAAGATATAAAAGCCGAACAATCGGTGAAGAAAGGCAGTCTTGCTTCAGTTCTCGTATCGGAAGCATCTTCTAAAGGCCTTATCCCGGGGCCGCTCAGCCCCGGGATCCTGCAAGCCTCTATCCTGCCTGAAGCCACTGGACTCTACGATCCGTTGCTCTGCCTGAAGTCGCCGGATCCTACAAAACGTTGCTCTGCCTGAAGTCGCCGAGATCCCACAAGTCTCTACTCTACCTGGAGTCGCCGGAACCTACAGACCTCTGTTCCACCCGAAATCACCGGAACCTACAAACCTCTGTCCCGCCTGCAGTCACCGGATCCTGCAGGCCACTGCGCTGTCTGAAGTCGCTGAGGATCCTGCAAGCTCCTGTCTGGGCTGAAGTCGCCGATCCTGCAATCGCCGCATTCACCTGAGGTCGTCCCCTAGAGACGCCCACGCCTACCCACCTACGCCGTGCGTGCTCGTTCCAGGCGCTGAGAGCACGCTTGGGATCTTCGGACTCAGCTACGACATAAATCTTTTTTTTATTACCTTTTTTTAAAAAAAAAATAATTTGTAAATCACATCATCCATCCTCACATTCATACTCCATTTTTGATATATAAAATTGTAAATACTCTTTTAAAAACTTAAATATATTATTGTCTTGGTCTATTTGGTTGTTTTGCTGATCGTAGGTTAGGTTTTCCTTCTCTTTTAATTGTCGCTTCACGACAGTTTGGCGCCCAACGTAAAAGTCCTCTTTCTCTCTTAATTCTTCACCTTTACTGCGCCTTGTCTATTCTCTTTTGATTTAATTGCTTTCCCTTTCGTTCTTAACTCATTATTCACCATTCATTTACACAACCTTTTCATACCTTCAAAATTCTAAAACAAAACTTCTTCTAGTTTTTCAACTTATTTGGATTATATTTAGGCCTACATATAACACTTCATTTACATTCATCACTCTAATATTTTTTATTCTAGATAACTTAGAGGTACGATTTTTAATAATATTTTTATTTCTTAAACTTAACTTTACACTTTGCACTTTATATAAAATTGTTTTTGAAAGCTGAAGCGAAACAAACCATAACTTTTCTAAACATTTATTAACTGTTAAATACTTTTCTAAACATTTATTAACTGTTAATTTGTATATATGTATAAATATAACTGTTAATTTGTATATATGTATAAATATCACCATTTTCACCTTATTATTTTCTTTTAATCTGTTTGTTTGTTTGATGATCCAGTGTTCTTCAACACATCTTGCTTTAGGACCTCGAACTTTCGTTGGTTAATCGTCACTTTTTATTTTTATTTCTCGTTGGTGATGTTGCTGATCTCTGGCTTTGAGCCCTACCGCTCAGGCCGTTCTTAATCTTTACTTAAGTCATAGCGACTAAAGCTTACTTGAGGTATTTCTTTACCTTTATCTTCACTTGGGAGCAGCTGACTACTCCCTTAATTTTTATCTTCACTTAGGAGCGGTTGACAACTCCTTAAATAAGCCTGAATGTCCTTTTGAAAACACACTTCTAAGAGTGGTGTTTCTTCGACTAATTTTTTTTTCCCACACAGGAGCGGTTGACTACTCCTTAAATAAGCCTTAATGTCATTTTGAAAACACACTTTTAGAGTGGTAGTCATTGAATGTGAACTCCACCCTTACCTGAATGCAGATGATGAATGTAAGAGATAGTATATCTGATTTTGACTGGTGATGTCTGTTTCTGCAAAGCTGTGTTTTTATGGTTTATTTTAGAATGTATATATCAAAATTTTTGCTGAGTCAAAAATTTTCCAGGGTCGGGGGGAAAATGTAGTGTTATACTACTTACATTTCATTGTACACTAATTCTTCATTCTGTTTTGATATTCTGCATTCATGTTTTGCATCACTTTATACTATTTTTTTCATTCTGTTTTTGATTTTCTGCATTTATATTTTGCATCACCTTTATTTCTATAGGATCCTGTAACGTTTTTACACAATAACATATCATTTTACTTCGTATTTTTACACTATTTATCACTTTTAAAATAGCTGTCAATGAAGTCTTACCTTTTTTGGTCTTTTACTGAATTCTCTGTAACTCTACAAATTCAGGCTTCGGCGCGCTGTCGCGCATCAGTTTTTCCTATTTGAATAATATCTCATTTCATACTTAAATGTAATAATTTCTTAATAAAAGTCCAAAAACCAAAAATTGGTTTTATGACAACTACTATTTATACCGTTGTCATGGCAATTTTTATTCAAATTCGTTACCGATATGACGTTTTATCTCGATATTTTCACATAAATACTCTTTTGCTCTAGGTCATTTACAATAAATTTCCTTTTAAGTTAAATAATTTTTCCGTTCTCTCTAGAAAGATATAAAAGCCGAACAATCGGTGAAGAAAGGCAGTCTTGCTTCAGTTCTCGTATCGGAAGCATCTTCTAAAGGCCTTATCCCGGGGCCGCTCAGCCCCGGGATCCTGCAAGCCTCTATCCTGCCTGAAGCCACTGGACTCTACGATCCGTTGCTCTGCCTGAAGTCGCCGGATCCTACAAAACGTTGCTCTGCCTGAAGTCGCCGAGATCCCACAAGTCTCTACTCTACCTGGAGTCGCCGGAACCTACAGACCTCTGTTCCACCCGAAATCACCGGAACCTACAAACCTCTGTCCCGCCTGCAGTCACCGGATCCTGCAGGCCACTGCGCTGTCTGAAGTCGCTGAGGATCCTGCAAGCTCCTGTCTGGGCTGAAGTCGCCGATCCTGCAATCGCCGCATTCACCTGAGGTCGTCCCCTAGAGACGCCCACGCCTACCCACCTACGCCGTGCGTGCTCGTTCCAGGCGCTGAGAGCACGCTTGGGATCTTTGGACTCAGCTACGACATAAATCTTTTTTTTATTACCTTTTTTAAAAAAAAAATAATTTGTAAATCACATCATCCATCCTCACATTCATACTCCATTTTTGATATATAAAATTGTAAATACTCTTTTAAAAACTTAAATATATTATTGTCTTGGTCTATTTGGTTGTTTTGCTGATCGTAGGTTAGGTTTTCCTTCTCTTTTAATTGTCGCTTCACGACATTCTATACAAAGTTCTTTAAACATACACAACTAAAAAAATATATAACAATTAACATTCTAGGCGCGGTAGCCTTTTTTGTTTTAATATTAAACAACATCATGTAAATGCATCAGATATCACCTGATAAATACTAGAAGTTCAAAGACCCATGGCCCGTGAAGGCCAAGAGACCCAGTTCAACGTTGCCAATTTTAAATAATTAAATAAAGTAATAAATTAAGCAAAAAATGTACTTATGTCTAACAAAATAAGGCATAATTCTTATGCGCGATGTGACAAGAATTGGGACGGGGTGTCGGGAGGGTGGATGCGTGGTCGACTGACGTGTGCGACGATAAAGTAAGACAGTAAACTTAGTCCGACGCCGGCGTCCTTGGGGACGGTTCATCAGTCGCTAGACCTAATTTTAGTTCTTCGCGTACACGTCCTTTTAATTTAAAGTTTTTTTTTTGTGGATATTTTCATAAGTTTCTTGATTTGTTTGTGATAGGACACGTTAATACTATAATAATAATTGTGTTGAGGAGGTGGTGTGACTATTTGTGCAAAATTTGACGCTTTCTTTTACTGTATTGTATTTTTTATTTGTGATGGACACGTTAACAATAGATAGTCATATTTAATAACTTAGTGGTGTGACAGCCCATGCGCAATTGGACGCTTTTATCACCGATATGGTTTTGATTTATGGAGAATGCCACCAAAACGCGTCCCTGGCATTACGAACATACCGAGAGAGGTATAATACCACACGTGTATGTCCTACAGACTCACGGATTTTTATACGAGCAGTCCAAAGATTCCGTGACGGCGAACATTTAATCCCGCGTCAGGTTGAACAGGTCAGGTTGGTTGTGTTGTTGCAGCCAATGGTGACCTACTTCGAAAAGTCCGAAATAATATCATGCGACGATGTCAATTATGCATTCGGGTACACGGCGGACATTTTGAAAATTTTAAAATTTGTTTTGTTTAATAAACTTAAGTGATTTCAAGATTAAAGTGATTATTTGGATAAAAAAATACCATGAAATTTGTGATTTGTTGATAACATCGGATTAGCATCACCCTACGCGTGCCTAATTACCTATGTATCGGCAAGTCCTAGGTATTATAATATAATTACCTATGTCGATGTCGCATGAGCAATGAACCGCTGGCCGCGACGTTGCCGCTTCTACAAGTCACTTCAGGTCAGTTAACTAATGTTATCAAGGATGATTTATTTCATGTAATTTTTTACGCTTTTTATTTTGTTTGAAAGATGCACTTTTTAATAGTTTTTATTATTGTTTATTTTATTATTTTAACAGACATATATCAACTTGTATTAACTGCTGTGCTATTTAACGTGATAACCTGGGCGCCACCCAGTATACTCAACGTCAGTGACACAAACCCTTTCTGATGGCGAATTATTACTATTATCTTATAACTGCCTATTGGCTATATTTGCCCTTGTATTGGTTGGTGAAACAAATGTGTCGACCTCATGCGGGTGGTAGCTGGAGGGAGAATCTGAGGAGGCCCTCAAGGCTGCGGCTGCAAGTCGCGCAACGTGGGACCCCATTCCCTTGAGGTGAGCGGTAGACTCATGACACGCTCTGCGGCCAATTGGCCGTGCTGATCATGCAATTGGTGGTGATGCCTTACACTTACATCACGTCTGCAGGAACGGCGGCTTTTATGGCTAGTGTGCCTATTGTTGCCTAACCCGTGTGACGTACATTCACTGTGCTGGGTATGATCGTATTTTGTATGGCGTTTACATGCGCATTGATGCATGCGTATTGACATGCGCGGCTTCGGTCGATGTTTGTGCTTACGCATTATCAAGGGGCCATGTCCTCTTTTACTGGTACGCCAGTTATTTTGTTGACGACTATGTACCAGTTCCCAACTTAACGTTCCCTTCGGAGGGAGCGCATTAAAATGGTTCGCACTCACCGCGCACGGCGTGTGCGGAACCGTGTGCATTTTTTTTTAAAAGTGGGAGAGCGAAGCCCTTGTATCTGGTATTTGATATATAAATATTTGTTAGCCTTTTCCAAGCGGGAAGGGATTAATTAATACAGAATTTACTGTTGTGAACCTGATACAAGTAGAATAGTGACAATTTTATTGTTCTTAATCTTTTTTGAGCTCTGTCTTCGTGAACGCGGTTATTTATCTTATAGGGCACACACCAACAGCTTTCAATTGCTCTCGTGAATATTAATCCAATAAACCAATCCAAAAAACACCTAAAAGAACTAAGTTACGAAATAAACACAACGTAAATAAGGGTCCCAATTAAGACGATCACGCCATAAAGTTATTAAGCGGCCTATATTTAAACCGTCGAGTCCGTAACTGGGGAGTCGTTACAATATGATATGTTGCAAACCGGTAACATTTATTGCTATGCGGATGACAGAATTGGTGATGCTTTATACACCGGCCGTGCCAATATTTCTCGGGAAAACGTTGCCGAGTAGCGGAACAAGCTTGTGTCTGAAGTCGAGTCTTTGCTGAACAAAGTCTCGGATTAGGGGCAACGAAATCTAGTCCAGTTTAATCCTCAGAAGATACAAGTTACCGCATTTACCTCTAAAAAGAACTCCTTTGTCGTATCCCCTTAGTTTCAAGACACTCTCCTTGTTGTCTTAGCCAGTATCGGAATCCTCGGCGTTGATATATCGAGCGGCGTGCAGTTTCGTGACCACTTGAAAGAGAAGGCCAAGTTGGCCTCTAAAAAGCTTGTCGTTCTCTGCAGAGCGGGACAGTATTTCATGCCGGCTCACCGCCTGCTGTTTTACAAGGCGCAGGTTTGGCCTCAGATGGAATACTGTTCCCATCTCTGGGCCGGGGCACCCCAGTGCCAGCTTCTTCCACTTGACCGCATCCAGCGCAGAGCGGCTCGAATCGTCGACGACCGAGTCCTTTCTGATCGGCTCGATACATTGGCACTGCGAAGAGATCTTGCATCCCTTTGCATTTTCTTTCGCATTTAGCACGGGGAGTGCTCTGAGAAATGTTTCGAATTAATCGCAGCCGCCAATTTCACTAATGCATATACCGGCAAAGCTCCCGATACCATCCACACCATCTGGATGCTTGGCGGTCCACCACTGTACGTTTTAATAGGAGTTTTCTTCCGCGTACGACCTTTCTGTGAAATAGCTTACCACCGGCGATCTATCCTATAAAAAAAGCAGCTCAGGGGGTTAATTGCCGTGCTATTAAGACAATCAAATGTAAAAATGTCTGGCTATCTTCGGAATGGCTGAACCGATTGTGGTGAAAATTTAGGAACAGATAGAGAGCAATACCAGAAGTAATCCAGGTTATATTTTATCCGAAAATTTTGAAGAATTTTTTTGTGAAATGAAAAAAAATATATGAGAAATGGTCATTAATGATTACTTAGAAAATATAAATGACGCCAAATTAATACCCCACTAGGCATAGCTAGGGCGGGTCACTAGTTTTATCCGAAATACTGTTATTCTAATGAAAAAAATAGATAATTACACTGTCTGTTGTGGAATTTTATATCGTCTTTAAAAATTAATAGACGCCGAGAAAGTTTTATTTATACAATAATAGCTGACCCGGCAAACGTTGTTTTGCCATATACTTACATTGTTTCTAGGAAATATTTTTTAGTTTTAAAAATCGCGATTCAAAAACAGGGGTTGATCGTAAAAGCGTGAAAATTTGAAGTTTTATGTATTTTTCAAAGCTAAATCATAATAATATAAAAATAAAAAAAAATGTCAAAAGGATAAAAAAATATTTATGCGTGGGTCACCCTTATCATTTAGGGGTTTGAAAATAGATGTTGGCCGATTCTCAGACCTACCCAATATGCACAAAAAATTTCATACAAATCGGTTCAGCTGTTTCGGAGGAGTTTGGTAACAAACACCGCGACACGAGAATTTCATATATTAGATAAAAACTGTTTATTTTATGTAACTATACACCCAACATATTATTTGTAGGCGTATTTGTCTAATACACCTACAAATATTTGCATTGAATTCATTATCGATCTCATTCTTTAATATTAATTTATTGTCTCCTTTACTCAACCTCACCTTGCGTTCTTACAATGTAGCGGCCGTTCTATATTATAAGCAGGCGAACTTGTATTATTGAGGTCACTGGTTTCCACATAGACACTTTGTATCTTTTTGTCACTCTCAAACTTATGACGACTTTGTTTTTTATAAAGAATCTATTATACTTTTCTTCTACAATCAGCTATGAAGTACATAAAAGAAAATGAATTAATATTCTGGAATATTAGTATACTATAATAATAACATAAAGCCGTGGTAGCTCAGGGTTTTAGCGCTCGCTGTTAATTCCACAGTACACAAGCAATATGGGTTTCAATCCCCGCCGGTGTCAATGAAATGGCTAATTGCAAATTTAAGCGCTCAGTAACCACGTGCTCGGCGGTGAAGGAAAATATCGTGAGGAAACCTGCATGCCTGAGAAATTAAAAATAAAAATATATCGAAGACATGTGATGTCCGCCAAAACGCATTGAGGCAGCGCAGTGAACACTTCCTAGTCGTAGAAACCATCTCAGAAGTGAGAGGAGGCCTGTGCCCAGCAGTGGGACGTATATAGGCTGTAACTTATTTTTAATAATAACATATAACATATTATTATATACTATATAGTATTATTATATGACAATATAATTAAGGACTTTTCAATTAAAGTTAATATCACCATTGTCTCATCGCATAAGCTAATTGCCATAAATATATCTTTGCGTTGTTAAACGAATTTTGAGTTATCGAGTTTGGTTACTGTACGCAAAATTCAGCATAATATAACAATAAAGATGAAACCCACATATCTGTATCTCTATTTTATCCGTTCCCTTCTCGTTTTGACAATTAATTATTAAACCAAAGCTGGTTGTAACTTTAATAATTAATTTTACACTAAAAAAAATTTAAATTATCTATTAGTGCATAATAAGATAAGATCTCTTAACATAAATTGTATTATTTGAAACAAATCTCTTATATTAAACAAATACCCTTTATAACATTTGTAAATAATGATTTCAATTTGATTAAAAATTGAACTTCTGAAGGATTCCTGTTCAGAAGAATTGACAAGATTAATCGCATACCTTTAAGTGCTTGAATTTTATTAAAGGTGAAATTTTATTCTGGTCCAGTTTCATTGAAAGGCTCTTTGCGTCGACATCAAAGAACTGGTAGGTTTAAAAGATATTATTTTCTCTTTATATTTTATAAATATGTTAGTATTTATTTCTATTGTATTGCGTTGATAAAAACCGATGTTCTCTATGAAATAAAATTTTCCCCACGGTAGTATGGGTCTTTTTCCTATACACAGTAAAAATACCTATATCAACCGATATTTAAATGGTGAATCGCACCATCATCCATCACAGTTAGCTACCGTGGGAAAATCTTTGTTCATGATCAAGATCGTCCCCGCCATTACATCACATTTGATAATTCACAAATCCTCGCAAAAGAATACCAATTCCTACCAACGATGATACGCGAGGCTATTGAAATTAAAAAGACATCCTAATTTAAATAATAATAATAATAATAATAATCTTTATTTCGGACCAAAATTAATCCATAGTAGTGTTAGTAATAATTGACTTATAAACTAGTGTTAGTAAACATTGAAGTATGTACAAACTTTTTCAAAATCGGAGAATTATAGTTCTCCGCTACTGTTTTCAAAATGCTGTTGTGACTATTTCTCACCCTTCTAAGCAGCGAAGCTGTCTTCTTACGTATTATCGCATGAAAGCCGTCCGTGCGAGCATGCGCAAACATCTCCGACGCACTACAGTATCGAGGCAGTCCCAACAACATTCTGAAAGCATTATTATATTGAACACGCAGGGCATCCAGCGACCTTTTAGTGTAATTGATCCATAGATTGCTCGTGTACAGACTCTGGCAGTATGCCTTAAATAGGGTAATTTTAACTAGGTCAGTACATCGAGCAAATCTACGGGCCAGCATGTTACTCCTGACCGCTAGAGCCCTGCGTTCCCTTTCAATATCTACATTGTCTTTCAGGTCATCGGCAAGAAAATGGCCAAGATATTTAAAAGACGTCACTTTTTTAATTTTTGACCCATTCAAGAACAGGTCAGGTTCATCAGTCCTAGGCTTGCCCCTAAATAGAGAAGATGGATGGATGCTGCCATCTGCTTGGGATTCTATAATTAACAAAATTAAATCCAAACCCAAGCATACCACTGCAAGACTTCAAGATACAGTAAGCTCATTCTGCGTAAATTGAACCAAAAATTAATATTAAAAAACTAAAGTTAGCCGAGCTAACTGTGACATCGGGACGTCAAACATCTCAGTCCCCTCCGTGACTATAGGTTGCTGTAAAGCACCCGAAACATCGGGAATTAAAATAGTAAATTAAACACGATAAAATCCGTAAAAAAATTGTTTAGTTTTTGTTTAGTGTTCGCGTAAATATAATAAATCATAACAGTTTTAGATAAAAACAGGTATTAGAAATGTTAACTTGTGACAATTTTAGCTTTATCTTTATTTTTAAACCATGGGTCATACGAAAAAATTGAAATTGATTCGGAACAGCACACGGCCTACCAAAGTAAAGAGAAGTGTACTGGAAAAATTACAATAAAAAATTGTATTGTATGACTAATGGCTATATGTAACTTTTACAACACAAAACAATGTCGTTATTTGAGGCATCAAGGATTTAAAAATATAAAAAATTGGCTCGTGGCTATATATACCTTAACCTAAAGGTATATAATAAAACTATCTGAGAAAGCAGACGTTGTTCTGCCCTTTCCGACGAACCATGTGTCCCAAAAAAAGGCATTAAATTCGCAATAAAAATATTGAGGGTCACTTATCGGGATAAAAACTATGCTATCTCTCAAGTTGGACCAAACTTCACACAGTGTGCAAAATTTCATTGCAATCAGTTCAGTAATTTAGGAGTTCATCGCAGACAAACAACGTGACACGTAATTTTTATATATAAAGATTAACATAACTTTACACTAATGTTGCTCAATGCTGCTGTGTTTCGTATGGTAAGTGTAGTGAACCGGAGACCCCTTTTACTGGAAACGAGGGATTTTATCTTAGTCCTCAGGGATGACAACGTATCTGCATTTTGATTCTAAATCGAGGATAAATGTAGATGTCTATGGGCCACAGTACCTATCCACTTACCATCAGGTGGATTGTGTGCTGGTTTTTCATACTTATTCCATTTGAAAAAGACACTATTTGCGCAACTTTCTTCCCTGTATCGCCGATCGAAGTATACTTTTAAGTATTGATTTCATATTAAGTTTTTTTTTTACAATTATGTTATTTAAAATATGTAAGTTAATTTAAGGTTTTGTAGTCAGCTTTAAGTCACAAATTTTTTAAGGAATGGGTTCATGGCAAATTTGAATAAATAACTTAATACCCAAATTACAGTATCTGTGGAATACAAACCCGGCGTTAAAGTTTAATGGACCGTGAGAGAGTTTACGGGTTTCCGAATTTGTTTAATTAAAGTAATTGAAGGTGTTTGTATTTAGTTACAATATACCTCACATATGTACTAACTATAGGCGTCTTATTCTTCTTCTTCATTAGTTCGTAAAAGTTAATTGTCAGACCCATGTATATGCTCTCTACAATTAGACCTAAGTCTCATCCATTGTAAAGCCTTAATGTTATGCTTGCTGGCGGAAATTCGATCGCAGTAATGGACTCGCATCTTTGACGCTGCTACCTTGCCTTATGCCTGGCGTAGAAAGACTGTTTTTTTTTAAATTAATGCATCACAAATGATTGTATAAATTCTTAAAATTATAATTTACATGCCTATTTAGATTGGGTATTCCTTTAAATACTTCAAACTTATTATACGTGATTACAACATGGACTGGAATAAACATCAAAAATAATAAATACTTACAGCAAACAAAGTGATATTTGTCGAAAGCCATAACATTTTTATGAGATTACCCGTAGTAATGTTTAACGACACCCACGGGTTATAAAGGGTTTGTGCATTCTCTTACTCCGCCACTACACGGTAGAAAAAATTACAAAACAATTACGAATTATAGAAGAATCATAATTACTTCGCACGGGTTGCATTAAATATTTCCGGCCGAATGATTGAAACTTTTGAGTATTTCGTCTCATTAGAGTTTGCGCAGAGTTATTTTTGTGTAGGGAAGGCATTTGTAAAACTAATCTACTGGTCCGAAAGGTTTACTGTATTAATCTGGGTAAAATTCAGAAAACGATCAATATAGATTATGTAATAGTTACACAAACAAATCAAATAAACTTAAGTTTTACTACGTTTATATTTCAAGCTTTTTTTTGTTACTGCATGTTAATCTTATTGTATAAGATACATTAGGTAATAGGTAACTATGAGGTCGTTGACATACAGATTTAATAGCCCCATTTATTCATAGTAGAACTGAGCAGCATGAAAGTGGGGTGTAGAAGAAAGTAAAATGCAGCAACAATAAAATCAGTTACGCGGATAACATGGTACGACTCAGCCATACAATGGATGTTCTTGGGGAAAAGCTAAGAATTTCTGAGACCTATGTGGTGGCGCATGGGCTTACTTATTATGTTAAAAAAAACTGAGTACATGATCTTGAAGATCAGTGGTAAATGTGCTGATAACTCACATTTGATTACCCTAAATGACTTGAGCATGAATCATAATTCATCATTAATTATTACAGCCCTTCACAAGTCCACTGCTGGACATAAACCTCCCCCAAAGAATGCCACAAAGCACGGTCCTGAGCCACCTGCATCCATCGAATTCCTGCATGTCTTACCAGGTTGTCACTCCATCTAGTAGGGGGACGCCCTACACTTCGTGCGCCGGTACAAGGCCGCCATCGCCAAGGCGGTTCTTCGAGCTATATGGGCGACCCATTGCCAGTTCAGCTTACTAATCCGTTGGGCTATGTCAGTCACTCTGGTTCTAATGCGGATATCCTCATTTCTAAGTTTTATCACGCTAAGAAACTCCAACCATAACCCGCTCCATAGCTCACTGAGCGACCTTGAGTTTCCTTATTTGGCCAGCAGTGAAGGTACACGTCTCAGTTCCATAAGTCATCACTAACAACACGTACTGGTGGTACAGTCTCTTTTTCTAGTTTTATACTTGACGAGAAGATGTGTCGTAATTTCCCGAACGTTGCCCAGCTGAGTTAAATCCATCGACTGACCTCTCGGTCGAGGTTGGCCTTACCAAGTCGGACAATATGTCCTAGGTAAATATACTCATCAACAACTTCGAGTTTAGTGTTCCCAACAACTACCGGCATATATGTGACATGGACATTATACATGATCTTCGTTTTTTCCATGTTCATCTTAAGATCTATCCGTTGGGAGGCACTATTGAGGTCATTGAAGATGGTGCTTAAGTGCTTCAGCGATTCTGCCATAAAGACTATATCGTCAGAAAATCGAAGGTGAGAGACGTACTCGCCGTTGATTTTAATACCGTATCCTTTCTACTCCAGAAGCTTGAAAACGTCTTCCAATGCAGCGGTGTAGGGTTTCGGGGATATAACGTCACCCTGTTTTACTTACCCTCTCTGCAGTTGGATAGTTTTCGTACTCTGGTTCTGTACTCGGACAGTCATCGTAGCTCTACTGTACAAACACTTCAGCACTTTGAAATACCGACAGTCAACTTGGCACTGCTGAAGGGACTGCAGCATCGCCCATATTTCGACGGAATCATAGTCCACCCAGACCACATGTCTGTAAATTATACTCCCCGGACTTCTGTACAATTTGCCGAAGGGTATGTATGTGATCTATGGTGCTAAAGCCTTTTTGGAAACCGGCTTGTCCGGGGGACTGGAAGTCGTCGAGCCTGCATGCGAGACGTAATGACTCTCGAAAACAGCATGTAGATGCAACACAGAAGGGAAATCGGTCTGTAGTTCTTTAAGAGAGCGTTGTGTTCTGTATTGAAGAACAAAACCACTGCATTTCTGCTCCACGCATCTGGTGTAGTGCTTCCATGGAAAACGGAATTAAAGAGCTTCTGAAGGACTTCAAATAACTGTTTTCCACCCGCTTTCAGAAGCTCCGCTGTAATTCCATCCTCGCCTGGGTCCTTGCCGTTTTTAAGGTGCTTTTCTAATCTCGCGCAGACTGACGTCAGGGATATCATCGGAATAGTGTTGGACAAGACTTGCTCTTGGATTGTTATTCACACTTGCGTGTGGCTCCAACGATGATGTGTACAGCTGCCCATAGAACCTCTCAATCTCACTCATAATCTCAGGTGTCCCGTAAACGACGCTGCCACACTCGGACTTCAGCTTTTCTTTTGCTTCCAGCTTCGATAGTTGGCTCTTTCTGGCAGACAGATTTCTAGCAAAGACTGGAGCCCTGGATCCGCTCGATTGCTTCTTCAATACGAGCAGTATTAAAATTGCGTAAGGCCCGCCGCATGCATTTGGAGATATTTCTGTTCAGTTATTAATATGCTGTCAAATCTACTGACGATTGCAGCTTAAATAGAGTATCTCAATTCAAATATCTAGGGTATATTCATACAAACGACCTTAAGGATGATTTATATTAGGGTGGGATTGTTTTTTTTTTACATTTTAGATATGGCGGAGTGCGGAAACGGTGCCCTGTACTGATACATTCAGAATATATCAGGACAGCAAACATGAATTGTGACTGGAAGTACTGCCGCATGGCCATTGAAAATTTCAAAAATCCTGAAAATAAGGGATTTTGGTAAATGTGAAACAGGTACAAAAAATTGAGAAAATCGTATGTTTTATTAAATAATTTAACCCTTTACATTATAGAGAGTGAAAAAAAATACAAAAAGAACGTACTTTCCATTAAAATAAAAAAAAAAAACATCTAAAATTATTAATTTTTCGCCGTTTGGTGAGCTACGACTGAGGCTACGAACTCTTTTTTTGTGTTGCAGACCGGCATGATATTGCACGATTTTAAGTTGTTTTGGATCCATCCTTCACGTTTATCTGGTCCACACACAGCAGCACATAACTCAGTGACCAGCTTAATGCATCTTTCAGTAGCTTGTGAGTGGCATGGCATTTTGCGAAATGTAGGGAGAATCTCCGTTTCGGCTATTTCAATATTTCGAATAACTCTATAAATTACGTTGGTTTGTATCTGTTTGATCAGGGGAGGCTCCGATACAAAGCTCCAATAAATCAAATCTGTATACTCAGCGGCAGAGAAGTTAAATGATGGTAATTTAAACACTCGTACCGGCGCCAAGCCCGAAGTCTGCTCTCGTATTTTAACAATGCGCCAGAGTGCTAATTCTTTGATATGGTTGCGATCATCTGCAAGCATACTAAGCAAAATGTTTTCGCTGTGGCCGAAGAACCTATTGCGTTGAAGCACAGGGTCAACTATTTTCATAAGGTTTTCAGGAAGGTATCTCGATAATATAATCATTTTGTGCAGGTGTTTCGATCCGTACACGCAAAATGGTTTTGTTTTAATTTCAAACCACATCGAAGTATACACTCGGATGACGAAGTCTGCTAAGATACGCAAATTATGTGAAGGTTCACTAGTAGAAACATAAAGTCGAAGAATCCTGTTAACTGTTGTCAGCCACCGTGAATGAACAACCTTGCCGGGGTTTCGCTTGGCTAAACTTACGTCACATTGTCCTCTGCTAACTGCGTCACATATTTCATATAAGTAAAGCTGATCTGTACTGAGATCACTACGTGGTTTTGAAATATCTGGTAGTTTTTAGGAAGTTCGTTGCATGCAATAGACACACAAGCCATTGAAGAGGGCGATTTTCTAGAAGACAAATGATTCCAGCCTTGTTACCAGTGTTGACTGCGGTACCGTTGCACCCAATTGCTACTATTCGCTGCAACGCTAAATAAAGGTAAAGTTTTTTTGAAATTGTGAGTGCATCTGCTGTGGCCAGTGTAATATGTCCGATGTATTGCGAGTTCGGCTCTTTTACCAAGGTTATGTGCTCTTCAACAACGGTTTTTCTGCGATTATCTGTATATAACATTGTTTTATCTTTGCGGCCATCAAACGATATACAAACCAATGAATCATCGCCATCTAGCACGTTAACTGCAACTCATGAACTTCTCGTTTGTGCGCGAGCGCGCCGAATTTTGCTACGATCGATAACACTTGACGTGTCACTCTCACTAACCAATCCGATATCTTGCAATGTTGCTGACACGATGGCAGCACCAGCACGGTATCGTATATATAGGTATATAGCACGTATCTTTCTAATGTCACAGCTACCACTGGGAATTTACTAGGTCCGGGGACATTAATTGCGGGCACAATCGAGGTGACATTAATAACAGACGAAGTTTTTGTTTTCCTTTTTTTCTGCTCAGGTTCATCAATTTGTAATGTCATAGAGTTCTCTTCAAATTGTTTTCTTTTTAACTTCCGATCAAACAAAGCTATATTCTTAAGTGTAGCTTTTTTATCTAGAGATCCAATCATCATTCTTCTTTCGCCGCGTTGATCGAGCAAAAACTCGTGTTCTTGTTTAGGAATTTTACAAGTTTTCTCACAAGAACATAACGACAACGACTTGCACTTACAAGATGCAATATCAAACAAAACGTCACAGTCTTCTTTAAACTTCTGTAGTTTCTGTTTATAATTTTCGTTGTCTTTACTCTTTTGGTAGGATTTCAGAAGAGCGCGATGTTTGTCATGTTAGGATCTTATTTTTGACACTATTGTTTTATGTTGTACTATTGGTACAGAGGCTCGTTTCCAGATGTTTTCGATTTCGGTCGCAACAATATCACAAGTGGCCTGTACTAAATCTTGTCGTCCCTTTTCCGCACATCGTGCCACTGATACAATATTTATAAGATATAATATTTTATCACATCACTGTAGGTTGGCTACACATTTTTTGGTAATTCACAACCAGTACCGAAGATAGGCGACGAATAATTATTTCTTAAACTCATTATACTACTTTTTACGTTGTCTCATGTAAAATCTAGCTAAATGACTAATTGCGCAGAGAACGATGCGACACAATTAACCCGCGTCCCTCACTCTCGCCTCTCCCCGCCGACTCCGGGTGGCGAAACGCTCAGCCAATGACCTTATATGGTAAAACAATGCGCGATTGGTAGATCAAAAATATGACGCCATAGGCCACACTGTGTAACTTTTTTGCAATTTATATCATAGTGGCACTTGTTCATATGTGAATACAGGCATTTTTAAGAAAAACTATTTAAAACCATTTTACATGTCAAGAAAGTATATCTTTTTTTCGCACATTTCGAAACTTTGCGAGCTATGCGGCAGTACTTCTAATTATATTTTGTATAAATGATATTATACGAGAGGGTTATGTTAGTGTTAGAGCACCTTTTGCGACATCCGCCACTTCAATATTCCACAAAAAATATCCCATACAAGTGCGCTCCACCCTATTGTATATAGAGAAAGGGAGCATTTCGCTTTAGCCGTCCGTGGTAATACGTTGGCTCGTAGATTCCCTCACTGTATTGAACAAATTAAAATCACTTTAAGAGTACCCTAAACCGACGCGTAGGTATAAAGATGTAAAGGATGCGAGAGAGGTGTGTAAGGTTCGTGCTAAAAGGAAGCCCGTATTCTCTTTCTACCCCTTTGGATAACAGGCGTGAGAGTTTATGTGTGTATGTGTTAAATCACACTTTTCTCATCATCATTCAAATCTCATCATCATCTCAAGTGTTTTACACGGGGAATTTGTGGGTCCATCATACCGAAAGTCTGTGGATATTTTGCGCAACCAATATGATAATTGTTCGCGCCAAGCGCTAAAGTCAATAACTGACGTCAGAGGGCGCGCGCCTCTCTACGTTCCGTCGTGTCGAGGACACGCAAGGACAAGTCAGTCCAAATTCATCGCTGCGATAGATAGCACGCGGTCCATTTTTGTCGGGAACTCGTAATGGTAGGCGCGTATAGTAAATATACTGACTGGGAATTGTAGCGCGTATTCCTTGCTGAGAGCTTCACCCGGTACTTTTGGGTTTAACCCTGAGTCCGTATAAGTGGATTCGACTGTATTAGCTACTAGTGCGGTATTTGATATTCTAGAAATAACTGTGGCCACGTGAAACGGTAGTGACCTTTGATCCGTACGTTCTCTGTTCGTTTCGCGATTTAGGCGTTATAACAAACGAGAGTTAGTGGCTGTGCGTCAGTGATTGCTTTGTTTTAATTAATTCTGTAATTGAACATTGATGCTTTTGAAAAATTAGTTGAAATATGAGCATAGGACTACCTGCCTAAAGGGCTATCTGGTTTGTAGATTATCAGATGGAAATCAGCTGTCGCACCATTTGGTAAATGATTATAGGTGGATGGCTTGGTTATGCCTACTTGTTTGAAAATTCATACTAGGGACTATCTGTGCGTTTCGTTCGGCTCTCCACAGACGACGTTCATGGGGAATTTGGGGGTGCTCTCTGCACTGAAGCTTAGGAGGTCCCTCTGGGCCGCTTCGTGTCGCGTCGCTGTTTGCAGACCTGATCCGGCCGGATTGCAGAACAAATCATAGGAGCGCAGATAGGTGTTTGAAGGAGGTCGTCGGACATCTGTCTAGGAATAGGACTTATTTATGTGCTACGATGTCCAGGAAGGGCATCCAGTTCAACCCTCCGGCTAGCCCACGTTGGGGCTGTAATTTTGCGGCGTTGGTTAGGGTTGCAAGATCTGATGGGGTGCCTAAGGTGGCCTAGTTTGGTTGTGGATTAGGTCTTGCAACTTGCCGTCGCGACCCTGTCCCGCTGACCGGTTTGCTCGCGGACCTAAATCCTTATGTCCGGGACGGGGTTTGTTCGCGCCAAGCGCTAATGTCAATAATTGACGTCAGAGGGCGCGCGCGCCTCTACGATACCGGTTTTGACGTTCCGTCGTGTCGAGGACACGCAATGACAAGCCAGTCCAAATTCATCGCTGCGATAGATAGCACGCGGTCCATTTTTGTCGGGAACTCGTAATGGTAGGCGCGTATAGTAAATATACTGACTGGGAATTGTAGCGCGTATTCCTTGCTGAGAGCTTCACCCGGGACTTTTGGGTTTAACCCTGAGTCCGTATAAGTGGATTCGACTGTATTAGCTACTAGTGCGGTATTTGATATTCTAGAAATAACTGTGGCCACGTGAAACGGTAGTGACCTTTGATCCGTACGTTCTGTGTTCGTTTCGCGATTTAGGCGTTATAACAAACGAGAGTTAGTGGTTTCTGTAAGGTAGTTAATCGTACGACAGAGTTACTGGACCGTCATCGTGACTAACGAAGAAAGTGACGTGAGGTGGAGAGGTGCTGAGGTCCGAACTGCTGCAGAGGGTCACGGTCTAATAAGGTCAATAACACTACCAGCCACACCCAGATACACATCACTGACTCTTACTTTCTTAGCACTATACAACCACATGCGACCTGGAAGAATCCTGAGGGACCAGTCGCCTTGGATAGAGGTAAGTAAGCTCCGTTTATTAGAATAGAACGCTCCCCCCAGATTGTTTATTGTAATTAGAAACTAGGTAGGGCGTTAGGACGCCCGACCTGCACCTGCTGGTGGGTTCTTCGTCTAGGGGCCGCGGAGGACCCTACTCCTGGGATAGGTAGTTGCTGGCCGTAACAATAATATGTTTCGTATGATTTTGGAGTTACCCCGCTGCTGTAACAGCACTTAATCATGACTATGGTTTTAATGCCATAATTTTTAAAAAGACAGCATCTCTGATCTTTGGCTGCGAGATATCCCCAACACAAACCTTAAAATTGTTGCGGAGAGCTACAAGTCTCACAATGCAGCAGTTTGGTGCATAGTATGATCCGCCATGACTGACAATTCTATGGATGTAATTGTCTCAAATAAAGAAATTCAATTTAATTTTAGTAGTTTAAATATGAATGTTGCAGACTTTTCTTTATAGGAACAAATTCACCATACATTATTCTCGTACAACTTTAATAATTTAGATGATTTTAAGACGTAATAATTTCAATCATTACCTAATTTCTTTATTTCTCTATTGGTGAAAGTACACAATAGTTTTTGAGGTTATTACAAAACGTATATACAGACATACGCGGCGAGGGACTTTAGTTTTTAATATATGTATAGATTACGCACATTTCTTTCTTTTTTTTTAATTAAATAACTTATTATCCGACTAACGTACGAAACGGAATAATGAAAAATAATGAATTAAATGTAATGAACTTTAAGAACTAATTAACTTCCTATCACGGCAAAACGACTTAATCAAGTTACACAGCGACTACAAAGCGGACACGGGTGTCGCTTCACTCGCTAATTTTATTAAAAAAAAAACCTAAATGAATACAGTTAGAAAGCACTTTTTACGTAATTTCTTTATTTTAATGTTTTCTAAAACGTGCTCTGTCATTAGACATTTTTCGTGTATCTTGAATTGAGTATTAATATAAATATAATAATAGTAATAATAATAATATTAATATTATAAATAATATTTCTAGAGTAACAATAAATTGGATGTAGATAATTATATTCATATGATTATTAATATCTATATAAAACAAAAACCTCTATAACGATTGAAATTGTATTCTGGAACATACTAAGAAACTAGTAACGTCTTATCTAACCTATATTAAATTGTTGTATTAGACAAAAATTGCTTTAAAGAATCAGGTGTTGACTATGCGGGAATTTATTATATTAGATACACATAACAGTCGATTATGTTTGCTATTCTAGCGGTTGTAGTTGCTTTCGGGTTAGTAGTGTTGGGTTTAGTTAGTGGTGGTATGATTGTGCTCGGCATTGTGTAGAGAAAATGTGGTAGAGCGGGAGATGCTCTTTAAACTAGGAGTCACATACCATTTTATTTTTCATGGTTATCTTAGCTATTTAACTTTTAAAATATACGTATGTAACATTGTATGTGTTATAAAGTTTCCGCAATCAGCTTTCCATTATAAAACATAACATTGCAATAGTAAATAGTCAACATACTCGTATCTCGTTATCTGCCATGGCTTTAGTCTTCACGTATTTGCTTAATAATTTCGTTTTAATAAAGTTTAAGTACCTGGGAGTGCGCGATTTGCTTATTGAAGAAAAAATATAAACTTATTATGTGTGACATCTATTTATATAAATATAATTATGTTTATTAAAGCCGTTTCCGAGAATTCAATAAAAAAAAATATATTAGCATCAAGGAAATCACTTATGTTTTGGAGGTGACATTAATGTCATCTTGAAATGCTGAGTTTTCAACCTCATTTTCTGAAAAATGAGGCGTAAAATGCCCACACTATGTAATTTGTACTATAATTAGTTATTTGTAACAACCGTTATGAGTTCACAGTGTAATGACGGTGTAAGAGAATCCATAATTCCATGTCACTCCATGGGTGTCGTAAGAAACGACAGATACTCTCTGTCCGAAGCTACCGAAAGCATCATCTTCTATAAAATAGCTCAAAATAAATGAAATGTAAAATAAAAAAAATGAAAATCTGTAGGAAAATCGGTAGGTGTATCCACCTCCTAAGCATCGCAACTTTGTAAAATATTCACTTAATGAGGCAATCGTATTATAAACATAGAGGTGTATGGAAGTTTATTATTTAATAAATAAAAACCCTGACTTTAGAAGACATTATGTGGAAGTTATTTTGTATTTCACGGTTTTCAATAAAAGTTTAATTTTCACTGGTATAAGGATTATCACAAGTTCAAGTTAAAAACTAGAATAAAAAAAAGAAAAATAAAAGAATATCGTCTTAATAATAGCACAACAATATTCATATTATTTTCTCACCCTTAAAGATGGAACTTTTATTTAAATTTAAATTTGACCGTCTAGGAAGTATTAGTTATTTAGTAATAATAAATCAAT
Organism: Parnassius glacialis; assembly: GCA_033319125.1. NCBI lineage: Eukaryota > Metazoa > Arthropoda > Insecta > Lepidoptera > Papilionidae > Parnassius > Parnassius glacialis. The sequence goes on along the minus strand of JAVANC010000025.1, from coordinate 21,957,483 downwards.
TAAATTAAATTAATTAAAGTTGGTAAAAAATTACTTTTTTATCAACTTTAATATAATAGTCTTCCGCAAAGTAACGTCTGATTCTATTAATTTAATTAAATTAAATTGATTTAACCGATTCGGAAAATTTTGTAAAATATATTAAAATAAATACGCGTTGAATATTGACCTTCTCGTTTGTTGAGCATGGCTAAAAAGTTATTTATTAAATCTAGGCTCTACTGCCTGCAATATAGTGTCCAGCACGCACAGGTAACAACACTTTTTTGGGTTCCGTACCTCAAAAGGAAAAAAAGGAACCCTTATAGGATCACTGTGCTGTCCGTCTGTCTGTCTGTCAGAAGCCCTTTTTCTCAGAAACGGGTAGAGGTATCAAGCTGAAATTCATATCAAATACTCAAATCTACTGTCTCTTGGAGCTGTGAAAAAATTAAACTTCTAAGCTAACGAAATCAAAAGATACAGCCGTTTATGCCGCAAATTTTCGACATTCGCAAGGGAATCAAAACCTACAGGGTACTTCCCGTGAACTCAGAATCTTGAGATTTGGTAATAAGCAACGTTTTATAGCACAGATAAAGGAAAACTTGCGAAAAGCATAAATTTTTACTTACATCATATAATAAAAATATTTTTTTATAATTTTAAATTTATATACCTACGGATTTGTGCGGAACCCTCGGTGCGCGAGTACGACTCGCACTTGGCCGGTTTTTTACATTGGAGTTGATAATATATTGCCGCTCCTAGTTGGATTCATACGGCTATGTGAAAGATTTTAGTGTCAAGTATTTTGCCCAGATTATTTAATGGTAAAGCGTGTGAGTAGAAAATACCATAGATTTTCTTTTGAAGCCTATATTCAGCAGTGGACTTTTAATAGGCTGTAACTGTGTAACGGTGTGAGTGGTTACTAGATTCCGAAGTTTAAAGAGGTAGAAAAGAGAAAAAGGCTCTAGGCCTTTTCTTGATCATTAAGAAAGTTTTTTTTTATAGGATGAGGGTGACAAAAGAGCACACAGTCCACCTGATGGTAAGTGGTTGCTGCGGCCCATAGACATCTACATCTATCCTCGTTTGCGAATCAAAATGCAGATGCGTTGTCACCCGTGAGGACTAAGATGGAATGCCTCATTTCCAGTAAAAAGGGCCTCCGGCCACCTGCACTCACCAAGCGAAACGCAGAGGTAAACCTCTACTTCACGCTGGTTTTCTGTGAGGTCGTGGTACCACCCCGGTTCGAGCCGGCCCATCCGTGCGACAGCAAAAGCTGCCGCGTGGCTCTACCACTGATTAGAGATGATTGAGATTTTACAGAAAAAATGTTTTAAACATTTAAAACATTTTTTCTGTAAAATATCAATCATCTCGTTCATGTTTTTGTTGGTTCGAATAATAAGTTATAAGCATTTTATTTTAGTTGTATTTAGACGTTACATTAGGGTATGCATTTTCTACAATTATTTATTATTAAATCGTACGTACACATAATAATAAAATTAATTATAATGTGTTCATTTATATCTAGGAAGTATGGGAATTAGCTTTTTGCATTCAGATATATGTATAAGCCACAAGTAATAAATTGTGTGACACGAAGTTGTTATGGTGTAAGATTCCAGTTTTATTATTATTTTTCTAAGTACCCAATGCACATTTGATGCTTTATTTTGATAATATTTAACTCAATAAAAGGAACACCATAGAATATACACATAGAGAATATTTTAAACTGACTAAACAACATAACAGACATCACAAACATTTTTGCTTTTAGATTCAGCAGAGTTAACAACATGGGAATTAGATGTCATTAATGTCGATATCAAGTTATTGCCAATTCTGACGGGGCGATATTTGGGCGACAGATGGTTAGTGCTTTGCGTCGTGATCTCAATTTAGATGAACTGTATAACATAGTGTTATTAGTTTTGAAAATTGCTTATTTGCCATATTCTGATATAAATTCCTATCATGAATTTATTTACTACGGGGAGAAAATAATAACAATACAGTTAATAATAGTCTAAGTTCAAAGCATGACGCAGATTTTTATTATTTAAAAATTTCTGTTTTAGTGTTCCTATGTTTGTCTTAGGTTTTGGGTCTACTTTTAATAATATGACACGATGAAACATTTTAAAACGGTGTAAACAACTGAAAACCATAAAAGTTTTGTTTTTAAATATTGTTCACGTTCAAAAATATCGCCTTAAATTATTCGTAATGTATCCCAAAAATTGTCTTGGAAAAAACTAAACACTTCCAAATATTTGTTGGTAGCTATCTATCAACTGTATGGGAGATATTGTGGTGTCACGCCAGTATAGGCAACTATGCAGAAGAACTCACTGAAGTAAATGAAGATGTTGTATATACTGGACCAGATATATCGGAATATGAGTGTGAGAGTGTAGAGGTGCACCTGCGTTTGCGCACACACTCGTGCACTAAAATTCTCTCCGATGAGATAGGACGCCGTTACAGAAATTCGACAAGTTTGGAGACCATTATGAATATAAAACTAACGCATAATCATCTGTAAGTAACACGTTTACAAATATATATATATCTGGTAGATGATACTGTGACATAATTATTGGTTTTCTAACCGGTATGAACTTAGTTTTATTTTAGAGCAGTGCTGAACGTCTGCGAGGCACGCGGGCTAAATCAATGTGCAGAGTACGTTTTGAAAGTATTTTTTAAAAAATATCTACAACCCTAGAAGCGAGACATTAAAGCGCAGGATGCCAACAGCACACACATACATGCTCACTGTGGACAACTGGTTTCATTACCTTATATGCACAAAAAACAGGAAATTGAGAAAATTGTGTTTGTTCCTATTAATGCAAAACGCCTGGAGAAATTTAGAAGTAACATGGTACAAACCCTTCCATCGCTTTCTTATAAGAACAATGCAGACTATTTATATGGAGAATTATTGACCCTTATAAGCAAGGAATTAGAATAGAATAGAATAGATTTTTTTTTATTCAATATTGATTATTACATAATTCTTATTGAAAGTCATTTTTTATTTACCACTGGTTCGGAAAATACCTCTGTCCTGGGAAGAACCAGCAAGAAACCCAGCGGGACTTTTTTTTTCAAACATATTTCACTTAACAATAATTTCATTTATACAATTTTTAAATGATTTTTAATAGAACCAGCATGGTGGCGATCACCTTATTCCCAGGGGTTATTTTCGTTCATGTATTCCTTGATATTATAATAACCCTTTTTGTACAGTTTTTCTTTAATAAAACATTATTAATTACTGATTGAATTACTGATTCTGTGGAGTCTAGTAACTGGTATTACAAGCTTATGTTTGTTCCTAGTGTTTAAAGAATGCACATCCTTATTCTTATTAAAGCTATTTATGTTTTTATGTACATACATTAGATTTTCATAAATATATTGCGATGCCAAAGTTAATATGTTTATTTCTTTAAATTTTTGTCTGAGGGACTCTTTACAATTTAGGTTATAAATCGCCCGAACGGCTCTCTTTTGCAAAACAAATATAGCTTCAATATCAGTCGCATTACCCCATAGCAAAATTCCATAAGATATTACGCTATGAAAGTAACTAAAATACACTAATCTAGCTGTCTCAACATCTGTGAGACTTCTAATCTTTCTTACAGCATATGCTGCAGAACTAAGTCTGCTTGCTAATTTAGATATATGGGGGCCCCATTGAAGTTTCGCGTCAATAGTAATACCGAGAAAAACAGTGGTATCCACAAGACTCAACTCCTCCTCCCCATTTAATAGCACATTGGTATTCGAATGTTTTACATTAGGTATTGTAAATTTAATACAATTTGTCTTATTGCCGTTCAAGAGCATATTGTTGGCGTTAAACCAATGTACTAATTTCGATAGAGCATTATTTACATTGTGATAATTATATAATTTAAAAAAACATTTACTTCTAAAACATTTTTCAGAAATAGTCGCAAGGCATTTAATAAGTGGGCGACAGTAGGAATTCATAAAAGCAGACGAAGGTTATATGACCTTTACCATAAAATTTCATATAATCCTTCCGATGTTTTTAAAGAATATGTCAAAAATTATTCTAAAATGTTTAAAAGAGTTTGCTCCACAGCCAAATCGTTACATATTAGCAACAAAATTAAGACGGCTAAGAATAAAATTAAAATGACGTGGAGTATAATTAACAGCGAAACCGGTAAATAGAAACCTCGTAACTCAAACTATCAATTAAAAAGTAATAATGAATTGACTAAATCAAATCAAGAAGTCACAGCGGTGTTTGAGAAATATTTCACTGATATTCCTATCTTGACAACAGAGTCATTGAATACTTCTCCAACTGTCGCCGAGTCATTACTCAAACAGAATATTAAGACCCGTTTAAAAGAATTTAGATTTAAAAAGTATTACTGCAAGATATTGTAAAATACTTCAAAACCATTGATGTAAAGAAAACCGCAGATTTGTGGGGGTTTCCGTTACAGTTACTGCATCCATAATAGATTTAATTGCACCTCATTTTGCTATTATTTTTAATACTTGTATCGATTCTGGTGTGTTTCCTGATTTAATGAAGTATAGTATATTACCTTTATTTAAATCTGGTAGTACATTGGACCCCGCTAATTTTAGATCTATTTCTGTACTACCAACTCTCAGTAAAATTTTTGAAAAAATAATTTTGGATCAATTGTTAATTTTTTTTAATACAAATAAATTAGTTCATAAAAATCAATTTGGTTTTACAAGGGGTCGCTCGACGTCGGACGCCGGTGTTGAGCTTATGAAATATATTTTTAATGCCTGGGAGAATTCACAAGATGCCTTAGGTATTTTCTGTGATCTTTCCAAGACTTTCGATTGTGTTCATCATGAGACATTAATCAGGAAACTACAACATTACGGTGTAAAAAAATTGGCGCTTAGACTTATTACTTCATATTTAAGTAACAGAACTCAAAAAGTCGTGATCAATGGTAAAGGTTCCTCCGGATCGGTAGTATCAAAGGGCGTTCCTCAGGGCTCGATTCTTGGCCCATTCCTATTTTAAATCTATATTAATGACTTACCTTATCTTGTAGGGGACAATCATGATATAGTATTATTTGCTGACGATACCTCTTTTATTTTCAAACTCAAATGGCAGTTAATTAATTATGACGATGTAAATAATGCTCTATTGAAATAAGTACATTGGTTTAACTTCAACAATATGCTCTTAAACGGCAATAAGACAAAGTGTATTAAATTTACAATACCTAATCTAAAACATTCGAATACCAATGTGCTGTTAAATAGGGAGGAGTTGAATCTTGTGGATACCACTGTTTTTCTCGGTATTACTATTGACGCGAAACTTCAATGGGGCCCCCATATATCTAAACTAGCAAGCAGATTTAGTTCTGCAGCATATGCTGTAAGAAAGATTAGAAGTCTCACAGATGTTGAGACAGCTAGATTAGTGTATTTTCGTTACTTTCATAGCATAATGTCTTATGGAATTTTGCTATGGGGTAATGCGACTGATATTGAAGCTATATTTGTTTTTTTTTTATAGGATAAGGTTGACAAACGAGCACACAGTCCACCTGATGGTAAGTGGTTGCTGCGGCCCATAGACATCTACATCTATCCTCGTTTGCGAATCAAAATGCAGATGCGTTGTCACCCGTGAGGACTAAGATGGAATGCCTCATTTCCAGTAAAAAGGGCCTCCGGCCACCTGCACTCACCAAGCGAAACGCAGAGGTAAACCTCTACTTCACGCTGGTATTCTGTGAGGTCGTGGTACCACCCCGGTTCGAGCCGGCCCATCCGTGCGACAGCAAAAGCTGCCGCGTGGCTCTACCACTGTTAAGCAAAATCTGCCGCGTGGCTCTACCACTGTTAAAAAAATTTTGCAAAAGAGAGCCGTTCGGGCGACTTATAATCTAAATTGTAAAGAGTTTCTCAGACAAAAATTTAAAGAAATAAACATATTAACTTTGGCATCGCAATATATTTATGAAAATGTAATGTATGTACATAAAAACATAAATAGCTTTAATAAGAATAAGGATGTGCATACTTTAAACACTAGGAACAAACATAGGCTTGTAATACCAGTTACTAGACTCCACAGAATCAGTAATTCATTTATGGGGCATTGTATACGCTTTTACAGCAAAATCCCAGAACATATTCAAAGTTTGTCAATAAACAAGTTTAAAAGTTTTATTAAAGAGAAACTGTACAAAAAGGGTTATTATAATATCAAGAAATACATGAATGAAAATAACCCCTGGGAATAAGGTGATCGCCACCATGCTGGTTCTATGAAAAATCATTTAAAATTGTATAAACGAAATTATTGTTAAGTGATGTTTGAAAAAAAAATCCCGCTGGGTTTCTTGCTGGTTCTTCCCAGGACAGAGGTATTTCCCGAACCAGTGGTAAATAAAAAAAATGACTTTCAATAAGAATTATGTAATAATCAATATTGAATAAAAAATATTCTATTCTATTCTATTCTATGCTCCGCACGGAGCGCTTTTCGTGCGTAGCAACATCTTACTTAAACAAATTAACCCAATATATTGGAACCTCGAATCTTGTTTGTGTGTGTTTCTTACCAAAACAGAGTCAGAATTAACTCTGACGTAAGAAAGAGTATATCGTCTTTCTTCTCCCATTCTAATTTTTTTTATAGGAGAAGGGGCAAACGAGCGTGTTGCTCACCTGACTGTAAGTGACTACCGCCGCCCATGAACAACTACAACACCAGGGGAACCAGGGGAATTGCAGATGCGTTGGCGGTCTTTTAAAAAGGAATAGGCTCTTTTCTTCCATTCATTTTTTCATTTTCATTCTTCTGGCTTAAGATTTTTTATTTGGCTCATTCTCACGGTTTTCCTCTCTTCGATCTCTGGAAGTCAAAATTGTAGATAGGTGTTCTAAAAATGTGCTAGTAGCGTTGAAAGCGCTGCCGACGCTGCAAATCACACTAGGCAGGCAGATTGGTGAGCGCAGACCCAACGCTTTCTTAATGGTAACGCTGCTACCAATCACCAGTCTGTGAGATTTAAACTTTGCATCAAGTGTTATTGTTTAATGAGATAGTTGTCAAATAATTGTCTATTCAAGAATCGTCCACGGTGTACCGCGTGGAAGCGTCGTCAAACTTGGAAGAACTTTATTATATACGGTAGAATCCCGATTATCCGAACATCCATTATCCGAACATCCGATTATCCGGACTTATTCGTCACTGCTTTCATTGCCGATTTAAAAATGTTTTGACGGCGCAATGAGACATATTACGAGTTTATTCTCGCATTCGACCGTGTCTCCCGCTCTCATTTGTTTGCGCAATAGTGTTTATTATTGTTTAATTTTCTTTGATAGCGTTCGACTGACAGGTTGCATTTTTTTTGTTTACTTTTTGCATTGGAAATCTAAAATGTCAAAGCGACAAAGAGTGGTGTTGTCTCTTTAAGACAAAGTGAATATAATTGGGAGTATAAAAAACGGCGAATCTGGCAGTAAGATGGCGCAAATATATGGTGTAGGAAATTCTACGATATCAGACATTAAAAAGTATTCTGATTGAAAGAAATTCACCTGCGTGCTTGAGAAAGAAGATGGAAGCTCACTACGTAAAGTAATGAAAAAATCTCAAAATTAAATTCTCTTTAGTTTTTACTTTTTTATAGGAGAGGGGGCAAATGAGCATGCGGCTCACCTGATGGTAAGTGACTACCGCCGCCAATGAACAACTGCAACACCAGGGGAACCAGGGGAATTGCAGAAGCGTTGCCGGCCTTTTAAAAAGGAGTAGGATCTTTTCTTGAAGGTCCCTAAGTCCGGAAAAATCGCTAATGGTAATCGATTCCATAAGGAAGTCGTGCAAGGAAGAAAACATCTTCTAAATCGCACAGTGGTGGACCGCCAATCATCCAGATGGTGTGGATGGTATCGGGAGTTCTGCCGCGATGTGCGTTCGTGAAATTTGGCGGCTGGAATTAATCCGAACAATTCCTCAGAGCCCTCCCCGTGGTAGATGCGAAAGAAAATGCAAAGGGATGCAACATCTCTTCGCAGTGCCAATGAATCGAGCCGATCGGAAAGGGCTCGGCCGTCGACGATTCGAGCCGCTCTACGCTGGATGCGGTCAAGTGGAAGGAGCTGGCACTGGGGTGCCCGGCTCAGAGATGGGAACAGTATTCCATGTGAGGCCGAACCTGTGCATTGTAAAGTTGCAGGCGGTGTGCCGGCATGAAATACTGTCCCGCTCTGCTGAGTACGCCAAGCTTTTACTTGGTTCTTACAAAAGAGATCATGCGGTCAGTCCATATGTGCACCTCTTTTATATGAAAAAGCATTAGATTTTAATCAACAGCTTGGTGCTGATACTTCTTTCAAGGCGACCTGTGGATGATTAGCAAGATTCAAATCTAGACATGGTATTCGAGAATTGGAGATTCAAGGAGAAAAACTGTCTGAAAAACTTTTTTTAAAGAAATTAATTTAAAAGATTGTTGTTATATGCAGAAGCCTGGAACTCTGTGGAATTGCAAACATTAAAAAGGGCATGGGCATTGAAATTAACTCCACCTATAATCCCTCAATCATACCGGACGACGATTAGAAAGAAATAAGAGAAGCAATGAAAATTCTTAGCATTGGTAAAAGGTGCGATGAAGAGAATATCACAGATTGGCTGAAGAGCGATAGTGAAAACCTTGTATTGCTAAGCTCTAGATGTTGCTTTTAAGTGGTTCGAAAGACAGGACGAATCGGAACCCATACAGTTGTTACAAGTGAAGCGTATCAGGGACTTGACTGCAATGAAAAAATGTGATTCATTACGTCAAAGATCAATAACAATTTATTTTCAACCAAAATTTTAAATTACATACATAAAATGTAGGTACATATTATGAACTTCATTATCGTTATAGCTCGTCATTTTTATATCGTATTGTAAATGACGTATGTAAAACTATTAAATAGTAAAAATACATACATATATAATCACGCCTCTTTCCCGTAGGGGTAGGCAGAGACCACTTCTTTCCACTTGCTACGATCCTTACATACTTGTTTCGCTTCGTCCACTCTCATTATTCCCTTCATACATGCTCTACGGTTTAGGGTACTCTTAACCTGGCCTTTTTTCAAGACGTCCCTAATTTGGTCTAGAAATGTCCGCCTAGGTCTACCCCTTCCAAGACTTTCATTCACACTCACCTTATACACTTTTTTCGTCAATCGTTCTTCATTCATTCTCTCGACGTGGCCAAACCATCTCAGCATACCTTTCTCAATTTTTGTCACTACATCTTCTTTCAGACCACAACGTTTCCTTATCTCACTATTTCTTATCCTGTCACTCAGTTTAACTCCTATCATACTTCTTAATGCTCTCATCTCAACTGCATTTATTCTGCTTTCATGTTTCTTCTGCCATACCCAACTTTCACTTCCGTACATGAGTGTCGGAACCAACACTCCCTCATGCACGGCCAAACGAGCCTTGTTAGACACCTTCCGACTGCTCATAAAGGAGTGCAAAGCTCCATTCACCATGTTTACTGCATTCACTCTTCTTTCGATATCACTCTCACACTTTCCATCTCTTGTAAACTTTGACCCCAGATACACAAACTCTTTCACCTGTTCAATTTGTTCATCTTCAATCACGATATTGCAGTCTGTCACAGCCTCATCTTTTTCAAATGATTAAAATTTAAATATTGTTTGATTTAACTTTGAAATCGATTATCCGAATTTTCGAATATACGGAATACCCCTGGTTTTATTTGATCCGGATAATCGGGATTTTACTGTATATATATACATATAGACACTTCTTAGTATTGCTGCTTATAAAAGGTTTGTTAGATATTAATAATAATTTTATAATGATTTAATATATTTATGCGAATACTGAACATTCAATATTATCTACGTACATATTTTGCTTCTCTTTTTATAAATTTATGATAGTTCGAGTACTTTATAGCCACGGTCCGTTCCATTCTCGATTTATATTGATTTTAAGAAAACTTTTGCTGGTTTTTACTTATTGTAAGCAAATATTTATTTTCTTAAAATTAATATCTTCGGGTAACGTTGTTAGGAGAACAATTTTCAGTTATTTTACTCAGCATATCATGATAGCATAATAGCAATCATATTTTAGCTCATAATCATCATCACTTTATAAAGCTTAGGATTCTCTCTAGGTACAGCACAACTATAAAATTTTTGAAAAATTACTTAGACTAATTAAATTATTTAGTTACTATATATTGAACACTCTATACATTTTATATATTCCGGGTGTTGAAATAGTAAAAGTAATATAAAGAGCTTCAATAGATTTATAAATGGTTTATACGCTTATTTAACTTTGCGTCCCGAACACGTAGTGATTAATTTATACTTTTTGTCTTGAACGTTGAAAATTCCAGTGCATATCAATTGCATACACTTTATGGATGAAAACGTAGACAATAAAATACACATCTTTAACAAACTTTTCCAAAAACTCAAAACCCTTTCATTTACGAGAGAAGCGTGTGCCTAGCAATGAGAATATGTAAATGGTTTCTATATTGTATTTGTTACATTATGTGTTATCATATTATGTTAACATAACATACTGTTACAATTTTTGTTATTACTAGTTTGAACATGCGCAAGATTGGTTCATTGGCTTAAAATATTTCGAATGCAAAGCTAAAATTAAAAACCTACTTTAAATTTTCAATCTTGTGGTTGTTAAAATGTAATAAATGTAAGGCAAAGGAAAACTTATCGAGTAAATAAAAAAAGAAACTCATATTGGAATTTTTTAAAGAATAAACAGTTCATATATGTCTTTATATAAAAATGTTGGTAGTCTCGCTAAAACTCAAAAACGGATCGAACGATTTTGATGAAATTTTTGTGTGCGTTTAAGTTCACAATTGAACTCGGTAGGCGGCGGTGATGTCGAGATCCAGAAATCGCGGATCGCTAGTAACTCTATAAAAATGAAAAGCTGACGGTATTTTGTTTTTTATTATAAAAATATTTATTATTTCTCTTAAATTTTCGGATGGTTTGGTTTCATTTAAACATTTTTTGAATTTCGCATGTTTTGGGGTCCCGTGAAACCATTCGTGGTTTTTGTTTTATCACCTACAGTCACAGTAGACGTCTGTGGGTCAGTAAATCATTTTTTTAGATTTTGGTTATCTAAATATAATTCTTAATTCATTACTTTTATAATTTTAATATACAAATAATTATTTTTTTAAATAGTTAACCCGTAAAAATGTGTTGACATATTAGAACAGAGGGTGACAGATTTAATCTAAAGAGGTCAGAAGCACAGGTTTACATTTTTTTTCATATACTCATATGACCACATGTATAATATTCTTAGAATTATCAAACTTCATACATATACACTTTCCTGCGCTAACATGAATATTCAGTTGTTGCAAAATCAATAACCAACGCTGTTGCCTTCAAGCGTTAACTACGGACATTTGCACTGAGTTTAATTGAATCGATATTGAATTAATTTCATAAATTCTTAACCAACTCTTTTAAAAATCAAAATGCAGGTCTCTACCGTTGTATTATCGGCTAATGCAGTAAGTAACAAATACTTAAATATTTAGAGTGAATTACAACACATAGAACAACTAACGACCTGGTATAACATGTAGGAAGTCGATGGATGCAAGTGGCTCAGGAGAGTGCTTTATGGCATTCCTTGGGGGAGGCTTATGTTTAGCAGTGGACTCGTGAAGGGCTGTGATTATGATGATGATGAAATAAAAATATAGACAAACATACACATTACTTTAAAATATTTTTTTGACAAAACTGAAATGACAAACGAACTAAGTAATGGTAAGTGGCTACTGCAATACATGTACACCTGCAGTCAAATACAAAAAAGAAGGTTAAAGATGCGTTGTCACCGCTGAGTACTAAGAATGCCTTAGTCTGTAACTATTCTAGCTATGAGGCATTTATAAGTTTAATTATCTTATTATGAAATGGAAAGTAAATATGTTTTGAAAAAGTTCAGATGGGTACAAAATTCTATAACAAATATGCATGTACTTAACCACTACACTCACCACACGAAACACAGGAGTATAAAGCTGGTATTTACGCTGGCATTCTGTGAGGGCGTGTTCTATACCCGGTCGAGCCGACCCATTTGTGCTATAAATCGTGCCACAGCATAGCTCTACCAATCTTTTAAGATACGAGGTTAAAACTCTACATAAATTATGTATACCTTTTTTATAGGATAAGGGTGAAAAACGAGCACATAGTCCACCTGATGGTAAGTGGTTGCTGCGGCCCATAGACATCTACATCTATCCTCTGTTACAGATCAAAATGCAGATGCGTTTTCACCCGTGAGGACTAGGATGGAATGCCTCATTTCCAGTAAAAAGGGCCTCCGGCCACCTGCACTCACCAAGCGAAACGCAGAGGTAAACCTCTACTTCACGCTGGTATTCTGTGAGGTCGTGGTACCACCCCGGTTCGAGCCGGCCCATCCATTACTACTGTTAAAAGTTATTGTTATTTGTACACTAATTATTTATAAGTTACAGCTTTAATAAACAACGACCAGTTAGAGTCGTAGTAGCTCAGAGGCTTAGCACTCGTTGTGAGATTCACAGTACAGGGTTTGATCCCCACCGGCACCAATGAAATTGTTAATTGCAAGTTTAGTGATGATTTACTACGTGCTCGACGGTGAAGGAAAACATCGCGAGGAAACCTGCATGTCTAAAAATAAAAAAAAATATTTCGATGACAAATGAAGTCCGCCAACACGCAGTGGATTCCGCGGCGGACACTTCCTTGCCTTAAAACCCTCTCATAAATGAGAGGAGACCTGTTCCAAGCAGTGTGAATGTATATAGGCTGTAACTTTAACCTGCTTTGTGGCTATAGTGGCTGTAGTTCACTCCTGGACGTAAGCTTCTCCCTTTGTAGGAAGGATGTGCCTTAATCGTCACGCGTGTCAGGCGAATTAGCGAACACAGCATCAGCCGTTTCAGTATAATAGAATAGAATAGAGTCCCTTCCATTGTGCTGAAGACGTGTGCTTCGGAGTTGGCACCGGTTTTAAAGCGTCTTTTCCGGTACTCCTACTCCCAAGGCGTAGTCCTGAATTCATGGAAGACAGCTTTGGTCCACCCGATCCCTAAAAAAGGCGACCGCTCAGACCCGTCCAACTACAGGCCTATCGCCATCACCTCCTTGTTCTCCAAAATAATGGAATCCATTATAAACTGCCAGCTCATGAGGTACCTTGAGGATCACCAGCTGATTAGTGACCGCCAGTACGGTTTTCGTCGGAGTCGATCAGTTGGTGATCTTCTAGTCTATCTGACTCATAGATGGGTGGAGGCAGTAGAGTCCAAGAGGGAGGCATTGGCCGTTAAAAACGTTGCCGAGTACCGGGACAATCTTGTGTCTGAAGTCGAGTCTTCGCTTAACAAAGTCTCGGATTGGGGGCTACTAAATCTAGTCCATTTCAATCCCGAGAAGGCTCAAGTTTGTGCGTTTACCACTAAAAAGAACCACTTTGTCGTATTTCCTCAGTTTTACGGCACTCCTCTTGCTGCCTCAGCTAGCATCGGAATCCTTGGCGTCGACATATCGAATAGTGTGCAGTTTCGTAGTCACTTGGAAGGGAAGGCCAAATTGGCCTCTAAAAAACTTGGCATGCTCAGCAGAGCGAGACAGTATTTCATGCCGGCACATCGCTTGCAACTTTACAAAGCGCAAGTTCGGCCCCACATGGAATACTGTTCTCATCTCTAGGTCGGGGCACCCCAGTTCTTTCCACTTGACCGCATCTAGCGCAGAGCGGTTCGAATCGTCGACGACCTCTTCCTTCTGATCGAGTCAATACGCTGGCACTGCGTAGAGATGTTGCATCTCTTTGCGTATTTTATCGCATCTAGCACGGGGAGTGCTCTGAGGAATTGTTCGGACTAATTCCAGCCATTCAATTTCACCATTGCACATCGCACATCGCGACAAAACTCGCGTTACCATCCATACCATCTGGATGATTGGCGGTCCACCACTGTGCGATTTAGAAGAAGTTTTCTCCCTTGCACAACTTCCTTGTGGGATAAGTTACCACCAGAGTCCGGACCGATACGACTTAGGAACCTTCAAGAAAAGAGCTTACACCTTTCTATAAGGCCGGCAACGCTTCTGCAATTTCCCTGGTGTTGCGGTTGTTTATGGGCGGCAGTAGTCACTTACCATCAGGTGAGCCGCATGCTCGTTTCCCCCCTCTTCTATAAAAAAAAATAGACGGTCCTGCCTTTAGTTCGTTCCTTAGTTCTCTAGTAGCTAATAGAGTTGTAACACTGAGATTACTGAGTACATCATATTTGTTTCACAATATGGTGCCTATTTAAAATATATATTTACGTTCCATCTCATAATAAAATAATAATGTTATAATAATAATAATAAAGTGCTCCAGACAGAATTTCGGTCACGGCAGCGTCTCAATGGAGATTAGCAATCTGCGCAGGACTATAGTGAGGATTATAGTGCCCGAGAGCATGCGCTAGCACAGGTGCACTTTCTACTCCCTAATTCTCATAGATCGATGAGTGAGCCGTTACGACCGGAAAGAGATCAGGCGCAAGACCAATGGCTCATCTACTACCCTAGTCACTTCTGACTACATATTTATAATCTTCTATGTTTGAATTTGGCTGCAGGTGTCCATGGACTGTATTAGCCATTTACAATTAGGTGGACTGTAAGTTGGTTATTTTAGCTTTAGAATAAAATTGTTAAAAGTTATGTGTATGTCTAACTTTATTGTAATTTAATTATCGAAAATCACTGGAGCTATAAAAACTTAATAGTTTATTACTTACCAATAGTAGACGGTTGGAAAGTAGACGGTAGGAAATAGGTCTCCTGTCGTATTGGATTTTCAATAATTAAGTGACACAGATGGCAGCCTATACGCGATTTTGGACAACCTTTGAATTTGCCTTGTCTGGCGTAAATAAGATGGTTGGTCTGTCATTCCCACAGTCACCTCCTATGACGCACATGCAACGAAATAGGGTGAAGTTGTTTTTTACGTTCCGCAACTCGGTAACGTAATGGCTCGGCGCCATATTTTTATCGGATTAATTATATTTAGATAAAAAGTAACATTATTATTTAACTGTTATCTGCGTTTTCATCATGTTACTACTGCCACAAAAATAAACTAAATAAAATGTAACATTTTTTTCTTTTACTGCGCTTTAAATTGTAAAATGCTAACGGGTAAACCTAA
Organism: Parnassius glacialis; assembly: GCA_033319125.1. Taxonomy (NCBI): domain Eukaryota; kingdom Metazoa; phylum Arthropoda; class Insecta; order Lepidoptera; family Papilionidae; genus Parnassius; species Parnassius glacialis. Next base: position 21,942,137 of record JAVANC010000025.1, on the reverse strand, counting down.
ACCAACAAATTGTTCAAACCAAACGTAAAGTTCATGTGGTTGAAGTTCTGTTTTCGTGGTTTTGAACAATACAATGTTAACATCGACCGCACTGTAGCTGTAACTTTGTTATATGAATTGGAAAAATTTCACGATATTGGTAAAAACTTGGAGCATTTATTTACTTTTTGCATTTTATTGCTTTACATCTATTTTAGCACAAGCTGAACTTTTTAAATTGTTAAAATTACAATCTACGTTTTTACTTTAATAAAACTTTAACACAACGTCTGTCTGAGGACGCGTACGTAAAAACCTGTAAACCGATTTGGATGTGTTGTTATAAGGAGTAACTTAGGCTACTTTTATTCTAGGAAAAGAATTAGGGTCCAGCACAAAAAAATTAAGACCCATGAAGTTCAATCGCAATAAATTTAACGCGGGCGAAGTAGCGGGGAACAGCTATTATTTTCTGTTAGTTATTTGCTTCCTTTTATTTTCTGTCAGGGTTGGGATGCTTAGATACTTATAAAATATATAAACTTATATTACATAGAAATAAATATGATAGAATAAAACATGTACTGAATAGAATGAATGTAATAAAAATATAATTAAACAAAATGTTGATAAAAACGATTGCAGTACTTCCCTATTATGCAAAAAATGTATGAGTCTGAATCATGAAATATAATAATACAAAATAAGTTAAACATTTATATAAAATAACATCTACATACATTACCGATTTTATGTCACGAATATATTAAATTATTCGTCACTGAATGTCATAACGATGTTGAATTGGTAAGTTGATTAATCAGGGATTTTCAATCGAATGCGCCATGATAAGTATATTCTTTTGCTAAAGCCAGACGCAGCACATAGCTTAAAAATAAGTTTAAAAAAAGCGCGGGAAGCAATTCCTTAGTGAGTTCCTGCTGATTTGATTGTTACAGCTTCCTAAGGTTTGCTACATCGATACGCCCGCCCGCCACTACTAATTAACGCACCTTGACATGGCGAACTCCCAAGCAAAAGCGATTTTCAAAGTAAGACAATTTTCTGTACAAGAATTCAAATTAAGAAATTAACTTAACTTTTAATAAAAAGCAAAATCTTCTTCAAAAAACAAAAAAATGATAAAATAATTTTACATTCTAAAGTCGATGCTATGACATAGTGTACAGAAGAATTAAAGACTTTTACTTTTAATAAAAGTTATGTCTTTCACCCTTTTCAATGGAATAAGGGATAAGGGAAGCTAGCAGGCAGTGTAGCACTAACACGCATAAATACGTTATAAATTTAAAAATTACAACTTAAAATAATTTTTAAGACAAAACCAAATAGGTATGACGTGGAACGTGAAAATTGTGTGTATACATTTCTATGAAAAAAAAATAAGTAGGATAGATGAATTATATCCCACATAAAACTTTGATAGCGTAATTAAGAAGATAAATAGAGTTGATAAAGATGGGGGTTATATCATAAAAGTAGCGGTAGGTTCATTAAAGTATATATCACCCTATTCTATCCCATGGTTTAGTGAAAGGAGTTTAATAACCATGATATTGTAAAATCTAAAAATAAGTATTACAATACTAACATAGCATAAACGTAAAATTGTTTTAAACAGTTGATTAAGTAAATTAAGGTGATTATACTCGTAGCAACCCATCGGTATGGTCCTCACAGAAATATGCAGCGGCGTAGTGGAAAGAATATCTATATATAACCCATAAGGTCCAGTCGGTGTCGTAAGAGGCGAAGGACACACACTCTTTTGTCGTCTCTTACGGGATGGGCAGCAGCGGCTATCTAATAACAAATAGGAAAATAAAAATAGTTCCCAGTTCGCTTGCTAAACGTGGCATCTATGGCATCTATCACTCTTTTTAATGTTCTTCCGGGTCACTTGTACTAATGGGTGTCCCTCAGGGCCCAATTCTCGGCCCATTAATATTTCTAGTGTATATTAATGACTTACCTTCCCTTTTAGGGGATATTCATAATATAGTATATCTGCTCATGATACTTCCTTTATTTTTAAACTTAAACGTCAATCATTTAAATTTGACGAAGTGAATAATGCTAAATCAAAATTAGTGCATTGGTTTAATGTTAATAATTTACATTTAAACGGAAATAAAACTAAATGTATTAAGTTTTCAACATCGAATGTTAAAAATCTGAATGTGTTTTAAATGGGGAAGATTTGAGCTCTGTTGAATTTACTGTTTTCATTGGCATTACTCTCGACTCAAAGCTTCAGTGGGGTCCCCATATATCCAAAGTAGCAAGCAGACTAAGTTTTGCAGCCTATGCTGAAAAAAAGATAAGAGGTCTCGCTAGTGTCGAGACAGCTAGATTAATTTATTTCATTTATTTCTATAGCATAATGTTCTATGGGATTTCGCTAAAGGGAAATGCGGCCGATGCCAAAACTAAAATTTTTGTTTTACAGAAGAGGGCCATTAGAGCTATTTACAACTAAAACCCAGAGAGTCTCTTAGAGATAATTTAAAGAAATAAATATATTAACTTCGGCCTCTCAGTATATTTACGAAAATTTAATGTATGTTTACAAAAAGAAGGGTAGTTTTAGTAAAAAAAGTGATGTACCCTCTGTAAGCATTAGGACCAAACACAAGCTAGTGATATCAGTTTATCGACCCCACAGAGTCACTAATTCATTATTGAGGCAATGTATACGCTACTACAATAATGTCTCGGAAAGTTTACAGGCTTTCTCGATTGCCAAGTTTAAATGTTTTGTTAAGCTAAAACTGTATAAAAAGGGTAATTATAATATCATGTTTGATAATAACCCCTGGGAATGAGGTGGCCGCTTCCAAGCAGTTCCTAAAATATAATTTAAAATGAAAATTTTTGTAGAACCGACTTTAATATAAATTATTAAGAATAACTCAAAAACGATTAGTCAAACCTAGATCAAATTTATAAGGGACCATATGTGAAGTACCAGATTTCAAATAAAAAATGAATCATTTAAATCGGTTCACCGAGTAAAAAGTTATGAGGTAACACACAGAAAAAAACATAGTCAATTTGACTATGTTTTTTGATTATCATGTCCTTTTTGAAATCGGTAGAAAAGGACATTGCTCTGCGCCCATACATTGTTCGCCCTGGAACCAAGAGCATCGGAAAATTATGTATTTTATTGTTGATCATTAGTAAATTACTATTTGATCTTATTTTTATAGCGGACTAGCTGCATAATAGATATATTTCAAAAAAAGTATCAGATTTTGAGGTTATAATCGAATCACGAATGTTACGGTTTTTCATAGATCTGAGTGATTTTTAACAAACTGAAAAAAGATGTCCTAAAACATTTAGCTATTTTTAGTACCTATCTACATAATTAAGTATGCAATTTTTATTCTAAAGCCTAAGTGTATGTAGGTGCAACGTATAAATGCATAGAATCTAGTTAACAAACCTGCTTTCTGAGCATTGGTTTTGAAATGAGAGATAATATTTGTGTGTATCATCATATTAATGCTAAAAAAATGTGTTTATAATGGCTGTTAGAATTTAGATGTTGTCATTAGCATATACGATACGGTAAGATACCTAGTACCTAAATGTTTAAGGATTAGGCTGCCAGTCACGCCGCTAGACATGCCGTCGAACAGCGAGCGTATCAACCACGGTTTCAACCAAGTTTCAACAGCGCGCGTGTGAACAGCGTGAATATTATCGACTACTATCTAGTCATCTAGTGCATTTGCAAGCTTGTGCGTCTGGACGGCGCTGTTCAAACGCGTGACTATGAAACCAGCCTTACCGAGTTAGTACCTAATTGGTAGTATAAGTTGTTTTTATACCTACATTAACTTATTATGTTTGAATTAGAAATAAAACACAGATTAACTTCATATTTATTGTTCATCTTCTAAATTGGAAATTAGAATATTGTCTAAAAACTGTGCAGGGATGTCGATATTATTTTGATGTCTCGTAAAGCTCAAGTACCAAATAATGGTCATAACATGGGCGCAGCAACCGATGGTTCTGCGTACAACGATGCAATTACAGCAATATTGCACGATTGCTTCTCTGTTCATCTTTCAACAATATTGTACCACCAGCAGAGCCGCAATTTACACAAAATTCACTTTCCATTGCGTATGCGTAAGTCCGTTTATGAATGCTAGGTTATTGTTTGAGCGGTACACAGTTCCAAAAACCACAGCAAGGTAAGTTGTTCTTGACAGCAATCTGAGTCCCTTAAATAGCCAAGTTGTAATGTTCAATATTTAGTCCCGAAAGTCACCACAACACCGATACAATTACAAAGACAACTTCTTCTTCTTCTTTCTTAGTTTTATGGAAAGACAATTACAATTGCAAACGACGCCAACGCCAACCAATGTAATTTTGACAGAATGAGAGATGACAGTAGAAAGTAGGTATGTCAATTTAAAATAATTTAATCGATTGTTTATAGTAAAATAATCGATTTACCAGATCGATATAGATCTGAAGAATCCTTGTCCAATGTCGATACAAAAACCTCTCGAATCGGACTTATTCAAGAACTAGCTATAGGTATTTCAAACGATTCAAGAAATACTTTTGCATAGTTGGAACATCTGTTCCTTGTGACAGACAGAAAAACTGTTCTATTCTGGGTTCGATCCCAAGGTCGGGCAAATTATTATTAGGTTTTAATAGCTTGAAGTTCCCAGTAGTAGCACGGAGTCTGGATTTGTGTCCGGTGTTTGGCAATATGCGCAGCCCCTATTACATGGGACGTATAACATAACAGTACTACACACCTCTACCTACTTCTTCTGGGAAATACAGGCGTGATGTTATGTTTATTAATTTCATGATGTTTCTATACAGTTACTTGTATTTACGGTAAATTACTTTGTGGCATTCTTTGGGGGAGGCCTATGTTCAGCAGTGGACTTGTGAAGGGCTGTAATGATGACGGTAAATTATCGTCGATAATGTTCTGTGTCTATATTAGGCATGTTTGAAAATGTCGCGAGTGATCAAAAATAGACCTGTTAATGCTTGATTTAATCGAGAATCGATTCTAGTATGTTCGATTCGAATCGATTTGGAGATCGTATTTTTTTATGAGAGACTGACAAGCGACAAGTGACCATTTAGTGACATGAAAAATAGGAGCGTCAAATACGATACGATTTATGAATATTTCCTAAGATTTATAATAGTCATACGTTACAAACAGTATTAAATACTTCATCTTTTGTCATACGATAATATTAATACCATAACAAGTAGGACAATATCCTACTTTACTTATAATAATACGTGCGTCTCTACTTCTTCCATACTTGTAACAATATTAATAATAACATCTGTATTTAGTCTGCAATATTGCTCTTTTTAAAGAACACATTTATAATTAATGCAGTAACGAGAAGTATTTTTTTTTTATATTAATTGTCGTAAACTCGTAAGTTATCGTTTAGTAAGACGTAAAATACACTCATTTCTAAACGATTATTAGAAAATCCTGAATAACTATCTTTACGAATATTTTTCTTCATCATTATTCCAACTACCTATTCAAGATCGAGTATGACCTCATTCAATAGGTATAGTAGGTTTTTTAAATTATACTTTTAGGGAATAATATAAACGAATATAAGGAGATTAGTAATTTAATATTTTTATTGTAGCTTTTTTTGCAACTTTATTCGAAATAAATTCAAAATGTAATTCAGATTAAAAAATATACAACAGCTCATTAAAAATTCGAAAATCGATTACGATTGATTGGGCATCCCTTATCATGTTTCAACACTTCATGATGTTTGGAGAAGATGGCGGCGATTAATGTTATTAGTCGAGTATAATACTTTTTAATGTTCATTTTTGCACGCAGCTAGTCCGTGTTATAAAAGTATTTACAACTAACATAATAAAATAGAAAATTAATTATCGTGTATGTCCGATGATTTTATTCCACAGGGCGATTTTGGACATTGTCCTTTGTAAATTATTCTATTCTATTCACCCTTTTGAGGAAATCAATTGTCAAAAAATGTTCAGCAGAGTTTAAATATATATATGCCGTGTAGTGGCGGTCAAGAATATCCACTACCCCATATCCTCCCGTGGGTGTCGTAAAAGGCGACAAAGGGAAACAGGCAGGAGATGGGCAGCAGCATCTTCCTGATAATAGCCAAAATTACAATAAAAAACTGCGGTTACCAACCCGCTCACCAAGCGTGGCAACTATGGCAAATACCCCCCAATGGTTAAAGCAACAAACAGACGGCCCCCAGTCCCCGGCGGCCCCGCTATTCCTGGCTACGGTGGCGACCAAGGTAACGGCGGGGCAGGGGGTGCTAAGAATCTCCGGTGGAGGTTCGGTTGCCACCTACGACGAGTCGACCTGGCAACATACAACGCACGCACCCTGAGGACTGACGAGAAGATCGTGGAGCTGGAAGAAGAGATAGACAAGTTGCGCTGGCATATTATAGGATTATCCGAAGTCCGAAGAGAGGGGGACGACACGGTAATCCTCGAATCTGGCAACTTGCGACCATCTGTCCCAAGGAGGTGTCAGATTTATCGTCCACAAGTCTCCCGTTAACAACGCTGTAAAGATCGGGAGTGTGTCGACGAGGGTTGCGTACCTTATACTCAGAATCACCAAACGGTATTCGCTGTAGGTCATACAGGTTTACGCACCAACCTCGGCACACCCTGATGAGGAGGTGGAGGAAATGTATAAAGATATCTCTAGAGCCATGCATTTCTCCAAAACCCAATATACGGTGTTAATGGGAGACTTCAATGCAAAACTAGACACAAGGGAGAACGGTGAGCTGAAAGTAGGAAAATTTGGAATAGGGCAACGGAACCCAAGGGACCAGGAACTGGCCGAATTCATGGTGAAAGAGGGACTCTTTATGATGAACTCTTTCTTCCAGAAGCGGCCCCACAGGAAGTGGACCTGGTCGAGCCCCGACGGTTCGACAAAAAATGAGATTGACTACATTATGACGAACAGACGACAACTGTTCAGTGATGTCTCCGTGATCGCGAGGGTGAAAACTAGTAGCGATCACCGAATGGTTAGAGGCACACTGAATTTAAACGTTAAGTTGGAGAGGTCTCGTCTAATCAAGTCAACGCCCCGTCCCCCTCGTGCTCTGTTCCAAAGTCCCGAAACCTTTCAGCTCGAGTTACAAAACCGTTTTCAGTGCCTAGAAGACTGCAATGAAGTGGACGATATGAATGACAAGCTCGTGGAAACTGTCCATGCGGTCGGAGCAGGTCCTGCAAGACCCACCGCAGAAGAACACAAAAACTCTCTGATCACACTCTTAATCTCATGGCTGTTAGACGGGACATGAAGCTACATTCTTCAACTGACTTGACAGCATACAGGCATCTGAACAGACAGATCTCCAAATGCATGCGGCGGGACTTACGCAACTTCAATACAGCTCGTATTGAAGAAGCGATCGAGCGGAACCAAGGCTCCAAAGTCTTTGCCAGAGATCTGTCTGCCAGAATGAGCCAACTGTCAAAGCTGAAGACAGAATGTGGTAGCATCGTTTCCGGGACACCTGAGATTTTGAGTGAGATTGAGAGGTTTTATGGGCAGTTGTACACGTCATCGTTGGAGCCACACGCAAGTGTGAGTAACGATCCAAGAGCGAGTCGTATCCGACACTATTCCGAAGATATCCCGGACGTCAGTCTGAGCGAGATTAGAATGGCTCTCCAGCACCTTAAAAACGGTAAGGCCCCAGGCGAGGATGGAATTACAGCGGAGCTTCTGAAAGCGGGTTGAAGACCGGTACTTGAAGTCCTTCAGAAGCTCTTTAATTCCGTCCTCCATGGTGGCATTACACCGGAGGCGTGGAGCAGAAGTGTGGTGGTCTTGTTCATCAAGAAAGGCGACAACGCTCCCTTAAAAAACTACAGACCGATTTCCCTCCTGAGCCGCGTCTACGTGCTGTTTTCGAGAGTCAATCGTCTCGCGCGCAGACTTGACGACTTGCAGCCTCCCGAACAAGCCGGTTTCCGAAAGGGCTTTAGCACCATAGACCACACACACACCCTTCGGCAAATTGTACAGAAGTCCGAAGAGTACAATTTGCCACTATGTCTGGCGTATGTGGACTATGAGAAAGTCTTTGATTCCGTCGAAATTTGGGCGGTGCTGCAGTCCCTTCAGCGCTGCCAAGTTGACTGTCGGTATATCAAAGTGCTGAAGTGTTTGTACAGTAGAACTACGATGGCTATCCGAGTACAGAACCAGAGTACGAAACCTATCGAATTGCAGAGAGGTGTAAGACAGGGTGACGTAATATCCCCGGAACTCTTCACCGCTGCATTGAAAGACGTTTTCAAGCTTCTGGACTGGAAAGGATACGGTATCAACATGGCGAGTACATCACTCACCTTCGATTTGCCGACGATATAGGCCTTATGGCAGAATCGCTGGAGGACTTAAGTACTATGGTCAATGACCTCAATAGTGTCTCCCAATGGATAGGTCTTAAGATGAACATAGACAAAACAAAGATTATGTTTAATTCCATGTCCATAGTCCATGTCACACCTATGCCGGTATTAGTTGGGAGCACTAAGCTCGAAGTTGTTGACGAGTATGTTTACCTGGGACAAATAGTCCGACTAGGTAAGTCCAACTTCGACCGAGAGGTCAATCGACGGATTCAACTCGGTTGGGCAGCGTTCGGGAAGTTACGACACATCTTTTCGTCAGACATACCTCACAGCCTTAAAACGAAATTGTACAACCAGTGCGTGTTGCCAGTGATGACTTACGGAACCCTGATGTGGTCCTTTACAGCTGGCCGTATAAGGAAGCTCAAGGTAGCTCAGCGAGCTATGGAGAGGGCTATGCTCGGAGTTTCTCTGCGTGATAAACTTAGAAATGAGGATATCCGCAGTAGAACTAGAGTAACCGACATAGCTTAACGGATTAGTAAGCTGAAGTGGCAGTGGGCCGGCCATATAGCTCGAAGAACCGACAACCGATGGAGAAGAAAAGTTCTCGAGAGGCAGCCTCGTACCGGTAGGCGAAGTGTAGGGCGACCCTCCACGAAATGGAGTGACGACCTGGTAAGATAATATGCAGGAAGTCGATGGATGCAGGTGGCTCAGGACCGTGCTTTGTGGCATTCCTTGGGGGAGGCCTATGTTCAGCAATGGACTTATGAAAGGCTGTAATGATGATATATACAACGTGTCCCAAAATTCAACGATAAGCCAACACCGAAGGATAGACCTGCCCCGGACTAATCGGGGAAAAAAGAAAAAAAAATACATCCCAATTATATTTTAAGTTATATAAAAAAAATTAAATTCTTCAGAAATTGAGACCGTTTATGATATTTTTCACTACCATGACCACAATTTTTTAAATATTTTTTCTTTTTTTTTATAGGCAACCTGAATAGTACTGCTGGTACACAATTCTTAAAAACTCCAGAATAACTCTTGTTTTATCACGAAAATTAATGAAACTTATTTTATTCCCTAAATTTTTTGAAGACTTTTAGTTTTAACCAAATTTAACTTATCGTGGTGTAAAAAAAAGTATGAACACTAGTATGGCAAGTTTTTTTAAAAATTGACGCAACTAACCAACATTCCAAAATGGTATAATACACTAGGAAAACAAGTTATAAAAAATATGGGCCTATTATTTCTAACAACAGGGGCCAAATTCCTTAAATTGTAATTGTCAGTCAGAGTTCTGGCGCATTTTGGACTTTTTGGCGTTTAACATGCCGCAACCGTACACACCACAGGAATACGCTAATATGCATTTAATCTATGGAGAATGCCGATGTAATGCTAACGCTGCTAGCAGACTGTATCGAGAAAGATACCCAAATGCTCAAAAATATCCTGATTATCGAGTGTTTATTAATGTGCATCAAGCGTGTTTGGAGGGTCGTATGCCATCCAATAGGAGAAGCGCTTGAAAACCTAGATTGGATCGTGATGAAGAAGTTCTCAATGAGATAGAAAATGACTCGACTACTTCGGTACGTGCCATAGAAGAAGCTACAGGAATCCCGAAAAGTTCTGCACATCGAATATTAAAACGTCACAAGCTTCACCCATATCACTACAGGCGTGTGCAGACGTTATTACCGCGGGACTATCCGCTACGGGTCACATTTTGCCGTGTAATGCTGCAAAGGCACAGTGAAGATCCCACTTCCTAGACAAAATTCTATGGTCGGATGAAACAACGTGCAAGAGAGATGGGTATTTAAATCTTCACAACCTACATAGTTGGAGTAATGAAAATCCACACTTGATGAGACAAGACAAATCCCAATATCAATTCAAGGTTAACCTATGGACCGGCATATTAAATGGAAAAGTAATTGGGCCCTTTGAGTTACAAAGAAACTTAGATGGCAATAGTTATTTAAACTTTTTACAAAATGACTTGCAAGAATTGTTAAACGACGTGCCCTTAAGTGATCTTCAAAAAATGTGGTTCCAAAATGATGGTTGCCCAGCACATTATGCCCGTCCTGTGCGAGAATATTTAAATCAAGAGTATCCAGGGCGTTGGATCGGGCGACTTGGTCCTATCTTATGGCCACCCCGTTCACCCGATTTGAACCCCCTGGACTTCTTCTATTGGGGTTGTCTTAAAAACAGGGTCTAGTCAAAACCCATTGTGACATTGGACGAGCTTCGTCGAAATATCACTCAGGCTGCTGATTACATTAATAGCAGAAGATATGCAAGACAAATAAAACGATCATTTTTAAGGCGATGTCGTGCATGTATTAATGCTGGTGGCAAACAGTTCGAACATTTGCTATAGTGTTAATAACTTAATAAATTACACGTGAAACTGTTTGTACCATTTGTTTTGAAATATTAAACACTAGAGCCCAATGACTTCGTCAATCTTACTTAGCGGTACCATGTAGCGACATCTATGGAAATGTATTAAATAAAGAACGATGTATTTAGCGCGTCAAATTTTTATATCGATATACATCGCAACCGCTTCCGTAGATAGATAATAGATGGCGCTAGAGTAGTCAAGTGAGCTCGGCCACGGTCCTTATTGCTTTGTAAGAGAGATTTTTCAAGAACTAATACTTTTATTACACCCGACCGTCATTTGGCCCCTGTTAAGAAATAATAGGCCCATATTTTTTTATAACTTGTTTCCTAGAGTATTATACCATTTTAGAATGTTGGTTAGTTGCGCCAATTTTTAAAAAACTTGCCATACTAGTGTTCATACTTTTTTTTTACACCACGATAAGTTAAATTTGGTTAAAAATAAAAGTCTTCAAAAAAATTTAGGGAATAAAATAAGTTTCATTAATTTTCGTGATAAAACAAGAGTTATTCTAGAGTTTTTAAGAATTGTGGTAGATAGCAGTTTTATTCAGGTTGCCTATAAAAAAAAAAGAAAAAAATATTTAAAAAATTATGGTCATGGTAGTGAAAAATATCATAAACGGTCTCAATTTCTGAAGAATTTCATTTTTTTTATATAACTTAAAATATAATTGGGATATATATTTTTTTCTTTTTTTCCCCGATTAGTCCGGGGCAGGTCTATCCTCCGGTGTTGGCTTATCGTTGAATTTTGGGACATGTTGTATATATATATATATATATATATATATATATATCCAAAAATACTCTATATATATACATGGTATTTTTGGAACGCTCCCGAAAACTAAGACAGGCGACAGCACCAAGTATACCTTTGATCATGGGTCACAAATAAATTCGATCCTGATGAAAAAAAAATCAAAAATCAAACAACTTTTATTAGCTTTATTCACGCGCCATCATGTTAGTACAGCTAAATGAAACGATAATTTCATAAAAAATATCATGAAAATACTGAAACATAAAACCAGCAGTGGAATTACTGAATTCATATCAGCTGACTCAAGGTCAATGTACGCGCGAACGCTGAAAAAAGAACTATGGCCTTGAACTTGGGCACTGAGCGATTTGTCACAAATTGGTACGAAGGGGGCGCAACGAGGAAACAATCCGCCAGTATTACTGTGCCTGCATGCTATTGGTTCCCGTGCTTTGTTCGTTCCCAAAATACAGTCGCATACACAGCTTACTTTGCGACTCGCGACGATGGTTTTAAAAAGGAAGGAAAGAAAAATTATTTATATCTATTGTTTTTTGACTGAACTAGTGAACGAAAAGGTAAATATGATAGGAAAAGGTGAATGGGGAAAACTGTGCAGTAAAGTTAAAAGTGTTGAGGAAGAATACCGAAAAAATTACCATGTGATCGACCTGATGACGGAAGCTCAAGCGAAGATAAAAGTGATGATGAAGTAGCATCCAGTAACACCAACACACCATCAACATCTGGCTTCCATGTGACCCAAGACGACATAATGGACGGTGTGTCACCCTTAGCTTAAGTTTTCTTGTTACAAACTACTTTATATTTTAAGATAGAAATAACAAATAATGCTCAAGTAAACATTATCCATTTTTAATTCCAACCTCTTCAAAAGTTCTAAGTAGCTAGTAAAACACCTATTATGATTCTACAATAAAACAATTAATTACTATAATATTATAAAACAATAGCCCAATACCATGTAGTACTTTAGAACACGACTGTACCCACACTCCCTCCACTGTCGACCTCTAGCTCGGTGCGAAACAATGCTGCCGTCATAAGAAAAAAGGGTGCATCTAACAATTTTTGAATAAATGAGTTAAATATACCATTCGACTCATGATAAAAAGACGCATCTACTAATTTTTTTTAATATTCAAAAATATCAATATTTTAGAAAATATCGTAAAAAGTTTAAACGTTGTTGATCACAGATGACATTTTTAGTAGAAAAAAGACTTATACAAATTCAACATAAAAGAAAAGACTTATTTAACCAGTTGCTACGTCATCTTTAACAATATTTGCATCGATTACTTAAATTTCGATTATTCTTGTCTTATTATTCTATATCTTATTATAAAGAGCTTATATCTTATTATTAAGAGCTGATGTTTCACATGTGGTCCCATAGAAATTTGATCGAGGTCAGACCAATAGTTTTTGAGTTATCCTTCATTATTTATATTGAAGTCGGTTGTACAAAATTTTTAATTTTTAATTATTATCGTAGTAAGTCTTGTATGATATCCCCTATAAAATCATTGCTCAAGAGTTGCCGGTTGTTATTTTTTGTGTCTCACTACCAATGCTTTTCTAATATTTACTAATAAAAAAGTAGTAAATTACTATTAGCGTTCTTTCAATTTCAAATGACCTTTCCAAAATATTTAAAAATGTTAAATAAATGGCAGTTTTTTTATTTATTACGTTGGAAAGACGTAAATGGTTATATGCGTCTTTCATTCGATGTTTTTGTGTTGCCAGGTGTATTTTTTAAGCTAAGATGAAAAGGAAAATTCGTTTTATTTAAATAAATTAACAAATTATCAAAAAAATAAGTTCGTCTTTAAAATCTTCATGTCTCTACGTATATATTTCAATTTTCATATTGATACATTTTAATATACTTTAGACACAGTAGGGTCTGAAAGAAAAAATCATCTATTTATTTTTTATTTCCATTTTACGTTTTTGTTAGTTGCGTCCTTCTTTATTATGACTGCAGAATTAACCCGGCCAGCTGGTGTCGCCTCACGCTGTAGGTTTCAGTCTTGGCGGGGTTCGTTTGTTTAAGTTTTTGAGACAGTTCCGTGTTGATTTTGTACACGCGTGCGCGAGCGACGGTTAAATTGTTTTGTTTATTAAATTGTTATTGTTATTAATTGTGATTACGTGTTGGTATTATTGTTGTTGTTACGTTTTTTGATTCTTTTTTGTTTTAATAATGCTTAACGCGTACGTTTATAGTGCTCGTAAATACGGCAACATGTTAGGTATCCGAACCTAGGTACACGAAGTATCGCTAAATAAATTGTTAAGACGTCGGGATGGAACAAGTGTGTCATACTGTGCAGTGCACAAAGTGTTGAAGCGTAACCGAATGCGCCCATACAAATTGCACAAAGTGCAAGCTTTAGTTCCCGGCGATCACGACCGCCGACGAGTTTTCTGCCGTAGGTTATTAGACCAGCAACAACGTGTGCCTGGTTCCATTGAGCACATTATCTGGACGGATGAGTCGACATTTACCAGAAACGGCCTGTGGAACCGAAGAAATACACACGTGTATTCAGAGGTTAACCCGCACGCTGTTCGACAAACCGGGCACCAAACCCGATGGTTGGTTAACGTATGGGCAGGTTTATTTAAGGATCGCATACTGGGACCAGTGTTTCTGCCACAGCGACTGAACGGACAGCGATACCTAAACTTTATAAATGAACAGTTGGTTGACATTTTAGACGACCTATCGTTAGCTGAATATCGCCGCACATAGTTCCAGCATGATGGTGAACCTCCACATGTCGTGAGGTTTGTCCGTGAGCGCCTCACCGAATTATTTGATGATCGCTGGATTTGGCGGACTAGGACCACACGCTTGGCCACCTCACTCACCAGATCTGACCCCGTTAGACTTCTTTCTGTGGGGTATGTGAAAGAAAGGGTTTTTAATCGTGAGTGTGATAGTGCTGACAAAACTACAAAAGGATCGTGGATGTTTTCGACAAAATACGTACGGACTGTGTCGAAAACCACACGATGATGCCCCACCTCCATGAGGAGACGCAACACCGAGCCCAAATCTGCCTTAAAATGAATGGAGCACAATTTGAGCCGCATCTCATAAGACCACGGAGGATTCAGAGCGGTAAGCTGTTTCATAACTATTTTTTTAAATAACTTAGTACTGAACTAATCTGAATAGGTTCATAACTGAATACATGAGAATAATAAACATACCTACACGATGAATAAAAACGCATGACTCTAATCTTGGTTACATTTCATTGAAGTATTTTTTCGCCTCCGCCATTGCCGGTCCCAAGCCCGGATGAGAAAGGACGAGGGGACGGTTCCGCCGGAGAGAGTGGGTGTATCCGGTGGACTAACACACCCACTTGCGCTAGGACCTGCGCAGTCGAGCGCCGTACGCGGGGATGAAGGAGTCCTGGAGGGTTGAGCCGATCGTCGCTGGGGTATATAGTAGCGAGAGGCAACACGCCCTCTTTGGTCCGGATTTCAAGCTAAACGGTGGCCCTATCTGCTAGCCACAGGTAGGGAAATGGCCAAGCGCCCCGTCAGAGGGTCGCAGGCGAGGGATGTGTGGGCTGCCTAGTATTCCTGAAAAGGGGGCTGGGTGGTGGTAAAGGCCATGCTGACGGAGAAAGTGACAGTTTATTCGGGTGGTGGGCCTTGTCAGCCCTATCTACCAGCTGGATCGAGCTCCCGATGTTGCGCTGTGAGCCAACTTCGCGTCCCTATATTCTCCCGGCAATTCTAACGCCTGAAATTCTTTTTTTTTTAAAGTAGGGCATTCCCCAAGGTGCGGGTTCCATGGAGGGTGGGAAGCCGGGGGGAGGAATTTTAAAGACTAAAAAATTATGGACAATTTAAGGCCCAATAAGAAAGAGGGAGAGGTGTCAGAGGTGCTTACCAGAGACATCAAAGAACAAGTGGGAACCGTCACTAAACCGACGGTTCCACGGACAGTACCGTCCAGCGTAGGTGCCCCCACCAAAGGAACAACTACCTCGCTGAACGTTTCCAAAACCAGTTACAAGGAGCTGGAAGAGAAAAAAGAACAAGAGCCCGCAAGTAACAAAACTGCGGAGCCACTGCGAAATGACGACATTTTCTCTGCTGCCTGGCAAGTGGTGAGCCGTAAGGGGAAAGGCAAGGCACCCAAAAAGGTGACTTGCCGACCTGACGGATCATTAGAAGTGTCTTTCCCTGCAGGCAGTAGTGGAAAGGCCAAAAAGAAAAACAAGAAGCAGCGGGAAAAAGGCCGAAGAGAACGAGTCTCATTGGCTGCTTCCGAAACTAAAACCAAGGAGACTGGGCAAGCTACTACGACTGGGGTGCTTGGCGCTGGAACCAGTAGCCGCGCTGAAGCTGGGAAGGATAAAAATCCAGCCCACGTGGAAGTCGCGGCAGCGGGAACCAGCTCTAGAATATCCGCCAGGAAGCAGCGAGCGGCCAAGCGTCCTGGGAAGAAGGAAAGAGCAGCCAAAAAGGATGCTGGAAGAGTCCACCTCGCCTAGAGGGGAACACAAAAAAGTGTGACTCGAACAACAACCAAAGGCTGCAAGAATGAGCTACGCTTCCGCTGCTAAAGCAGATTTGGGTGTGGCCTTAACGTGTGCGCGTTCAGGTCACATTACGAAGGAAGTAGCAGACGACATCCTCGTAGCAATATAGAGGAAGATGATCAGCGAGGCCTGGAGTAGCCAGGACCCTGATGTGTCGGGCCCAGTTTTTAGGTGCAAACCCGTTTATACGGAGGGTGTCCTGAAACTGTGGTGCGACGATCAGAAGGCTCAGCACTGGTTGAAGGGGAATATTGCTACCCTTGACCTTAAATCCAACACCTTGCTGACAATAAAGAAACAGTAAGAGATACCACAAAGAGTCAAATGTGTTCTAACAGTGGTAGAGCCACGTGGCAGCTTTGCTGTCGCACGGATGGGCCGGCTCGAACCGGGGTGGTACCACGACCTCACAGAAAACCAGCGTGAAGTAGAGATTTACCTCTGCGTTTCGCTTGGTGAGTGCAGGTGGCCGGAGGCCCTTTTTACTGGAAATGAGGCATTCCATCTTAGTCCTCACGGGTGACAACGTATCTACATTTTGAATTGTAATAGAGGATAGATGTAGATGTCTTTGGGCCGCAGGAACCACTTACCATCAGGTGGACTGTGTGCTCGTTTGTCACCCTTATCCTATAAAAAAAAAATCTTTATCCCTGATGCTCAAGGAGCCTGGAAAGACTCACACGACATTGGTCGCGTGCTGGCGTACCAGAACCGCTGGGTTAACATCAGGGACTGGCTGTTAATCAAGGCTGATAAGTAGACGGACGGGTGGTTCCTCGTTGTTTCGGTGCCGGAGGATCATATCCTGACCCTGATGAAGGCCAGGCGCCGTCTCGCATGTGTATGCAGGCATACGTAAAATTCCAGGGTCGTGGAGGTAAATTCTTTGACACTCCACCGAGCAAAGAGGTAGAAAACAACCCGGAAGTTATGGATACCGGAGCCATGGTTACTTGTACAGCGGAATCACTGGAGGCCAAGTCCAGTGATAAAACGGCCTGCACAATTGAGCCGAAGCCCCCAGTGGAGATCGGGCTCAGCGGCAGCTCGCTGAGTGACGAAGAGGACTGCATTTTGCCGGCCACTTCCGACTCGGTGGCTGACGATGAGACCCGAGATCTTCTGACAGGCCTATTTTTGGGCGGGGACGGGGAAGATGCGATCAATAATGGCGTGCCCTTCGTCCAAAACTAGCCTAGAGCAGGCCAACCTGCACCACAGCGAAACTGCGTCGGCTCAATTACGCAAGTCGTTAGAGGTTCAAAGGACTGCCATAGCCCTAATCCAGGAGCCGTGGGTTGAAGCTGGTAAAATTAAAGGCCTAAAAAACCTAAAAGGTAAGCTATTCTACAGCTCTGAACACGACAAGCCTAGAGCGTGTATTTACACTACTAAAGATATCTGTGCACAACCAATGACAGATTTCTGTTCTAGAGACATGTATGCCGTGGCAATACAATATACACAGGAGAGAAGATTAGTCGTCGCCTCGGTCTACATGCCGGAGGAAGACACTCCTCCCCCTCATGACCTCGGCAGGCTGGTGAACTTCTGCGAGAGGACCGGACTAAAGGTTGTGATCGGGACGGACTCCAACGCACATCATCCCTTTTGGGGAATGGAAAAATCAAATGAACGAGGTAAGGTTTTAGTTGAATATTTATTTAGTACTAACCTAACTATTTTATACATAGGTTCTGAACCTACTTTCATAAACAAACGCTGTAACACTATAATCGGCCTCACACTTGCAACAGAAGGAGCAGCCAAACTAATCACGGGATGGCATGTGTCGAAAGAGGCCTCATGCTCAGACCATAGATGGATCTGCTTCGCACTACAGGTCGATATCCCCTCTACACCACCATGGAGAAATCCTCGCAAGACGGATAAAACAAAATACCTAAATAGGCTGACGTCTTCGCTCGCAGGTTTTGAGGGGATAAATACTATAGCAGATCAGTCGCCTCTAGAAGAACAGGTAGCAGCTGTTACTAATGCCATGATAGATAGCTACCATTAGTCATGTCCATAAATCACTCCACCTAGACATGCCGAGGTAAAGCAACCGTGGTGGGGTAAAGAACTCAATAGGAAACGTAAGAAGGTAAGAAAAGCCCTAAATAGGGCCATGAATACCTCAATGGATGAAGACTGGCTACTATATAAGAAAGCTAAGTCTGGATACAAAAAATGTATTAGGTATCGACGCTCGACTGGGTGGCGTATTCTGTGGCAACGTAGAACCCTGCGAACAAGCAAATAGGATAAGGAATATTCTAGCTAAACAGAACACGTCGGGATCCATGTCTCTAAAGAAACCCGACGGTAGCTACTCAACATCGCCGGATGAAGCCCAACGCATCCTAATTGAAACGCACTTCCCAGGTTGCTGCGTAACCCAGGAGGCAAACCGGCATGACGACATACTGACACCAACAGCAGAAGACTGGAATTTAGCACAGAGAGTGGTAACGATGGACAAAATCCATTGGGCCATTCACAGTTTTCTCCCCTATAAGGCGCCAGGACCTGACGGCATATTCCCGGCACTCCTACAGTGGGGGGGGGGGGGTAAAACCCTAATTGTCAGACTTGTTGCCATAATGAGAGCCTGTCTGGCTCTTAAATATGTTCCTAGGGGATGGAGGGAAGTGAAAGTCACATTCATACCCAAAGCAGGTAAGAGCAATTACACTGACCCTAAATCCTACAGGCCCATTAGCCTCACATCCTTCCTCCTAAAGACGATGGAGAGGATGTGTGAAAGGGAATTAAGGGCGTCGGCGCTAATGAAGTTACCACTACACGACAAGCAACACGCCTACAGTCTAGGCAAATCAACAGAATCGGCACTTCATCAGGTAATTACAAAGATTGAAGAGGTCATCCAAAACAAAGAAATATGTCTAGGTTCCTTCATAGATATAGAAAGTGCTTTCGACAGATTGAACTTCTCCAGCATAAAAGGTGCACTCAGTAGACATAAAGTTGAACCGGAACTGGTCGACTGGATAGTTTACATGCTCAGTACACGAATAATAAAGATTGCTGGTGAATCGCAACCAATCCAAATTAAGAAAGGCTGCCCGCAGGGTGGGGTTCTCTCACCTCTCCTGTGGAATATGGTTATTATTGAAATCATTAGCAAATTAAATGCCAATCACTTCTATACAGTAGGTTATGCTGATGACCTGACAATACTGGTCTCTGGAAAGACAGCAAGCATAGTGTGCGACCTGACCCGAGCGGCTCTCCGTATAGTGGAGAGATGGTGCAGGGAATACGACTTAACCGTCAATCGAAATAAAACGGTTTTAGTAATGTTCACACAAATACGAATGCTGAATAACTATCATCTTCCAAGTCTTTTCAGCACTAAACTCCAGCTATCCTCTGAGGTAAAATATTTAGGTCTTACCTTGGACCGTAAACTTAACTGGAATAAACACATAGAAAACAAAATCAACAAAGCTAGTATAACTTTCTGGCAATGCAGAAACATGATTGGCAGAAGATGGGGACTGACGCCAAAAATCATACTGTGGCTTTACAAAACTGTAATTCGGCCCATGATCACATACGGCGCTCTGGTATGGTGGACCAAGACAAATGAAGCCACCACAATTAAGAAGCTTCAGCGCTACCAGTGACTGGCATGTATGGCTGCCACAGGCTGCATAAGGACTACGTCAACAGCAGCCTTAGAAGCGATGCTGGAGCTAACTCCGCTTCATCTACATATACAACAAGAAGAGACTTTAGCTGCTATCAGACTCAAGACCCTATAATCTTTGGAGTAAGAATAGTGTCCCTCATACAGGCATAATTGATAGAATTCACACAAAAATTCCTATCCTACAAACCAAATACGATAAGATTCCTAAACAATTTGTTTTCGATAAGAAATACAAGATACAATCAAATGAAAACAGCCAGCCGGAAGGATTAAGCCCAAAAGAGCTTAGAGTTTTCACCGATGGTTCTAAAACAAATGAAGGTGTAGGTTCTGGAGCTTTCTCTGAAGACCTCAATATTCACATATGCACACCGCTGGGTACCTATAACACGGTCTTTCGGGCGGAATGTATGGGTATCATTCAAGCGGCTATAGAAATAGATGCTAGGAAGGTTAATGACTTCCCCATCAGAATACTGACCGACAGTAGGGCGGTACTACAAGCTCTGAGTTGCAATGAGGTGAACTCGGGACTAATATATGAATGCCATCAACGATTAAATGAGGTATGTAAAAACAACAATGTGACTCTACAATGGATAAAGGGACACAGTGGATCCAGAGGCAACGATGCAGCAGAAGAACTGGCCAGAAGAGGATCGGCTCTGGCCACTATAGGGCCGGAACCAATCATGCCAATCCCCTTTGGTAACGTTCGTTCACTGGTACGTAGACACTTCACTAATCAACACGCTCAGCTTTGGAAAAATCTAGTAGACTGTAGATAAGCTAGGGAGGCCCTGCCTGAAATAAACAGTCGCTTAACCAAAGTTTTAATGAGACTGAACAAGCTGCAGATCAGGATAGTAACAAGTGCTATCACAGGACACGACACCTTTAACAAACATTTATTTACTATAGGTGTTACAGATAGTCCCCTGTGCAGGGCATGTATGGGGGAGGAAGAAACGGCGGCCAACGTGCTACTGAAATGTCTGGAGGTTGCTACGTACAGGGCTAAACATTTCGGCACGCCGGGATCACTCCCCGAAGTTGCATGCAACATCAAGGGATTGTTGAGCTTCTTCGGGGAGATCTCATGGCTCGAATAATCACATTATTCCTGCCCACACGCAAAATACGCGCATAGACGTGGAGTTGCGGAAAACAGCCCGTCGTAAACTAAACTTAGTTTAGTTTAGTTTACGACGGGCTAACTAAGTATTTTTTCACTAGCGGGAAATCGAACCAGTTAGGGTTATTTAACCTGTAAATTCGGATTAAAGTGGCTACGTGGAGAAAAACACAGTGGCAAAATAGTAGGTAAAGTAGATAAGTTAGGTATTTAGACAAGTGTTGTAAATTATTAGGTATTGTGGTATGGCCCGCTAGTTGCGGGCCGCGTGAATTTGCGTTCGCGCGTACATTGACCTCTAGTCAGGTGATATCAATTCAGTAATTCCACTGCTGGTTTTATGTTTCAGTATTTTCATGATTTTTTGTATGAAATTATCGTTTCATTTAGCTGTACTAACATAATGGCGCATGAATGAAGCTAAAAAAACGTTGTAAAAAGATGATTTTTTTTTCATCAGGTACGAATTTATTTGTGACCCATGATCTTTGTGCTGTCGCCTGTCTTAGTTTTCAGGAGCGTTCCAAAAATACCCTGTATATATAATACCACTGAATAATTAACTGTCTCATCACGATATCTCTAAAACTGTACAGCCGATAGTCTTGAACTTGACTTAAGTATAGTTACTAATTTCGCATTTAAGACTCACAATAAAAATTGATTTTACGATATTACCATCAAAAACATTAATAGATTCTGCAAAAAAATATTATCGTACACCCAGCGAAACGGGTACCAGCTAATATACATATACATGTATGCACATATCCGTCTAAAACCATTGGATGTGTGTGTCAAGCAGACACTTTTTTATTCAATATAGATAATAAATAATACTTATTGAAAGTCACTCTTTTGTTTAATTAGCACTGGTTTGAAAAAAAAACCTCTGTCCTGGGAAGAACCAGCAAGAAACCCGATGGGACTTTTTATTTAAAAAAAAAACAGCTTACAATCATGTATGTTACACAAATTAACAATACAACAAATTAGAAATAGCTTGGTAGCGATCACCTCATTTCTAGGGGTTATTATCATCCATAAATTCTTTAATATTATAATAACCCTTTATATACAAACTTAGTTTGATAAAGTTTTTGAACATTGAGCAGGTCAATTTTTTTTATAGGATAAGGTTGACAAACGAGCACACAGACCACCTGATGGTAAGTGGTTGCTGCGGTCCATAGACATCTACACCTATTCTCGTTTGCGAATCAAAATGCAGATGCGTTGTCACACGTGAGGACTAAGATGGAATGCCTCATTTTCAGTAAAAAGGGCCTCCGGCCACCTGCACTCACCAAGCGATACGCAGAGGTAAACCTCTACTTCACGCTGGTATTCTGTGAGGTCGTGGTACCACCCCGGTTCGAGCCGGCCCATTCGTGCGACAGCAGAAAGCTGCCGCGTGGCTCTACCACTGTTAAAAATTTTGTATATTTCCTGGAATTTTTTTGTAAAAGCGTATACATCGCCCCAAGAATGAATTACTGACTCGATGGAGTCGAGTAACTGGTACTACAAGCTTGTGTCTGTTCCTAGTATTTACAGAATGAATATAACACTTATTTTTGTAAAACTACTTTTATTTTTGTGTACGTACATTACATTTTCATATATGTATTGAGAGCCCAAAGTTTAATATATTAACTTCCTTAATTTTTTGTCGCAGCGAGTCTTTAGGCTTTAAATCATAAATTGCTTTTATGGCTCTCTTCTGTAAAACAAATATAATTTCAGTGTCAGCTGCATGTCCCTATAGTAAAATACCATACACAATTATGCTATGGAAATAGCTAAAGTAAACTAGTCTAGCTGTTTCAACACTGGTCATACTTCTAATCTTTTTTACAGCATATGCTGCAGAATTACGTCTGCTTGCTAGTTTTGATATATGGGGGCTCCATTGAAGCTTCGCGTCTAGTGTGATTCCAAGAAAAATGGTGGTATCTACAAGACTCAGTTTCTCCTCATTTAAAATTACATTAGTATTTTTGACATTTTCAGTCATGATTTTGATACATTTCGTTTTAGTGCCATTTAAATGCAAATTATTAACATTGAACCAATTTACTACTTTAGATATTTGTTATATTTATTACAATTTAGTAATTGTCGACTTAATTTGAAAATTAAAGAAGTGTCATCTGCAAATATTACTATATCATGGTTATCCCCTACTATGTAAGGTAATTCATTAATGTATACAAGAAACAGAAAGGGGCCGAGAATTGAGCCTTGAGGCACGCCAATTTGTACCATCGACCCGGAAGAGCTCAATCTGTCAATGACAACTTTTTGCGTTCTCTTGCTTAAATATGAAATAATTAATTTCAGAGCATCACTTCTTCCACCGTAGTGTTGAAGTTTCCTGATTAATGTTTCATGGTGAACACAATCGAAGGCCTTGGATAGGTCACAAAATATACCAAAAGTATCCTGTGAATTATCCCATGCCTTAAAGATATATTTAATCAGCTCAACACCGGCATCAGTTGTCGAGCGTCCCATTGTGAAACCAAATTGATTTTTATGAAGTATACATTATTTATATTAAAGAAATTTAACATTTTATCAAGATTAATTTTTTCAAAAATCTTGCTAAGTGTTGTTTAAGTGTTGGTAGTGAAAAATAGGTCTCAAATTGGCGGGGTCTAATGTACTAACAGATTTAAATAAAGGAATTACTCTACTATGCTTCATTAAATCAGGAAACACACCAGATTCGACACTAGTATTAGAAATAATATCTAAATGAGGCGCGATTGTATCTATTATCGACGCAATAACTTTAACGAAAACCCCCCACAGATCC
Source organism: Parnassius glacialis (assembly GCA_033319125.1). Lineage (NCBI taxonomy): Eukaryota > Metazoa > Arthropoda > Insecta > Lepidoptera > Papilionidae > Parnassius > Parnassius glacialis. The sequence goes on along the minus strand of JAVANC010000025.1, from coordinate 21,918,272 downwards.
GCAAATTTCTTAACACCAATAGTTTTAAAATATTTAACAATATCTTTTGACGGCTCCGTGGCGTAGTGGCTTAGCAATGAGTTGCAACGCTTGGGGCCGCGGGTTCGAATCCCGCACGGAACAAGTATTTCTATGGCCTACGAATAATTGTTCCGGGTCCGGATGTTTGTCCTTGTGCAATATATGTTTCTAATTTGCCTCCACGATAACGTTTCTTTACAAAAAAATGATACTTTATGAAATATAACATTCTTTGTACATGCATTTACATTTTGTTTAAGTAATGATTGGGCGACAGCAGGAGAAGAGTTCAGTGACTTAGTGGTTAATATCGGAATTTCAGTAAAATATTTCTCAATAACCATTGCAACGTCCTGATCTGATTCAGTTAATTTGTTGTTAACACTTAACTGGTAATTTGAATTTCGAGAGTTGATTTTACCAGTTTCAGTATTAATTATACTCCATGTCATTTTAATTTTATTAGAAGCCGTCTTAATTTTGTTGCTCAAATGCAAAGACTTGGCTGTGGAGCACACTCTTCTAAATATTTTTGAATATTTTTTTACATATTCCCTAAATTCGACGCTATGATTATATGACCTTTCATGGTAAAGATCATATAACCTATGTTTGATGTATGGACTCCTACTTTCGCCCATTCATTAAATGACTTACGACTGTCAAGGAGAATGTTTTAGAAGTTAGAGCATTATGAAATTCATTGCAAATAAGCTTAAACAATGTTCCATACAACAAAATAGGATCATTTTGTTATGAAAGTGATGGAAGTTTTTTCACTATGTTACTTCAAAATTTCTCCAAGCGACGTACATTTACTGAAACAAACACAACTTTCTCATCTACTTGCTTTTTGTGAACATAATGTAACGATACTATTTGTTCACAGTGATCAGAACAGTGATAATTTTTGAATTATACATTTATGCAACGGCTTCACATTTGTAAAAATGTTATCTATACATGTTGCACTAGATTGAGCAATACGCGTTGGCTCTAAAAATAAATTAACAAGACCATATGATTTAAACAATGATCTAAATTTAATATTAATAGAGGAAGCTTCTAGGAGATAGATATTAAAGTCTCCACATATTACAACAGATTTATTCTGTTTATTAAACTTTGCAAAAATTTCCTCCATATTTTTTTCAAAAGTATCGTATATAGAACATGGGGGTCTGTAGACGCTCACAACAATGAGGTGCTCAAACACAACACAACAACAACAGAGAGGCTCACAATATCTTAACGTTCTTTACATGATAATAATTTACTAGCTAATATTAAGGAGCCACCTCTTAAAACCTTTTCTCTTTTGAAAGAACTGGTCACCCGGTGGTTACTGAAGTTAAACATTAAGTAATAAGCTTTTAACCAATGTTCAGTAATACTTAAAATATGAATATTGTTGCTATTTAAGAACAACTCAATTTCTAGCTCTTTGCATATCATGCTTTGTATATTTTGATGCACCAGGTGTAAATAATTTTTATTATCACTCTGTGGAGTCATACAATTAAAGATTTGTAAGCTAAATTCTAAATTATTTAAATTATTAGAACTGCTAGAGATTACCTCTATTGTCTCATTTTCTAATTTAAATTACATACTTGGAACTGATTCCAAATTAAATATTAAGTCATTATACTGCTCAAAAGTAGTGTCTGTGTAGCCAAGTCCTTGGCTGAGTTAATATATAAACAATAAGATAGCACATTTGCTCTACTCAAAAATTTCTTAATGAAATCATTTATGTCTATTAAATTAGTTCTATTATTATAATTATAACAATTAAATGTCAAGTTTAAATTAATATTACATGAAAAGTTATTCATTAATAAATTTAAATCATATCTTATTTTATTTTCCTGCGGCCAACGTTGTATGTAAGGCAATGTAAACAAGATAATTTTATGTACATTTAAAGTATTTAGATTAGCAATATATTTTAATAATTGATTTTTGTTTATATTGCCTCTTCTCCCAACAATAATTATTAATGTGCTATTGGGGAAAAATTTACTAGCTAAAACTTTATTCCCTATATGACTAAAGGATGCGCCAGGTATGCAATACTTACTGATCAGATGTACTTTTTCCACTCTGATGTTTTATTAAGGAGTCAAAGCGCTCTTTATTATATTTACATGATTTTACCAGATCATTCATGGCCAATATGTGTTCTTTTATCTCATCTTGAGCCGATGCATATTTATTTCATACAATTTGTAGGGAGTTTTTAAGTGATAAAACTGTTGAATTTAGACATTCTATATCAGTCTCCTAACAGTGATTCATATTTCCCACCTCAACTGAATATATTTTAAGTTTATTAATTAGTTGTTGCTTTTCTTCCCATACATTTATATAATTTTAACATTAATTTTAGTTTCATTTAATTTTGGCAGTTTTCTAATACATTTATAAATTTTTATATATTTCTTTAATTTTCTTCTACTGCAGGTAGTCCTTGTTGCTGCTCTTGATGTGACATAATCATCACCAGTCAAATCGATTGTTGTGGAGGGTTGCAATGCTTTAGAAGATTCACGTTCTACGAGCTCATTGAACAGACTTTGAGTTTGGAATGCTTTCATGTTATCTATGTAATGTTTTAATTACACAATCTGCTCATTAGCCTCACTTAACTGTAACTGCAATGCAGCAATTAATTTGAGGGATTCCTCATATTCCTTGCTGCATTGGTCAAACTCATCGACTGTTCTCTGAAGTTGATCCCTTTCTTTTGAAACAAATGTATATTCTTTATGCAACTTAACCATGTCACTTTTTAGCTCAGTATTTTTAGCAATTATATTTATTATTTTTTTATTATTGTATGTTAGTGCATGGTAGTGAAAGTTGGGTGTGGCAGAAGAAGCACGAGAGTAGAATAAATGCTGTAGAAATGCGGTTATTAAGGAGTATGTAGGGATGAATCTAAATGACAGAGTGAGAAATTGTGTGATAAGAGAAAAGTGTGGTTTGCAAGATTAGGATAGACTAGACTAGGATTAAGAAAGAAATGCTTCGGTGGTTTGGTCATGTAGAAAGAATGAATGAGGAAAGTGTGACAAAGCAAATTTATGTTGCAGAGGTGAACGGCAGAGTCGGGGAGGGACGCCCTAGCCGAAAGTTTATCGACCAAATTGGCGATATATTGAAAATGGGCCAAATCAAGAGTACCTTTAACCGACGAGCGTATATACGTAAGTATAAAGATGTAAAGGATGCGAGAGAGGTGTGTAAGGTTCGTGCCAAAAGGAAGTCCGTATTCTCCTCTGCCTACCCCTCTGGGTGATAGGCGTCAGTGTTTATGTTATTAGATATTTATTATTTAATTTTCATTGTCATCCCTTTTTTTACATAAGAGCTCACACTGCTCCTTTGACGCCTTAAGTTCTTGAAGCGCCATTTGAAGTTGAGTCTCCAATTGGCGCATTTTGGCGTTTAGTGTATTTATTTAACTATTAAGTGTAAATAGCAAAAGAAAACAAAGACAGAAAACCAAACAAGCAAAGTAAACAAGTGTCTAGATGTATGGGCTTATTTACAGATCTCAAATTAAATTATCATGTAAACAATACAAAATGAAATCCAGAACAATACTTACTTAATACGTAAATCTTAAAATGCTAAAAGGATAACAAGAATTACGCTTACAATAGGTTTAAACAATGTTCGTTACAGCTGTTACTGTTGGTTGGAATACTTAACACAATGTAATTAAAATAGGTAATTCTGACTTTTACTTATTTCACAAATACAAATAAGTCGTATTTAACAACTGTAACTCAAAATTGAGGTGGATATTATCAATTTACTTATCACTTTAATTTTTAAAAATAGTTGTTAGCAATTATTTTACAACAACTTGTCACCGGAGTTACCACAGAAAAGAAAAAAAAAATATTTACCAATTTAGTCTCAAGACTACAAGAGTTTGCCTAAACACGTGTACAAAATGTAATTCTGAATGACGTTATCACGTATGTGTCACCTAGGTTAAAATTTACTAGACGTCGCTTTCATTAATTATAAACGCGGGCATCATGATAGCGTTCCTTTATGAATAATAAATAATTTAGTTTAAAATTTTTTTTAGATTTTTTGGAAGGTTTAGAAGATTTTTTAGACTTATTTTAGATGTTTAAGCTTGATATTTAATTATGTTGGTTCGAAGAATATCGGATCGACCATTAAATTTAAAGTCTGAGTTTAATGCTAATCAGTGGCGTAGCGTGCCTTCGAGGGGCCCTGTATCAAAATTTGTTGGGGGGCCCCAATGAAGAGTAAAGATTTCATAAAAGGAACAAAAACGCTTGCATTGAATTCAAATTATTATATATTGATTTTAAGTTATTCATCATCATCGTTACAGCCCTTCATAAGTCCAAGGAATGAAAAAACGAATAAAGGAATAAAAAACATATACATAAAAATGGTCTTCAGTTCTCTATGTACACATAAATTATCGTCAATTATCACGACAACGGCAAAAGTACTAATTCCACTAGTTCATCATCATCATCATCATCATAACAGCCCTTCATAAGTCCATTAAAGAGCATAGGCCTCACCCAAGGAATGCCACAAAGCACGGTCCTGAACCACCTGCATCCATCGACTTCCTGCATGTCTTACCAGGTCGTCACTCCATATAGTGGGGGGACGCCCTACACTTCATCCGCCGGTACGAGGCCGCCACTCGAGAACCTTTTTCCCTATCGGTTGCCGGTTCTTCGAGCTATATGTCCGGCCCATGGCCACTTCAGCTTACTAATTCGTTGGGCCATGTCGGTGACTCTGGTTCTACTGCGCATATCCTCATTTCTAAGTTTATCACGCAGAGAAACTCCGAGCATAGCCCTCTCCATAGCTCGCTGAGCAACCTTGAGCTTCCTCATCCGGCCAGCAGTGAAGGACCACGTCTCAGTTCCGTATGTCATCACTGGCAACACGCACTGGTTGCACAATTTCGTTTTCAAGTTTTGAGGTATACCTGACTAGAAGATGTGCCGTTATTTCCCGAACGCTACCCAGTCGAGTCGAATCCCTCGATTGACCTCTCGGTCGAAGTTGGACTTACTTAGTCGGACTATTTGTCCCAGGTAAACATAAACGTCAACAACTTCGAGCTTAGAGCTACCAACAACTACCGACATAGGTGTGACATGGACATTAAACATGATCTTTGTTTTGTCCATGTTCATCTTAAGACCTATCCGTTGGGAAAAACTATTGAGGTCATTAAGCATAGTGCTTAGGTCCTCCAGCGATTCTGCCATAAGGACTATATCGTCGGCAAATCGAAGGTGAGTGATGTACTCGCCATTGATGTTAACACCGTATCCTTACCAGTCCAGAAGCTTAAAAACGTCTTCCAATGCAGCGGTGAAGAGTATCGGGGATATAACGTCACCCTGTCTTGCACCTCTCTGCAATTGGATAGGTTTCGTACTCTGGTTCTGTACTCGGATAGCCATCGTAGCCCTACTGTACAAGCACTTCAGCACTTCGATATACCGACAGTCAACTTGGCATCGCTGAAGGGACTGCAGCACCGTCCGAATTTCGACGTAATTTTGATTGAAAGTCTTTGGGCTTTCTCATAGTCCACATACGCCAGAAATAGTGGTAAATTGTACTCCTCGGACTTCTGTACAATTTGCCGAAGGGTATGTATGTGGTATATGGTGCTAAAGCCTTTTTGGAAACCGGCTTGTTCGGGAGTAATGACTCTCGAAAACAGCATGTAGACGCGGCTCAAAAGGGAACTCGGTCTGTAGTTCTTCAAGAGAGCGTTGTCACCTTTCCGGAGTAGTGCCACCATGGAGGACGGAATTAAAGAGCTTCTGAAGGACATCAAGTATCGGTTTTCCACCCGCTTTCAGAAGCTCCACTGTAATTCCATCCAGCCTGGGATCTTGCCGTTTTTAAGATGCTGGAGAGCCATTCTAATCTCGCTCAGACTGACGTCCGAGATATCATCGGAATAGTGTCGGATAAGACTCGCTCTTGGATCGTTACTCACACTTACGTGTGGCTCCAACGATGATGTGTACAGCTGCCAATAGAACCTCTCAATCTCACTCAAAACCTCAGGTGTCCCGGAAACGACGCTGCCATACTCGGTCTTCAGCTTCGACAGTTGGCTCTTTCTGGCAGACAGATCTCTTGCAAAGACTTGGGAGCCCTGGTTCTGCTCGATCTTTTCTTTAATACGAGCAGAATTAAAGTTGCACAAGTCCCGCCGCATGCATTTGGAGATCTGTATGTTCAGTTGCCTGTACGCTGTCAAATCTACTGAAGACTGCAGCTATATACCCCGTCTAAAAGCCATTGAGATTAGAGTGTGATCGGAGACTTTTTGTTTCTTCTGCGGCGGGTCTTGCAAAACTTAGCTCAGACCGCATGGACAGTTTCCACGAGCTTGTCATTCATATCGTCCATTGTATTGCAATCTTCTAGGCACTGAAAACGGTTTCGTAGCTCGAGCTGAAAGGTTTCTGGACTTTGGATTAGAGCACGAGAAGGACGGAGCGTTGACTTCATTAGACGTGACTTCTCCAACTTAACGTTTAGGTTCAGTGTGCCTCTCACCATTCGGTGATCGCTGCCGGTTTTCACCCTCGCGATCACTGAGACATCACTGAATAGTTGTCGTCTGGTCGTCATAATAAAGTTAATCTCATTTTTTGTCGAACCGTCGTGGCTCGACCAGGTCCACTTCCTGTGGAGCCGCTTCTGGAAGAAAGAGTTCATCATAAAGAGTCCTTCTTTCTCCATGAAGTTCGCCAGCTGCTGGCCCTTTGGGTTCCGTTGCCCTATTCCGAATTTCCCTACTTTCAGCTCACCGTTCTCTCTTGTGCCTAGTTTTGCGTTGAAGTCTCCCATTAACACCGTATAGTGGGTTTTGGAGGAATGCATTGTTCTAGAGATATCCTCATACATTTCTTCCACCTCCTCATCGGCGTGTACCGAGGTTGATGCGTAAACCTGTATAACCTTCAGCGATTACCGTTCGGTGATTCTGAGTATAAGGTCCGCAACCCTCGTCGACACACTCCCAATCTTTACAACGTTGTTAACGAGAGACTTGTGGACGATAAATCCGACACCTCCTTGGGACAGATGGTCGCCCTCCTGGTGATAGAACAAATTGCCGGATTCGAGGATTACCGTGACCTCCCCCTCTCTTCAGACTTCGGATAATCCTATGACATTCCAGTGCAACTTGTCTATCTCTTCTTCTAGCTCCAGGACCTTCTCGTCAGTCCTCAGGGTGCGTGCGTTATAAGTTGCCATGTCGAGTCGTCGTAGGTGGCAACAGAACCTCCACCGGAGACTCTTAGCACCCCCTGCCTCGCTGTTACCATGGTCGCCACCTTAGCCAGGAATAGCGGGGCTGCCGGGGACTGGGGGCCATCTCTTCGTTACTTTCATGGGGGTATATTGCCATAGTTGCCACGCTTGGCGAGCGGGTTGGCAAGCGCAGTTTTTTTATTGTTGTTTTGCTGTTATCAGAAAGATGCTGCTGCCCATCCTCTGCCTCAGTTTCCGTCTGTCGCCTTTTACGACACCCACGGGAAGATATGGGGTTGTGAGTATTCTTACCCGCCACTACACGGGCTTATGAGTTATTACTTACAATAAATACTCCTAGGAACTAAGCTAGCCAAACAATTTAATTTTCGTGCCTTTTGTTCGGCGAACATAGCTGAAGACGATTTCAGTTTTACTAAATTCTTTACTTCTTTAGAGAATAGTGATAGCCTTTCCTGTCCCATTAGAAGTCCTTGGAGTTTTTGCTTACACACGTTGGGGGCCCCTGTAGCCCGGGGGCCCCGTATCATTGATACGGCTGATACGGCGGTAGCTACGCCCCTGATGCTAATGCTAACTAAACTTCTTATTAAAGAACAATACTAAAGGCAAAAGGGAATTTCAATTACGTTTTCAAACGATTCTGTGATCGTTGTTTACCTACAAGTATAGCAAAAGTTTCAAATTAATAAGGGTTTAATGTACTAATATAGCGGCGAAGTAAGTATATCTACTATCCCGTGGTTGTAGTAAGAGGCGACAAGAGGAAAGAAACAGGAGGAAACAGGAGATGGTCAGCAGCGTCTTTCTGATAACAACTCAAAATTATAAAAAACTGCGGTTGCCAACCTGCTTTTCAAGCGTGGCAACTATGGCATCGGCTAAATCCCTACGAAGAGGGAATCTTTGGGCGAGGCCTATGTTCAGCAGTGGACTTTTTGGGCTGCATTGGAAATGGATATCTAGATTTAGTATACTTAAATGCTATCTGTATAGTAAGTCTGAAGACAATGAGTTAAAATAAAAATTATAAAGGAAAATGATGGAGCATGAGCAAAAAAAAATCAAGGCATAATGTCATGGTGTTATGTAGGTGTGTAATTGCAGGAATGCCTTTTCGAGAAATGCAGAATTTTTTGCAGATTTCTACGACGTAGTTTTCGTACTCATGTCCCAAATTACACTTTTGATATCATAATTATGAAAGAAATAAAATAATGTGTTAAATAAACGTTGCCCATTCAATATGAGGAGCTATTCGTACTAACTAGTTATGCCAACTGTAGATGACAGAAATTTTATGTTCTGCTGAACACATAAAATTGAAATTAAGAATTTCCTTATTGCCGTTTTATATGACCATGTATATTTGCGCGCACAGCACACCTGGAGAGCGAGGGTATCGGAGCCAACTAAGGGAAAATATTGATAAAAACCACATTTTTTTACTTTGTTATTATTTTTAATTAGGAAATTAAGTTCCTCGTTTACTTGACTATCTTTTCATAACAGTTTAAATCAACTACAGCCATGCATTAAGTTACAACAAAGATTTTACAAAATACCCCATATATGCGGATAATGAGAGCCCATTTAATGGATAGGAGAGCTATAAGTTTTACTTCTTCCCAAAAATAAAGCTTAACATATTTAAAAAGGAAATCTTAATTTTTAGTACAAAGAGCTGTTTGTATTACAAATAGAAAATCAACAATACAAACAAAACAAAGAGATAAAAATCAAATTATTAGATATAGTAAAACAAATTTACGGATCTAAACAAAAAGCATCAACATAAGATGCTGGACTATCGCTATCAGAACATTCTTTGTTTGCAAAGTTTTCGAAAACACTTTTTATGTCAGCTATATTATAGTTTACGAGGCGAATGTGTCGGCTCGACTGGGGAGGGATCACGCTCTCATAAGAATAACAGCGTAAAATAGCAGCTCAATGCAGCTGTGTTTCGTATGGTGAGTATAGAGAACCTGGGAACTTTTTTTAACTAGAAACAAGGCGTTAGATATTAGCCCTTAAGGGTGGAAACGCATCTGCATTTTGATTCTTAATCGAATATAGATGTAGATGTCTATGGGGCAAATTACTCACTTACCATCAGGTGGGCTGTGTGCTCGTTTATCACCCTCATTCTATATAATGAAAAAACGAGCGGGCCTTACAATAGTCACATGTGATTTGCAACATCTGACATCTCATTATCAATAAGTTGTATTTCGTAAAAGTCAAAGTAGTATCGACAGCGAGATCCTATCTACCCTCCATGGTGTAAGTAGTAGTTGGATCGCTACTCACGCGTTTTTAATGTCAAGGTATCGAGGCAGATTTTTTTTTTTAAATACTCTTATTAATTTGGATGTAAAGCAATTTGTTGGATATTATGTTAATTGTACGCTAATTATACTTTAGACTTTTAACATAAATTTGAAATCAAAAATAAAGCAATACTTCACAAAAAAATTAAAAACACAAAGCTTGACAGTGATTACAGTGAATTTGCTAAGTGTAGAAAACGTATTAAAAATCCATAGAAACTGCACATAAAGAATACAAAAACAAAATTGAACTTCAATTTGCAAAAGACCCAAAATCGTTTTGGCAATATTTTAAATCTAAAAAAGTAATTTAGATAAGCAGAGCATCATTAAAGATGGTGAATACTTAAGGGATGATGAAGCTGCTTAGGAATTTGCAGATTTTTTTGAATCGGTATACAGTAAGGATCCGCCGCGATTAGACATACGCGCGGTGGCGGCGGTAGCTGATGCCACCTCGGCAACTATCCGCATAGATACTCTGAGTCTTCAGGAAGTAAGAGAGGCGCTCGTTCATCTCAAGCCAAAACGCTCGTCGGGTCCGGATGATATACCAGCTTTTCTTTTTAGGGATTGCAGCAGAATACTTGCAGAACCACTACATCATATTTTTAAAATGTGCTTAAAATATGCAACATTCCCGGCGAAATGGAAGATCACAAGAGTCATTTCGGTTCTGAAAGCTAAGTCAGGTACTGATGTGAGCAGTTATAGACCTGTGGCTGTACTATCGACGGTACCAAAAGTGTTTGAGTCAGCTATCCACCAACGGATACAGTCACAAATAAGCGCTCATCTCTCCGACGCGCAGCACGGATTTAGGCCGGACCGCAGTACAACCACCAATTTGCAGAACTTTATGGCGCAGGTAGTACTGGCAGTTGATGCTGGAGTACAAGTAGACAAAGCCTACTTTGATTTTAAAAAGGCGTTCGATACGATGGATCATGATATTTTATTAAAAAAGTTGGCCAAATCGGATGTACTTCGTATATGCCTCAGTTTTTCGTTAGCTACATTAAAGATCGACAGCAGTACGTGGATAACAATGGGTACGAATTAGGACTATACTATACACGATCCGGTGTGAGCCTGGGTAGCAATTTGGGGCTAAATGATAAATGACTTACCAGAAGTCGTCAAAGATAGTACTTGTTTATTATTTACAGATGAACTTAAATTGATGCTTCCGGCTAGGGTTACATCTGATTGTGAATGTCTATAGGAGGATATAAACAGAGTGGTGAAGTGGAGCTACGAAAATAAATTGTATGTTATTGTATCCAAATGTTCGGTGTTGTCTTTCACTCGTGCGCGTAAGCCGATGCACTTCGAATACAAGATGGAAGCGACACCAATGACCCGTGTATCTCAGGTACGAGATCTTGGAATCCATCTCACCTCCGATCTAACGTTTCGCGAGCATATTGTTAATACTTGTCAAAAGGCGTATAGAAACCAAGGTTTTATCCTGAGACATTCACGAAATATTACAAATATTACCACACTGAAAGTACTATAAGTTGCTCTGGTCAGGAGTCACTTGGAGTACGGTGCTGTTATATGGGCTCCGCACGAAGAAAAGTACAGCCTAATGCTAGACCGTGTCCAAAACAAATTTATGAGGCACATATATTTCAAACTGTATGGGGTATATCCGTTTTACCCTTTGAGGTACCCAACATTGTTCGTGCTCGGGATGGTCGGGTACAATCAGCTCAGAGTGGATTGATATATTTTCGAGTAATCTGAGTGAACTCGCTAAGTTACTTTTATACATAGTTATGTAAGTTAGTTGTAATACATTGTATATTTAAGTAGATTAGCGACACTATCGTAGTGGGTTTGTTTAGCCTGTAAGTAAGGATAGTTGTTAAGTGTGTGTGTGTGTGTTTGTGTGTGTGTGTGTGTGTCTATGTGTATGTGTGCGTGCGTGCGTGTGTTCGTGCGTGCGTGCGTGCGTGCGTGCGTGCGTGCGTGCGTTCGTGCGTGCGTGCGTGCGTGATAGCGTGCGTGCGTGCGTTCGTGCGTGCGTCCGTGCGAGCGTGCATGCGTGCGTGCATGCGTGCGTGCGTGCGTGCGTGTATTCTGTTGTATATAAATGAAATATACAACAGAAACAAACTAATTTAATAAAAATCTGTGATTATAAAAATAATAATAATATCTTACCTTGGTCTCAAGTATGTATCAAATTTAGTTTTTGGAATATTTTTTACTTCTACAGCAATCGATATTATTCAGCACGAATCGCTGTAAACAAACAACCACTTACGACGACGGCTGAGCATGGAGTAAAAAAGTACTCTGTGGTCCAGAGTGAGTGTATTTAGTAAAATAAATTAATAATACAAGGCTGCTCAAAACACCGAAAATTTCGGGATATCTCAGCCGAAAAAATTAATTATAAGATAACAAAATAAAACTGCCTTTTACATTCCGTGGCTTCCCACGTGATAGACAGAGTTTAAAAATAGATTCAGGTGAACAATTGATATTTCAAAAGTTATCGTGTATACCCCTCCATGCGGCCTTGATAAAATAAATATATACCATAAGCCACTTAATCCACTTTTTTATGTAAAAATAGCAATTGATCGATTTAAAAAAATCAGTTCAACAATCATTTATCTTTCTGAAAATGTGATTTTATATCATTTATATGTTTAATATGATTGTTAGATACGATTTCATGCGACAAAACGTTCGTATCTTGATTTTTAGGCGCTTGTAGAACATACCTACGCGCTTTGCGCTTAAGGCATACAATACCCAATACTTGCTACTTTGTATTTATTACCCACTGTCTATATTTATATATATTTTTGTCTATATTTTTGTCATCTTTTACAAAAAGAAATCCTAAGTAATACACATACCATTACCAAAACAATGTACAGATTATATACTTTTTGTATAATGTATTGTATACTGTCTACGGCACGTCTCGCGTGGAGTTTCTAAACAGAAACAGAAGCAGAAATTTTTTATTCAATGTAGATTATAAATAATACTTTTTGAAAGTCACTCTTTTGTTTAATTTCGAAAACAAAACTCTATCCTGGGAAGAACCAGCAAGAAACCCAGCGGGATTTTTTTTAATAACTTACAATCATGTATCTTACACAATTAACAACACAACAAATTAGAAATAGCTTGGTAGCGATCACCTCATTTCCAGGGGTTATTAGCATCCATAATTTTTTTAAATATTATAATAACCCTAAGTGTTGTTTAAGTGTTGGTAGTGAAAAATAGGTCTCAAATTGGCGGGGTCTAATGTACTAACAGATTTAAATAAAGGAATTACTCTACTATGCTTCATTAAATCAGGAAACACACCAGATTCGACACTAGTATTAGAAATAATATCTAAATGAGGCGCGATTGTATCTATTATCGACGCAATAACTTTAACGAAAACCCCCCACAGATCCGCAAATTTCTTAACACCAATAGTTTTAAAATATTTAACAATATCTTTTGACGGCTCCGTGGCGTAGTGGCTTAGCAATGAGTTGCAACGCTTGGGGCCGCGGGTTCGAATCCCGCACGGAACAAGTATTTCTATGGCCTACGAATAATTGTTCCGGGTCCGGATGTTTGTCCTTGTGCAATATATGTTTCTAATTTGCCTCCACGATAACGTTTCTTTACAAAAAAATGATACTTTATGAAATATAACATTCTTTGTACATGCATTTACATTTTGTTTAAGTAATGATTGGGCGACAGCAGGAGAAGAGTTCAGTGACTTAGTGGTTAATATCGGAATTTCAGTAAAATATTTCTCAATAACCATTGCAACGTCCTGATCTGATTCAGTTAATTTGTTGTTAACACTTAACTGGTAATTTGAATTTCGAGAGTTGATTTTACCAGTTTCAGTATTAATTATACTCCATGTCATTTTAATTTTATTAGAAGCCGTCTTAATTTTGTTGCTCAAATGCAAAGACTTGGCTGTGGAGCACACTCTTCTAAATATTTTTGAATATTTTTTTACATATTCCCTAAATTCGACGCTATGATTATATGACCTTTCATGGTAAAGATCATATAACCTATGTTTGATGTATGGACTCCTACTTTCGCCCATTCATTAAATGACTTACGACTGTCAAGGAGAATGTTTTAGAAGTTAGAGCATTATGAAATTCATTGCAAATAAGCTTAAACAATGTTCCATACAACAAAATAGGATCATTTTGTTATGAAAGTGATGGAAGTTTTTTCACTATGTTACTTCAAAATTTCTCCAAGCGACGTACATTTACTGAAACAAACACAACTTTCTCATCTACTTGCTTTTTGTGAACATAATGTAACGATACTATTTGTTCACAGTGATCAGAACAGTGATAATTTTTGAATTATACATTTATGCAACGGCTTCACATTTGTAAAAATGTTATCTATACATGTTGCACTAGATTGAGCAATACGCGTTGGCTCTAAAAATAAATTAACAAGACCATATGATTTAAACAATGATCTAAATTTAATATTAATAGAGGAAGCTTCTAGGAGATAGATATTAAAGTCTCCACATATTACAACAGATTTATTCTGTTTATTAAACTTTGCAAAAATTTCCTCCATATTTTTTTCAAAAGTATCGTATATAGAACATGGGGGTCTGTAGACGCTCACAACAATGAGGTGCTCAAACACAACACAACAACAACAGAGAGGCTCACAATATCTTAACGTTCTTTACATGATAATAATTTACTAGCTAATATTAAGGAGCCACCTCTTAAAACCTTTTCTCTTTTGAAAGAACTGGTCACCCGGTGGTTACTGAAGTTAAACATTAAGTAATAAGCTTTTAACCAATGTTCAGTAATACTTAAAATATGAATATTGTTGCTATTTAAGAACAACTCAATTTCTAGCTCTTTGCATATCATGCTTTGTATATTTTGATGCACCAGGTGTAAATAATTTTTATTATCACTCTGTGGAGTCATACAATTAAAGATTTGTAAGCTAAATTCTAAATTATTTAAATTATTAGAACTGCTAGAGATTACCTCTATTGTCTCATTTTCTAATTTAAATTACATACTTGGAACTGATTCCAAATTAAATATTAAGTCATTATACTGCTCAAAAGTAGTGTCTGTGTAGCCAAGTCCTTGGCTGAGTTAATATATAAACAATAAGATAGCACATTTGCTCTACTCAAAAATTTCTTAATGAAATCATTTATGTCTATTAAATTAGTTCTATTATTATAATTATAACAATTAAATGTCAAGTTTAAATTAATATTACATGAAAAGTTATTCATTAATAAATTTAAATCATATCTTATTTTATTTTCCTGCGGCCAACGTTGTATGTAAGGCAATGTAAACAAGATAATTTTATGTACATTTAAAGTATTTAGATTAGCAATATATTTTAATAATTGATTTTTGTTTATATTGCCTCTTCTCCCAACAATAATTATTAATGTGCTATTGGGGAAAAATTTACTAGCTAAAACTTTATTCCCTATATGACTAAAGGATGCGCCAGGTATGCAATACTTACTGATCAGATGTACTTTTTCCACTCTGATGTTTTATTAAGGAGTCAAAGCGCTCTTTATTATATTTACATGATTTTACCAGATCATTCATGGCCAATATGTGTTCTTTTATCTCATCTTGAGCCGATGCATATTTATTTCATACAATTTGTAGGGAGTTTTTAAGTGATAAAACTGTTGAATTTAGACATTCTATATCAGTCTCCTAACAGTGATTCATATTTCCCACCTCAACTGAATATATTTTAAGTTTATTAATTAGTTGTTGCTTTTCTTCCCATACATTTATATAATTTTAACATTAATTTTAGTTTCATTTAATTTTGGCAGTTTTCTAATACATTTATAAATTTTTATATATTTCTTTAATTTTCTTCTACTGCAGGTAGTCCTTGTTGCTGCTCTTGATGTGACATAATCATCACCAGTCAAATCGATTGTTGTGGAGGGTTGCAATGCTTTAGAAGATTCACGTTCTACGAGCTCATTGAACAGACTTTGAGTTTGGAATGCTTTCATGTTATCTATGTAATGTTTTAATTACACAATCTGCTCATTAGCCTCACTTAACTGTAACTGCAATGCAGCAATTAATTTGAGGGATTCCTCATATTCCTTGCTGCATTGGTCAAACTCATCGACTGTTCTCTGAAGTTGATCCCTTTCTTTTGAAACAAATGTATATTCTTTATGCAACTTAACCATGTCACTTTTTAGCTCAGTATTTTTAGCAATTATATTTATTATTTTTTTATTATTGTATGTTAGTGCATGGTAGTGAAAGTTGGGTGTGGCAGAAGAAGCACGAGAGTAGAATAAATGCTGTAGAAATGCGGTTATTAAGGAGTATGTAGGGATGAATCTAAATGACAGAGTGAGAAATTGTGTGATAAGAGAAAAGTGTGGTTTGCAAGATTAGGATAGACTAGACTAGGATTAAGAAAGAAATGCTTCGGTGGTTTGGTCATGTAGAAAGAATGAATGAGGAAAGTGTGACAAAGCAAATTTATGTTGCAGAGGTGAACGGCAGAGTCGGGGAGGGACGCCCTAGCCGAAAGTTTATCGACCAAATTGGCGATATATTGAAAATGGGCCAAATCAAGAGTACCTTTAACCGACGAGCGTATATACGTAAGTATAAAGATGTAAAGGATGCGAGAGAGGTGTGTAAGGTTCGTGCCAAAAGGAAGTCCGTATTCTCCTCTGCCTACCCCTCTGGGTGATAGGCGTCAGTGTTTATGTTATTAGATATTTATTATTTAATTTTCATTGTCATCCCTTTTTTTACATAAGAGCTCACACTGCTCCTTTGACGCCTTAAGTTCTTGAAGCGCCATTTGAAGTTGAGTCTCCAATTGGCGCATTTTGGCGTTTAGTGTATTTATTTAACTATTAAGTGTAAATAGCAAAAGAAAACAAAGACAGAAAACCAAACAAGCAAAGTAAACAAGTGTCTAGATGTATGGGCTTATTTACAGATCTCAAATTAAATTATCATGTAAACAATACAAAATGAAATCCAGAACAATACTTACTTAATACGTAAATCTTAAAATGCTAAAAGGATAACAAGAATTACGCTTACAATAGGTTTAAACAATGTTCGTTACAGCTGTTACTGTTGGTTGGAATACTTAACACAATGTAATTAAAATAGGTAATTCTGACTTTTACTTATTTCACAAATACAAATAAGTCGTATTTAACAACTGTAACTCAAAATTGAGGTGGATATTATCAATTTACTTATCACTTTAATTTTTAAAAATAGTTGTTAGCAATTATTTTACAACAACTTGTCACCGGAGTTACCACAGAAAAGAAAAAAAAATATTTACCAATTTAGTCTCAAGACTACAAGAGTTTGCCTAAACACGTGTACAAAATGTAATTCTGAATGACGTTATCACGTATGTGTCACCTAGGTTAAAATTTACTAGACGTCGCTTTCATTAATTATAAACGCGGGCATCATGATAGCGTTCCTTTATGAATAATAAATAATTTAGTTTAAAATTTTTTTTAGATTTTTTGGAAGGTTTAGAAGATTTTTTAGACTTATTTTAGATGTTTAAGCTTGATATTTAATTATGTTGGTTCGAAGAATATCGGATCGACCATTAAATTTAAAGTCTGAGTTTAATGCTAATGCTAACTAAACTTCTTATTAAAGAACAATACTAAAGGCAAAAGGGAATTTCAATTACGTTTTCAAACGATTCTGTGATCGTTGTTTACCTACAAGTATAGCAAAAGTTTCAAATTAATAAGGGTTTAATGTACTAATATAGCGGCGAAGTAAGTATATCTACTATCCCGTGGTTGTAGTAAGAGGCGACAAGAGGAAAGAAACAGGAGGAAACAGGAGATGGTCAGCAGCGTCTTTCTGATAACAACTCAAAATTATAAAAAACTGCGGTTGCCAACCTGCTTTTCAAGCGTGGCAACTATGGCATCGGCTAAATCCCTACGAAGAGGGAATCTTTGGGCGAGGCCTATGTTCAGCAGTGGACTTTTTGGGCTGCATTGGAAATGGATATCTAGATTTAGTATACTTAAATGCTATCTGTATAGTAAGTCTGAAGACAATGAGTTAAAATAAAAATTATAAAGGAAAATGATGGAGCATGAGCAAAAAAAAATCAAGGCATAATGTCATGGTGTTATGTAGGTGTGTAATTGCAGGAATGCCTTTTCGAGAAATGCAGAATTTTTTGCAGATTTCTACGACGTAGTTTTCGTACTCATGTCCCAAATTACACTTTTGATATCATAATTATGAAAGAAATAAAATAATGTGTTAAATAAACGTTGCCCATTCAATATGAGGAGCTATTCGTACTAACTAGTTATGCCAACTGTAGATGACAGAAATTTTATGTTCTGCTGAACACATAAAATTGAAATTAAGAATTTCCTTATTGCCGTTTTATATGACCATGTATATTTGCGCGCACAGCACACCTGGAGAGCGAGGGTATCGGAGCCAACTAAGGGAAAATATTGATAAAAACCACATTTTTTTACTTTGTTATTATTTTTAATTAGGAAATTAAGTTCCTCGTTTACTTGACTATCTTTTCATAACAGTTTAAATCAACTACAGCCATGCATTAAGTTACAACAAAGATTTTACAAAATACCCCATATATGCGGATAATGAGAGCCCATTTAATGGATAGGAGAGCTATAAGTTTTACTTCTTCCCAAAAATAAAGCTTAACATATTTAAAAAGGAAATCTTAATTTTTAGTACAAAGAGCTGTTTGTATTACAAATAGAAAATCAACAATACAAACAAAACAAAGAGATAAAAATCAAATTATTAGATATAGTAAAACAAATTTACGGATCTAAACAAAAAGCATCAACATAAGATGCTGGACTATCGCTATCAGAACATTCTTTGTTTGCAAAGTTTTCGAAAACACTTTTTATGTCAGCTATATTATAGTTTACGAGGCGAATGTGTCGGCTCGACTGGGGAGGGATCACGCTCTCATAAGAATAACAGCGTAAAATAGCAGCTCAATGCAGCTGTGTTTCGTATGGTGAGTATAGAGAACCTGGGAACTTTTTTTAACTAGAAACAAGGCGTTAGATATTAGCCCTTAAGGGTGGAAACGCATCTGCATTTTGATTCTTAATCGAATATAGATGTAGATGTCTATGGGGCAAATTACTCACTTACCATCAGGTGGGCTGTGTGCTCGTTTATCACCCTCATTCTATATAATGAAAAAACGAGCGGGCCTTACAATAGTCACATGTGATTTGCAACATCTGACATCTCATTATCAATAAGTTGTATTTCGTAAAAGTCAAAGTAGTATCGACAGCGAGATCCTATCTACCCTCCATGGTGTAAGTAGTAGTTGGATCGCTACTCACGCGTTTTTAATGTCAAGGTATCGAGGCAGATTTTTTTTTTTAAATACTCGTATTAATTTGGATGTAAAGCAATTTGTTGGATATTATGTTAATTGTACGCTAATTATACTTTAGACTTTTAACATAAATTTGAAATCAAAAATAAAGCAATACTTCACAAAAAAATTAAAAACACAAAGCTTGACAGTGATTACAGTGAATTTGCTAAGTGTAGAAAACGTATTAAAAATCCATAGAAACTGCACATAAAGAATACAAAAACAAAATTGAACTTCAATTTGCAAAAGACCCAAAATCGTTTTGGCAATATTTTAAATCTAAAAAAAGTAATTTAGATAAGCAGAGCATCATTAAAGATGGTGAATACTTAAGGGATGATGAAGCTGCTTAGGAATTTGCAGATTTTTTTGAATCGGTATACAGTAAGGATCCGCCGCGATTAGACATACGCGCGGTGGCGGCGGTAGCTGATGCCACCTCGGCAACTATCCGCATAGATACTCTGAGTCTTCAGGAAGTAAGAGAGGCGCTCGTTCATCTCAAGCCAAAACGCTCGTCGGGTCCGGATGATATACCAGCTTTTCTTTTTAGGGATTGCAGCAGAATACTTGCAGAACCACTACATCATATTTTTAAAATGTGCTTAAAATATGCAACATTCCCGGCGAAATGGAAGATCACAAGAGTCATTTCGGTTCTGAAAGCTAAGTCAGGTACTGATGTGAGCAGTTATAGACCTGTGGCTGTACTATCGACGGTACCAAAAGTGTTTGAGTCAGCTATCCACCAACGGATACAGTCACAAATAAGCGCTCATCTCTCCGACGCGCAGCACGGATTTAGGCCGGACCGCAGTACAACCACCAATTTGCAGAACTTTATGGCGCAGGTAGTACTGGCAGTTGATGCTGGAGTACAAGTAGACAAAGCCTACTTTGATTTTAAAAAGGCGTTCGATACGATGGATCATGATATTTTATTAAAAAAGTAGGCCAAATCGGATGTACTTCGTATATGCCTCAGTTTTTCGTTAGCTACATTAAAGATCGACAGCAGTACGTGGATAACAATGGGTACGAATTAGGACTATACTATACACGATCCGGTGTGAGCCTGGGTAGCAATTTGGGGCTAAATGATAAATGACTTACCAGAAGTCGTCAAAGATAGTACTTGTTTATTATTTACAGATGAACTTAAATTGATGCTTCCGGCTAGGGTTACATCTGATTGTGAATGTCTATAGGAGGATATAAACAGAGTGGTGAAGTGGAGCTACGAAAATAAATTGTATGTTATTGTATCCAAATGTTCGGTGTTGTCTTTCACTCGTGCGCGTAAGCCGATGCACTTCGAATACAAGATGGAAGCGACACCAATGACCCGTGTATCTCAGGTACGAGATCTTGGAATCCATCTCACCTCCGATCTAACGTTTCGCGAGCATATTGTTAATACTTGTCAAAAGGCGTATAGAAACCAAGGTTTTATCCTGAGACATTCACGAAATATTACAAATATTACCACACTGAAAGTACTATAAGTTGCTCTGGTCAGGAGTCACTTGGAGTACGGTGCTGTTATATGGGCTCCGCACGAAGAAAAGTACAGCCTAATGCTAGACCGTGTCCAAAACAAATTTATGAGGCACATATATTTCAAACTGTATGGGGTATATCCGTTTTACCCTTTGAGGTACCCAACATTGTTCGTGCTCGGGATGGTCGGGTACAATCAGCTCAGAGTGGATTGATATATTTTCGAGTAATCTGAGTGAACTCGCTAAGTTACTTTTATACATAGTTATGTAAGTTAGTTGTAATACATTGTATATTTAAGTAGATTAGCGACACTATCGTAGTGGGTTTGTTTAGCCTGTAAGTAAGGATAGTTGTTAAGTGTGTGTGTGTGTGTTTGTGTGTGTGTGTGTGTGTCTATGTGTATGTGTGCGTGCGTGCGTGTGTTCGTGCGTGCGTGCGTGCGTGCGTGCGTGCGTGCGTGCGTTCGTGCGTGCGTGCGTGCGTGATAGCGTGCGTGCGTGCGTTCGTGCGTGCGTCCGTGCGAGCGTGCATGCGTGCGTGCATGCGTGCGTGCGTGCGTGCGTGTATTCTGTTGTATATAAATGAAATATACAACAGAAACAAACTAATTTAATAAAAATCTGTGATTATAAAAATAATAATAATATCTTACCTTGGTCTCAAGTATGTATCAAATTTAGTTTTTGGAATATTTTTTACTTCTACAGCAATCGATATTATTCAGCACGAATCGCTGTAAACAAACAACCACTTACGACGACGGCTGAGCATGGAGTAAAAAAGTACTCTGTGGTCCAGAGTGAGTGTATTTAGTAAAATAAATTAATAATACAAGTGCTCAAAACACCGAAAATTTCGGGATATCTCAGCCGAAAAAATTAATTATAAGATAACAAAATAAAACTGCCTTTTACATTCCGTGGCTTCCCACGTGATAGACAGAGTTTAAAAATAGATTCAGGTGAACAATTGATATTTCAAAAGTTATCGTGTATACCCCTCCATGCGGCCTTGATAAAATAAATATATACCATAAGCCACTTAATCCACTTTTTTATGTAAAAATAGTAATTGATCGATTTAAAAAAATCAGTTCAACAATCATTTATCTTTCTGAAAATGTGATTTTATATCATTTATATGTTTAATATGATTGTTAGATACGATTTCATGCGACAAAACGTTCGTATCTTGATTTTTAGGCGCTTGTAGAACATACCTACGCGCTTTGCGCTTAAGGCATACAATACCCAATACTTGCTACTTTGTATTTATTACCCACTGTCTATATTTATATATATTTTTGTCTATATTTTTGTCATCTTTTACAAAAAGAAATCCTAAGTAATACACATACCATTACCAAAACAATGTACAGATTATATACTTTTTGTATAATGTATTGTATACTGTCTACGGCACGTCTCGCGTGGAGTTTCTAAACAGAAACAGAAGCAGAAATTTTTTATTCAATGTAGATTATAAATAATACTTTTTGAAAGTCACTCTTTTGTTTAATTTCGAAAACAAAACTCTATCCTGGGAAGAACCAGCAAGAAACCCAGCGGGATTTTTTTTAATAACTTACAATCATGTATCTTACACAATTAACAACACAACAAATTAGAAATAGCTTGGTAGCGATCACCTCATTTCCAGGGGTTATTAGCATCCATAATTTTTTTAAATATTATAATAACCCTCTTTATACAAACTAAGTTTAATAAAGTTTTTGAACTCTGAGCAGGTCAAATTTTGTATATTTTCTGGAATTTTATTGTAAAAGCGTATATACATCGCCCCAAGAATTAATTACTGACTCGATGGAGTCGAGTAACTGGTACTATTAGCTTATGTCTGTTCCGAGTATTTACAAAATAAATATCACTTATTTTAGTAAAAATACTTTTATTTTTGTACGGACATATACATTTTCACACATTCATTTTCATAAATGTATTGAGAGGCTAAAGTTAATAATATTAATTTCCTTAAATTTTTGTCGCAGCGTCTCTTTAGGCATTAAATCATAAATTTCTCTTATGAACCTCTTCTGTTAAACAAATATAATTTCAGTGTCAGCTGCGTGTCCCCATACCAAAATACCATACGACATTATGCTATGGAAATAGCTAAAGTAAACTTGACGGCTTTGACGGCTCCGTGGCGCAGTGGCTTAGCAATCAGTTGTTGCGCTGGGGGCTGCGGGTTCAAATCCCGCACAGAACAAGTAATTGTATGGCCTACAAATAATTGTTCCGGGTCTGGATGTTTGTCCTTGTGCAATTTATGTTTGTAAACTGCCTCCACGACACAGGAGAAAATCCTAGTGTGGGGGTGACGTTTAAAAAAAACTAGTCTTTCTGTTTCAATACTGGTAAGACTTCTAATTTTTTTACAGCATATGCTGCAGAACTAAGTCTGCTTGCTAATTTTGATAAATGGGGGCTCAATTGAAGCTTGGCATCTAATGTAATTCCAAGAAAAGTGGTGGTATCTACAAGACTCAGTTTCTCCCCATTTAAAATTACATTAGTATCTAATTGTTTGACATTTGGAGTCATAAATTTCATACATTTCGTTTTAGTGCCATTTAAATGCAAATTGTTAACATTGAACCAATTTATAAATTTAGATATAGCATTATTTACTTCGTCATATTTTAGTAATTGTCGTCTTAATTTGAAAATTAAAGAAGTGTCATCGGCAAATAATACTATATCATGGTTATCTCCTACTATGTAAGGTAAGTCATTAATGTATACAAGAAACAGAAAGGGACCGATATTTCAGCTTCGAGGCACGCCCACTTATACCATCGACCCGGAAGAGCTCATACTGTTAATGACAACTTTTTGCGTTCTCTTACTTAAATATGAAATAATTAATTTACGAGCATCACTTCTCACACCGTAGTGTTGAGGTTTCCTGATTAATGTTTCATGGTGAACACAATCGAAGGCCTTGGATAGGTCACAGAATGAAGACTATAGATAAAGAAATTACTCGCTCACACATCGCACATCAGAGCCGGCTGAAAATCAGCGCTGCAAGTCCACGGCTTATGCTGAGACAATCCCTTACGTCACTTCATAATAGTATACGATTTTTGTTTTAATGTGTATTTGTATACACATAATATCTTCTTCTTTTTTTATTTCCTTTTTTTGTTAATAAGTGCCTTTTTTCTCTGTAATTGTAATGTGTCATTGTATGTGTAGATGTTAGTTTTGTCTTTATCTTTATGTTTGCTGAAACACAATTTTAAAACTGCTATTAGATTTTTTAAAGAACAAAGAGTTAATTATTCCTTTTAAAATGAAAAGCTCCTGGTATTTTCTTTTTTATAATCTTTACTACAGGGGTAATTTGACGATTTGTTTGGATTAATTTCAGCTTTCAAATTTCGTTATGTTACATCGCGACACAACTGTTTAAGCTCCATTCATATCATCTTGATGGTCGCCAACCATCAAGATGATATGAATGGAGCTTAAACAGTTACTACGGTGTGTTATTTCAGGAATTTCCTATGATGCACGACCATCGTGTGCTCTACAATGTGTACTATTATTCGCAGTTTTTCCGAACCTATCAAGCCGAGGGTATTTCGAAAAAAGAATAATTACTACTTCTTGATTTGTTACATTTACGCGAATACTACACATTGAATAAAACTAATTTAACGGATCTAGCAAGTTATTTTTCAAAGAGTAGCCAAATTTTAAACTTTAGTTCAAAAATATAAATAATGATATACTGATATTGCGCTTTATGAAAATACGAGTAAATAAAGCTACTACATTTATTTATAATTTAAAATTAAAAATTTTGTACTGCCGACATTAATATAAATTATTAAGAATAACTCAAAAACTATTAGTTTAATCTTGATCAAATTCATATGAGACCACAAGAGAAGTATCGGCTTTCATATAAAAAAAAATATCGAAATCGGTCAACGCAGTACAAAGTTATGAGGTAACACACATTAAAAAATCATACAGTCGAATTGAGTACCGTCTCTTTTTTGGAAGTCGACAGAAAACTATCCCAAATTTAATGTGATTTATGGACAAAAAATACGCTCCTGTGTGTGCGATTCAATTAATAACGTTTTTGCCGACCGATCGACCCTTACGAATGTGTCGAGTCTGAAGCATATAGTGATAGGGAGGAGTGCTAATGAAAATGAGTATGAAAAAAAAGTGTTGAATTCGAAATTTCTAGTTGTCATTACCAAGCTAATCATTTATGAACTATCTACCTCCGATGTTAAACTTTTTTTTTATTACGATGGCACGGACTTTGTTAGTATGATCAACTTTACGTGAGTACTTTCTTTCTAAAGAACAATCCTGTTCATATGTAGAAATTGACCATAGCAGATTACTGCAATGTTGAAAACATCTTTTTGTGAAACGACAGTATGGGATAAAGTTATAGAATAACTTCAAACTTATTTATTCCAATCAAAATCAAAGAAAGTTGGATGTGATATTTTACGAAAGGACATTGCTCTGCTCCCATACATTGTTCGCCCTGGAACCAAGAGCATCGGAAAATTATGTGTTTTATTGTCGATCAGTAGTAAATTCATATATGATCTTATTTTTATAGCGGACTAGCTGCATTAAAAATATATTTCAAAAAAAGTATCAGATTTTGAGGTTATAATCAAACCACGAATGTTACGACTTTTCATAGCTCCGAGTGATTTTTAACGAACTGGAAAACGGTGTCTTAAAACATTTAGCTATTTTTAGTACCTATCTAGACAATTAGGTATGCAGTTTTTGTTCTAAAGCCTAAGTGTATGTAAGTGCAACGTATAAATGCATAGAATCTAGTTAACAAACCTACTTTCTTAGAATTGGTTTCGAAATGAAAGATAATGTTTGTGTGTATTAATGTAAAAATAAAAAGGTATGTATATAATGGCTGTTAGCATTTAGATGTTGTCATTAGCATATACGGTACGGTAAGATACCTAGTACCAAAATGTATAGGATTTAGGCTGGTTCCAGTCACGCCGCTAGACATGCCGTCGAACAGCGTGAATATTATCGACTACTATCTAGTGCATTTGCAAGCGTGTGCGTCTGGACGGCGCTGTTCAAACGCGTGACTATGAAACCAGCCTTACCGACTTAGCACCTAATTGGTAGTATAAGTTGTTTTTACAACTACATTAGTTTATTATGTTTGAATTAGAAATAAAAAACAGATTAATTTCATGTATATTGTTCATCTTCTTAATTGGAA
Source organism: Parnassius glacialis (assembly GCA_033319125.1). Classification (NCBI taxonomy): domain Eukaryota; kingdom Metazoa; phylum Arthropoda; class Insecta; order Lepidoptera; family Papilionidae; genus Parnassius; species Parnassius glacialis. The sequence goes on along the minus strand of JAVANC010000025.1, from coordinate 21,892,353 downwards.
ATTAGAATATTGTCTAAAAACTGTGCAGGGATGTCAATATTATTTTGATGCCTCGTAAAGCTCAAGTACCATATGATGGTCATAACATGGGCGCAGGAACCGATGGTTCTGCGTACAACGATGCAATTACATCAATATTGCACGATTGCTTCTTTGTTTATTTTTTAACAATATTGAGCCACCAGCAGAGCCGCAATTTACACAAAATACACTTTCCATTGCGTATGCGTAAGTCCGTTTATGAATGCTAGTTTATCGTTTGAATAGTACGAGTACACAGTTCTGAAAATTACAGCATGGTAAGTCGTTCTTGAAAGCAATCAGAGTCCGTTAAAATAGCCAAGTCGTAATGTTCAATATATAAACCTGAAAGTCACCAAAACACCGATACAATTTACAAAGAGCAAACGACGCCAACCAATGTAATTTTGACAGAGTGAAATATGACAGTATAAAGTAGGCATGTCGATTTTAAATCGTTTAACCGATTGTTTATAATAAAATAATCGATTTTCCAGATCGATATAGATCTGAAGAATCCTTATCCGATGTCCTAATATCGACTTAGAACACTCCATCGATTCTATGAATCGATCCAAAAACCTCGCGAATTGGAGTTATTCAAGAATATTTCAAACGATTCAAGGATTAATTTTGCATAGTTGGAACATCTGTTCCTTGCGACAGACAGAAAAACTGTTCTGTTCTGGGTTCAATCCCAGGGTCCGACAATTTATTATTGGGTTTTTATAACTTGATGTTCCTAGTAGTAGCACGGAGTCTGCATTTGTCTCCGGTGTTTGGCAATACGCGCACCCTCTATTACATGGGACGTATAACATAACAGTACTACACACCTCTACCTACTCCTTCTGAGAAATACAACGTGATGTTATGTTTATTAATTTAATCATGTTTCTATACAATTATTTGTATTTACGGTAAATTATCATCAATAATGTTCTGTGTCTATATTAGGCATGTTTGAAAATGTCGCCATTGATAAAAATTGATCTGTTAATGCTTAATTTAATCGAGATTCGATTCTAGTATGTTCGATTCGAATCGATTTTGAGATACTGACAAGTGACCATTTCGTGACATCAAAAATAGTAGGAGTGCCAAATACGATACGAATTTTAATTACTTCCTAAGATTTATTATAGCCATATGTTACAAACACACATCAAATCGTACATCATATTTTGTCATACGATAATATTAATAATATAACAAGTATGACAATATCCTACTTTAGTTATAATAACACGTACGTCTGTACTTCTTCCACACTTGTAACAATATTAATAATATCGTCTGTATCTAGTCTACAATATTTCTCTTTTTAAAGAACACATTTATAATTAATGCAGTAAGGATAAGTGTTTTTTTAAATATTAATTCTTGTAAACTCGTAAGTTATCGTTTAGTAAGACATAAAATACAATCCTTTCTAAATGGTCGTTAGAAAATCCTGAATAATTATTTTTACGAATATTTTTATTTAGCTTATTCTAACTACCTATTCAAAATCGAGTATGACCTCATTCATTAGGCATAGTAGGTTTTTTAAATTACACTTTTAGGGAATAATATAAAAGAATATAAAGAAATGGTAATTTTATATTTTTATTGTACCTTCTTTTTGAAACTTTATTCGAAATAAATTCAAAATGAATTTCATTAAATTCAAAAATCGATTACAATCGATTGGGCATCCCTAATCATTTTTCGACACCACATGATGTTTGGCGAAGATGGCGGCGATTATGTTATTAGTCGAGTAGAATACTTTTTAATGTTCATTTTTGCATGCAGCTAGTCCGTGTTATAAAAGTATTTGCAACTAACATAATAAAATAGAAACTTAATTATCGTGTATGTCCGATACTTTTATTACACAGTGCGATTTTGGACATTGTCCTTTGTGCATAACTTTGTGTATAAACCGCCTGAAGTCTCCTGTCAGGGCTGGTGACGGCTGCGTTGCTGGCTTTACCATAAATTATACACTCTAACAAAATATGTTGTTATAATCTTAAGAGCCACAATTTCAGGTAAGTGCCATTTTTCAACGTCAAGTACACTATTATATTTTCGGCAAGAGTGGCAGATTAAAGACAGTATAAATTTATAAAAAAAAATTATTTGACGAACTTCCTGTGTATGAATTTTAAATATTAGAATATTTCATGTGTAAAGTAGTGATCTAAATGTTTTATCGTGTGTAATTTACGTATGTCTTTTTTTTTACAATTTCTTAATATCAATAGAAAAGTTAGCTGGATGCTGAATGATATTTTGTATGGGTGTAATTAGTAAAATTAAATCTATTTGTGAGCATACCACTGCCAAATTTTTGATATGTTTCATACTTTTGAAGTTGAAATTACTACACTCAAAATTAAATGTTTATTAAAAGATAAATATCGCCTTCAAAGAACTAAAAAGAATAAAAATTTCTCACAAAAGCTTTAGATGTCATAACTAAACCACTACGCGTACTCCTTTTTAAAAGGCCGGCAACACATCTGCAATTCCCTCCCTGGTGTTGCAGTTGTTCATGGGCGGCGGTAGTCACTTACCATCAGGTGAGCCGCATGCTCGTTTTCCCCCTCTCCTATAAAAAAAAAACTACGACTTGCGCCAATGAGGATACTCGCAAACTCACTCGTCGATCTAAATAAAAATTGTATTACTTTATATACGTGTACGATTTAATTAAACTTATTATAAACTATTTTCACAGCACCCATGAGTGAACTCCAGGTGACTGAAATAAAATCTCGTGGTGGTCAATAAAATAAAATCCGTCGTTAGTTTTATACAAAGTCTAGTGTTCGTAAAAATATACGGAATCAATAATTTAACATTTTGTTATGAAATCTTCCGTTACATGTTACATTCCGTGTTATGCTCTCGTGCAAACGCTCTCTAAATAACCTACATTTTTAATATATTAATTATTATTATAATTACCCCTGTTTATGTTTAGGGGAAGAACATTACAACTACCAATAAAATATTTAATATTCGTATCTTAACAACTTATTTCTTTTCATATTTCGAGACCTATATTAAAAGAAATTACATCTCCTTTTTATCAATTCTTTACAAAAAGTGCAAACATTATAAGGCTAATTAAAACAAATGGATAGAACGAGAAGGGTTCCGCTAACATGAAATCGAAACCCGTCTCCTAAAAAACAGTTTTTTTCGGATTTGTTATTTAAGAGGAAAAATGGTAGGTACCTTTATTATTTTATTGTCCGTCTGTTCGTCGGTGAAAGCCCTTATTCACGGAAATGGGCAGAGGTTATCTGTAATTTTTAGGGTTTTAGTGCTTCAAAAGAAAAAGAAACGGAACCCTTACAGGATCACTTTGTTATCCGTTAGTTCGTCTGTCCGTCTCTAAAGACCTTTTTTTACGTGTAGAGGTATTAAGTTGAAATTAATATCAAATACTAAATTTATTGTCCTTGGAATTTAAAAAAATTCAATATCTACGGCCATTTATACCGCATATTTTAATACTTGCTAACTCACTCATCAAACCTAATAGGCTAATATCTATTGTCCAAGAATCATAAAATCTGGCCAGGTCTCACAGCACAAGTAAAGGGAAAAATCCCAAAATTGTAAATGTTTAGTTATATCACATTAACATGGAACAAAAGTTTTTCCAATTTACAGTTAAGATTGTCTATAAATCCAACTTATCTTTTGACGGAGCAATTTATAGTGCTTAATTTATCTATAATTCCATGGAAGGATGAACTCACTACTAATTTAATTAAGACGTAATTCTCAAGGCAATCTCGAAGAGTCCTTGCACTTGTCTGATTATTTCAGTATGTAATTATGTTGGTTTGGCATTATTTGTATTCAATGCTACTTACTAGACTAGGTTAAAAGTTACACGTTCCTCGAAAACTCGAATTTTTGTATTTTTGTGTGTACACTACTTAATTATACCTATTATTTTTAATATAGAAAAGAACCTAACGGAAATAACTCTAAAATCTTCTCCTTATTGCCTGCCAGTTTTCTTTTTATTGCCGGCTGTTTTTACTTTTTGTTTTGGATTTTCCCCACTTTAACGAGTGAAAATAAGAAACCTTTACGAAGAACTTATTTCAGCGGTTGTATAAATGTTTTTATTTCCAACCATACTGAGGCTTAGAGTATTCAACTAACAGGAGACGCCATGCGCATAAATTTCCAAACAAAAAAGTCTGTCACTTCTAGCGGTAGGCGAGGTAACGCACACTAAGCAAATCGTAAACACTGGGCCACGTCGTTACGCACGCACACAGCATAATATGAGCACACAATTAAGCAAAACGCACACAATCTTGAAAATCTCTCATAAATTTCTCATCGTTACAGTGCATAAGCCATAAACAACTAGTGCGAGGGTCTTGTCGATATGGATATGTCGATGAAATTTTATGCAAGTTACATTAGCAAATAAAATAAAATAAAAATGAACAAATGTTTAATGTGTAATATTACATTCAAAGTTAATTTAAAAAAATACATAAGGTACAAAATAATAATAGAAAATTACCAAAATAAAAACAAATTGAAAAAGTATTATATTATATTTTAACTGGTTTTAAAAGTGAATAAGTTTGGTATATATGTGACGAATACACTTTTTGGGATCACTCTTTTTTTGCGAGGTAGCTAATTCTAGTGCTTGCATATTTTTCCATCACCAAGTTTGCCAGTTCAATGTTGTTTTTTTTATAGAATAAGGGTGACAAACGAGCACACGGTCCACCTGATGGTACGTGGTTGCTGCGGCCCATAGACATCTACATCTATCCTCTATTACAAATCAAAATGCAGATGCGTAGTCACCCGTGAGGACTAAGATGGAATGCCTCATTTCCAGTAAAAAGGGCCTCCGGCCACCTGCACTCACCAAGCGAAACGCAGAGGTAAACCTCTACTTCACGCTGGTTTTCTGTGAAGTCGTGGTACCACCTCGGTTCGAGCCGGCCCATCCGTGCGACAGCAAACGCTGCCGCGTGGCTCTACCACTGTTAAATGTGGAACGTAATCATTATCAAAATAATGTTCCTGTATGCTTAAAAATATATAATATGCCTAGTCTATGAAATATTTTTACCATTTTTTAATGTCATGATCAACCGAAAAGGTTATATCTGTGTAGGGGTTTTAAACGGCCTAATTTTACAGATTTTATCCAACCTATAGAGTTAAACCGTTTTAAGGCTTAGGGTTGAACTACATCTGGCAGCACGGAATCGCACTTTCCTGTGCTTCTATCCTTTTTGGTCACTCAGAAACGTTATTTACTAGAGCAAGAAAGAGAGCAGGAGTGTATAGTTTCACCCTCAAAAAGCCGATTGTAAACCGGTTTCAAAAGTTTATCTATCATTCTTGACAATCCATACTAATATAATATTATAAATGTGAAAGTGTGATTTTTTGTTTATTTGTTTTTGTCCTTCCTTTACGCAGCAACGGAATGGAGCAATTAAAAGAACATTAAACATTTGCTATCTCTTGGCCGAAGTTTACGCTTAAACAAACATACTTTTTTTCGTCATTTTACTTAGGATTGAAAAATAATTAATGTCGTCGTAAAAAGCGGTAATATTTTGTGTTCTACAGTACAAAAGTGTGTTACTCTGTATATATTTAATAATAATAGATTATAAATATGACACTGAGATTATTTGTTTGTCCTTATTTATTTATTTAAGCGCTAATAATTCGTGTCTCATCTGAAAACAACAATTTGGTTGACACCATCTAAGGCGATATACATGTAAATAACATTTTAAGATGAATAAATATCAATCACTAAACCTTCCATTTCGATTTGTTACATGTTTTAAATTTTATCCTTCATAATGTAATATAAACCTGTAGCAAAATAATAAACTTACTCCCAATAATTTCAAAGTCGGTACAGCAGTTTCATTTAGTTTCCTTTTATTATTTGATTGGATTACGAAACCCGATTGGTCAAAATGCAAGGAACAAATAGTGCTTGTTCGTTTAGGTACCCAGGTTATGTGATTGCCACATGCTTTTATCCAAACTTGGCGCCTGTAAAGATCTTTTGGAAAACTGTAAAACCAAAGATATTTTGTAAACATTGTACAAAAAAGAATATTATATAACACCTTGGTATTATATATCAAGGTATTAATTATAGTCAAATAAAAACATCGACACTAAATATTACAGTGAACATCACTATTATTGCCTTGATGATACCGTTTTATATACTTGATATTACCCTTCTTTTCGTTTCATAACGTAACATAATGAAATGGAAATATCTATTTAAAATGTTTTATATACAATAAAACTATTTAAATTGATGTTTTCATTTCGTTAAAAACAATTAAAGATTATTAATGTTGTTTGAAATAATATAGTTTTGCAAATAGATCACAATAATATTAATGAATTTAAGACTATTCAATAACACGATTTTGTCTTGTGTAATAAGAACAAAGAGAAACGACATTTGTCTACAATTAAGCAAAGTTTAATTATGTCCTAGTGGTGCAAAATATTAATACTTTAAGTTGGCAACACACCCTGGTCAGCTATATTAATCAGAATTTTCGTGATTTAATGCTTATATTAATTATTGAAATCAAAATAAATACTTAAAGATGAAAGGTAACGTCGTCTTTTTGTAAATTTGAGGTCTGTGATCTTTTTTTACAAGAAAACACACTGCAACTCGGCATTTTTCTGGAGGTCAACTCACGCTTACGACTACTTGTTAACTGATGCCGTACGCGGCGGTACTAGTTTTATATAACGGGAATGATCTGCGCTCTCGTACTTTTGACAGCGGGGAACGCTCTCCAATGTCGCCTCCTGTTAGTTTAATACTCTAAGTACTGAGGTTATACAGGGTATTTTTGAAACGCTCCCGAAAACAAAGACAGATGATAGAAGATACTACACCTTAGCACATGGGTCACAAATAAATTTGATCCCGACGAAAAAAAAATCATCTTTTCACAACGTTTTATTAACTTTATTCACGCTCCATCATGTTAGTACATCTAAATGAAACGATAATTTTATAAAAAAAATCATGAAAATACTTAAACAGAAAACCAGCAATGAAACTTAAAAATTACATCAGCTGATAATAGGGTCAATATCCTCGCGGAAGTTGAACGCTTATAGATCCCGTCACGTAAAAACGCTGGCCTTGAACCTGGGCACTGAGCGATTTATCGAAGTTTCATTTTTTAGTTTAATTTTTCATTTCTTATACAAAATCAAAGATAACGATGAGATAGTGTTTATAATTGTATGAGTACTGAGTACCCAATTAGGTACGTTTATTAATTTCAATAATTTTTTGTAGTAATAAAGTATAAATATGTAGTAAAGATAATATAATAAAATGTACAAAATCAGGAAGGATAGTAAAATTCCCTGAGTATTATCGCCCGTATCACGGTCTCTAGAGGGGGGTGATGTGGAGGCATATCGAACCTGGAACATCAAAGCGCGGCAGCGAGTGAGCGTACAGCTGTCTTTATACTATGTACAGCCTACTACTGCTAGCTAACATATGGCACGACTGTATCTAGGTCAAACGGCCACGCCTCAATCGAATTGCGCGTGAGCGGGTTCCCCCCGCCAGTCTGCAGCTGCTATCGACGTAGAATGCATGTCAATCTTGCGCTTGTCTGGGATATCGTATTCATTAATATAAATAAAAATTGTTTATATATTAATATATAAACAAATAATATTGTAGTCGCGAGGTACATATCGAGTTGTGTATAAGTTCTATTGTTTGTGTTAAATTGTCGTTCCTTTGTTTTCACTGTGTACATTATCCGCCTTCTTAAATGTTCTGTGTACTTGTAGACAATAAACGTTTTGTGCGTTATATGTGGTGACTTTTATTGACACTCTAAACACCCATACAACCATAACTTTTAAATTTCATATGAAAATTAGTCGTAGGGATAAAACTTATAAATAATAAACGTTGACGATGTCTTAACATACATAACGCTTTAACGGTGTGTGGAAGGTTCTCCAGTGCGTCAAGGACTACATTGTGCGCATTTGTTTTAGCGTATATGATTAATAATTTTAGTTTTTAAAACAGTTCCGTGTTGACTATCTAAAGAAACAGTTTAATTGTGTTGTTGTTATTAAAGGATTGTTGTTATAACTGGCTATTTATTACTTAATGATATTATCCTTGTTGTAACGTTTTAAGTTTCTTGTTTTGTTTTTATAATGCCTAACGCGTACGTTTATAGAAGCTCGCAGGAATGTTTCGCATGCATTGCGAATTTACCGAGAGAAATTCCCGACCGCTCGACATCCAGCTGACTGATAACAGCAGCATTTCAGCGAGTGTTGGAAAATCGGCCCATTGCTCTGGTAGCGGCAGGAGGTGGAAGTCAAGTGGCTGTTCACTCGGAGGAGCGCATTTTAAATGTCGTTCGCCGGAATCTGAACCTAGGTACACGAAGTATCGCTAAATTGTTAAGGCGTCGGGATGGAACAAGTGTGTCATACTGTACAGTTCACAAAGTGTTAAATTGTAACCGAATGCGCCCAAACAAAGTGTACAAAGTGCAAGCTTTAGTTCCCGGCGATCACGACCGCCGGCGAGTTTTCTGCCGTTGGTTATTAGACCAGCAACAACGTGTGCCTGGTTTCATTGAGCACGTCACCACGGAGGATTTAGAGCGGTAAGCTGTTTCATACCTAATTTTTTTAAGTAACTTAGTACTGAACTGATTTGAATAGGTACATAACTGAATACATCGAATAATAAACAAACTTACACGATGAATAAAACACATGGTGCACCTTGGTTACATATCATTTAAGTATTTTTTTCATTAGCGGGGAGTCGAACCAGTTATTTGGGTTATTTTACCTGTGAATTCGAATTGTGATATGGTATGGCCCATTAGGCTAGTGGGCGCGCGGCCTCTGCGAATTCTGCGTTCTCGCGTACATTGACCCTTAATCAGCTGATTGTAATTCAGTAATTCCACTGATGGTTTTATGTTTAAGTATTTTCATGATTTTTTTTATGATATTATCATTTCATTTAGATGTACTAACATGATGGAGCGTGAATAAAGTTAATAAAACGTTGTGAAAAGATGATTTTTTTTTCGTCGGGATCAAATTTATTTGTGACCCATGTGCTAAGGTGTAGTATCTACTATCATCTGTCTTTGTTTTCGGGAGCGTTTCAAAAATACCCTGTATGTTTCAAGGTTATTTGAAATTTAGAAGGAATAGCTATCAATTAGAACATTGATGTTTTATTTAAATTCAATTTTAGGAAATGTTTTTTTAACTTATCATAGAAACTTTTATAAAGAAACTCAACATCACATGGCTTAACTTACCTGTATATTTTCTTCCATAACATCAGCCCGCAAATGTTTACTGGTAGACCATAGGCCTCTCTTATTGGGAGGATTTGCCTTAAGTGCCACGTTTGCAGTATAAGTCTTTTTAAAAAAATCGAATTGACAAAAGAACTTACAGTCCACCTGATGGTAAGTGGCAACTACCGTCCATGGACATCTGCAGCTAGCTCATACAAAGAAGGCTGGAGATGTGTTTTACCTCTGAGAACTAAGATAAATGCCTCATAGGATTTAATATACTGGTTCTATATACCCTTCGGGCCTATACTGCTATTTCACAGCAGAGATAAGTAAAATGTAATCTACTCAAATAGACTTCTATGCAGATGAGGATTCCTATCACCTAGTTATCATAATATTTAAGAGTGCTCTCTCCCTGTGGGCTGCCTGTAATGCTGCTCCCCGTCACTGATTTACTTTAGTTTTTTGCTAGATATATAGGTATAGGTATATTTTAACAGAAAAAATAAGTAAATATTAATATGTACTAAGCGTATTTTCAATAATTAAAATAAAGATGAAAATTTTAAAATTCAATGTTTTCAAGTAAAAACTTTAAACTTTAAATTGTATACTTGATTTCATTTCATATTAAAAATTTATGGTATTAAAGTGAAAGAAAATTCAGAAAAGAAATCAGTGCGTTATTCAATTTTTGTCGTCGAAAGTTTTAAGAAGTGTTAAAATAAAAACCCTTTGAAAAAAAATATTTCATCTGTATTTCGTAACGTTTTGTTTTAATTTATTTCCATTACCACTGATGGCATACCTAATTTAGCTATAATTAATATGCTTACATTAAATATCTCATTGTTATAAATAAATAGTATTGCAAATATATATATTTAGACTCCTTGTTGAGGCTGCGGGCGCTCGGGAGTAGCGCTCCTAAGGCCTACGCACTCTAACATAATGTGTATGTGCACGAATAACAACAACCAAAGTCAAAACTTCATCGTGAAATACAATGACTATACTACATTGTGATGGCGTAAGAAAATTCATATATCCCATTTCATCGTTTGTGTGTCGTGAAGGACAGCTATAGGAAATGCTAGATAAATCTCATGGTTTCCGATAAATGGTGGTGATGCTATCAGTATTACCCCAAATATAACATACCCAGACCGGACACGGGAAGAAGCATCAAAGGTGCGAAACCTCTGGTATTACGATGCCAATCTGCTTGCAAAGCGTGGCAATTATGGCAAATTCGTACTATGGGAAATTCTCATGCCCAGAAAACTGATAAGTATGAGGATATTTTTACATTTTTATGAGTTAAATCAAGAACATGCTTCAGTTGCCAATAGGTCTGTTATTGTCTTCTATTCTGTTTATACAATATTTGTAGTATTAGATAATTTAGTAAATAAAAATTTCTATATCATGTATTAATTTACTGTGAAGTGACGGTGGAAGAATATCCTTTACCATATATCGTCCTGTGGTTGTCGTAAGAGTCAACAGAGGAGAAAAAGGCAACAGCATCTTCCTAATAACCACTAAAATAACTAAAAGAAAAATCTGCAGCTACGGATCAGTCAGCCAAACGTTGCAACTACGAAAAAAATCCCCTGCATAAAATCTTATTTGCTGTAATGGAAATTATGTTTTCTGTATGCTGGTGGCATTATATTATTGTGGTAGTATTTTTCCATTTTATTTCAAAATACCTATCATAAAAATCGACTAAGAGAACAGAGGATGACGAAATATCCCAGCTCCAAAATTACCACACCTAAAATAGTCTGACGAATATGGTGATAGGGAGTGCTGAATTCAAAATTTATAGTTGTCATTACCAAGCTAGTCATTTATGAACTGTCTACCTCCGATGTTACAGTTTTTTTACTACGTTGGAACGGACTTTGTTAGTATGATCGACTTTACGTGAGTACTTTCTTTCTAAACAACAATCCTGTTCATATGCAGAAATTGACTATAGCAGATTACTGCAATGTTGAGAACATCTTTTTGTGAAACGACATTATGGGATAAAGTTTTAGAATAAATTCAAACTTATTTATTCCAATCAAAATCATAGATAATTGGACGTGATATTTTACGAAATTTGTGCATGACTTTGTGTATAATCGCCTGAAGTCTCCTGTCAGGCAGACTGGTGCAACCAAGGAGGTTGTAAAATATAGGGAGTGCGCACTTCATACTAGAGAAACGTTCCTAAATCAGTGACCTTGAAATGAATGAAAGGCACCGAGTTAGGCGTTGCATTTCTTTCTATTAGAGTGTCCATGATAAAATATTTTGAGAATTTAATATTATTAGTGTATAAAGCATCACGGAAAACGAAATGCGTATTTTTTTCAATATGAAAAGTGCTGAATAGTGTTATAATTAAACTCCGTTTAATATTTTGAAAACATTAATGCTTCGCTACAGTATCTATTTTAACTTTACGGTAACTATTGGCGGCGTAGCGTGGGTTGACACCCAGGGCGGTTTTCTATCAAGCACCCACCAAAATAAAACAAAAATGCTATACACGTTAACGGGACTTTATTTTGCTAGAATATTCTAATATATTATCAAAGTTTACTTTCTTGTCATTTTCGATAGATAAAATGGAAAGATTCGGGCTTGACTCATTTTGGAACTTAAGTAAGATTTAATTAACTTGAGTTTTAAAAGCTTCCTTAACATGAAACCTAATAGTAAAAAAATCTTAGACACAGCGCTAAATTCAGAACAGATTCAGAATAGCCCAATTTTATGAGAAAAGCTCCAATGACTTACATTGAACCACTTCTTGGGAAGAAATGCTGGCAGCTTTCAAGTCGTAAACCGCCAAAATTATATATACTGCAGAAAATACATCGTAGATTTTTGTCAGATTTTGAACTATTACACGAAGATCTTCATCTGGTGACGTTAGCAGAGTGTGAGGCTGAACAACACTAAATGCTACGAGAATATCATCCATTACTCTGTAGCAATGGTCTAGTCCCTCGTAAAATATGTCAAGACATTCTAATATAGCTCTCTACAGCACCTCTGGCAATGTTAGCCCAGCATATCGGGTCATTTCTCCTGGTAAACATTTTCGATATTTCCTCATTTCTCTTCCTTCCTTCAATCGAAATGTCCACATTCTCACATTTTTCGTTACGTAGGAAATAGCTTTTTCCACTAGTTGAATACGTTGGCTTTGAAGAAAAATTTTTGGGCCTTGATTTTTATCACATACTTTCCAGTGATAATCTAGATTATTATTATATTATTTAGTATTTGCTTTTGTGTCTAACTAACTTCTATTAGGATTTTACACCAAAAGGAAAGATAGCATAAAAAACTGAAGTCACACAAAGCTGGTAAGAGTGTAGATACTGCTTCTTTTGTATAGACGTTTTCTCTGTTGGTGCTGGGATCATATATATCTTCGAGTGTTTATACTAGCTTTTTTAATTATTCTGCAGTGGTTTAACAACGTCATGATGATCTGTTCATTTTGTTTCTGAGAGTCTTTTAATGGTTACACCTACACTTTTTATTAAAGTTTCCCATTAACGTGTGGATGATGAAAAAGTTAAACTTGAATTAACGCTCCCTAAGTGAGTGCACGCCACGTAGATTTAGCGAATGGTTAGCACAAGGCGTTTTCTACGTGGTAGACCCATGCTGCAGCTATATAAGTAGTATAGTTGTAGCACAAATGGGTCGGCTCGACCGGGGAAGGACCACGCTCCCACAGAATACCAGCGTAAAATAGCAGCTTAACACTGATTTGATTTCGTATGGTGAGTGTAGAGAACCAGAGACCCTTTTTATTGGAAAAGAGGCATTCCATCTTAGTCCTCACGGGTAACAACGCATCTGCATTATGATTCGCAAACGAGGATAAATGTAGATGTCTATGGGCAACAGCAACCACTTACCATCCGGTGGACTGTGTGCTTGTTTGTCACCCTATTCTATAAAAGAAAAACAATATATTCATTCATTGATAACGTCAAATTTTAAAAAAGTGTTGTCATCTATAGCGTAAAATACACCTCCTAGTTTTTAGGAAAAGTACATTCGTGTAACAGAAACAGAATTTTTTTATTTAATATAGATTATAAATAATACTTATTGAAAGTCACTCATTTGTTTAATTATCATTGGTTCGAAAAATAAATCTCTGTCCTGGGAAGAACCAGTAAGAAACCCAGCGGATATTTTTTTTAAATAACAGCTTACAATCATGTATATTACACAAACTAACAACACAACAAATTAGAAATAGCTTGGTAGCGATCACCTCATTTCCAGAGGTTATTATTATCTACAAATTCTTTAATATTATAATAACCCTTTTTATACAAACTTAGTTTATTAAAGTTTTTGAAGTTTGAGCAGGTCAAATTTTGTATGTTTTCTGGAATTTTGTTGTAAAAGCGTACATCGCCCCAAGAATGAATTACTGACTCGATGGAGTCGAGTAACTGGTACTACTAGCTTGTGTCTGTTCCTAGTATTTACAGAATGATCATCACTTATTTTTGTAAAACTACTTTTATTTTTGTGTACGTACATTACATTTTCATATATGTATTGAGAGCCCAAAGTTTAATATATTAACTTCCTTAATTTTTTGTCGCAGCGAGTCTTTAGGCTTTAAATCATAAATTGCTTTTATGGCTCTCTTCTGTAAAACAAATATAATTTCAGTGTCAGCGGCGTGTCCCCATAGCAAAATACCATACGATATTATGCTATGGAAATAGCTAAAGTAAACTAGTCTAGCTGTTTCAACACTGGTAAGACTTCTAATCTTTTTCACGGCATATGCTGCATAGCTGAGTCTACTTGCTAATTTTGATATATGGGAGCTCCATTGAAGCTTGGCATCTAATGTGATTCTAAGAAAAATGGTGGTATTTACAAGACTCAGTTTTTCTCCATTTAAAATTACATTAGAATTTAATTGTTTGACATTTGGAGTCATAAATTTCATACATTAAAGTATTTTAGTGGTTTTTTTTCGTGTTACTTAATAATAAGCTTAATTAAAATACAATATGGAATATACCAACTATGATTAGCGACAGACAATGTAAGATTATCGTTCTAGCATGCGTCTAAAATATTACTTTAAGTCAATAACTGTCTAAACGTTGGTAATGTTTTTATTTTGTGTAAGCATTTATCAATGTTAGAAGGAGATAAAATACCAAACTCGGTGCCTCTCTTTCTAAGAAAAATGGGGAACGGTTGCAATGTTCCAAGCGCTCACTCCCTATATTATATTATAACAAGAACACAGAAAAACAGAAAAAAAGAAAACAGTTTTGTAACTCGAGCTGAATGGTTTTGGGACTTTGGATTAGAGCATGAGGAGGACGGAGCGTTGACTTCATTAGACGTGACCTTTCCAACTTAACGTTAAGGTTCAGTGTGCCTCTAGCCATTCGGTGAATGCTACCAGTTTTCACTCTTATGATCACTGAGACATCACTGAACAGTTGCATTCTATTCGTCATAATGAAGTCAATCTCATTTTTTGTCGGACCTTCGGTGATCGACTAGGCCCACTTCTTGCGGGGCAGCTTTTGGAAGAAAGAGTTAATCATAAAGAGTCCCTCTTTCTTCATGAATTCGGCCAGCTGCTGCTCCTTGCGTTCCATTACCCTATTCCAAATTTCCCCACCCTCAGCTCGCCCTTCTCTCTTGTGCTTAATTTTACGTTGAAGTCTCCCATTAACACCGTATGGTGGGTTTGGGGAAAATGCATGGCTTTAGAGATATTCTTATACATTTCCTCCACTTCCTCAACGAATACCGTTTGGTGGTTCTGAGTCACACTCTTTCACAACACAAACACAGTCACAATCTTTACTACGTTGTTAACGAGAGATTTGTGGACGATAAATCCGACACCTCCCTGGGACAGATGGTCATCCTCCCGGTGACAGAAGAAGTTGTCAAATTCGAGGATTACCGTCTCCTCCCCCTCTCTTTGTACCTCAGATAATCCTATAATATCCCTGCGCAAATTGTCTATCTCGTCTTCCTGCACCAGGATCTTCTCGTCAGTCTTCAGGGTGCTTGCATTGTATGTTGCCAGGTCGAGGCGTCTTCGGTGGCAACCGAACCTCCACCGGAGATTCTTAGCACCCTCTGCCCCATCGTTACCATAGCCGCCACCGTAGCCATTAATAGCGGAGCTGCCGGGGATTGGGGGCAGCCTTTTATAGCTTTTGTCATGGGGGGTATATTGCCATAGTTGCCACACTTGCCGAGCTGGTTGGCAAGCGCAGTTTTTTTATTGTAATTTGCTGTTATCAGACAGATGCTGCTGGCCATCTTCTGTCGCAGTTTCCCTCTGCCGCCTCTTACGACACCCACGGGAAGATATGGGGTAATGGGTATACTTATTCGCTACTACACGGGGAAAAGTAAAATACTTTCACTCAACTAAAAACTTTAAATAATTTATTAAGGATTACCAACCAAGTTGGCATTTAGTATAAAAAATTGTCTTATAGTAGACATTTGACAGACGTTTAATTTTTAACATATTTACTGTTCCGTGACCCACATATGGGTCATTGCTATTGTGTCTGCAAATCGAACAATGAAAGTGTTAACCTTAAGATTTAAGTTAATCAGCGTTAAAAAGTAAATCACAGGACACCCATATTAGCAAATTTTGAATGTACTGTAGACATTTAAATATATGGCATAATAACTTTCTTGACTTAGAGAGCGTAAACAGTAGTTAATATTTAAAGGGACGTCAAGGTGGTCTGCTATATCATCTGGATCCATACTTGACCTTAATTAGACGTGGGTAATCGGACAAGGAGAATTAAAAGAAATAGTTCACTCAGAATGTAATTAGGGTATTATCACAAAATTATTATAGGCACTGAATCGTTAAACACTCCACCAAGAACGTAGCGCTTATTCGCGATGTGAACCGATCGCCGTCTCGATGCGAACTGCCTCGTCCTCCCTCTTTTTTTTCGCAGTAGCCCTCGGTGTTGCGTCAGAGTGAATGACAAACGATTACTTCGACAGATGGCGTTTTGCATATCCGGTTGACATTCACTCTTAAGTAATCTTCGAAATAATTAGACGCGCCGTCACGGCCGGACTGATTTAGCACGTCCTCGTGCTGCTTTTGGTGTAGAGTTATTCTGTAATAATAGGAAAATAAAACCCGCTGGGATTACCACTTTCATTCGCTCGTCCTATCCTGACATAAATAGGTACACTGTTCCTATCTTATGACATTTAGGAACCCACACACATATAGGCAAGGCGCTTACGTTTGACCTCAAGCAAACTAACACTGGCTAAGGCGTTCTTTCGACCAACCATCGTCTCCTATAATGACTTGGACCGGACAACCTAGCCCTCGACTAGCTAGCTCATAGAGCGGCAGCGTCCCTTCGACCAGTCGTCGTCTCATATGACAACGTGGACCGGACAACTTGCTCTCTATCAGTCATCTTATATGACGATACCTAACTCAGAGAGTGACAGCGTCCCTTCGACCAGTCATCATCTCATATGACAACGTGGACCGGACAACTGGCTCTCTACTCGTCATCTCATATGACGACACCTAACTTAGAGCGACAGCATTCCTTCGAACAGTCGTCATCTCATATGACAACATGGACTGGACAACTGGCTCTTTACACGTCATCTCATATGACTACACCTTAGACAGTTTAATAGCATCAATTAATTCCCATAACCGACATTACTAACCTTAAAGTTCCTCGCTTTCTGATGCTGAGAGGGTTGCTGAGCTTACCGTTTCGGTACGACCGCTGGACACCGATATTGTGTCACTGTCCTCATCTGATGTTAGTGTCCTATCATATTAGCTCTGCCCCGCCGTCACGAACTTCTCCTCATCATTATTAATTAACGAGGTAGCGATCTCTACCAGACCTTCATAGCCCCCGGGTACTAAACGAAGATTTTTGTGAGCATATTTGTAAATCCTATTAGACCCATCAATGTTTTTCAGCTCATTCCTATCATTTTCTAATACCTTAGTGATTAAAAATGGACCTTTGAATTTTTTATGAAGTTTTGTCTGATTGCGCTCGTTGTTTCTTATAAAAACATACTCGCCTATAGGGAATGGCTTCACGACTGCCTTGCCTCGATTGAATCGCTCTACTTCTGCTGCAGCTGCTTTCGCAATGTTGTTAGCTGCATTTCGTCTGATGGTGTCTAAGTCTGATCGGGGTTCAGGTTCGGAACTTAATACAATTTTTGACATACCTAAGGATTGAGCTTTTATCCCAAACATTAGTTCTGTGGGTGAATATCCAGTTACCCTGGACCGCGTACTATTTAGAGCTAACTGCACTTCTAGAAGTTCGTATCACCAAGTTTTGTTCGGGTCGTTCTCAACTATGGTGAGAATGCTTTTCAGAGTGCGCATTAAGTGCACTACCTGACCGTTTGCTCTACTAAATCCTGTTGCGATGAGATGAAGGTCTATGGAATGATCCCTACAAAATTCTCTAAATGCGGCACTTATGTAGCATCTCCTTTGGTCCGCTATAACGCGTTTAGGTGATCCAAAAAGGCGAACCGCCTTTTTAGAGCTTAAATAGCACTTGCTGAATCTAAAGAGGGGGTATATTCAAGAAGAATGTATTTGGTGAAGGAATCGATAATAACCGATGAATATTCTTTGCGATCACTTTTTCCACTGAGTTTACCCGTGATATCAATGTGTACGGTATGACAAGGAGTGGAAACTTTAGGGATCGGGTGAAGTCTTATCTGGGTAGCGTCTAACGGGCCCTTCTAAGCTTTGCATACTATACAAGAATCTACAAACTTGCGCACTAACTTTGACATTTGTGGGAACCAATATTGCTCGTATAGTTTGTTTAGCGTTGTTTTTCTGTGCCTAGGTGGTTAATCTCTGTATGGACATGGTTGATTAAAGACCGAATGAGGGAGCGCGGTACAACCGAGAGCCAATAGCTACTTTTGTTACGCTCAATTTTCCTATATAGTATCCCTTTTCGGATATCATAAGTATGGGCAACGGCTTCAGGAAGTTCTTTGTTGTTATGCTTGTTAATGTTATGGTTGTTAATAAGGTCCTTTATTTCGCTATCCCTCTTTTGTTCGACCATCAGCCAGCCCTGGTGGAGTTCAACGAATTGGACAGACTTGTTTCTCTTGGACGGATTGGTATCAGGATAGTTCGTGGTAGGTTCATCGAGTGGATTTCTGGAGACGAAATCAGTGTGTTCCATGCTACTTCATTGCTTGTAGACTATGTCAAAATCATAAGCCTAGAGGAAGGCCCACCATTGGTTGACTCGGGGTGTAAGATCGGTTTTAGATTTTGACGCCTTAAGAGAATTACAGTCTGTGAAAACTGTGAAGTGCTGTCCATACAGATAATGTCTGAAATGCTCGACCGCTCGGACCACCGCTAAAGTTTCAAGTTCGTAGGAATGGTAACGCGATTCGGTTTCGGTTGTCCGACGGCTAAAATAGGATATCACGTGTGGCAGATTATTATGTCGGTGAATTAGTATTGCACCGTACTCTTCTGAGCTCGCGTCTGTATGAAGCTCTACTGGGGATTTGGGGTCAAAGATCGTCAAGGCCGGCTCTGATGTCAGTATGCTAACTATGGTTTTGTAGATCTCGTTATGTTGGCTCGTCCAGGTTATTGGACCTCTTCGTTTTGTTAGGGGGTATAAAGGCCCTACTAAGTGGGTATAATTTGGAATAAAACGCCGAAAATAAGATGCGAGATCTAAAAATTGACGAACTTGACTGGCTGTTCGCGGAGCGGGTATGTCTGTTAGTGCTTGTACCTTCCTAGGATTGGGAGTTACCTGACCTGATTTTACGACATAACCTAAGAAGTCTACGTCGTTATTCAGGAATTTATATTTATGAATGTTCAAAGAAAACCCCGCTTCACATAGAGCTTTTAGTGTAAGGTCTAAGCGTTCAAGGCCTCGCGTGACGTCCTCAGAATAACAGAGGATGTCATCCATATATGGTAATGACACCGTATCCTAAAGCTTTGTTAATAAACCTTTGATATACTGATGCTGCACTTCTTAGGCCAAAGGGCATGGCAAGAAACTCATATTACCCCTCGGGGGTCACGAAGGCTGTACGAGCTATGTTGTCACCCTCAGGATCTATTGGAATCTGGTGATAGCCTGATGCCATGTCCAAAGACGAAAAATAACGGGCACTGTGAAGTCGATCTATCTGCTCGTCGATAATCGGTAACGGGTAATGTTCTGGTCGGGTATTAGCATTAAGCTCGCCTATTTCCTTCTCCGCCGGTGACAACCTATAAGGACGCCGCTGAACAGTTTTATTTGGGTCAACTAACTCTATTCGCATGAAACCTGTAGAAACGCGACGTGTTGGTATGCCATCTATGAAGAATTCGCGGTATTATTGTAATAACCTAATGAGGGCTACCCTATGCTCACCTTTTAAATCTGTATCAATGTTAGTAAAATAATATTGACTCGATTTTCTAACAATGCCAACCTCCCTACGTCATCTCGACACTGACACTCTTGTCTAAAATATCCTTACCTATAATAACCGGTTCGCTAATAGCGGTGTGTTGGGCACTACATGAAACAATACATCTAATTGGATGCCTTCAACATTGATGGGGCTAAGAATCTGCAAGTCACATTTCACTACATTGTCATCTCTAATACCCGCGAGATATACAAGTTCGTTACGCATCGTACCCGGTAGCCTACTAGCCAAGTCTGAAGTCACCAATGAAGAGGCGGAACCACTATCAAAGAGAAAAGAAATGGGCTCACAGTGCTCGCACAGGTGGACATTGCTGATAGCCGGTTTCTCGTTGCTCTTTTTGCGATCTGGACACGCTGATGCGACGTGCCCTTGTTGACCACAAACATAACAAGTAACAGCGCGCGGATGGACTTGCACTTATACATGCTGCTCAGCTGTCTTCGTAGTCGCTCTAGTAACAGGCTCTTCTCGGAGTTTGTGACAGTCCAAGGCTCGATGACCTGACATACCACACCGATGACACGTTCCAGTAAAGCGTTATTCATTGCAGCGGCTTCTTTTTACTCCGTCTCGTTAATCTCTTGTCCTTCGTATTTTCGTTTTGATGAAACACCGTTAAGAACCCGTAACAAATGAGCTCTGGTAGAAACATTACAAGATTGCAGCTCTCGTCGTATAATACCATTTTTTGGCATAGCACAGAAGCCACAAACCCCGTGATGACATCTTCTGACATTTCAGGGCGCCCTTGCCCTAGAACATATCCCTATATGTTCTATCATCTTCCAGATGCGCGTTGCAGCTTCACTTGCAGTTTCTTTCGTACCGAGTTGAAATCTTAATATCTCGTCGAAGTAGTCTAGCGGTAGCATCGGTTTTCCAAATTTTGCTAGGAGTAATTCCTTTATATGCATCCATGTTAACTGTGAAATTTGCAATTTGGTCAAACACGTGGCTGCCCGTCCTCTCAGAGCGTGTGTATGCGCTAGAAAAAGTTCCGCACCATCTAGTTTCCTACTATTCACTACTATTTCCGTTATCCTGCACCAACCTTCTATTTCCGCGTCTTTTTCGTCTGGGTCAAATCGCACTAGTTGTGTTGTCATGCGGTTTGTGTCTTCGGTGGGCGACGGAGTTTTCAAGAGGGGAGATAATAAGGCCTCCATGTTGCGCAGTAAATTGTGCGACGCTGCCACGTGCGTATTGCTATCTTCTCCTTGTGAATGCCCTTCGGATCCCACTTCTGATAAAGGGACGTCAGGGTGGTCTGCTATATTGTCTGGATCCATACTTGACCTTAATTAGACGTGGGTAATCGGGCAAGGAGAATTAAAAGAAGTAGTTCACTCAGAATGTAATTAGGGTATTATCACATAATTATTATAGGCACTGAATCGTTAAACACTCCATCAAGAACGTAGCGCTTATTCGCGATGTGAACCGATCGCCGTCTCGATGCGAACTGCCTCGTCCTCCCTCTTTCTTTTCGCACTAGCCCTCGGTGTTGCGTCAGAGTGAATGACAACCGATTACTTCGACAGATGGCGTTTTGCATATCCGGTTGACATTCACTCTTAAATAATCTTCGAAATAATTAGACGCACCGTCATACTAATGATATTTTAGAAGGTTTTGACGAACTAAAATAACAATAACAGAATTTTTTTTTTATAGGATATGGGTGCAAACGAGCACACAGTCCACCTGATGGTAAGTGGTTACTGCGTCCCATAGACACCTACATCTATCCTCTATTACAAATCAAAATGCAGATGCGTAGTCACCCGTGAGGACTAAGATGGAATGCCTCATTTCCAGTAAAAAGGGCCTCCGGCCACCTGCACTCACCAAGCAAAACGCAGAGGTAAAACTCTACTTTACGATGGTATTCTGTGAGGTCGTGGTACCACCCCGGTTCGAGCCGGCCCATCCGTGCGACAGCAAAAGCTGCCGCGTGGCTCTACCACTGTTATTTAGTGCTTTGCCCCAATTAATATAGTTAATTTATAAAAGTAGCAGTGTCGCGGCGACGCAAGGGAATTCATCATTGCATGATGTCTCGTGGGTGTCATAGTTAAAGTCAAAGTCAAATATTTGTATTCAAAATTTACTATTACAAAGCATTTTTTGAAAAATAAATTTTATGCCATCACTTCAACAAGACCCTAATACGAGTAGAAATTGTTATAAGAGGCGACAAGAAACTTGCAAGTAAATATTAATGGCCGAATACTCAAACGTTGCCTAATTTTACGATACCGTTAAGTCTCGTGGCGTCACAGTCACTTTGACTTAAAGTGATAGAGACAGCACAAGAGTGTTTGAGTATTGAGGCATTAGTTTCTCAAAGTAAGTGACTCAACTCACATGTAGTAGGTAACTATACGAAATACTAGAAATTCTTATGGCTTGGACTGAATATTGTAATAGGTATAAAATAATCTGACTCGCGGCGGGTCAAAGATATGAGACGTCTGGTAATGCGATCGTCAATCCGAATGCCAAGCGCGATGATTAATGCAAATATTCCCCACAAAGGGTATGACCAACAGCACATTTATGAGCTGATGATGAATAAAAATAGTAATGAGTAAACATTTGTATGTAAACCAAACGATTATCAGCTTACTTACTATCTCTTTCATGTAGTTTTAGTCTGAGGAAAGAAACCATATTGTATATCGTTAACCATGCATATCAATGGATCGATTATTATTCGAACGTTTCCTCAATATATTTTTTTGGTTTGGGCTATCTTTGATTTCTGATTAATGGTGGTATAACCATTTGGTAAACTCTAGGAACATAACTTCTGGCACTGCTACTACCAAACCGCCTGCTAAACGTAACAATTAAGGGAAATCCCATACACCGGGAGAGGCCCATGTCTAGCAGTGGACTTTTACAGGACTGATGATGAAGGAGAATAATCAAGTCATTTAGTATGAAAGTTATAGTAAATTTAAGAAATCATGGTGTTTCAAAAGTGACGTAGAAAATGTATTTACATAGACTGATGGACGCGCATTTTAAAGCATGGAACCCGAGTTCGATTTTCGAGAAAAAGTTTAAAAAGAAGTGCTATGACGCGACTGGTAGTAGCGTCAAAAGTCCGAAACGTTTGTCTGATAATGTGATAGCCAAACCTACCAAAAGTTGGTCTTGATCTTGAACATTTTGTTAAATCACTAATTGTTGTAATTTTCCCCGTGCATCTGACACTGCACTCTAATTGCAGATGTTGCAGGTATTTTTGGGTGACGGTGATCACTTAACATCAGATGAGCTGCATGTTCGCATGCCTCCTGTTTCATAAAAAAAAACTCGCCTCCAACCTATTCGTAAAGAGGCACGGGTAGGATTAAACGAATAAGTGCAGTTTTGTATGTGAATACACTGGTGGCACAAGAATAACGCCTGTTCGGTTTGTAGCTGTCAACATTTCCGAAAATGTCGCTGTGGTCAAAAATCATCGGAAAGAAAACATCACCATTTTATAATCTCTCTCATATTTCACGTCACATATTCCCCAAAATCTTAAAACCAATGGCACCAGTGTTGCTGTTAGAACTTAAAGTTGCTCACCGGGCTATGAAGAAAGCCATGCTTAAATTTTCTCTACGTGACATTCCGTAACGGTAATATCTGCAGTAGTAACTGACACAGCTCAACGAAACAGCAACTTCAGTGGCATTATGGACCAGCCATATATGATGGAGGGATTGGGCTGAAAGGTTCTTGAGTTACGGCCCCGTATCGGTAAGCGAAATGTAGAATAGCCCACTACATGGAGTAACGACATGGCAAATATGCAGGAAGTCTATACGTGCAGGTAACTAAAGACCTTGTTTTGTAGCCTTAAGAAGGGTTGTTGCGATGATGATGACGAAGTAAGCTGTTATCAAATGTTAGTTTCATCATTAGCATCTAAATTTTTATTGACTTAATGTCAGATAATCGCGTTACCAGTCGACCCGATGGTAATCAGTTAACTTTAATAAACGAAGTCCACAGATAACTTTCAACCTTTAGAATACAGACGAAATAGTTTACACACAGCCAGAGTATCCATCTCCTTTACTTTTCAAACCGGAACATAGCAGTTATGTGTTCTGCTCTTTGGATCCTAGGCATAAAATGAGTTCAACCAATTCAATGTTCAATTTTAAAAATTATTAGATGATACAATGTTCGAACAAAGGCATTTCGCGACCATCTCAGCTCCGTAGTTCCAGAGCAGATAAAGAGCTACTTGACATAATTACAAAATATGCAGCGTAAGTAAAAGAGCTGATTTTAGAAATTTTTGTTTATTGTATATTTTAATAGTTGTTTTGATTTTACTAAAATAAAGAAGTAAAGATGTTCTTAACATTGTTTTCGTTAATGAACAAATGCTTCAATTACTGCAGTGCAAGTGTACACGTGTGACATTAACATATCCTCACTGTTTATATCCGTAGAACGCAACGTCGTATTTCAAGGTAGGTTCGGATGAATTATTAGAAACATAATTGTAGAAGCTAATATTGGTGCAGAAAAGGTTTATATGAAATATTTATATGAGTAGCTATTCATCAAGTTCATTTTAGGATGACTGAAACTAGGTTTAGGAGAGATATTACTATGGTTTCGTAAATTCAAAAAAAAAACAAGTCTATGGTTATGATTTCTCATATTTACGCGAATACAACACATTGAATAAAACTACTTTTACAGATTTTAACGTGTTTAATTCTATTAATTTCTGATTCCCGACGTTTCGGGTGATCTGCAGCACTCATGGTCACGGGCGACTGAGGTGATTGACGTCCCGATGTCAGAGTTAACACGAATTGCCTTCAGCTTTTGAATTATTACTTTTAGTCCGATCTACGCAGAATGAACTTACTGTGTCTTGAAGTATTGCAGTGGTATGCTTGACTTCCCGGAGCGTTGGTGTTTCACGCTACGGGGAGTCTGCGATTTGTGATCATACCCTAGATGGCCCCCGCCATTACATCAGATTTGATAGACCACTAATCCTCGCGAAAGGATTTGAATTTTTACCTATAATGATACGTGAGGCTATAGATATTAAAAAACCTCCTAATTTCTGCTTGGGACGCTGTAATGAATAAAATTAAAACTAAACCCTTGCTATCAATGCACTCTTGTCTAGAATAAAGTAATTTATTAAGTTTATTTATTAATGTTAATTGATTTTATAATTTTATTTATTAATTTTAAAAGTTTAATTGATTTCCCGAAATGCTTGTCGTGAGAGCCTCGTTCCTCATTTAACAGATTGCACTAATGGAAAAAAAGCTGTTAATATGGTACTTGTAAAGTTAAGTTTACCCCATCGTCAAATAGTTATTGAAGCTTTAATATTCAAATGTAATGCTGCAATGTTCGTTTAAAATATTTAGTTCGCGAACCGCCAAGGGGCGTAACGTCGAGTTTACAGCGTTAAGCAATTATGTGTCGAATCGTTGGAGAGAAAAGCGTTTTTAGAGTTCATATATATTTTTAAATTAAAAAAGGATAGTTTTCATAACTTATAAAAAAAACACCGCGCTAAAATCTTATGACCATTATAGCAAGGAAGAACATAGTTCTCCCCCATAGATTGCCTCTCTTAGGGCTTCAGCAGTGGAATTTAATAGTCTGTAACGTTAAAGGGTTGTGATGTGTAAGCATCATATTAGTCTATGGGATTGTGTTAGGAGTGGTTCACGCGAGTAGTCGAATCCATGACTTTCCGTGTTTGCAGTCCTCATTTTTAAGGTTCCGTACCTCAAAAGGAAAAAAACGGAACCCTTATAGGATCACTTTGTTGTCCGTCTGTCTGTCTGTCTGCCTGTCTGTCAAGACCTTTTTTCTCAGGAACGCGTGGAGGTATCAAGCTGAAATACTCAAGTCTACTGTCCCTTGCAGCTGTGAAAAAATCAAAGTTCTAAGCCAACGCAATAAAAAGATACAGCCGTTTATTTTCAACTTTTCGACATACACAAGGGAATCAAAACCTACAGGGTACTTCCCGTGAACTCAGAATCTTGAAATTTGATACGAAGCAACGTATTATTATAGCACAGATAGAGGAAAAATTGCAAAAAGCATAAAATTTTAGTTACATCATATAATAAAAATATTTTTAATAATTTTAAACTTATATACCTACGGATTTGTTCGGAACGCTAGGAGCGCGAGTCCGACTCGCACTTGGTCGGTTTTTAACCATTAGGATACAATCGCTTTAAAGTTGAATCGACATGTACTCTTTGACGACTTCAGTTTCTCTTTCTTTAATCGTCGTGCTTTGCAAGAAGATTAAGGATTAGGAGTTGCCTCAATTGCCACATTTGTCAAGCGAATTGGCGATCGCGGTACAAGACGTCTCGCACCTTCGAAGTTGCTGGACGTCGCCTTCTGGGTATTTTACGTCTGGCTTAAACGAGATGGTTATTTTACAGTCTATCGGAAGCCATAAGATTTTTCTGGAATTCTGTACTTGCCTCTTACACCCATGGAATGAAATAGGGTTACGGATTTTTTCATACCGCTATCTTCATTTTCAGTCATAAGATATTAATATTATAGTTTCTAAAATAGTAAAACTAAACTAGTGTAAAAGAAAATATTAGAAGTTGTGGTTTTAAGTAACGCAAGGAGTATGCGCACTGCACTGCGGTTTGTTTAGTTCGTGCGTTCGTTTGTAAGCACGAACTGGACATATTTTATAAACATTGGAAAACTTTCAGCGCATTCACTTATATTTTATGGTTTTGAGCTGAAGATTAATGTTGTGATATTATAAATTTTGCTTTGCGCATGCCTTTTTTATTCTGTTGTCATTTTGCATCGTATACATAAATTATTGTTTTTAAAAAGTTTAAGCTGTGGCTATTTTAATAGTTTACGCTCGATTCTAGACAAAATATTTAGAAACATGCTAAATGAGATACAGAAGCATTTTTCTACAGACTTCAAAAATAAGGATGTACCCAATTCGATTGTATGCTCTTTTTTATGTGTTACCTAATAACGTTTTTCTGGGTGAACCGATTTTGATGATACTTTTTTATTTGGAAGCTGGTCCTCCTCATGTGATCCCATATAAATTTGATCAAGGTCTGACTGACTGGTCCGTTTTTGAGTTATTCTTAATAATTTATATTGAAGTTGGTTGTACAAATGTTTTAATTATAAATTATTTAATCTGGTATTTTGCTAATGTATTTGCCGTTTGTCTAAAACTAGAGGTAAAATATTGTACATAAAATTTTAAATTCGAAAGTCAAATTAATAATCATTTTTTAAAAAATCTGTAGTTAATTTGTTTTCCCGCATTTTGATATTTTCTTCGATATCGCTATCCGCTATATTAACGAGAAGCAGGATTTATAAGTTCACTTAAGCGTATGTGTTTTGTCGCTCTGGAAATTTTGAGCTCAACAAACTGTCCCGCAAATGACAACAGTAGAATAACGTCGTAAACTGATATAACAATTATATTAAAAATTTCAATGTTATTAATAATATATATAGACGTTAATATAATATTAATGACATTGAAATAAAATAAAATACATATGTATGTATGTATATATACACTAATATTATATAAACGTTAAACGATATAAAAAATCTCTCGGCTCGAGTTACAGAGATTTTTGCCACTACCTAGATTAGTTCGTTCTAGCACGACGGCACGGTAAGAAAGTGGCGTGTGACCTCATCACGTACCTAGTGTGTCGGACACTCATAAGTTCAAATACCGCGGAACTCAGGTTATGCTCTTTACATCGCGGTACTTTTACTACATACGTAGCAACAGCAGATTATTAACGTGCTTCTAGTTTATTATATATCATAACAATAATAATAATAACCGATTAAAAATAACTATGATACTATATATATATATATATATATATATATATATATATATATATATATATATATATATATATATATATATATATGATAATAATAACACCGGTGTTATTATTCTAAGGTTCCAGATGACTTAAATAGTGTGTCATACAGGGCACTTAAATAATCATGTTAGGGAAACCTCGTGTTTGCCTAAATATAAAACTGTACGTTCTTTTGCAAATATTAATTACATATACGGGAGACGATAATTCTGTGGTAAAGTAAACTCGCACCTCTGTCACTGCCTATCGTGCACTCACAGATAATAGATATACGCGCGCGAGTGTTATCCATTACTGAGCAATTAATATATAATAAGATATATTAGCTTTATATTTAGTAAAGCCCTAGATGGTAAATTGCATTGTCTTAGTGCCCCAAAAGTAAATAAAAAAAATAAAGTAAAGTAAAAAAAATAGTGAATAACTATTGCCTTAAATACAGCTACATTATAGTTGG
This sequence comes from Parnassius glacialis, assembly GCA_033319125.1. Classification (NCBI taxonomy): domain Eukaryota; kingdom Metazoa; phylum Arthropoda; class Insecta; order Lepidoptera; family Papilionidae; genus Parnassius; species Parnassius glacialis. Next base: position 21,864,025 of record JAVANC010000025.1, on the reverse strand, counting down.
ACTGTAATATGGAGGTTTTTATTCGTATAAAATATGTATTCATTTTTCTGGCTACGGATAAACATATTATTTTATGTGATGTAAAATTTTTGGGCAAAATTTCACATGACGCAAATTTATTTAAACGTTATCATCATCTAAATGAGGCGAGTTATGAAGTGCGCTAAAAGTTTTTGTCGGCTATGTATTTAGTCCTAAAACCATCAAAAGCTCGATTAAGCGCAAATTAATTCTACTCCTAATGTCATCTGCGGTTGACGGAGCTCGTTACCAACTTAAAATATTTTAAATGTGGGTTGTTTATTTAACATGCTTGATTTAGATTATATTTGGATTTACTGGGATTAAGTTGTGATTAAAATGGAGTGAAATAAATAAAATTTATAATTAATATACCTATACCTATATTTTATATTTAACATTAAAGAGATAAACGGACTAACAGTGTGTCTGATGGTAAGTGGTTATTGTAGGCCTAGTATATCTGCAATCAGAAAACAACTAACAAAGAAGTTGCGATGTCTCTCTTGAGGACCTACATGAAATAGGACAGGTACACCACACATTTTGTAATTTACTGGCTTGCTTTCCCTCCAGTCGGCAGTCGGTAAACTGCTGTAATAAACATCAAACAACATACTTAGAAGCGACTAGAATACCTTGTTATAAAAGGAAAACTACAACATAGTTACTAAAAACAAATTTAGTTATTGTTATTAGATAATATCCGGAGCAAAACGTTTTTGTAAACATAGAACAATACTTACCTACAATTATTTATTTGTAGCCTATACTTAGTATATACGAGTATATACATTTTCAATCATCATGAACATTCCTTGATTCTGTTGCATTATTTCGTAACAGAGTATTAAGGGTTAGTAATTACATCACCTTTTTCCAAGAGACAAGTTTCTCTTCTGAACTGATGGACATGATGTCTCTGATGACCAAATAGTAGCAGTAATTCCATCCCAATATATCAAATTTACCATTACCGAGTGATTTTGGGTTTCGTAAAAAGCTAGGTGTCGAGATATGTAGAAAAAATCGTATGGCTTCCAATAGATGGCGGTATATCTATCTTATAACGCTAAGCGTAAAATATTCAGACCGGCGTTGGAGAAACGTCAAAGGTGGGAGACGTCTGGTAATGCAATCAGCCTGCCAAGCGTGACGATTAAGGGAAATACTCTTTTCTAGAAGTGGACAACATCCAGCGGTGGCATTTTTCGGTCTGATGATGAAGAAGAAAAATAAGAAGAAAAAATCCAATAAAATTTACTGGGCGCTAGGACTTCTTACGAGTACGTCTGTGTTGGTAATACTCTCTTACCTACTTCTGCTGCCAAATAACAGTGCTTGTACTGCTGTGTTCTGAATATGATCTAGTATGTTCTGAATCTGAAGGGTATGGAAGGCAAGTATAAATAATACCGGCTGTGAGGCATTCCATTTTAGTCCACATAGGTGACAACGCATTTGTTTGAAATTTCTCCTCTTTGTTTGAAATCGGCTGCAGGTGACCATAGACTGCAGAAGCCCCTTACCTTCAAGCGGACTCTAGATTAATTTTTCGGCTCAATTTTATGAAAAAATCTAACTCATCTTACGAGAAATGACGATGAGGAGCAGCGTTATTATTTAACTGTGGATTCAAAAGCTGATAAGGAATGAATACATAATATACTTTTAACTTGTCATTTTTCATTATTTTCTTTTCAAATGATCTCAAATAAAACACTCTATAAATAGCAGCTGAATATTGAATTTGGAAAATATTTATTTTCCAACATATTTGTGGATTTAGTTTGGCTCGTTTTCACAGTTCTAAATTTGTTTTTTTTATAAGATAAGGGTGACAAATGAGCACACAGTCCACCTGATGGTAAGTGGTTGCTGCGGCCCATAGACATCTACATCTATCCTCTATTACAAATCAAAATGCAGATGCGTTATCACCCGTGAGGACTAAGATGAAATGCCTTATTTCCAGTAAAAAGGGCCTCCGGCCACCTGGACTCACCTAGCGAAACGCAGAGGTAAACCTCTACTTCACTCTGGTATTCTGTGAGGTCGTGGTACCACCCCGGGTCGAGCCGGTCCATCCGTGGGACAGCTAAAGCTGCCGCGTGGCTCTACCACAGTTGACTTTGCAAGTCGGATCGCTTTGGAAATGTTTTAGTTTCATACATTTTTATATTATATTTATTTAAAACATTTCTATCATTTTTTAATTTTTATGATACACAAATATCATTTTAGAATTTTGTGTAGTAGATATTTTTAAGAGTTCCAGCAATGCTATGACTAATAACTACTAATTTTAGGCAAAAATTTGGGAATTATGTTAAATAACTGTTTAGAAGGACATATGATCAGTAATTATTGCATGCCAGTAGCATCCTTTAGTCATATAATGAATAAAGTTTTAGCTAGTAAATTTTGACCTAATAGCACATTTATAATCCTTGTTGGGAGAAGAGGCAATGTAAACAAAAATCAATTATTAAAATATATTGATAATCTAAATAATTTAAATGTACATAAAATTATCTTGTTTACATTGCCTTACATACAGGGTTGGCCGCAGGAAAATTAAATAAGATATGATTTGAATTTATTAATGAATAACTTTTCATGTAATAATAATTTAAACTTGACATTTAATTGTTATAATTATAATAATAAATTTAATTTAATAGACATAAATAATTTAATTAAGACATTTTTGACTAGTGATAGGTATTACATATTTAAATATATTTTAAGACAGATAGCCAATGTGCTATCTTATTGTTTATATATTAACTCAGCCAAGGGCTTGGCTACACCTGCTGCCTGCTGCCTGCAGACATCTGCTCCTTTTGAGCAGTATAATGACTTAATATGTAATTTGGAATCAGTTCCAAGTAATTTAAATTAGAAAATGAGACAATAGAGGTAATCTCTAGCAGTTGTAATAATTTAAATAATTTAGAATGTAGCTTACAAATCTTTAATTGTATGACTCCACAGAGTGATAATGAAAATTGTTTACACCTGGTGCATCAAAATATACAAGGCATGGTAGGCAAAGAGCTAGAAATTGAGTTGTTCTTAAATAGCAACAATATTCATATTTTATGTATTACTAAACATTGGTTAAAAGCTTATAACTTAATGTTTAACTTCAGTAATCACCAGGTGGTCAGTTCTTTCAATAGAGAAACGGTTTTAAGAGGTGGCTCCTTAATATTAGCTAGTAAATTATTGTCATGTAAAGAACGTAAAGATATTGTGAGCCTCTCTGTTGAGCGAACTGTAGAAATGGCATGTGTTGAGTTTGAGCACCTCATTGTTGTGAGCGTCTACAGACCCCCATGTTCTATATACGATACTTTTGAAAAAATTATGGAGGAAGTTTTTGCTAAGCTTAATAAACAGAATAAATCTGTTGTAATATGTGGAGACTTTAACATCAATCTCCTAGAAGCTTCCTCAATCAATATTAAATTTAGATCATTGTTTAAATCATATGGTCTTTTTAATTTATTTTTAGAGCCAACGCGTATTGCTCAATCTAGTGCAACATGTATAGATAACATTTTTACAAATGTGAAGCCGTTGCATAAATGTATAATTCAAAAATTAAGTTCTGATCACTGTGGACAAGTAGTTTCGTTACCATATGTTCACAAAAAGCAAGTAGATAAGAAAGTTGTGTTTGTTCCAGTAAATGCACGTCGCTTGGAGAAATTTAGAAGTAATAGTGAAAAAACTTCCATCACTTGCATACCAAAATGATCCAAATTTTTTGTATGGAACATTATTTAAGCTTATTTGCAATGAATTTAATAATACTTTTACTTCTAAAACATTCTCCTTGAACAGTCGGAAGTCATTTAATGAATGGGCGACAGTAGGAGTCCATAAGAGCAGACTTAGGTTATATGATCTTTACCATGAAAGGTCATATAATCATAGCGTGGAATTTAGGGAATATGTAAAAATATATTCAAAAATATTTAAAAGAGTGTGCTCCACAGCCAAGTCTTTGCATTTGAGCAACAAAATTAAGACGGCTTCTAATAAAGTTAAAATGACATGGAGTATAATTAATAGCGAAACTGGTAAGATCAACTCTCGCAATTCAAACTACCAGTTAAGTGTTAATAAAAAATTAACCGAATCAGATCAGGACGTTGCAATGGTTTCCGAGAAATATTTTACTGATATTCCCATATTAACCACTAAGTCACTGAATTCTTCTCCTGCGGTCGCTGAATCATTACTTAAACAAAATGTAAATGCGTGTACAAAGAATTTTACATTTCACAAAGTATCATCAAAAGATATTGTAAAATATTTTAAAACTATTGATGTTAAGAAAACTGCGGATCTGTGGGGGATTTCCGTTAAAGTTATTGCGTCTATTATAGATACAATCGCGCCTCATTTAGCTATTATTTTTAATACTAGTATCGAATCTGGTGTGTTTCCTGATTTAATGAAGTATAGTAAAGTAACTTTATTTAAATCTGGTAGTACATTAGACCCCGCCAATTCTAGACCTATTTCTTTACTACCAACACTTAGTAAGATTTTTGAAAAAAATATTCTTGATCAAATGTTAAATTTCTTTAATATAAATAATTTACTTCATAAAAATCAATTTGGTTTCACAAGGGGTCGCTCGACAACTGATGCCAGTGTTGAGCTGATTAAATATATATTTAATGCATGGGAGAATTCACAGGATGCTTTGGGTATATTTTGTGACCTATCCAAAGCCTTCGATTGTGTTCACCATGAAACATTAATTAGGAAACTTCAACACTACGGTGTAAGAAGTGATGCTCTTAAATTAATTATTTCATATTGAAGTAAGAGAACGCAAAAAGTTGCCATTAACAGTATGAGTTCTTCCGGGTCGATGGTACAGATGGGCGTGCCTCAAGGCTCAATTCTCGGCCCCTTTCTGTTTCTTGTATACATTAATGACTTACCTTACATAGTAGGAGATAACCATGATATAGTATTATTTGCAGATGACACTTCTTTAATTTTCAAATTAAATCGACATTTGCTAAAATATGACGAAGTAAATAATGCTATATCTAAATTAGTAAATTGGTTCAATGTTAATAATTTGCATTTAAATGGCACTAAAACGAAATGTATGAAATTTATGACTCCAAATGTCAAACAATTAAATACTAATGTAATTTCAAATGGGGAGAAACTGAGTCTTGTAGATACCACCATTTTTCCTGGAATCACACTAGACGCGAAGCTTCAATGGAGCCCCCATATATCAAAACTAGCAAGCAGGCTTAGTTCTGTAGCATATGCCGTAAAAAAGATTAGAAGTCTAACTAGTGTTGAAACAGCTAGACTAGTTTACTTTAGCTATTTCCATAGCATAATGTCGTAAGGTATTTTGCTATGGGGACACGCAGCTGACACTGAAATTATATTTGTTTTACAGAAGAGGGCCATAAGAGCAATTTATGATTTAAAGCCTAAAGAGTCGCTGCGACAAAAATTTAAGGAAATTAATATATTAACTTTGGCCTCTCAATACATTTATGAAAATGTAATGTACGTACACAAAAATAAAAGTAGTTTTACAAAAATAAGTGATATTCATTCTGTAAATACTAGGAACAGACACAAGCTAGTAGTACCAGTTACTCGACTCCATCGAGTCAGTAAATCATTCTTGGGGCGATGTATACGCTTTTACAACAAAATTCCAGAAAATATACAAAATTTGACCTGCTCAAAGTTCAAAAACTTTATTAAACTAAGTTTGTATAAAAAGGGTTATTAGAGTATTAAAGAATTTATAGATGATAATAACCCCTGGAAATGAGGTGATCGCTACCAAGCTATTTCTAATTTGTTGTGTTGTTAATTTGTGTAACATACATGATTGTAGGCTGTTATTTAAAAAAAAAAGTCGCGCTGGGTTTCTTGCTGGTTCTTCCCAGGACAGAGGTTTTGTTTTCGAACCAGTGGTAATTATACAAAAGAGTGACTTTCAATAAGTATTATTTATAATCTATATTGAATAAAAAAGTTTCTGTTTCTGTTTCTGTTTCAATATTAACTAAATTCATTCATTCATTATAGAATATATTTTTGGGGGCTTTTGCCATAGTTGCTGTGCATCGTTTCTGTTCTGTCTGTTTCCTATTGAATTAGATCAAGTAACAGGCGGCAACCACGTGAAGGAAGAACTCCTCAGGCTTGCCCATTGGATCAATATGACCTGCGTTCTCTCCAAGAGCCATTCGCCAAACTGCTCGTTAGACAAGAGATCAGAATAGGTGTTAATTTAGTCCCACTGATAATGTAAAAATGTGAGAATCCGGAGTAGACTAACCCCCGTCCTTTTAAAACTTGTACAGAATTTTAAAATCTTTTAGAACTCAGTTTAAAATGTTTTGATTTTTTCTATTGCAATTTTATTAACCTACGACGGATATAATTTTTACAAAAAAATAATTTTATAAGTTTTTTTAGATATATTACTACTGCTGATTTTAAAAAATTCGTAACCAACGTGAACAAATACCTGGAAATACTTCAAACCTCATTTCTCATGAAAATACTATAAGTCTCTACTTCTTTTTCAGCCAGAACTGGCTGTTTGGAAAAAGTTTCTCAAAATTATTGTTCTTGGGTTACATCGATAAATCGAATTAGTATTTTGTTTGTTTAATTTATCTAAGTCTCGCAAACCTATTATAGAATATAGGCATATACGTATATCATTTTAAATAAATGCTTTCATATACAACTATTTTATATCAGCATTAAAATAAAAATCGTAAAATATCGATAATATCACATTGACATAGGCAGTTTATTTTATAGAATACAACAACAAACAGCAGAAACAGCAGATTTTTTATAGAATAAGAGTAAACTTTGATTAAATATCGATATTCTTGTTGATATTTTTAATTTGCATCCCTATTTGTTAGTCATTTAAATTTTTAATCCGTACAGGATTCAAACCGGCGGCCCGCAGCAATGCAGGTTAGCTTTTACCACTACGCTAAGGAGTCACCGAAGTTTATTTCAATTACTTCTCAAGGAATGGGTTAGCGTAACTTTGACGCTTAATGATTCATGTTTCTGTTTTAATTGAGTTACTTTAAAATTATGAAGTTTTTAATTACCAAATTACTTATAATGTTTAATCAAGTATTCTCAACAAACGCGGGCATTTATAAAATAAATAGATATTGAAAAACGAGTGTTCTCTCAATCAAATCATACCAATCAGACGCGATTGAGAACCTCGCCCTCCTTTTTATCGAATTATGTAATCGAGTTCTCAAAAATATTAATGGCAATTTGTGAATACGATTCAATTGATGATATTTGTACCAAACGTTCAAAAAAATTTGTTCATGCAAAGTGTATAGGAACTTTATATGTGCCTATATACTGTCTACTACACGTTTGTGTTGGTTCGACAGGGGAAGGACTAAGCTTTCACAAAATAAAAGCGTAAAATAGCAGTTTAATGCCGTTGTGTTTTGGATAGCGAGTGTAGAGAACCGGAGACTTTTTTTACTACAGGGATGACAAAGCATTCGCGTTTTAATTCTTAATCGAGGATAGATATAAATGTTTATGGGTCACAGCATTCACTTACCATCAGTAGGACGTTGTGCCCATTTTTCCTTAATTGTATAAAAAACTAGACAGTCGTGTTATTGGTGCAGCATGAATGGGTCATTTCGACCGAGAAAGAAATACTCCCGTATAAAATGAGTCTGTGGTTGTAAGAGTGGAGTTAGTTAATAGAATAAGAATAGATGACAAAGCCTCAGCAAGGCTTCAGCTTAAATAAAAGTTATTAAATATAAAATTCTATTAAAAATAGGCTTTTAACCGTTTCTAGGGCCAGCATTCGGGTCCATTATGAGATCAGCTCCATGGTAACATATTATTGCATAATCGTTGCAGTATGCCAAATTTCAGTTTAATCGGAATTCAGCAAGTATTTAAAATATACATTATAAATTTTGTACCGGAAATAAATTAGAAGAACTTGTAAAAATACCGTTGACAATATAAGTTTCTATTGAGTGTTCGACTCTTTGCTTTCTTAGCAAAAAGTAAAATCAATCAAGTCAAAGTTATGCTTTCCGCGAATGATCCCGATCCTCCAAATTTTAAACCTTAATTTATTAAATTAAAAAAGTAGTTAAACTTCGTAATAAAAAATATTATTTAGTGAGGACGTGACTAAAGATTAGAATGAGTAGGGATAAGCTATATGAGCTATGTCATATGTAAGGAAATTAATTTTGAGAATGGTTTCCAAGCTTTAATATCAAAAAGGAGAGTTTAATTGAAAATAATATAGTATTATTGTAGATGAAGTATAAAGTGGCAAATGGATTCCTTCACGTTTTTTCATTTTATTTCAAGAAATTACAAAAAATTTCGACGTGGTGGAGCCATGCTGCAGATATATTAATAGTATAGTTGTAGCACGAATGGGTCGGCTCGACCGGGGAAGGACCACGCTCTCACATAATACCAGCGTAAAATAGCAGCTTAATGCTGTTGTGTTTTGTATAGTGAGTGTAGAGAACCGGAGACCCTTTTTACTGGAAAAGAGGCATTCTATCTTAGTCCTCAAGGGTGACAACGCATCTACATTTTGTTTCGTGAACGAGGATAAATGTAGATGTCTATGGGCCACAGCAACCACTTACCATCAGGTGGACTGTGTGCTCGTTTGTCACCCTATCCTATAAAAAAAACATTTACAATGTAGCCACATCGCTGCTGATTCCCTTCTCAAGGAGCATGTCAGTGTCGGTGTCGATATACCTCCTTTTAATTTTTAACATATTTTCTCTAGTGATATTATCAGTCCAAAACTTATCATAAGGAAAATGGAAGATTTGGGGAATGGGACTGCTCGCATCCGTAAACTATCTAACGAAATCCGTAAACTATAGAATGAATCCCTACACATTTCCTCTGGGTATTGCTTAACGAGCAATACCACTGTCTGGTGCTAGGTTCAGCCTTTGGATTATATTTTATCATCCATCAATGTAAAGCTCTGTCGCCAACGTTATTTAACAAATTTACTTGGAAGTGTAAACCATTTACCTTCTTTTTGATGCTTCCTATTGCATTTATTATTGAAAACTGTTGTCTTACCTAAACTCTTGGTTTTAGCATTTGTATAACATAACAAATTATCAATTTTGAATCATCGAAACCAGTATTAACCTACTTAGGTGCAGAACCACGATGCTACCTATCATGATTCCTCTGAAAAGTGGTATTTGGATTTTGCTGTTTCGAATAGTAAGTTACAATTAACGAAATAATATTTATCAAAATCTACACACACAAACACTCACGCCTATCACCCAGAGGGGTAGGCAGACACTACGGACTTCCATTTGGCGCGATCCTGACACACCTCTCTCACCACATTTACATCCACATATCTACGCATACACACTCGTCAGTTAAGGGTATTCCTTATCTGGCCCATTTTCAATGTATCGCCGATTTGGTCGATAAACCTTCGTCTAGGGCGTCCCTTCCCGACTCTGCAGTTCACTTCTGCACATAAATTTGCTTTGTCACTCTTTCCTCGTTCATTCTTTCGACATATGCCGATAGGATAGACTCGGCGTATGGTACCGGCGTAAAATCTACCACCCCTTAGTTTGCATCATGAGCCAACAAATAAAAGATATGGCCCCGAGTTCCCGGCGCCCTTTTAATGGGCAGGGGTGCGAAGAATCTCCGGGAGAAAAACCGGCGACGAGGTTAGCCACCCGTCACATCCTGTCTCCCGGAGGGGCGAAAAGTTGATTGCGGAGGCCTGTCTGGCTACGCTGAATGTGAATCTAAATCCATAGTTAAATTGTCCGCAAATAACAATTAATAAGGTAAACTTAATTGGTATGGACTCATATAATGTTATGTAAAGATACGAAGTAGAAAGGGGTCTTGGAAACATTTACATTACACGCTAATATTGAAAAAAGGGCAAAGAAAGAAACAAATATACGTTTTGAACTTTATAACAAGTTTTGTGAAACAAACTTAAAATAAAAAAATAAGTTGGCTGTCACATCTGCGGCTTATATACTCCAAATATTTTTCTTGTTAAACACGAAGTACTAAATTCACTTAATTATTTTTGGTGTCGTATTATAATATGGCCTATTAAGCACTTCCAGTAATATTCGAAAAGTGGTAGAAATATAAAAGTATTTAATAACAGATAATTTTATGATCCAACTCAGGACGGTTTTTTGTGCTATTCCTTAGCGAAGCTCTATGTTCAGCAGTGGAATTGTGATAGGATGTTATGATGATAATGATGATACATTTATGATCAGAAAAATTATTTAATATTGATGCGATTTTCTAAAGCATAAGATACGAAGCTGTTATATCTATACTACATAACTGAGTAATTTTATTACATAAGGTCGAATGGTGCAATGCAGTTTTAGGCTGCTGTGCCAATAACCTATATCAGTTATCAAAATTGTTGAATCTCGGTCCAGTTCTAGTTTTATATTTTGTGATGTTTAACTAGAATTGGGGTTTGCAAAAAACTGACATATCTGGAAACGTAACGATTTCTCAAAAAATAACAAGATAAAAAAGCAACATGACATTCAAAAACAGAAGAATAATCAATTCTAGTGTATGTTTTTTGTATAATATGTTACGCGATATTTTCATCAACTGTGAACCAATTTTATGTGTTTTTTTTTTAGTTAAATAGGTAATACTTCGTCCCATATATATACATAAATCCCATATAAATTTGGAGAAAAAATTGTAGAATGGTGAACTTTTTTGTGTGTGTTTTTTTAATAAGATAGGGTGATAAATGAGCAAATACTCCACCTGATGGTAAGTGGTTGCTGTGACCCATACATATCTACTTTTATCCTCAATAAAGATTCAAAATGCAGATGCGTCGTCAGCCGTGAGGACAAAGATGGAATGCCTCTTTTCTGATAAAATAGGTCTCCGGTTCTCTACACTCACCATACGAAACACAGCAGTATCAAGCCGCCATTTTACGCTGGTATTCTAAGAGCCGTGTAGTGGCGGTTAAGAATATCCACTACCCCATATCTTCCCGTGGGTGTCGTAAAAGGCGACAAAGGGAAACAGGCAGGAGATCGGCAGCAGCATCTTCCTGACAACGGCAAAAATACAATAAAAAAACTGCGGTTGCCAACCCGCTCGCCAAGCGTGGCAACTATGGCGATGTACCCCCGATGATGAAAGTTACGAAGAGACGGCCCCCAGTCCCTAGCGGCCCCGCTATTCCTGGTTACGGGGGCGACTATGGTAACGGCGGGGCAGGGGGTGCTAAGAATCTCCAGTGGAGGTTCGGTTGCCACCTACGATGACTCGACCTGGCAACATACAACGCACGCACCCTGAGGACTGACGAGAAGATTGTGGAGCTGGAAGAAGAGATAGACCGAAGAGAGGGGGAGGACACAGTAATCCTCGAATCCGGAAACTTGCTCTATTACCGGGAGGGCAACCATCTGTCCCAAGGAGGTGTCGGATTTATCGTCCACAATTCTCTCTTTAACAACGTTGTAAAGATTGAGAGTGTGTCGACGAGGGTTGCGTACCTTATACTCAGAATCACCAAACGGTATTCGCTGAAGGTCATACAGGTTTACGCACCAACCTCGGCACACCCCGATGAGGTGGTGGAGGAAATGTATGAGGATATCTCTAGAGCCATGCATTCCTCCAAAACCCAATATACGGTGTTAATGGGAGACTTCAATGCAAAACTAGGCACAAGAGAGAACGGTGAGCTGAAAGTGGGGAAATTTGGAATAGGGCAACGGAACCCAAGGGGCCAGCAGCTGGCCGACTTCATGGAGAAAGAGGGACTCTTTATGATGATCTCTTTCTTTCAGAAACGGCCCCACAGGAAGTGGACCTAGTCGAGCCGCGACGGTTCAACAAAAAATGAGATTGACTTCATTATGACGACCAGACGACAACTGTTCAGTGATGCCTCAGTGATCGCGAGGGTGAAAACCGGCAGCGATCACCGAATGGTTAGAGGCACACTGAACCTAAACGTTAAGTTGGAGAGGTCTCGTCTAATGAAGTCAACGCTCCGTCCCCTTCGTGCTCTAATCCAAAGTCCTGAAACCTTTCAGCTCGAGCTACAAAACTGTTTTTAGTGCCTAGAAGACTGCAATAATGTGGACGATTTGAATGACAAGCTCGCGGAAACTGTCCATGCGGTCGGAGCTAAGTTCTGCAAGATCCGCCGAAGAAAAACACAAAAACTTTCCGATCACACTCTTAATCTCATGGCTGTTAGACGGGAGATGAAGCTATATTCTTCAACAGATTTGACAGCATACAGACAACTGAACAGACAGATCTCCAAATGCATGGGGCGGGACTTATAATAATAATAACTCGGTGCCTCATACATGGCTTAAGAGGGTCCTCGAGCTGTATAAGGTCAATTGTACAGTTCGAGACTTCCTCGGGCAGTGTATGGGGCAATGGAGCACGATCCTTTGTCATCTAGGCGAGCGGATGACGGCTGCGGAGAGCCACATAAGAATAAGAAGGGGTATATTCCAGGGCGATTGTTTGAGTCCAATCTGGTTCTGCCTCTCTCTGAACCCTCTCAGTACCTTACTGGAGGGCTCCGGAAGGGGATTTTAGCTTCGGAAAGGAGGTACAAAAGTGACCCACCTTTTCTATATGGATGATCTCAAGTTATTCGCCTCCAGTCGCTCTCATCTTATGGAATTGCTAAAATTCACTTGTGATTTTAGCAATTCTATTAGAATGGAGCTGGGGACAGATAAGTGTGCGGTCCTCCATGTTGAAAGGGGAAGGGTTGCTAACTCTGAGGGCATAGAATTATCTATGCCCATCAACATAAGGACCCTTTCCGAGGCTGAAACATACCGATACCTGGGTATGTCACAGAACATCGGTGTAGATGAGGCGGGTATGAAACAGTCAGTTTGCGATGTGTTTTATGCACGCTTGACCAAAGTGCTTAACAGCCTTTTGTCCGGTGTGAATAAAACGCACGCATATAACGGTTGGGTCATGCCTGTTCTCATGTATACCTTTGGCATACTCAGGTGGACTCAGACCGAACTGAACACTCTGGACAGAAAAGTCCGCACTATAATGACGTCCCACAGGGTGCATCATCCGAGATCGTCAGTAATGTGGCTGTACTTGCCGCGGAAGCATGGTGGACGCGGCTTTTTAAGCGCGCTTACCATGCATAATCGCGAAGTGTGCAGCCTCCGTAATTACTTTCTGACGAGAGCGGATGATCCATACTATAGGGACGTTATTTCTTGTGATAAAGGACTTACCCCTCTATCCTTAGCCAACGAGCAATGGCAAGACCCGGCAGTACAGAGCATTTCCGACCGGGAGAATGTATGGAAGGAGAAGAAGCTCCACGGGAGGTTCTACAAGGCTCTACATGAGCCTTTCATAGACACAGTCGCCTCCCCTCCACTGGCTACGTTTCGGTGACCTCTTTGGGGAAACCGAGGGTTTTGTCTGTGCGATACAGGATCAGGTTATTAAGACCAAAAATTATCGGAGATACATCCTAAAGGATGGCACCGTTGACGTCTGTCGAGCTTGTCGCCATCCCGGTGAGTCACTTAGGCATGTCATCTCCAGTTGTTCGGCGCTTTTTAACTCTGAGTATTTGCACAGACACAACTTAGTAGCCAGGATTCTACACCAGGAGCTCGCTCTAAAATACGGTCTCGTGGATCGGAAACTGTCTTATTATAAGTACTTGCCGGAAGCCGTGCTCGAAAATGACCGCGCCAGGCTCTACTGGAACCGGGCCATCATCAGAGACAGGACTATTCTTGCGAATAAGCCTGATATTGTGCTGATGGACCGGGCACAGTCAAGGATATTTTTGGTCAACGTTACCATTCCTTATGACGAGAACCTCGTGAAAGCCGAAACAGATAAGCTGACTAAATATCTGGACCTGGCTCACGAGGTGACCGACATGTGGGGTGGATTGCCGGCCGAAATTATACCTGTAGTCGTCTCTGCGAATGGGTTAATTCCACTTAGCCTCTCGGGTCATCTGAGGTGACTAGGACTCCGTGACGGACCGCTCTAAGCTCAAATGCAGAAGGCGGAGCTTCTCGATACCATCCGCATCTTCCGCCGGTTTCTTTCCCTTTCCCCCTAACCCTCGGCCGTCTGGTCTCCTCTGCCGAGCTTCCATCTGGTTGGGTTTTTATATATTTATGTATTTATTCTATTTTATTGATATTTATGTACGTTTACCATGTTTATTTACAATTATATATTTATATTGCCCAACCAGATGAGAAAACTTTATAGATACGAGTAACCCCAATAATAATAAAGCCATTTATTCCATATCATCACTTTCTTTTTACATTTCTGTATTTGTTAGTAGGTTATAGCTTAAAATTAAGAAAGAATTACTTATAATTAATGCTAGTGTTTTTATAAGATATGGACCCCTGTTTGGGTAAAGGCCTCCTCCATCCTTTTTCAGGACTCCCTGTCCTTGCCTGACTTCAGCCAGTCGTTTCCTGCGGCGTATGTTATGTCATCAGCCCACAGTCTTAATTGCCGACCGACATTCCTTTTCCCCTTTGGTCCTTTCCATCGTGTGGCTTCAATGGTCCATCTTCTATCTGGGTATCGTGAGATGTGCCCGGCCCATCTCCACTTTAATAAGAGAGCGTGCTTGAGGGCATCTGTAAGTTTAGTTTTTTGACGAATTACTTGGTTCTTAATTTTTTGTATTCTTCTAATTCCCAACATACTTCTTTCCATTGCTGTTTGACTGCATTTAATTTTTTGTTTAATTGTGTTTGTGAATACCCAAGTTTGGCAGCCATAAAGCAAGCAGGGTAATAGGCATGTATCAAATATTGTCTTTTTCATGCGCAAGTTGTAGTTTCCTTTGAAGATTTCTCTTAGTGCCCAAAATTTCTTCCAAGTTGCGTTAATTCTTCATGTTACTTCTTCTTCATTGCTTGACGTTTTAAATTAAAATTTGTTTACCCAAGTAGATATATTCACTGACATATTCTATATTGTTGCCTTTTATCGCTATCGGGCGTTCACGACTGTTGGTTATTATCTTAGTTTTACCTGCATTCATTTCCAGGCCGATTTTGGAGCTTTCGCAGTCAAGTGATGTCATCATTTCCTCTAGGTCTTTGGCGGTTTCAGCTATTACAACAATGTCATCAGCGAACCTCACATGGTTTAAATAGTGTCCATTGATGTACACTCCTCTATTTTTCCAGTCTAGCTTTTGGAAAATATTTTCAAGTACTGCTATAAACAGTTTTGGGGATAGAGGATCTCCTTGCCTGAGACCTCGTTCTATGTTTATTTCCTCTCCTCTATTTTCTAATTTTATTCTGCTCGTGCTTTTTTTATAAATATATTTCAAGATATTGATGTATTTCGAATTAATGTTCAATTGTTGTAATGCGTTCCAGATTAAACAGTGACTGATACTGTCAAAAGCTTTGCTGTAGTCATTGAAGGCCACATACAGAGGTCTATTGTATTCTCTGTACTTTTCTATAACCTGTTCTAATGTGTGTATGTGGTCCATTGTATTAAAGCCCGATCTGAATCCCGCTTGTTCCTTTGGTTGTTGTTTGTCAATGTCGTCGGATATTCTCTTTAGTATTACGGATGAGAATAATTTATATATACTTGCCATCAGACTTATGGGTCTATAATTCCCTATGTCCAAAGGGTTTCCTTTTTTGAAGAGCAAAATTATGTCTGATATACACCATTGTGTTGGTACTTTTTCTGCGTCTAATATCATATTAAATAGTTGAGTTAAATGGCGAGTTAGGATGGGTGCTCCTATTTTAAGGGCTTTGCTGCATATTCCATCTGGTCCGGGACTCTTCTCAGCCTTCAGCTTTTTGACATATTCGTAAACTTCGGAGTCTTCAATTGGTCTGATACAGTCACCCGTATTTATGTGAGTTGCTTACGTTTCCATTTCAGTGTTATGTATTGGGGCGGGACTTACGCAACTTCAATACAGCTCGTATTGAAGAAGCGATCGAGCGGAACCAAGCCTCCAAAGTCTTTGCCAGAGATCTGTCTACCAGAAAGAGTAAACTGTCGAAGCTGAAGACCGAATGTGGCAGCATCGTTTCCGGGGCACCTGAGATTTTGAGCGAGATTGAGAGGTTCTATATGCAGCTGTACACGTCATCGTTGGAGCCGCACGCAAGTGTAAGTAACTATCCAACAACGAGTCTTATTCGACACTATTCCGAAGATATCCCGGACGTCAGTCTGAGCGAGATTAGAATGGCTTTCCAGCACCTTCAAAACGGCACGGCCCCAGGCGAGGATGGAATAACAGCGGAGCTTCTGAAAGCGGGTGGAAAACCGGTACTTGAAGTTCTTCAGAAGCTCTTTAATTCCGTCCTCCATGGTAGCATTACACCGGAGGCGTGGAGCAGAAGTGCGGTGGTCTTGTTCTTCAAGAAAGGCGACAACGCTCTCTTGAAGAACTACAGACCGATTTCCCTTCTGAGCCGCGTCTACGTGCTGTTTTCGAGAGTTATTACGAATCGTCTCGCGCGCAGACTTGACCAGCCTCCCGAACAAGCCGGTTTTGCGAAAAGGCTTTAGCATCATAGACCACATACATACCCTTCGGCAAATTGTACAGAAGTCCGAGGAGTACAATTTGCCACTATGTCTGGCGTATGTGGACTATGAGAAAGCCTTTGATTTCGTCGAAACTCGGGCGGTGCTGCAGTCCCTTCAGCGGTGCCAAGTTGACTGTCGGTATATCGAAGTGTTGAAGTGCTTGTACAGTAGGGCTACGATGGCTATCCGAGTACAGAACCAGAGTACGAAACCTATCAGAGATGTATGCAGAGAGGTGTAAGACAGGGTGACGTCATATCCCCGAAACTTTTCACCGCTGCATTGGAAGACGTTTTCAACCTTCTGGACTGGAAAGAATACGGTATCAACATCAATGTCGAGTACATCACTCACCTTTGATTTGCCGACGATATAGTCCTTATTGCAGAATCGCTGGAGGACCTAAGCACTATGCTCAATGACCTCAATAGTGCTTCCCAAGGGATAGGTCTTAAGATGAACATGGACAAAACAAAGATCATGTTTAATGTCCTTGTCACACCTTTGCCGGTAGTTGTTGGGAACACTAAGCTCGAAGTTGTTGACGAGTATGTTTACCTAGGACAAATAGTCCGACTAGGTAAGTCCAACTTCGCCAAGGTCAATCGACGGATTCAACTCGGTTGGGCAGCGTTCGGGGAATTACGACACATCTTCTCGTCAAGTATACTTGAAAACGAGACTGTACACCCAGTGCGTGTTGTCAGTGATGACATACGGAACTCAGACGCGGTCCTTCACTGCTGGCCGGATGAGAAAGCTCAAGGTTGCTCAGCGAGCTATGGAGAAGGCTATGCTCGGAGTTTCTCTGCGTGAAAACTTAGGAATGAGGATATCCGCAGTAGAACCAGAGTAACCGACATAGCCCAACGGATTAGTAAGCTGAAGTGGCAGTGGGCCGGCCATATTTTTATGATTTATTTATGATTGACGTAACGAACGCGGCACGTTACTGTAACTGTCACCTTAAATTTACTGTATTTAAATATTTTAAGTGTTAATTAATAGAATAAGTGACTTTATTGTGTAGTTCATATCCCAATTACAGATAGTGAACGTTTTCCAGTGCAATTATTATAAAGTTAGAATACAATCATTGGACAAAGTAACAGCTGATCCGTAACGACGACGCTCGCTACCCGCATTAGAAAAAGTTTGAAAATTAGTACATAAGTTGTTATATAAATTTTATAAAAAATTAATAAACAATGGCTAAATGTGGGGGATGTGGAAAATTTATGTCCCAGATGGAGAGTGTTCGATGTCCGAAATGCTGTACAGATTTTCATAGGGCATGCGTAAAGATAGCGGATAATGCGAGAATCAGTGCCACTTGGATCAGTGCTGGATGTAAAAGCCGCTTACCAAAAGGGGATAATTCCGCAACATCTGTTAAGGGATTATTTTCAACATCTTCACCCGGTGACGACATGTCAAGTACAGGTGTGACGTTAAAAGAAGATAGTACTAATCTTCTTACCCTAGAGATACGTTCTTTTCGGGAGGATCTCCAGGCAGCCAGAGATGACATCAAGAAGGAAATAAAAGAAATGCGTCAAGAGATCACTGATTCTAAGGTTTCATTAAAATCATGTATGGATAGACTTGATGCCATGGAAGACAGGCTTTCGTCTGTAGAAAAACTGTTTGAGCAGACAGTTCCGATAGAAAACAACACTATACAAGTTACTGTAAATGAATTACGTGTTCAATTGCAAGAGCGCGACCAGGAATTGCTCCTTAATGACGTGGAAATAGCTGGAATTCCAGAAAGTAAAAGAGAAACGCCGGTTCACCTTGTTAAGTTGGTTCCGAAAAAGTTAGGAATGGATGTTGACGAACGGGACATCGTATATGCTGAACGTGTTGGGTTGTCTCGACGGAACAGGGTTGATGAGAACGGAACTTCACCGTCTTATCCGCGTCGCATAGCCATGCGCCTGGAACGCCGCTCCATTCGCGATCAATTCTTGCAAGCAGCTCGAATACATCGCATCACCACAACAGCCGACCTGGATTTGGGAGGAGCGCCTCAACGGGTGTATATAAAAGAGCGCCTCACGCGTTTTTACCGACAGCTTTTCTACAAAGTGCGTGAGATTGGTCGTCATCACAACAACATCATTACAAGTATGTCTGGACAAGGAACGGTAAGATATTTTTGAGGAAAGATGATGGCAAGCCTGTTGAACGTATACGTGACCTGAAGGACATTGAAAGAATTTTTTCTTAACAAACTGTTTGCTTCACATCCATAGCTTAAACTATGTCAAAAAAGCTCTAGCTCTATTTTGTTTACCTAGCTATCGCTATATTATAACATTCCAACTTGTGTTATTTCGTTACTTATTAGTGGTTATTGATTTTTTATATAGGATAAGGGTAAAAAACGAGCACACAGTCCACCTGATGGTAAGTGGCCGCTGCGGCCCATAGACATCTACATCTATCCTCTGTTACAGATCAAAATGCAGATGCGTTTTCACCCGTGAGGACTAGGATGGAATGCCTCATTTCCAGTAAAAAGGACCTCCGGCCACCTGCACTCACCAAGCGAAACGCAGAGGTAAACCTCTACTTCACGCTGGTATTCTGTGAGGTCGTGGTACCACCCCAGTTCGAGCCGGCCCATCCATGCGACAGCAAAAGCTGCCGCCTGGCTCTACCACTGTAATGTTACGGCATATACCTCTGTAATGTTTTCTAAATATTTTTACTGTCCTAACCAGGAGTGTTGTGCCGAAAACAAGTTAATGATATTACATTTTATAAAATATAATATAAGTAAATGCCATTTAATGCCCTCACAAGATGAATTCACTCTTTTAAAGAATTATAAACCGAATATGTCATATTATAAGAAAAAAATTTCAAATGCAAGAAATGATAAGGTTAGGTCATATTCATTTTATTTCTTAAGTAATATTGTGTGTGGTGATAACTTTGTATGTCTTTGTGCTACTATAATTATGTTAAAGTCATTAATATTATATATTAATACCCCTAATGGCTAGCAATAAAGGGTTCAAAGTTGGTTTGTACAATGCAGGTTCTCTCGGAACAAAAAGTGAAGAGTTTATTACATTAATGACTAAGTTCTCGGTTGATATCATAGCCATAAACGAAACCTGGCTGAGAGCTGGAGAGGATAAACACGCACCAGTGATTCCGCAATATAAATTCCGGCATACTCCACGTCCAACAATTGTAAAGTCAGGGCGAGGTGGCGGTGTGGGATTCTACATTAAAGAAGGAATTAATACACATACCTATATACACCCTGTCGATCCAAAACATAACATGGTTGAGCAAATATGGTTAACATCCACTATAAGTGGTAAAAAAGTGGCGTTAGGTACAGCTTATAGGACCCCTGGCTCGATGTAAATCTATTTTTAGATGCACTCACTGACACAATCACTTGCATGTCTTCCTTTGACCACATCATTATATTAGGCGATTTTAATATTAACTTGTTGCATAACAATCATCATAACACAAAAAAATTACACTCTTTTTTGAATACACTCAGTCTTACGCAACTTGTAAACTCGCCAACACATTTTACCGAGTCAAGCTCATCCCTGATCGACATTATCTGCACAGACCTGAGCGCACGTCATGTCACCGTGGAGGCAACAGGGACACTGCATGGGCACGCTATGGTGTTTTGCGAGTTCGACGTATACCGAGATAAACCTACCCACAAATGTATTTATATGCGACCAATTAAAGATATTTACTATGATAATTTAAAAAAAGGTCTGAACTCTATTCGTTGGGACCTAATAGCACAATTAGCTGACGTGAATCATATTTGAAATACATTTAACAGATCTGTCCTCTGTGTCTTTGATACTCATGCACCGTATAAGAAATGCGTATTCAAATCTCGACCCTACCCATGGATGACACCTAACCAGAAGTTCATGATATCTTTAAATAATAAAGCCTTGCCTGATTTCCGTAAAATTAAAGACGTTACAAAAAAAGGAATATTTTAAAACTTTAAATTCATTAATAAATAAGACAATATATTTCGAAAAAGTTGCTTACTTTAATAATAATATCAATAGCCAAAAAAGTCGACCAAAACATCTATGGCAAAGTCTTAAATCTATTATATTACCTATAAACCTAAAGAGCTGCCCTTACATTTCACTGACGCTGAAAAAATTAACGACCATTTCTTAAATATTCCCGGTAGTTCAAAGGTTAATCTGTCTCAATTAACTTACTTTGAATTTAATAAATATTGTCAAAACAGTTTTAGCTTAGAACCAACTAGTGCAGAAGCCGTCTTTAAGGTAATCAAGAGTTTACATTCCAATGCTCAAGGATACGACGAAATAACATTGAATATGCTGCTTTTAACATGCTCTGACACATTGGATGTTATTACAGCCTTAATAAATACATCTTTCGCGACTTCTTAGTTTCCTGAACTATGGAAGATAGCTGTAGTTCGACCAATTCCTAAAAATAGTAATCCATTAGATATCAAGGATTTAAGACCTATAAGCATTTTGCCGTGTCTTTCCAAGGTTATAGAAAAAATTGTATGCCGCCAGATAACAGATTACATCGAAAAACACGATATATTACCACAGACACAATCTGGGTTCAGAAAAGGTCGAGGAACTGTATCCGCTTTACTAGATGTAACGGACAATATTCTACAAGCACAGGATCAGGGATTGTGCACGTTACTTGTATTATTAGATTTCTCACGAGCATTCGAATCAATTAATATTTCTCTGCTTTTATCAAAATTAAGCTACTATGGATTTAACATTAAAACGGTTAAATGGTTTAGCAGTTATCTCAGTAACAGATTACAGGTTGTTGAATTAAAAAAACCTGATGGCTCACCGATACGCTCAAAGCTTGCGACGATTAACAGGGGAGTGCCACAAGGATCAATTCTAGGCCCAATATTATTCATCCTATTTTCTGCGGATATCATTAAACATATATATAAATGCAAATTCCACATCTATGCTGATGATATTCAAGTTTATATCTCTTTTAAAGCGGAAAACATGAACACAGCCATAATAGAATTAAATGAGGATTTACAGCGAATCGCCACATGGGCTGAGAACAATAGTCTTGTTCTTAATCCGGCTAAAACTAAGTACTTGTTGATAGGCCACAAAAAAGGACTAACTACAATTCAAACCCAGTCGACTGCATTAGCTCCAATGCTTCTTGGCATATCAATTGGATGCAGGGTTGCGATTCGAGAATCATGTGGCAGATTGCGTGCGAGCTTGTTTTTACAGATTGAAGACACTTTACAAAATTAGACCGTACCTCAGTGTCGAACTACGTGAACAGCTAGTAGAAACGCTCGTGCTCTCGAAGCTGAACTATGCAGACACTGTTTATGGGCCCAGAATGCTAGCTCGTACACAGCGACTAGTGCAAAGGGTTCAGAACGCCTGTGCTAGGTTTTGTTATAAAATTCCTGCGCGTAGTCATTTAACACCGTTTCTTAATAAACATTACGTATTGAAGATGAAATCTAGACGCAAACTCCACCTGGCGTGCCTTCTCTTTGGTGTCGTGAAGTATAAAAATCCACCATACTTACACGACAAACTAGCTTTGGTCGCGCGAAACAGACAATGTAACAACAGACTGTGTTCTCAACAATTATCTATGCAGCGTCACAGAACAGCAGCTTTCAGGGGTAGTTTTAGATATGCGGCTACAAAGTGTTGGAATAATATTCCACCTCCAATCAGGAGTTTAAAAAATCTCCACCAGTTTAAAATCAAGCTAAAAAAATTTCTTATTGATTCACAAATACAACATGGCAATATCAACCGAGAAAGCTCCTTCCTATAACGCATTGTACGGTTATTTACAAAATTGTTTGTATGTTTCTGTTGTGTCGGTATGTTTATCAATATAAACCGTAATGATGGACATATTAGTATCGCATTCATATTTTAATCTTCCTTTTTTTTCGTTTTTGTTTATTATTATTATTACTAATCCATTTTAATTGATAATTGATAGTTGTTGTTACCACACACAATTATGTATAAGGTTATATTTAAAGTCTTATATTGTATTTTTTTGCTGCCTTTTGCTTTGTTTTAATTTTTGTGTTATAATTATATAGAAGGTTTAGGCTTTTTTCGTTTTATCGAAGGACTAGACTACACGTAACAGCTGTGCTACGTTCGCGACGCCAATGAATAGGTTTCTTGGCTGAAAATCAGCGCTGTGTGAGGCCATACTCACACAACACATGCTGAGCCAACCCCTTTTCGGCACAATGCGACCTTTTTATATTTTAAACTTAATATGTACTTATACTTTCATGTGTATGAACTGCTTGTACTGAATAAATGTTTTTTCTATTCTATTCTATTCTATATAGCTCGAAGAACCGTCAACCGATGGGGAAGAAAGGTTCTCCAGTGGCAGCCTCGTACCGACAGGCGAAGTGTAGGGCGTCCCCCCACTAGATGGAGTGACATACAGGAAGTCGATGGATGCAGCTGGCTCAGGATCGTGCTTTGTGGCATTCTTTGGGGGAGGCCTATGTTCAGCAGTGGACTTGTGAAGGGCTGTAATGATGATGATGATTCTAAGAGAGCGTGGTCTTTCCCCGTTTGAGCCGACCCATTCATGCTACAACTATACCATTAATATAGCTGCAGCATGGCTCTATAACGTATTTAGACGATATAAAAATTGTGATATTCTGTAGCCCCCTCAAAAGGGTTAAAAAATAAGTTAAAAAAAATTGAAAGCCGACCTCAAAGTACTAAAAAGAATAAAATAAATTTACATTCAGAAATCGTTGTTTTAATTTTTTTCTACTTTGTCTGAGCACAGGCTTTAGAATTTGAAATTATTTTGTTCTATTTAGTTTTTAAATGTCGGTCTTTATTCTTATAAAAACTTAATTTTTTGGAATGTGAATGACGATAATAAGATACCTAATTATTTACTACTACTAAAAGGGATTCTATCATATTTCTCAAGGAGGTCGGGGCAAACTCTAGAAGCGGCCAATGATGCAGAATTTAAAAAAAAATATTTTTCATTAGTGAGATTTAGTATTTTTTTTTGTAAAATGAAGGTGAAATTAGCGAAATTCGCTAAAGAAAGTGCATTTTATAAGTTAATATCTGACTATTTACATAACAGGACTCGGAGAGTGAAACTTGATAACACAACCTTTAGTGAAGATGGATTGTCCACACAATATGTTGTATCATTACTTTGATACATAAGTTATTTAACAAATCTTAAATTTAATAATGAACATTTTTTTCATACGCGGTTGACACAGCCATAGTATACTACAGTAAAACTTGTTGTGAAATCTTTTGCTTGGCAGAACAGGGCCTGCAATAAGTCATGAAGTAACTGTAAAATTAATAATAATTATTATTTACACTACATATAAAGACAGGCTATATTAAAAACTATAATAAAAATGACTAAACCTAGTAACTTAATTATCATTCAGTCCTACTCCGCGGTATCGTGCCAAGAACGCTGGTTGCGTTTTCCCGCTGTATGGATTATATATATTTTAAAGGTTATACTTAGCCTTTGCTTTTTCCTTGCTAATTTCTCCCAACTCTGTGACTAATTATCTTTATCAGCACATATTTGTAATGACTCAACCAAGAAGAGAAACTACCACGGAACAATTATAGACCAGGAACTAATTAATTTGATTTCCTCCAATTAAGAAAAGGAAAAATCACATTAAAAAATAATCCTCACTTTTGAAATATTTTTAGGATATCGTAAACTCAAAAGTTTAAATTTATAGCTACAACATCTTAGTATAATCTATTATATTTTATTTTTCCCAATTTGGGGAGGTTTAGTTAAAATACTACTGATATTCTAGATATAGAACGTGCTCACACAGCAATAATAAAATAATGCTAAATGAAAATACGAGATTCGACACTTCAGATCTGTATAAAGATTTTAAACTGTTTTTTAAATAGACAATGTAGTTTAAGCATTAATGAAAAATTAAAAAAGAATAACTCGTACAATATAATTTCTTGTAAAAAGCATGGAACCGCTTCTAAAGAATGAGAGTCACAATCACAAAAACTGTATAAAAATATTAAATAAATCTTTAAATTTATTATATACTCAAAAGAAGTAAAAACCAACTGTAGATTGGCATAAAAGTTTAAACTATCAAGAAATGCAATGCACACATAATAAATATTTTCAATTTTTTCCTTGCTTTACATAATATATTTAATTTTAATTCTTTTTTATGGAACGAGTTACCGGGCAGTGTACGCGCAGCCACGAGCAAGGCATCGCTCAAACGCTTGCTCTGGAACTACTATCTAACGCAGGAGTAGTTTGTGGTTTTCCATTTCATTTTTACATTTGTTATTGAAGTTTGAATCAGAATCTGATTATATATTATTATATATTATATAGTATTAAGTAAATATTTGTAGGTACGTATATATATATGTATATACTGTATGTATTATGTAGACATATATTATTTACTTAGTATTCTTATCACGAAGCCATATTCCCGTAATAAAAAAACCTTATATATTTGAATACTTTTTATTTTAAAAGTTATGAATACTATCCTTTTTTAATTAAAAATATATATGAACTCTAAAATGGCTTTTCTCTCAAACGATTCGACACAATTAATTGCTGTAAACTCGACGTTACGCCCCTTGGCGGTTCGCGAGCTAAATATTCTGATGAAATGATTTCCTCGTAAACGAGCTATGCAGTATTAGATTTTAATATTAAAGATTCAATTAATATTTGACGGTGGGGTAAACTTCATTGTACAAGTGCTATATTAACAGCATTTTTCCATTCCAACGAGGCTGACGACAAGCATTTCAGAAAATCAATTAAATTTTAAAATTAATAAATCAATTAACTAAATATTAATAAATAAACTTAAGAAATTACTTTATTGTAGACAAGAATGCTTTAATGGCAAGGGTTAAGTTTTAGTTTTATTAATTACAGCAGCCCAAGCAGGCAAGCATATTCAGTCTTCTTTGCTATTGAAATTAAGATGTTTTTTTTTTATTTCAATAGCCTCACGTATCATTATAGATAAGAATTGATATTATTTCGCGAGGATTTGCTGTTGTAATGGCGGGAGCCGTCTAGGTTATGATCACGAATCGCAGACTCCCCGTAGCATGAAACAACAACGCTCCGAGAAGTCAAGCATACCACTGCAACACTTAAGACACAGTAACTTTATTATGCGTAGATTGGGCTAAAAGTAATAATTCAAAAGGTACTCCATGTTAACTGTGACATCGGGACGTCATTCACCTCAGTCCCCCGTGACCATGAGTGCTGCAAATCACACGAAACGTCAGGAATTAGAAATAAGTAGAATTAAACGCGATAAAATCCATAAAAGTAGTTTTATTAAATGTGTAATGTTCGCGTAAATATAAGAAATCATAGCTATTAGCTTGCTTTCTTTTGAATTTACGAAACTATGGTGAAATCTCTCCTAACTCTAATTTTGCTATATTCGGCCATCCTAAAATGAACTTAGTATATAAAATGGGTACAAATCTAAATATTTCTTATCATCATCATTACAGCCTTTCATAAGTCCACTGCTGAACATAGGCCTCCCCCAAGGAATGCCACAAAGCACGGTCCTGAGCCATCTGCATCCATCGACTTTCTGTATAACTTACCAGGTCGTCACTCCATCTCGTGGGGGGTCGCCCTACACTTCGCCTACCGGTTCGAGGCTACCACTCAATAATCTTTTATCCCCATCGGTTGTAGATTCTTTGAGCTACATAGAATAGAATAGAATAATTTTTATTCAATATAGATCACATGTGTAATTCTTATTGAAAGTCATTTTTTACTTTACCACTGGTTCGAAAAAAACCTCTGTCCTGGGAAGAACCAGCAAGAAAAGATATGGCCGGCCCACTGCCACTTCAGCTTATTAATCCGTTGGGCTATGTCGGTTACTCTGGTTCTACTGTGAATATCCTCATTTCTAAGTTTTCACGCAGAGAAACCCCGAACATAGCCCTCTCCATAGCTTGCTGAGCCGTAAGTCATCACTGGCAACACGCACTGGTTGTACAATTTCGTTTTAAGGTTTTGAGGTATTTCTGACGAGAAGATGTGTCGTAGCTTCCCGAACGCTGCCCAGCCGAGTTGAATCCGTCGATTGACCTCTCGGTCGAAGTTGGACTTACCTAGTCGGACTATTTGTCCCAGGTAAACATAATCGTCAACAACTTCGAGCTTAGTGCTCCCAACAACTACCGGCATAGGTGTGACATGGACATTAAACATGATCTTTGTTTTGTCCATGTTCATCCTAAGACCTATTCGTTGGGAGACACTATTGAGGTCATTGAGCATGGTGCTTAGGTCCTCTAGTGATTCTGCCATGAGGACTATATCGTCGGCAAATCGAAGGTGAGTGATGTACTCGCCATTGACGTTAATACCGTCCAGAAGCTTGAAAACGTCTTACAATGCAGCGGTGAAGAGTTTCGGGGATATAACATCACCCTGTCTTACACTTCTCTGCAATTGGATAGGTTTCGTACTCTGGTTCTGTACTCGGATTGCCATCGCAGCCCTACTGTACAAGCATTTCAGCACTTCGATATACCGACAGTCAACTTGGCATCGCTTAAGGGACTGCAGCACAGCCCAAATTTCGACGGAATCAAAGGCTTTCACATAGTTCACATACGCAAGGCAAAGTGGCAGATTGTACTCCTTGGATTTCTGTACAATTTGCCGAAGGGTATTTATGTGGTCTATGGTGCTAAAGCCCTTTTGGAAACTGGTTTGTTCGGGAGTCTGGAAGTCGTCAAGTCTGCGCGCGAGAAGATTCGTAATGACTCTCGAAAACAGCACGTAGACGCGGCCCAAAAGAGAAATCGGTCTGTAGTTCTTCAAGAGAGCGTTGTCACTTTTCTTAAAGAACAAGACCACCGCACTTCTGCTCTACGCCTCCGGTGTAATGCCACCATGGAGAACGGAATTAAAGAGCTTCTGAAGGACTTCAAGTACTGGTTTTCCACCCGGTTTCAGAAGCTCCGCTGTAATTCCATCCTCGCCTGGGGCCTTGCCGTTTTTAAGGTGCTGGAGAGCCATTCTAATCTCGCTCAGACGGACGTTCGTGATATCTTCGGAATAGTGTCGGATAAGACTCGCTCTTGGATCGTTACTCACACTTGCGTGTGGCTCCAACGATGACGTGTACAGCTGCCCATAGAACCTCTTAATCTCACTCAAAATCTCAGGTGCCCCGGAAACGATGCTGCCACTCTCGGTCTTCAGCTTTGAAAGTTGGCTCTTTCTGGCACACAGATCTCTGGCAAAGACTTTGGGGCGTTGGTCCCAACGCATGCATTTAGAGATCTGTCTGTTCAGTTGCCTGTATGCTGTCAAATCTGTTGAAGAATGTAGCTTCATCTCCCGTCTAGCAGTCATCAGATTGAGAGTGTGATCGGAGAGTTTTTGTGTTCTTCTGCGGCGGGTCTTGCAGAACTTAGCTCCGACCGCATGGACAGTTTCCACGAGCCTGTCATTCATATCGTTCACTTCATTGCAGTCTTCTAGGCACTGAAAACGGTTTTGTAACTCGAGCTGAAAGGTTTCGGGACTTTGGAACAGAGCACGAGGGGGACGGAGCGTTGACTTCATTAGACGAGAACTCTCTAACTTAACGTTTAGGGTTAGTATGCCTCTAACCATTCGGTGATCGCTACCAGTTTTCACCCTCGCGATCACGGAGACATCACTGAACAGTTGTCGTCTGGTCGTCATAATGAAGTCAATCTCATTTTTTGTGGAACCGTCGGGGCTCGACCAGGTCCATTTCCTGTGGGGCCGCTTCTGAAAGAAAGAGTTCATCATAAACAGTCCCTCTTTCTTCATGAAGTCGGCCAGCTGCTGGCCCCTTGGGTTCCGTTGCCCTATTCCAAATTTCCCTACTTTCAGCTCACGTTTTTCTTGTGCCTAGTTTTGCATTGAAGTCTCCCATTAACACCGTATATTTGGTTTTATTTCTTATAGACCTATTCTAATATTATCTTTTGCAATTATGTTTCTAATAATCCATCCGAACCGTAGGATGCAACGTCGTATTTCAAGGTATGAAATACGACGTTGCGTCCTACGGATATAAACAGTGAGGATATATTAATTAATATTAATTACACGTGTACGCTTGAAGTGCAGTAATTGAAGCGTTTGTTCATTTATGAAAACAACGCAAAAAACATCCTTACTTCTTTATTTTAGTAAAATCAAACAACTATAAAAATATAAATTATAAAAAAATTCTAAAATCAGCTCTTTTACGTACACTGCATATTTTATAATTATGTCAAGTAGCTTTTTATCTGCTCTGGAACTATGGAGCTGAGATCGTCGCGAAATGCCTTTGTTCTTCCATTGTGTCACCTAATCATTTTTAAAGTCGAAAAAAATAATTTTAATTTAATTAACATATTTATGAGATGATGGGACTCATTTTCTGCCTAAGAGCTAAAGAGCAGAACACATAACTGCTGTGTTCCGGTTTTAAAAGTAAGGGAGATGAAATACTCTGGCTGTGTATGAGGTATTTCATCTGTCGGCGTACGTCATCGCGCCTCGGCCAAAATGGAGGATACGTGGAGGCGCGAACCGGTCGCTGACTCTGCGACGGCGCGGGCGCTTCTGTACCACTCACTCAGCTGCGAGACGCAGTAGCAGACGGGCACTTCATTATTCAATTTACGTTATGTTTGTTTAGAATTTTACGGCATTAAACCTATTGTTAATACAGTCCACTCATTTTATTTCCAAAGTCCCGATAAGGCCTAAACATATGGTCCTTCGAGCCGGATTTGAAACAGTGACCTATGGATATTGAAGAATTTCATCTTTTAAAATCTAAAAACAATTGCCACGCAATAGTAGATTGCTATCTTTGACTCCGTTCATTGATGATCATAACCTCATCCGCGTGGGCGGGAACTCGATAACTTGCCCTACGATTTTAGTGTAAAGCATCCCATAATAATATGCAGTAAGCACATACTTACTAAGCTTATATTTCAAATGAAACATTTAGAGTTACTACATGCCGGTCCTCAATTACTATTAAATTTAACCTGAAGTGGTCATATTAGTGTGCAAAGTACCACCAATGATCATGTTAGGAAAGTCCCCGATCACCAAGTTCCTCGAAAATTAGATGTCATAGTTGATGACAGCGGTAGTGAAACCAAATCTGATTAAGAATGGCCTGTATACTCATACTCGAAACCTTAGAACGCACCTCATGAGTAACATGTGGCGATGGGTTGTAACGTGTAAAATTTTTATATTTTGTTAATTATAAAATAAATTATCATCAAAATATAGGCGCACCGTCGTTTTCATGTTTTATCCGATCGGTTTGTACGCGGGCGAAGGGACAGGGGTAGGAGACAAGCACAGTGCTAAACAAGCGATCGAGAACCGGGCATGAAAACGTTATAGCCAGAGGTCATAGCTGCAAGCGACACCGACGTGTCACGTCGTCGTCGTTGTTTTATTTTATCCTCAGATCTTTAACACAGCATTGTGTACTTATAGTCAGTTCTTCTAAATATTTTACTGTAAAAAATATAAATCTTAACCGTTTTTAAGGTGATTCCCGTACTGGGTAAGTTGTGCAAATTATTTTTTTTATAGGATATGGGTGACAAACGAGCACACAGTCCACCTGATGGTAAGTGGTTGCTGCGGCCCATAGACATCTACATCTATTCTCGTTTGCGAATCAAAATGCAGATGCGTTGCCACCCGTGAGGACTAAGTTGGAATGCCTCATTTCCAGTAAAAAAGGCCTCCGGCCACCTGCACTCACCAAGCGAAACGCAGAGGTAAACCTCTGCTTCACGCTGGTTTTCTGTGAGGTCGTGGTACCACCCCGGTTCGAGCCGCCCCATCCGTGCGACAGCAAAAGCTGCCGCGTGGCTCTACCACTGTTAACTGTTCTTGTAAGAGTATGTAGAAATAGACGCTTACTCCTTGCATTTTATTAGCATTACTTTCTTTAATTGTAATATGTATTATATAGTAACACATTAGCTATATTTAGAGTGCTGTAAGATAATGTAAGCGTTTCGTTGTAAATGTATAGTTTGTAAAATAATTTCCCGTCTTGTCATTCATCTACTAGATTACTAGTAATTCAAGTTGCTATTATTATTTAGGGACATTTTGTAGAGTTCTCATCTAGTTGAGACTTAAACAAACAATTAAAAAAGGATAAATAAGATAAATGTAAGTTAAATAACATATACACAATAACCTATAAAGTAAAATAAATATTTAATCAATAAATAAATATATAATATTATTAACGCTTAGTAGTATAGTATTATACACGATTATATGTGCTCGCTAGAAGAATATAGTCTATTTTAGTGTAGTCGAACTCACGACTCAGGATCAACTGTCTGATAAAACCTCCACTGATTCACAGTGACTATTTCTCGTATTGCCTGCTGCTTAAATCGCTTATTTAATTAAACGGTTGCCTATTGTTTTAATTTTAATTAAGAAAATTTATTTAAAATCAAATATAATTTTATCTGCCATCAATTAACTCAAGTTGGTGCTTTCTTTTAACTTAAATATTACTGGATATCATATCATCCCAGGGAACTTGAATTACTTGCTTTTACGTGTATTTTTTGTAAAGATTCATATTAGCTCTGCTCTGTATAGTTGCACAACTGTTGCTACTAGCGGTACACAAATATTTCTATTATATACTCGTACTAATGCTTAGAATGTATACATCTTCAGGAACTCTATAAGGACTGGTTTTGTGAACAAGGGACAGGAGACAGCTGAGCTCACTGAAGGGCAGCTGCCAATATTTAATATTGGATGCACGGCAGTATCTTCCTACTGAACAACGGCAGACTAAACAGAGCGTAGAAGAGTATCGTTGTGAGGGCAATTAGATCAAAATCAATAATATTAACCGACCTCCAACCCTGAGTGTATAAATAAATTCTTATTATTTTTTACTCTTATTTGTTGTTTTACTTCAACTAAATTAAAACGTAACAGGGTCTATAGGAGATCGTTGGTGCGATTTCTGTCTATGTTGGTGCACAGAGCGCTTCATGTGTTGTAGCACATATTGCGTTAGAATTACGAGAATCGTTGGTGCGATTCTTGTCTGTGTTGGTGGATATTTGGCGGCAGATATGTAGGGAATCGTTGATGCGATTCTGGCATTTGTGGCGGCAGATGTGTTGTAGTATATTTTGCGGTGGATATGTGGAGAATCGTTGGAGCGATTCTGGCATATGTGACGGCAAATATGTAAAGAAACAATGGTGCGATTCTGGCCTGTGTTGGTGCACAAAGTCCCGCGTGTGTTGTAGCATATGTGGCGGCGGATATGTGGAGAATCATTGGTGCGATTCTGGCATATGTGACGGCAGATATGTAAAGAATCGTTGGTGCGATTCTGACTTGTGTTGGTGCACAGATTTCAATTAAAGTTTCATGAGTTGAATATGCATTGCTTATGAATTATATTAAAGAGTAACAAAATTGTTAAAGTTACTGTATTGGAACTTGTTGATTGGACCTTCCACAATAAATCATGTTGTGCAGGAAGCACTGTGTACGAAACCTTAATAACAAGGCATTGTCAATTATGACAGTTGACTATTGAGAGATCCCACATTAACCACGTGAACCACGTTAAAAACCTGAACCAGGACAGCGCCTGCCAGGACAGAGCCTGATACATGTTCAGAAAACACTACTGCGCACACAGAGTATACGACTTTCGCAAAAAGAGTGTACGACTTCCGTGCATACAGAGTACACGACTTCAGCGCGCACATGGTGTAAGACTTCCGAGGCACCGCCATGTATAGCATACGCATGCTCAGGGACGTCACCCACCACGCGTGTAGCATACGCGTCTCTTGAAACCAGGCCATGCTACAACTGGACCCGGCAGACCGTTCCGACCAGCAAGGCACATACTCGCCTCACACTCTCGTACTTGTAATCACATCAAACGTGCTACTGTAACACATAAAAGAAAACATTAAAGAGACTCAGGTGGAACTTTATTTTAAGAAATGCAGCACTACACTTGGGACACCATTCGCTTTTCTAGGGCACCATATACTGAGCTGCGGCTACACGACATCCTCTGGTACGGTCCGATCCTCATGTAAACTTAAATACTCTCTTCAATGTCAGAACTAATTTGCTCTACTTTCGTCAGTTATACTTTGGTTTTCCAGAATTTTTCGCAACCAATTAAAGAGTTCACCTTAAGATAAATTTACTTTCCTCGTGTATGAAATGGTGATCGGTAGCAGCGGCAATTAACGTGGCCGCGGCGTCATAAGCCGATAGCATACTTCCACTCAAGAGCGAACGCCACAGCACCACACCCTCCATTAAACCCTCAACATTAAATCCCAATTTTATTGACCACATAACACTCGGTTTAAACTGTAACACTTGTTACAACACACACATTAAAATACAAAAATACTACATAGTGTTTTTAATTAATAGATCATTAAAGTTAAACTTTTTTTCGTCGGTACATCGTTTAAACATTTCAAACTTTAAAATTAGCTAATGTGAATCACACCTCGTATGAAATGTCAAATTATAATATAATTTGAGCAAGTTAAACATCCCCTAAATGCAAACTATAACTCATTTAGAATACCTCCAACATTTCTTTCGACATTTGTTATCATATTTCGGTACCTTAAGAAATAATGAAAGTACTTGCGGGTACTATTTATTATAAATCGAACAAAACGATTTAACTTTTGGCTTAAAACATTTCACTTTAAACTTTCACTCTACACTTTACTGGTATGTAAAGTCGTAAATAGGACAAAAAACTTCATTATGACATTTAACATCAAAACATAACGCGAGGCGTGTCATAGTCTTTCATTAACGTAATAACCCTCACACTATTCGAGGGTTATATGTGGACGATAACAGGGACTTTATCCCACTTCTGATGTCGGAAATTACAACAGGAGATCCCACTTCTGATATCGGAGAATTACAACAGAGGATTTTAATTTTGATCTCGGAAATACATCAGGATAGCGTTAATTGTCAAAAACAATAAAAGTGTGAGAGCGGATGTTTAACTTGCTCTCTTGCTTACGCAGTTTAATCGTTATCAGTAATAAGACAACGTAACGCACTATACATTCAGTATAGTGAAATTACAGTTCGACCACACCGTAACACGTCTCCGCCACAAACACACATCAGTGTAACGTGAGGTACATAATTACATGATTACACCAAAATATATAAACCGACAGCAATACTACTTATCACAAAGATATATATATATATATATATATATATATATATATATATATATATATCATCATGACAGCCTTTCATAAGTCCACTGCTGAACATAGGCTTCCCCCAAGGAATGCCACAAAGCACGGTCCTGAGCCACCTGCATCCATCGACTTCCTGCATGTCTTACCAGGTCGTCACTCCATCTCGTTAGGGGTCGCCCTACACTTCACCTACCGGTACGAGGCTGCCACTCAAGAACCTTTCTTCCCCATCGGTTGTCGGTTCTTCGAGCTATATGGCCGGCCCACTGCCACTTCAGCTTACTAATCCGTTGGGCTATGTCGGTCACTCTGGTTTTAATGCGGATATCCTCATTTTAAGTTTATCACGCAGAGAAACTCCGAACATAGCCCTCTCCATAGCTCGCTGAGCGACCTTGAGCTAACTCATACGGCCAGCAGTGAAGGACCACGTCTCAGATCCGTAAGTAATCACTGGCGACACGCACTGGTTGTACAATTTCGTTTTAAGGTTTTGAGGAATGTCTGACGAGAATATGTTTCGTAGTTTCCCGAACGCTGCCCAGCCGAGTTAAATCCGTCGATTGTCCTCTCAGTCGAAATTGGACTTAGCTAGTCGGACTATTTGTCCCAGGTAAACATACTCGTCAACAACTTCGAGCTTAGTGCTCCCAACAACTATCGGCATAAGTGTGACATGGACATTGAACATGATCTTTGTTTTGTCCATGTTCATCTTAAGACCTATCCGTTGGAAGACACTATTGAGGTCATTAAGCATAGTGCTTAAGTCCTACAGCGATTCTGCCATAAGGACTTTACCGTCGGCAAATCGAAGGTGAGTTATGTTAAAACCATTGATGTTAATACCGTATCTTTTCCAGTCCAGAAGCTTGAAAACGTCTTCCAATGCAGCGGTGAAGAGTTTCGGGGATATAACGTCACCTTGTCTTACACCTCTCTGCAACTGGATAGGTTTCGTACTTTGGTGCTGTACTCGGATAACCATCGTAGCCCTACTGTACAAACACTTCAGCACTTCGATATACCGACAGTCAACTTGGCACCGCTGAAGGGACTGCAACACCGCCCAAATTTCGACGAAATCAAAGGCGTTCTCATAGTCCACATACGCCAGGCATAGTGGCAAATTGTACTCCTCGGACTTCTGTACAACTTGCCGAAGGGTATGTATGTGGTCCATGGTGCTAAAGCCCTTTCGGAAACCGGCTTGTTCGGGAGGCTGGAAGTCGTCAAGTCTGCGTGCAAGACGATTGCTAATGACTCTCAAAAACAGCACGTAGACGCGGCTCAGAAGGGAAATCTGTCTGTAGTTCTTCAAGAGAGGATTGTCACCTTTCTTGAAGAACAAGACCACCGCACTTCTGCTCCACGCCTCCGGTGTAATGCCACCATAGAGGATGGAAGTAAAGAGCCTCTGAAGGACTTTCAGTACCGGTTTTCCACCCACTTTCAGAAGCTCCGCTGTAATTTCATCCTCGCCTAGAGCCTTGCCGTTTTTAAGGTGCTGGAAAGCCATTCTAATCTCGCTCAGACTGACGTCCGGGATATCTTCGGAATAGTGTCGGATAAGACTCGCTCATGGATCGTTACTCACACTTGCGTGTGGCTCCACCGATGATGTGTACAGCTGTCCATAGAACCTCCCAATCTCACTCAAAATCTCAGTTGCCCCGAAAACGATGCTGCCACACTCAGTCTTCAGCTTTGACAGTTGGCTCTTTCTGGCAGACAGATCTCTGGCAAAGACTTTGGAGCCTTGGTTCCGCTCGATCGCTTCTTCCACTGAGATTCTGTCCAAATAAGACAAGTGATGTGGTTCAAGGAAGGTCGTGCTGCTGAGTTGCTGCCCCGTGTACATTGAGATGGGTAGTGATGCTGTTGGTCTGCATCCTTTAGTATTGTCATGGAATTAGGGTCCTGTTAGTAAGCTGGGTTTGTTAACGAGTGATCTTCTTCTATGTAAATACTTTTGAGAGTGATTTCAAACATCAGAAGTAGAATAGTTTCTAAAACGTGACGGTAGGTGCACCATTGCACGTGCGGCAGCGTCGGTGTAGCTTGACAGAATTCTTGTATACAACATGTGAACAGCACACCTGTGCCATTGCACCTGCGGTGACTCCCGTTTTGCTTGTATAAAACGGACGGAGCGGCCGCCATTAAGACAGTCTTGGCTCTGACGTGGAACGGTGTGCTTGTCGTATTCCGTTACTAGTTTATCCTTGACACGCTGGATAATTAATTCGTGTAAAGGAATTAATTATTACTCCTAACCACAAAATTTGTTTCTGTACTATACTTAACTTACCTTTCTACAATATATTATCTATGGCCCGGAGTGAGGAAAGCAATGTGCATTTAGTTAAATAACACAAAAATAACAAAATCGGCACATCTAGCTCTCCTCGTCGAGGAGTTCCAGCAGCAGTCATCAAAGTACATTTTCAAGTCACTCCGTCAAGTCCGAAGGTAAGGTCTATCCATAATTAAAAATAATTTATTATTTAATAATTTATTTTAAAATTTCGGTGTAATATACTATAAAAATAATATAAAATAATATAAATAAACTTATACACATATACACAGAAAAGTTAAAAGACAGACATACACCTTTGGAAGCATTTTAAATAGCTGGGCATTGACGACCGTTATCATCGCAATGACTGAACAGGTAAATGCGTACATGCTATGGGGATACTGCGTTGGCGGATTGGAGAATGAAAACTACGTTAGCTGTATCTCATGTAATAAAGCTTTCCATCATACTTGCATGACTAACTGTGAAGCAGCGCTACGTAATTCAAAAATTGGACTTGCCCAACCTGCTCCGGCAAAAGTCCTAAGCCACCTAGAGACGACAACGCCCCAGTCCGTTTTAACTCTAATGTTACCGTGAGAAGAGCAAGAAGGCAAGTATTAAGCTCGCTTCCTACTACTAGCTGTAATTCATTGACTACTGACGACGTTCGAGACATTGTTCAAGATGTTATACAAAATGAGTTAAGCACACTTTTAACGAAACTTAATGTCACCATAACAGCTTAAGTCAGTGAGGAATTACGATCAGTTAAAGCTGAACTGAAGAGTGTGAAAGACTCAATCAACCTTGAAAACAGTCAACATAAAAACTGTATGGTTAAGCATAAGGAGTTCAAGAAAATGATAGAAAATCTTCAGACACAAAATACTTCAATGCAGGTGACAATCGCGGTATTAAACTCGAGAATACAAGAGCTTGAACAAAAACAAACAAAAAATGACAACCAAGCAACCAATGAAAACTTACAAACTAAAAAAGGTAATTTATCAAATTCATTCATACCATCAACAGCTGCTCATGGTGCGGCATTCACACATTATTCAAAACCGAGTAAGAGCCAAGATAGTTTGGAATATAGTAACGGCAAGGGAGAAGAAAACAAGGAATTAAATATAGCTTTGTCACAGTTAGAAAGCATTAGTCAGCCGCAGACGGAGAAACAGTATGACACTAGACAAACTGATTGGCAAACGATTACAAATCGAAAGAAAAATAGGAAAACCAATCGGGCAGCAATTATGAGAGGAGGAAATAGCCAAATTAGTAGCCTACAAGCCATAGAAAAGAAAAAATATTTGCATGTATGGTCGTTACATCCTGACACATCAAGAGAAGCGATGATGGCATACGTGGAAAGTATCTGCGGTGGAAATAACATCACTGTTGAAAAAATAGCTCACAAAACACAGCGCGATTACTCGTCTTTCAAAATTGGGGTGCCGGAAAGTTTATACGAGAGAATTGCTGATGCAGATGTGTGGCCTGTGAACGTATGTTTCAGTGAATGGCGTTGGTTTCGAAACTTTCGTAAATCCAGCGAAGGGGAAAACTAAGCATGAATTGGTGTTGTACTATCAAAATGTTCGGGGACTGCGTACAAAACTGAAAACATTTTATAAAAATTTACTCGGATCAACGGCCGACTTAATAGCTATCACCGAAAGTGGAATAAATGACTCGGTGCATGATGGAGAACTTGCACCAAGCGGCTACGCAGTACTTCGATGTGACCGTGTGGATGGCCGCAAGCATGGAGGAGTGCTGCTGGCCGCTGCGCCACGCGGTGCTCTCGAGCTGCGAAGAGTAGCACTGCCTGACAATGCTAACCTAGACAACCATCCCTTTGAAATCGTTTGTGCTACAGTGTATCGTGGAAATAATTTCCTATTTTTATGTTGTGTTGTGTATATTCCACCAAAGTCTATTGAGAGAGAGTATTTGTATATGTTTCATTTATTAGAACAGTTATGTATAGATTATGATAATATTGTTCTCGTTGCTGATCTTAATATGTATTCTGCAAATCAGGATATACAGTGTTATTATGAGTACTTTGTCACCTACTGCGGATTTCGACAATGTAATAACATTTTTAATTGCAACAGTCGAACGCTCGATGTCGTGCTGACTACTTTTCCGGAGGATGAGATCGTCGTTAGTGACGAACGTGATGAGTGCTTGTCATGCATCGACCCGCAGCACCCGCCGTTGCGAGTGACCATTAAATGCGTGAGCCCAGCTACTGTCCCCGTCGGACCCGCGTCGGCATCCGCCTCCTACCCCCAGTGGAACTTCGCTAAGGGTGATTTCCATACGATGTACTTATCGCTGGCGCAAGCGGACTGGAGCGCGTTTTATGAAACAAATAGCGTTGAGGAAGCATATGGTAAGTTTTACGACACATTTAATAGGATTCTAGATGATAACACTCCTAGAAAAAGACCTAAGGCTAACCACTCGCGATATCATTATCCAGAATGGTACACAACTGATATAATATATGATATAAGCCGAAAAGCTTTCTATCACAAGGCTTATAAGATAAGTGGTTCAAGCAATGATTATAAAAACTTTTCTTACTATCGCACAGTAGTAAAAAATAAAATTAAAACTGCATACCGTAACTACCAAAATAGTATTGAAACGCAATTTGTTAAAGAACCGAGGTCCTTTTGGAATTTCATAAATAACAAGCGCTCGAAGCGAAGTAAAACTCGGATAGTTAAAAATGGAGTTCCGTTGTTAGAGAGTGAGTACGCACAGGAGTTTGCTAATTACTTCCAAACAGTTTATGGAGATGCAGCTCCGCAGCTGGATGCAACCGCCGCCGCGCAAACAGCGCCTGAACGCGGAGCACGGGTGCACGTAGGACAGTTGTCTCTTAGCGACGTGCGTGCGGCCCTGGCGAAACTTAAACCCAAACGATCGGTAGGTCCAGACGGTATCCCCCCCTATATTGTTAAGGACTGTAGGATGGTACTAGCTCGCCCTCTTCTACATTTGTTCAATGTTTGTTTGCGTGATCGCTCGTATCCTGACGGTTGGAAGCTGACTAGAGTAACTCCGGTCCCGAAGGGTGCTCTGAGCTCAGATGTTAGTGGATACAGACCTATAGCGGTGCTGTCAGCGTTCGCGAAGGTCTTCGAGTCAGCATTGTGTTCATGCATTTACTTGCAGGTTAATGTACAATTTAATGATGCACAGCATGGTTTTCGGACGGGTCGCAGCACAAATTCCAACTTGATGTGCTTCATGAATCACTTAACATCAGCTCTCGATTCAGACGCCGGTGCCCAGCTAGATGTAGCCTATTTTGACTATAGGAAGGCTTTCGATAGTGTGGACAATGACGTCTTGTTGAGGAAATTCGCAATGGCTGGTTTTACTCCAGACCTTTTGCAGTTCTTTTCTAGTTATTTAGGGAACCGAAGGCAATTCGTGGACTACGCTGGCTACACCTCAAACTCGTATCTAACCCCTACAGGAGTCGGTCAAGGGAGTAATTTGGGTCCGTTAGAATTTATCATTATGATAAATGACCTTCCAGAGGTGGTGAGAGACGCGGGTTGCTTACTCTTTGCGGGTGATCTCAAATTATTCCTGAGGATTACTTCCGACGAGGACTGCAACCGCTTACAATGTGATATTGATCGGGTGGTGGAGTGGGGTCGGGAGAATAAATTGCTGTTTAATATATCGAAATGCAATGTGATGTCTTTCACACGCTCGAGGACCCCGATACATTTCAACTACCTCATGGAAGGGGATGTCATCAATCGCGTTGTCTGTATACGTGATCTTGGCGTCTTATTTACCGAGGACGTGACGTTTCGTACTCATATTGTACAGATGTGTAAAAAGGCCTTTAAAAACCTGGGCTTCATAATGCGTGAAACGCATGACTTCCTCAACACTGCCGCCGTGAAGTCATTATATAATGCTTTAGTAAGAAGCAATCTAGAATCCAGTGCTATCATCTGGAGTCCTTATGAAACCAAGTATAACCTCATGCTGGAGAAAATACAGAATAAGTTTACGCGGTACCTCTATTTAAAGCAATACGGGGTGTATCCTTTTTATCCTCTTATGTATCCAACCCTCTTTGTAATAGGAATGGTTGGATATTATAAGTTGGAGGTTAGACGGAACTTTGCGCTACTTAAGTACATATACTTGATATTACGTGGTAGATTAAACAATCCGGAAATTCTGGAATCACTGCGGTTCCTCGTGCCTAATTCTAGGCTGCGACGGGGGCTGAGGGGAGGGTTGCTGGACGTACCAGTTGCTCGTACAAATATCTTAAAGTACGCACCGGTAGTTCGTGCAGCTAGAATGCTTAACATCGTAGCACAACGATTAGACATATTTAATTGTACATTGGCGGAATTCGAGAGGGTGACATTAAACTATTTGTCTTTTTTAAATTAGTGGCCACATTGTTGCATTAGGCTCCACGCCTGTAATAACAATTGTGAGTTAGTAAATAAATAAATAAATAATAATAATTAACGAATCGAGCCCAAACTCGGCACATCTATTTCTCCTCGTCGATGAGTTCCAGTGGCAGTCTTCAAAGTACAATTTCAAGTCACGCTATCAAGCCCGAAGGTAAAGTCTCATCATAACTAACAAAACGACATTTCTATATTTCTGTTAACATTTTGTTATCTCTGCCTGTATGTTAAATAAATAAGAAATTATTATAAAATATGCACCATTAAATAGCTTCAGTTGATCAAATACAAAAATAGTAATTATGGATTTACATCAACAATATTTGACTATGTAAAAGTTGTCAGACCTTTTATTTTCACTGGTTTCATGTAGGAGAAATATATATAACTTTTTATGACAAAATAATGTTCCTTTCTGCAGAGTTAACAACACAGGAGCCTAAGTATAATAGAAGAATCTAATTCCGTCGCAGTATATGATCCAAAGTTATATAATTCATGGGACTTTTATATAATATTGTAACTTGTCAGTTTAGATAATATATTATCAGTCTTATGAAAAAGTGAATGTATTAACAAAACTCATATTATTTAGAGAATATAGATCCTGAAGGTGATTTGTCTGGCAGTTTGAAGTTTATCACCTTTATTATGGTACCTATTTAAAAATGCTTTAACTAAGGTAATTGCTATTCTCAACTCGAGTAATAACCTTAAATCGATGCAGGGACTTTAAATATAAAAATAATTTGTAACAAACTGACACAGCTTCATTCCGCCAATTCAAGTTACGTAACTCGATTACTGTTCGAGTTATGTGAATTTCAACTCAGGTTAACTCTAGTCGAGTTTCTTCTGAGATGGCATATCTCTACTACAATTTTTTTATTACATTATCTGAACCAATGACATGAACATAAATATAAAAAAAAACTTTTTTTTTCAGATTTTTTGATTCCTTTTAGGTTTTTCATAAAATCTTTATGCTATTTACAAAAAGAAATAGGTATCATTCTTTTGTATATAATACCATTTAGGGTCGTGAAAATTTCTAGTGGGTTCAAAAACGATTGACTCCTTTGGTTTTTGGAATATATTGTATTCTGGCGATCGATATTATTCAGCACAAGGCGCTGTAATAAACGACCACTCATGACGGCATTTGATGCCGGAGTAAATAAAGTACTCTGTGGCTGTAGCTCGGAGTGCGGTTTCGGCAAATAAAAGGCCGCTAAAACCACTGAAAATTTCACCATTTTAGAGCCCAAATTAATTAATTATAACCAATCAAAACAAAATTAAACTGCCATTTACATTCAATGGCTTCCTAAATGATAGATGAAGATTGATATTTTCAAAAGTTATCGTGTTTACGCCGCCATGCGGACTTGATAAATCCACAGCATAAGCCACTAAAACCCCTTTTTCTACCAAATTCAAAAAGGAGACGGTACTCAATTTGACTGTATGTTTTTTATGTGTGTTACCTC
This sequence comes from Parnassius glacialis, assembly GCA_033319125.1. Lineage (NCBI taxonomy): Eukaryota > Metazoa > Arthropoda > Insecta > Lepidoptera > Papilionidae > Parnassius > Parnassius glacialis. The sequence continues at coordinate 21,821,607 of JAVANC010000025.1, read as the reverse complement.
ATAACTTTTACTGGGTGACTGATTTCAATGATTTTCTTTTATTTGAAAGCGGGTGGCTTCACATGTGGTCCAATATAAATTTGATCAAGGTCTGACCAATAGTTTTTGAGTTATTCTTAATAATTTATATTGAAGTCGGTTGTACAAAATTTTTTATTTTTAATTATTTATGTAAAAATAGCAATTAATCGCTTTAAAGACATATTAATAATTTCAACAATCTATCTTTTTGACAATGTGCTTTTTATATTATTTATATGTATACGATTACATGCGACAAAATGTTGGAATCTTGATTTTAGGCATACCTGCGCGCTTCGCGCATAAGGCATGTGTAGTGGACTGTATTTATTTATTTGTGTGTTAGAGTGAATACTGTTGGGGACGTTATTAAAGGAAAGGTGGTACACGTTACAATTATATATTTATGTATTTACACGTGCGGCAATTATAACTATATATAAGAGAGTTTGTGTATCTGGGTTCAAAGTTTACAAGAGATGGAAAGTGTGAGAGTGATATCGAAAGAAGAGTGAATGCAGGAAACATGGTGAATGGAGCTTTGCACTCCTTTATAAGCAGTCGGAAATTGTCTAACAAGGCTCGTTTGGCTGTGCATGAGGGGGTGTTGGTTCCGACACTCATGTATGGAAGTGAAAGTTGGGTATGGCAGAAGAAACATGAAAGCAGAATAAATGCGGTTGAGATGAGAGCATTAAGAAGTATGATAGGAGTTAAACTGAGTGACAGGATAAGAAATAGTGAGATAAGGAAACGTTGTGGTCTGAAAGAAGATGTAGTGACAAAAATTGAGAAAGGTATGCTGAGATGGTTTGGCCATGTCGAGAGAATGAATGAAGAACGATTGACGAAAAAAGTGTATAAGGCGAGTGTGAATGAAAGTGTTGGAAGGGGTAGACCTAGGCGGACATTTCTAGACCAGATCAGGGACGTCTTGAAAAAAGGCCAGGTCAAGAGTACCCTAAACCGTAGAGCATGTATGAAGGGAATAATGAAAGTGGACGAAGCGAAACAAGTATGTAAGGATCGTAGCAAGTGGAAAGAAGTGGTCTCTGCCTACCCCTACGGGAAAGAGGCGTGATTATATGTATGTATGTATGTATTATAACTGTAACTGTAACTATATATATACAAGAGGGGGTCTTCTAGGGGAGTCTTGATTATCTTGATTCTTCTATCTTGAGAGTCTTGATTCTTCTTTCTTGAGTGCCGCTGTCGAATCAAATGAATCCAAAGGTCAAAAACCCCTTCTTATATTCACGCGGCGGGTGTTCTGGCATGAGCGTGTTCTCACGCGGTATGCTGTGCGCTCATTGGTCGCTGATCTCACGTGATGTCCGGGCGGCGTGCGGGGTGTACGGGGAGTAACGGGGTATGCGGAGGCGACGGGGCGGCGGCTCCCTTCGCTGTCCGTAACATCCTCCCCCGGCGTACTAAGCGAGCCTACTCTTCTCTCGGGAGGACGGCGATCTTCCTTACTGGTCGTCGCAGTCTACGTCGTCGGTACTCGTACTGAGCGGACGTATTTATGCGCTCTCGCGTAACCTCGTGTAGTATTTTCTAGTAATTTTGTGTTTTCTTAATACTTTTTGTGCAAATTTTTTGTTTATTAATAACTATATAACTTTTTGTGTCGGACAAAACAAAACTGTGTTGTGTTGGTGTATTTTTAAATACTTTCTGTAAGAATAAGCACGTGTTTGCTGGTTAGAACCACGCGGTATTTTAGCTAAGTATCTTTGTGTTATGTTTTATTTCTAATTTACTACTAACAATTAATTACTTGTGAGTACTTTTATTATATATAGTTTGTAGTTTAGTTATAAGAAAACATTGATCATTATTTTATTATTGAGGGTAGGGAGTGTTGGCACTCGGCTGTGTTGACACTGACAGCCGTCATTGAACGTGACATTGACACTGACACTGACGTTGGCAGCTGTCATCTGTCATAGAGTTTGACGTTGACAATTTGCGTTCCATTTCTATTTTTATGTGTGATAGTGACTTGACTTCTTGTATATAATCTGAGACGATACAGTTAATAAAATAAAAATGGCGGATGAAGAGGAGTTGTTTACTCCTCGCAAATCTTTGCCCAGGACTCCGCCGGCTCCGCTTGGTCGGCCGGTCGCGTTGCCCCCCCCACCACCAGTAGCACCTGAAAAGCGGCCTCTGACGTCACCAGGAAAGGTACAGTCATCTTCCCAGCGACCAAAGGTGGGCAAGCGTACTGAGCCTCGCCAGAGTGTGGCCCCGGTGGCAGGACTGCCGTCCAGGGATGTGGAGGAGCCTGCTGCAGAGGCTGTAGATGAGGACTGCCTAAGGGAGAGCTCCCGGGGAATAAGAGGAATATTCAAAGCTTCGACCACATCCAAGCTGGAGGTGATTGACCATGTTCGTGATGCAGTCAAGGGAATCATGGGTATCATCACCGGACCAGGGTCGAAACTTAACAAGGCTGAGGTCAACAGGGTGGCTACATATGGGCATGATCTCATTTCAATGGTTGCGACAATGGAGGTCCATGTGTCTGAACTGGAGTTGGCAGCACTTAGAGCAGAACAGGGGAAGATTGCTGCGGAAGGAAGACTGGCGCAGGTTGAGGCCATTGCAGTTCCTTGCCACGCGATGGACCCGGCACAGCAACATTCCTACTCGGCGGCGCTGAGGCTGCCGAAGGGGGCCGACCAAATGTTGATGCCAGCAAGTAAAGGCCCAGTTGTCGCCTTCTACCCGGCTGAGACGGAAGGCCCATTGAAAACTGCAGAAGATACGAAGATGGAGCTCAAGAAGGCAGTTAACCCCAAGACCAGCGGGCTTCAGATTGACAGGCTGAGGAAGGTGGGAAATGCGGGTGTCGTGGTCCAAACCACGTCCCAGGAAGCAGCAGAGAAACTGAAGACTGCTGCCCCTCCAACATTGAGGGTGACGGAGCCCAGACAACGTTTACCCCTGGTGGCTCTTAGGGGTTTTGAGGAGGACCCCAAGAATGAGGATGTAATCAGCGGCCTCCACGAGCAGAACCTTGCTGCTTGTGGATGGACCGAAGCAAAAGTGAAAGAAAACTGCAGGATTGCTTTCAAAAAGTCCTGGAGAGGTAGCAGAAGGACAACCGTGATCCTTCAATGTTCGGCTGCCCTGAGAGATATCTTGATCGGATACAATCGGTTATACGTCGGCTGGGACGTGGTTGAGCCGTGTTATTACGTGGACGTCACGTGCTGCCAGAGATGTCAACAGTATGGGCATCCTGCGAAGTACTGCCGATTGAAGGAGGTCGTATGTGGGAAATGTGGAGAGGCAGGACATGAACGTGGTGCCTGCAAGTCCACGGAGGAGAAGTGCGCTACGTGCAAGCGATTTGGTAGAACTGACTCTGGCTCGCACGTGACCATGGCGAGGAACTGCCCAGCAAGGCTGTATGCAGAGCAACGCTCCGTGGCCACCACTCAGTACTACCGATAAGGGCAGCCCCATAGGTAACCAGGAAGACAAGGCATTACGATTAGGACAAATCAACCTGGGTCTGCTGCCCATCCTGGCGCGTGAACTGCACCTGGATATTGTTCTTGTACAAGAACAGTACTCCCAGGTTGCGGGGATCGTTCAGGTGGGCTGTCACCCGTGGGCGGGCATCTATCTTGCCGACCCAGCCATTGGGGTAGCAGTGCTGAGCCACCTCAGCAACGAATTCTGTGTGGTGTGCCATGTTGATCGATGGGACCTCTATGTGGTGTCAGCGTACTTTAAATTTAGCGACACCATCGATGACCACCTGCACCACTTAGAGGTCGTCCTGAGTTGCCTTAAGGGCAGAAGGGTGATCATGGGCCTCGACGCCAATGCGCACTCGCCACTCTGGTATTGTGATCGCCGACACTACGTGGGAAGAGGACAAAATGTAGAATATCGAAGGCAGCAAATGGAGGCATTTATTATCACACACGCTCTAACGTTGGCAAACATGCCTGACCAGCCCTACACCTTCTCTGGGCCTAGAGGTGAGTCCAACGTGGACCTGACCCTCTCTACTGGGGACGTCTACCTTGCCGAGTGGCGAGTGCACGAGGGGGTCTGCGCCAGCGATCATAATTTAATAACTTACACGGCCACTACCAGCAGGCCGATGACGCGCGCAGCACCCGTTAGGGATCCCCCCCGTTTTCGTGACCGAGGGGTGGATTGGGAAAGGTTCCGGGCGATTGTCAAATTACGAATGGGATGGCTGCACGTAGAAAAACCCGCGGCTCTCCTGGCGGAGGAGTTCTCAGGGGTCGTAATTCGCTCTGCGGAGGAAGGCCTAGGGGAGCGTCGCCCCAGGGGGTCGGGGGGGTATGAATGGTGGACATTTGAACTGGATAAAACTCGGAAGTTGCAATGCAAACTTAGGCGTGCTTGGCAGAGTAAAAGGCGTCTAGGAGGTAGGTCTGAGGAGTTAGCCAGGATGGCTTTCCATAGTGTGCGTGCGAGATATAGGAAGATGATGGTGGAGGCGCAGCAGTCGCAGCACAAGAAGATTGCCAACTTTGGCAATGAGAACCCATGGGGCCTTGCATACAGGCTGGCCAGCGGGAGGGTACGTCCGCCTGCAAATGCAATCGCCTTTGCGGGTATACACCCGGACGGCTTGGAAGCAGCGATGCATAAATTAATGTCTGCGCTCTGTCCGGATGACAGCACTGATTACGACTCGCCTTACCACCGGCAGGTTCGTCTGCTGGCGGCTTTCATACCGTCGGGTGGAGCTGCGCCTCCACTTAAGGTTGGGGACCTGGGTGGTATAGTCAAGGCCTTGCCCAACACGGCTCCGGGACTCGATGGAGTGAGTGCGAGAATCGTGAGGAATGTGTGGATTGCGGCACCGAGGGAATTTCACTCGGTGTATGCCAAGTGTGTGGAAGAGGGGGTTTTCCCTAATGTATGGAAGGACGGAAGACTGATTGTCATTCCCAAGGGTAATGACAAGCCGCTCACCGACGCCAAGGCATACCGTCCAATAACGCTCCTCCCTGTTCTGGGAAAATTATTGGAACGAGTAATTTTAAGATGTGCTCCCGCGATTAGCCGCGGGATATCCGAGTACCAGCATGGATTTTCTCCGGGGCGGTCTACAGTAACAGCGCTGCGTGTACTGCTCAGCACGGCAAGGTATTCTCAGGCATGCTACGTGCAAGCAATATTCTTAGATATCTCCGGCGCCTTCGACAATGCCTGGTGGCCGATGATGATGGTCAAGGCCAAAAGGGGTGGATGTCCAGCCAACATTTATAGAATGCTGGTGGACTACTTCACCTCCAGGCGTGTGGGCCTCTACATCGGAGACCGGGTAGAGTGGAAGACGTCGACCATGGGATGTCCTCAAGGCTCTGTGCTGGGCCCAACACTGTGGAATGTGCTGATGGATGACCTGCTCCGACTCCCTCTGCCCGAGGGAGTAGCCATGACTGCCTATGCCGATGAAGTTACAATCTTGATTGAATCGGGAACGAGAGCGGGTATTGAATCCAGGGCCAGAATCACTCTGGACCTTATACGGGAGTGGGGGCTAAGGAATCGACTGGAGTTTTCCTCCTCAAAGTCAACCACCATGACTGTTAGAGGGAAATTTCAGCTCCCCCCCGTTATTAAACTTGGTGGGGAATCTATTAAGACTGTGACTAACGTTAAGGTATTAGGTGTGGTTTTAGACTCGGGACTATCGTTTGTGCAACATGCATCCGATATCTCTGAAAGAGCGACCAAAGGATTCGGCAAGATGTCTCGCGTATCTACATCATCATGGGGTGTACGATATCCGAGTTTAAAATTAATTTATAGAGGAGTATTTGTGTCCACGCTTACGTATGCGGCAGAGTGCTGGTACGAGCGTGCAAACATGTACACAGTTCGTTGCGTACTACTGAGATCGCAGCGATCCGCTCTTGTATTGTTGACCAAGGCGTACCGATCCACTAGCACGGCGGCCTTACCGGTGCTGGCTGGCGTTCTCCCTGCTGACCTAGAGGTCATCCGTGCTGGTAGGATGGGTATAGCACGTTTGACCGCGCCCAAAGAGGAGTTGAGCAGACGGAATCGCGATATCTGGACTGAGGTGATCGGCGCCTGGCAGGATAGATGGACGTGTGATACAAAAGGACGTGAGCTACATCGATTTTTCCCGGACGTGGCGTTGAGACTCAGGTATACCTGGGTCTCACCGGACTACCAAACCTCTCAGATTCTCACCGGACATGGATGCTTTCGAAAGAGACTGAGCGACATGAAACTGTGTGAAATTAGTATGTGTGAGTGCGGTATGTCAGAGGAGGATGTTCACCATGTTCTATGGGAATGTCCTCTGTATGATGACCTAAGAGTGAAAATGATGGATGGACTAGTTCGTCCGGTTCAGGGACCAGTTTACTACTCGGATCTCGTCAGCGATGTGGTGAACTACGGACTGTTGCGCGAATTTGCGCATAGGTGGCACGATCGCAGGACAAGGCAGGATGGAAGGCTGGTAGGAGGGCCCGACGACGTAGGCGTCAATGTGCCGTCAGCCCCAGAAGGGGGAGAATGACGTTAAAATGGGACAAGGAATAGATTAAATATTTGTAGGGAGTCAAGAAAGTGTGCGCGGGAAAGAGCCACGTGCAAGTACCGCGCGCATCTCCCGAGATTCGGCCCGTATGACCTGAGGGTCGGTGGGGCCATGGGAGGTGGTGGGTTGGTCGTCGCAGTACTCTGCCTCTTATTCGAACCTCCACGTTGCGCACTACGCCTTCAGGTCCAGGAAACGTTCTCGTAACTATTCCCCTTTGCCACACGTTCCGCGGCAGGTTGCTGTCTACAATCACGACAAGGTCGTCTTCTTTTATTTCCTGTCGCTGGGCGTCCCGAAATGCTCCTCGCGGGATCAATGTCGGCAACTATTCCCACACCCAGCGCCTCCAGCCACTCTCCATGCCCGAAGATCGGTGGGTGAGCACGTTGCAGTGACAGGTAGACTCGACGGTCTTAACATAAGGAAGTGGTTGGGAGTTCAGGCTTCCTGGTCGTTGACGTCGACCGCGAAGGTCGCGAAGTCTTTCAGCAGCGTTGCCCACTCTTCCATCGCCCGTCATAACTCTGTGTCAGCTCCATGAAAATTAGTCCCATTATCCGAGATTATTACCCGAAGCCACCCGCGCCTAGCCGCCATGCGCCGCAATGCCGATATCGCCGAGTGCAGACTCGTTAGGGTGGAAACTAGTTCTAAATGAACCGCGCGCGTTGTTAGACATGTAAACAATGCTACCCATCGCTTTTCGTGCCGTCGTCCTACCGTTACCGACAAAGGCGCGAAATAATCTATCCCGGTGTATGTAAACGGTTGCGCAAACGCCACTAACCGTTCGGGTGGTAAGTCGCCTATAACGGCTGGCCGTGGTGTTGCTTTACGTACCCTACATCGGAGACATCTCAGTTCCACTTCTCACACGGTCGGTCATAGTCGGAAAATGTGGTATCTTGTTCGTATGTCGTTGACCACCCTCTCCCTATTGGCGTGGCTTGCGTCTTGATGCGTTTTTTCTACCAGCATATTCTCAAATCGGTGGCGACCGCTTTCAGGATTATGAGTCGCTTCATCCGGTCGTCCACGTCGGCCGCGTTGATCCTTCCCCTTTCCCGTAATACTCCATTCTTGATTATGGGGTCGAGCTTCCTCAAAGTGCTGCCGATGAACAGATTCTTCCCCTGCTGAAGTCTGCTGATGTCTCTAGCGAAGCTATCAATCTGACTGCGTTCCACCCACATCCGTTCTGCCCGATGGATGTGCTGTAGCGTTAACTCTCGATATTGTCCTCGTATGGCATCGATGAACTGCAGTAATCTTGCTGTGGCTCTGATTAATCTCTCGTATGAAGATAAGCGTTCTATCTCTGGCAGATGTGGGGCGCCTTTGGTCTCGATGTGATGCGCCACAATTTCTTCTATTTTATCATCTTCTCCTGCATTTTCTTCTTTCCACTGTAGCCATTTGCCTTCTTCTTTGTAGAGAAATGGCGGTCCGGTAAACCATTGGTCGCTTTCTCCCTTGCTCACGAAGTTCATGCGCGTCACCTGATCTGCTATGTTCTGTGCAGCCTGGATCTATCTCCATTGATCGGGTGATGTTTTCTTGTCTATCTCCCCGATTCGATGAGCTACGTATGGAGTGTAACGCGCCGTATCGTTCTGTATCTATTGAGCGCCGATGAAGAGTCCGTCCAATATATGATCCTATCCGCTTTCACTCTGTGTTCACTGTGTGCATTCTGCGTTGTGTATTACGAATTCCGCAAGTCGCGCGCCTATTGTGTTCGCCTGTAACTCTAATCGCGGTATGTTTTGCGCCTTAATTGGGGTGACTTTCGCCTTGACCGCTACTAACGTAACCCTAACCGTATCGTCGCGATATCGTATACGCCAATATGCCGCGGATGAGTACGCGCGTTCACTTGCTTCTTTGAAGATGTGAAGTTGACGTTCTACTACTCGCCCCGTAGGAGCATAGCATCTCGGAAGTCGTAGTTGTGACACCTTCTCGACGATCGCATCTTCCATTTGATGGTTTGGAATCTTCGAGCTGCCATCTCATAGCTAGGTGGCATCCTGACGTCGTGTACCTCCACGGTAGTCCGACTTGGTATTGCTCGCCGACCCTCTTGACGGTGCCCTGGAAGATGTCGACAGCGCGCTCCTCTTCCCGTCTTGGACTACTCTTGAGCGAGATACCTATCATGTCGATCTCATACTGCCTCTTGAGCAGATCCGTCAACTCCTCATCCAGACTGGCGAACGTCTAAACGTTTCTATCTAACCGCCTGTTAACGTTTGATAGGTGTAAAACTGTTTCACCGTCTTGTCTACACAATACACACGGCGCGGTCCATCTTAGCAATGTCCTAGTGGCGATAGGTTGCTTACGACGTCCTATCCGTAAGTTGCGCGTGATAATCACATGCCAATTATCTGACCCTATTAACACCTTTTGTTTCGCGTCGTTATAGTATATTTCGCTTCGTAAACCGCGTAAGTGTCTTAATCGTAAACACTCTTTACCGACCAACTGCGATCCTACCGTCAAATTATTTATCATTCGCGCACTTACATTATATGTTTCGTTTTTCCACATATCCCTATTGTGACTATTCGATTGTTAGCCTCGCGTTGGCTATTAGATACGCCTCGAATATTCAGCGGTTTCATCGGTCCTTCCGCGCTTAACTCGCGAGATAATTCGTCTTCGATCAACGATATCGTGGACCCTTCGTCGAGGAGCACGTAGGTCTCAATCTCCTTACAACGCGGTCCGCGCACGATAGTTAAGCACTTTTAAAAGCATTGACGCACGCGCGACGAGCACTGTTTCGTCTGGTTTGGCAGATGTTTCCGGTATCCGAGTCTTGTGGGCGTGAAATAACGCGTGATGAGGGGCGTTGTAGCCGTCGACACCGCACTTCGTGGCTTTACACCTCAGGCGTCGATGCTTGCTGCTTAGGCACCTAAAACACACCCCCTCTTCCTTCGCCCACTTCCACCGTTCATCCAGGTCCATCTATAACAGTTACCGATATTTACCGATTACGTGATCATCCCCACAACACAAACACTGGACACTTTCGTTGTCCTCTTGAGTGGTGAACGTCCTTACGTCGCGGGGCCTATCCTCTGCGCGGCGTGTGACTACAAACTTTTTCGACTTTTTCATTTCTTTTTTTACGGGCGCTTCCCTAGTCGGCGCTGCGGACGTATAGGCGCGACTTAACGTACGGTCAGCCTCTCTCATCATAAACCGGGATAGTGTGACGATATCCGATTCGTCAGCACTTCCGTAGTGCTCCGCGTAATCACACCAACGCGACCGTAAATGAGGGCTAAGCTTACTTGTGACCTCTCTAGTGAGCATCGGATTTTGTAAATATCCTTTGCTGTCGACGTTTTTCATAATACAAACTATATTCTGCAGTCTAATTGCGAACGCGTTTAACTCCTGAGCGGTTTGATCCGGGCGCGGAAGGCGTTTCAAGTCCTCTAACGCACGATCTATAATAACTTCCGGGCGGCTGAAATACTGCATCAGTGCCCACATAATATCTGCTTGATCCTACGCGGTAAACAGCAGTGCCGATACTGCTTCCCTAGCTTCACCACGTAAACAGTTTCTCAACCTTGGCATATTTTTCGTTTCTGTGAATCCATATAAGCGAGTGGATTCTATCATCGGGGCTTTAAACGCTAACCATTCCGCGGCCGAGCCGTTGAAAATAGGCAAGTCCTGCGTTTGCTTTGCGGCAGCTGGTCTAAATGGTACCATACTTTCTAATGCTTCCGCTAGTCGTTCGATACCCCTACCTTTCCCTCTCGGGGTGAGCGACCTACTTCTATCCCTATTTCCTTCTAACGATACACGACTGTGGAACGTATCACGATTATACGGTGACCGTGACCTACGTATACCTACGTCGCGACAATACGGCGACGATAATCTACGTTTCTCGCGGCGATGTGGCGATGGTGACCTATACTTTGGCGATAGAGTGCGGCGTTGGGCGCGCGTTGGCGACGTAACCCTTACATGACGATTCACCTGATTCTATTCTACGGCGACTTCATTATCCCTCTATGCTATATTCGCGTGATGTGGTTGATCGTTATTCACGACCGTCCTCCCCTAGGCATCGTCGACGTACACGGGTAGCTCAGGAACGTAATCGGTCCCCCATGTGCAGCGGGAACTGCACTGGATCGATGCGGGGCACCGGCTGAGACGGCCGGCAGGGCGGCTTCTCCCGCACAGTCTCCGCGTCATCTAACCGTTTGTCGACACGATTCCTATTTTCGACTAATTCATCTTCAATAAAACTTTCCCTATCAGTTTCTTCCTGTAACCGATGTCCCTAGCATATTTTTTCTTATTTAATTCTTCCTCGATTTGAAGTTGTTTTCTTTTAATCGCGGCGAGTTCTTCTGCGGTGTTATATTCGATTTGTTTTAACGTCATGATTGCGCTAGCTGTCGACCGGGCTGAACGGACTGATGGAGTGCGTGGCGCGGGCCTATGCACAGCGTCGGTAGCTACGGGCGCGACGGTATATACTGTCGAGCTCGTTTCGGTGACCAGAAGATCTTTTATAATCGCGGCGAGTGTAACTGTACGCGGCGCGGATGTACTTGCCTCTAACAAACGCTCGATCGTAGATATGGACACAGCGGGGCACGGCGGTGCGAGCGCGGTCGCGGGCATAGGTGCATGCGTCGGCGGGGGCGTGGCGGAGGGCGCGTGTGTCAACGATAGATAGTTTGAGGGGCATGCGGGAGCTTCTTCGAATATACGCATTCCCACCGGCGTTTCGTCGTCGTTCCTAGGCTTCTGGTTTCTTAACTTACGCATGTTGTCCCACGTTACGGCTTCCGATCGTCTTCAAAAAGACGCACGTATTGGTTGCCATTCCCACCACAAGTGGCGTTACCAGGAGATTACAGTTTGGCACCGTTAGGGTTAGGATTAGGGTAATAATCACATGGTCACGTAAACGCGGTAAGAATCGAGAAGTTTGTAGTATAGACAATTGACGTTGACGTTGTCGAAGACGTAGTATTGTCAGAAACAGAGACTTAATTAACCGACGATCTTCTTTCTTTGTCGATGATCTTCAATAATGATCTTTTCTCTTCTGTATGGTCTTCTGGCTTCGAATCGAATGATTCTTATATTCCCGCGGCGGGTGTTCTGGCATGTGCGTGTTCTCACGCGGTGTGTTGTGTTTTCATTGGTCGCCGACATCACGTGATGACCGGGCGGTATGCGTTGCGTAGCGGGTTATGCGGGGGCGACGGGGTAGCGGCTCCCTTCGTCGTCCGTAACAGCATGCAATAAATTTTCTTTATCGTCCTTTTCAATTCACTGCTTATATAAATTTACCGATGAATTGTTCTCCTTTTAAGAAATGTGCCAACTGTCAGGATAACCTTTGGTTGCCTGGAAGAGATCGCTATGTAGCGATAAGGCCACCAAATTGTACATATTATAATCTGATTTTTGTTATGACATTTTTATATTTGTTCGTGGTGTACAATAAAAGTATATTCATTCATTTATTCATTCATAACTTTTAAGATGCAAACTTAATACAAATATCAAGTTGTTCCTATTTTGATAGACACAAATAAGCAAAAAGTGAGACAGACGTGTGGTGGTGGCGAAAGAGAATCCGTCAACTCATTGAAGCCCGTGGGTGCCGTAAGAAGCGACTATAGAAAACCCTAGAAAGATAGATGCAGGGCGGTATAATTACCTCGTTAACTCAGACGTTAAATATCTAAATCGGTGACGGGGAGCATCATTACAGGCAGCCCTCAGCGAGAGAGCAGCCTTAAATATTATGATAACTAGGTAGTAGGAATATTCATTTGCAGAGAAGTTCATTTAAGTAGGTTACATTTTACTTATCTCTGCCGTAAAATAGCATTGTATATATATATATACACTATAATATACTGGTTCTATATACCCTTCGGGTATATATATATATATATATATATATATATATATATATGAGGCATTTATCTTAGTTCTCAGAGGTAAAACACATCTCCAGCCTTCTTTGTATGAGCTAGCTGCAAATGTTCATGGACGGCAGTTGCCACTTACCATCAGGTGCACTGTAAGTTGTTTTTTCAATTCAATTTTTTTTTAATACTTATACTGCAAACGTGGCGGTTAAGGCAAATCCTCTCAATGAAGGAGGCCTATGGTCTACCAGTATACATTTGCGGGCTGATGTTATGGAAGAAAATATACGGGAAGTTACGCCATGTGATGTTGAGATTCTTTATAAAAGTTTCTATGATAAGTTAATAAAACCTTTCCTTAAACTGAATTAAAAGATAACATCAATTTTCTAATTGTTAACTATTCGCTTTTAATTTCAAATAACCTTGAAACATATTACCGTCAGTATGGTTGAAAATAAAAACCTTTTATGCAACCGCTGAAATGAGTTCTTCGTAAAGCTAATCTTATTTTCACTCTATAGAGTGGGGAAAATCCGAAACAAAATGTAGCAACAGCGGGCAATAAAAAGAAAACTGGCAGTCAATAAGGAGGAGATTTTAGAGTTATTTTTTTCAGGTTCTTTTTTAATAAAAAAAATATAAGTAGGTAGTGTAACACTACACAAAAATTCGAGTTTTCAAAGAACGTGTTACTTTCAACGTAGTCTGTAGTATAGAATATAAGTTAAATAATACATCTTAAACTCACTTATGCCAAACCGACATAATTACTCACGGTGAAAAAATCAGATAAGTACGAGGACTTGCGCCTTGAGGATTAAGTCTTAATTATATAAGTAGAAAGTTCATCCTTCAGGGGTTTATAGATACCTTATCTTTGATTAGATTTAATTAAGAATAAGGATAAGGTAAGCACCAAACATTGCTCCGTCAAAAAATAAGTTGGATTTATAGACAATCTTAACTGTGAATTGGAAAAACTTTTGCTCCATGTTTATGTGATATAACTAAACATTTACAATTTTTGGGTATTTACTTTACTTGTGCTGTGAGACCTGGCCAGATTTCATGATTGTAGGTCAATAGGATGTAGCCTATTAGGTTTTGATGAGTGAGTTTGCAAGTATTAAAATATGCGATGTTAATGGCCGTAGGTTTAAAATTTTTTAAACTCCAAGGTACAATAACTTTAGTATTTGATATTAAGTTCAACTTAATACCTCTATCCGTAGAGAAAAAGCGTCTTTACAGACGGACAGACGAACTGATGGATAACAAAGTGATTCTGTAAGGATTCCGGTTTTTTGCTTTTGAAGTACTAAAACCCTAAAAACTAAAGATAACCTCTGCTCATTTCCGTGAATAAGGGCTTTCACCGACGAACAGAAGGACAATAAAATAATAAGGGTTCCATTTTTCCTCTTAAAGTACAAATCCCGAAAATACAGTTTTTTTAGGAGATGTTCCGATTTCATGTTAGCGGAACCCTTATCGTTGTTTTCATTTGTTTTAATTAGCCTCATAAAGTCTGCACTTTTTGTAAAAATTAGATAAAAAGAGATGTAATTTTTTTTTATATAGGTCTCGACGTATGAAAAGAAAGAAGCTATTAAGATACGAAAATTAAATATTTTATTGGTAGTTGTGATGTTCTTTCCCTAAACGTTAACAGCACACCTGTTTATATAAAAAATGTAGGTTCTTTAGAGTGCAATCGCACGAGACCATAACACGGAATGTAACATGTAACGAAATGATTTCATAAAAAATTGTAAACGTATTGATTTCTTATATTTTTACGAAAACTATACTTCGTATAAAACTACATTTGCGGATTTTATTTTATTTCCGGGTACTTTACAGCGCCCATGGTCACCTGGAGTTCACTCATGGGTGCTGTGAAAATGTAAGAGCGTGGTCCTACACCGATCGAGCCTACCCATTTGTATTTATGTTTCCTTCTATTGCTAAGTATGTGGAAAATGTGTTATTCATTTCGATACGTAGTGTCCTTCATATTTATATTTACGTGGATCTTACAATTTTAATAATGAAATAGCTCTATATATGTTAATGGTGCATATTTTTTAAAACCTTTACAAAAGGTTTTAACTAGCTCTTGTTAGTGTAATGTAAAATTAATGCCTTTTGTTTTGAAGCCATCCAGAGTTGGGTTAAGAGGAAATAAATTTAACACTCGCTGTCATCTGCAGTTGGCACAGCTTGTTAGTAGCTTTCATATTGAATGGGGACGCTTATTTAACACATTATTTTATTTATTTCACATTTATGATATTCAATCTAATTTATTTAAACATATCACATTAAGTGATAAAGAGAAATAAAAACTAGGACACGGACAGGAAAGTATTATCGTAGGAATTTGCAGAAAATATTTGCATGTGCTGAAAATCATTTCTGCGTTTATACACCTACATATGTAACACCTTGAAATTATGTGCCTTAATTTTTTTGAGACTTTTTATTTTAACTTATTGTCATCAGATTCTAACCATGCAGGTATAATGGCGCTTAGGTATATTAACAAACATTTATTTTAAAAACACAGATAACCAAATTAAAAAAGGATTATTATACACATTTAGACCAAGAAACACTAAGACTGTGGGTGATAAATTCAATATTACGCGTGGTCTCACGAGAGACCCCAAAATCTCTAAGTGTATATGTAAAACATTCGAAATTCAAAAAAAAAATTTAATCATACGTAATAATAAATAGGTGATATTTTGTCAGTAAATCTTAGTTTCATGTAAATATAATATAGAACGAATACAACATCCTCGGTGTGGAAATCGTCCATTCCATCCACTGATCGGTGTCATGATGAAATTACTCCTTATAAAAATAACACATCTATACTATTACTGTTCGAGTGATGTAGTTTATTAAATATAATCAATAGTTTCAAGGAATAAAAAATCAAAAGTAATACGTTTCTAACAATCATTCTATGCGAACGAAGTCGCGAGCACAGCTGGTTTTATAATAAAGGCAGCAAAAATGTTCCGATATGTACGGGAAAAACAAACTTTCATCCATTCTGTACCATCATGAATATTCAGAGTGAAATAACGTTATTGCCTTCAAGTGTTTATTATGGAAGTTTGCACTCGATAAAATCAATATACTCTAACTTCGAAGCATCTGGGAGATTAAAAGTACTTTTAAATTAAGTGTAACGGCTCCAGTACACGTTGGCCGAGCGCGCTTGGCGAGCGCGCTCGGCAAATTTTCGTGGTGCCGTTCACACGTTGGCGTGTTTCATTATGCGTTGGTAGCTAGATGATGATGGACGTTAGGGCAATCGCGGCCGCTGTCATATACTTATACAGCGCTTGACTCTTCTCAGAGTGAACGAAAAAAAAACTACATACAACAATAATCCCAGTTTGTCCTATTTAGGGTTCCGACCTCAAAAGGAAAAAAGAAACCCTTATAGGATCGACCTGTGCCCGCTTCGCTGGGGGTTTTTTCAAAATAAAAGATGAAGAGTAGGTACTCTGAAATCGCAACTAAACATGTATTATTTAATGCAGTTAGAGTTAGACAAGTTACTTACTCAATCTTACTTACTTACTTACTTACTCAATCAATGAACCTAAATATTTCACTCCTAAATTATTAAATCGTAATGTGTTGGTATGCATATAAGTAACATTTAAAATATATTATATTGAATTATATATTTTTTCATAATATATTATATTTATTTATATATATACATGCGTATATATATATATATATATATATATATATATGTGTGTGTGTGTGTGTGTGTGTATATATATATTTATGTAAGTGCACACTTTGACTACCTCTATTTCCTTCAACTATCCTTCAATAGGCCTGCTGGAAGAAATTTCATCATGGAATAGGCAGTACCTTTGTACATAATTATATTTTTACCATTTTCTTAAGCCAAAACTTTATTGTTCAATGTGAGGAAGGTTAATATGCAACATCGAGGAAAATTAATATTATAACAACGTGAAAGTCTTTGAAACTCAGATAATTTACCTACTTACCATTTTAACCGACTTTATAAAAGGAGGAGGTACTCGATTCGACTGTTTTTTTAAGCCTTTTCTCAGAACTTTTTCTAAGTTAATCGATTCTAATCATTCTATTTTATTTGAAAGCTGGTGCTTATAATTTAAACATCACATATAAATTTGATCAAGATAGTACTTTTGGAATTATCCGTAAAAATTATTCGTATTGAAGTCGGTTGTACAAAAATTTTAATTTCATTAGTTGTCTCTCTTCCTCTCTTTTTAAAAAACGTTACTTCTACACTACGATTTTCTTCTGTATCGCAGGGTTTACATACATAGAACAGACCCAGAACAATTATTTGTAGGTCATACAAATACTTGTTACGTCCGGGATTCGAACCCGCGGCTCTTAGCGCTGCAACTCATTACTAAGCCACTGCGCTATGGAGCCGTCACTTGTCTGTTTCACATTTTTTTGCTATTTACTATTGAGATAAAATTTTTCGTTTCATTAACCAGTTTTTGCAAAGTAATTGCGAACAATAAGCCTAAGATGGCTAACGCATCGTCGTCCGTCACTAGTGACGCCATGGTATCAACTGATGCGGCATCATGCAAACTTTACGGCGAACTTGAACGTGTGTGGCCTAAATGGATGCACTGCAAACTTGACGCCGCTTCAAGCGCGCTGCAAACTTGACGGTAAACTTGATCGTGTATGACATCCATAAGGGTGACAAACGAGCACACAGTCCACCTGATGGTAAGTGGTTGCTGTGGCCTATAGACATCTGCATCTATCTTCGTTTGCGAATTAAAATGCAGATACGTTGTCAGTCGTGAGCACTAAGATACAATGCCTCTTTTCCAGTAAAAAGCGTATCCGGTTCTCTACACTCACCACACGAAACACAGCAGCATTAAGCTGTTATTGTACGCTGGTGTTCTGTAAGAGCGTGGTCCTTCCCCGGTCGAGCCGACATATTCGTGCTACAACTATACTATTAATATAGCTGCAGCATGGCTCTACCACGTATCAAATTATAGACGTATTTGTTATAGAATCTTGTACCTGGTTATTATAGCGGTGACAAAGCATCTTTAATCTTTTTTTTGCTGCAGGTGTACATGTACTTCAGTAGCCACTTACCATTAGGTGAATTGTTAGTTCGTTTGTCACTTTAGTTTTATGAAAAAAATATTTTTAAACGAATGTGCGTGTTCGTATTTAGTTTTATTTCATCATCATCATTACAGCACTTCACAAGTCTACTGCAGAACATAGACCTCCCCCAAGGAATACTACAAAGCACGGGCCTAACCAACCTGCATCCATCGACTTTCTGCATTTATTACCAGGTCGTTGGTTGTTTATTCTTATTTAATTTTCGACGAATCAGTGAAGCTTTAAAAATTTAATAAATTATTACTTACGCCCATAATACCACAGT